>OX382184.1:3042996-4247240 GCA_947507545.1 Clistopyga incitator | reverse complement strand
GATTTATATGTTGATTGAAAATATTCGCTCAAATTCTATGCACAAACCACCTGTTAATTTGTATTTGTGTGGTAAGATAAATTCCACTTGGTCTTATGTTGTTTTTTTTTTTTCGGTTGTGCGGTAAAGGAGAATTTTAAGACGAAGGTAATTTTTTTGGGCATTATGGTGCGGAATATGATATAAATACCGGTTATGGGTTGAACTATTAAACGAGTACGTGCGCTACATGTGACACATATTGGCCTTGATAATCCGTGTGACCAAACCCTTGTGTAAATTTTTTTAAGGACTGTCGAGCGTGACGATTTTTTACTTGTAAAAAAAAAAGTAAATCGTTTCCCTGCGGTTCTTGATTTTTGAGAAAAATGCATTTGAACAATTCAAAAGTATAATTACTAATAAATATATATTTTTTGTGGACCTCAAAATAACGAAATAAACAAATGCCTTACCTCTAAAGATAAATATTTTATTTTTAACTGAGAGTGCCATAAAAATATTTTCTGTTACGGTTTTACCAGTTTTACTTTTTGCGTAGGAAATTTTTTGAAATTTGGTACATATATTAAATATCTTTCATTTTTAGACCCGAAAAATCGGAATAGTCAAGAAGCAAACGATTTCATTGTACCGTCTTCTCGTAAACAACGATTATCTTTTACATTGTTTAGGGAACTCTAACCCTTTCAATGTCAGCTTGAACATTTTAACCCTAATGGTCGTTGAGGTACGTTCGTGGTTCATGTGACACCATAGATATAACCTACGCCTGCTTAACCTGACCCACTTGTATTCAAACCGTCAAATCCTTAGAAACCTCACAGGTTTATCATTCCCTTTGATTATTATTGCGGACAATCTGTTACATAAAATCTATTTCCGACGTCATCTTATAATCGAATATTGGAAGGTCATCGTATAGTTTATTGTACTGCGACTTTCAGCCATTTGGAAAATAAAACAACTTCAATTTGTTAACACGGTTACATAAATACACGCAATTAAGTTCATTGTATTATGTTTAAATAACGAAAAAATTAACATGTTCGCAATTACAGCACGAGACAATTTGTAAATAATGACAAGAAATTTTTTACTTAATGCAAATTTATAAACCGAATTCTATGAAGTGCTCAAATGGCACATTTTATCGTGACAAATAAAAACAATTAATAACAAGCTAACGAAATGAAAAATCACTAATAAATAAAAACTGATAACAAACTTTCATTTTTCCGCAATTCCATCACTGAATACACCCCCACAAAAGTGCCTAAAATCCTCTATAATGTATATCCGACACATCAGTCCCAATAAATTAAAAAAAAAACAAAAAAATACAAATATCACCATAATAATTATGTATGGATATCGTGTTACCATGTTAAAAAAATACCGCAATGTCACGTATTGTGTGTACAAGAAATCGGAGTGAAAAAAAAAATTATGTAGCGGATGGAAAAAGCTCCCGTCTGAGCACGTGGGCGAAGACAGCCCTGAAGGTACTTCCCCGCTATTGAAAGTGTACGTACTATATAGACGCGCGAGAAGGGAAAGTGATGGCCGTGCGACTGGCTGCGTAGGAAAGCCGCCGGGGGTGCGTCGGAGGCAGCGCACGGAGGCGGTGGTTGGCGGCCCCGGGGGTCGAGGCGGGGGAGGCGGTAGCAGCGGTAACCTTGCAACCCCCTTTGCCCGCGAAACTAGGAAGGGGAAGCGCCAGGAATCCCGGGGTGGGGTGAAAAGAGAAAGAGCGAGATATATATAGTGGTCGCCGGCCGGCTCGTCGGTAGCGGGGGTGGTGCAAGCACGGGGTGCCAGTGACGGGCGTGACGTAGTCGGAGGAGGATGTACGCCCCTGTCGGTGACGGCTCCAGCAACCAACAACCATCCCTGGTCAATCCATGGTGGCTTCATCCACCAGGTATTTCCACCCATTTGCTATCTCTCTCGCAGTATATCTATTTTAATAATAAACAAAAAAGCGATTATCAATCTTAAGGTGGCATCGAGAAATACGTGTTTTTGTGAATTGGATTTACTTTAATTACACGAAAGTACAAAAAAAAAAAAGTGATTTTTCATTAAACCGATCAATGCAAAGTAATAATTCTCTAAGATCTATATTTGTTTACCTTTTTTATGCTCCCGTCGGAATTTTAGTGACGGAAATAATGTGCGGTTTTTTTTTCATCGTGTTTAGGGAAACGCATATTCTCCCGCGCTTCGTGTGTTTATTTTGCATTTTAGCATAAATGATTATCGACGTGAGATAGAATGTAGTATGTGAAGTTGACGTTTTGTTTTTAAAGGTTTTCTTTTTTTTTTTTTAATATTGATGTATGTATATTTATGGCTGTGTAGTTATGTTGGTGTAAGGGCATCCGGGCGGGAATCTAGTATGGCCCCGCCAACACTTACCGCGAAGAAGTTTCGTTGCGCAATTTTCTTGTCAAAACCTTTGGCTATACCTCTCCTTCCCTTTGCCTCCTTCCCGCCTCCTCCAGTATTTAACCTCCTGTCCTTGCGCACAGGCCGAAAAATACCTTCCAATGAATTTCCTTTCCCTTCTACTAGGAACTAACCCGCAGTAAGGTCATCATCTCTCGGAATTCATGGCAACGTACTTATTCATGGTCACGCCAGCTCTGAGGTGATGATTATTGGCAGTTCGTCTTCCTTGAATGTGCTCACCTATAACGTGGCTTTCGAAAAGATGGAGTCAAAATCGATTAACATTTGGTTTTTTTTTCATTCTCTGTATAGAACGTAAATAGTATTAATTTTGATGCAAGCTGAATTTGAAAAAACGTCGACGATTTAATAATGACTGTATTATTAATTGGCATAGGTGACATAAATTTATTTTTAGTTGTATTGATATTATTACAATTCATATGATATTTTAAATCAAAGTAACAATATATTCGTAAGCTTATGGCGGTAATGACGACTAGTTTCGATTATGACCCTGCAATGGTTTTTAGTTATCAATGCCGTCTTCTTCTGACGTAATTGATATGGGTGGAAAACTTCCTCATCGTATTAACCTTCTAACTGCCAGATTAATCTGCTGTATTGCAGCATCAGCTATTTTTAAAACAATTTTGTTTCAAATTTCAACATAGAAATAGGGAGAAAATTGAAGAAAAGTGAAACTTCGGTAGAAATGCATTCTACGTTTTTATTTCTCGAAAGGCGAACTCATTTTCGCGTAATTATTTATAAAGTACGTTTTTAAAAATGTCCACTTTTACTATTTTGATTCCTAGATACGTTCAACATTTGAGATATTTTTTTTGGACCGAAAAACTGACATGGCCGTGAAAGGGTTAATATATATATATATTTTTTTTACTCCGCGGGAATATGTTACGATGTTAGGACCGTTTCTGCAATGAAATCATAGCATAGTGACACACTCAGCAAACCGTAATAAAAATTCCGAAATCTCTGAGATCTACAATTCCAATCCCTTTCAGATCAAATTAATTTTTCTACTCGTTTTAACATTGGAGCAGGTACTAAAATTAGCCCACTTAAATCGCACATGAGGAGAGCTCTTGTCGGCCCGAATTATGTCAATCCATTGTTGCTTAACTTGTCATATTACGTCCAGCTTGTAATATAAACTATAAAGCTCAAAAAATAGCGTTAATGTGAACGAGAATACTATCGAGTCACTTTTTAATATTTACTCAATCTATAAGCCCGTAAAAATAGATATGAGATTTAAAAAAAAAACAATTTTTACATAAAATTACATTTTTTCGTAAAAAAAATTGCCAGCTGTGTTATAAGGATCAAATTGCATAACCTTGATCTACAGGATTCTCCTTCAGGCTCGAAAAGGTCACGTCTAAAATCTTCGAGCTTAAAAACTAAGCGTCTTGTGATAAAACCTCAAGTTTCGAAAATCCCCAAAAACACTTGCAAAAGCCTCGCTCGATATTACTTCATATTTCACATGAGCTTCACACGTACAAAAGAAAAGCATAATATAATTCCCTCGAAAATTCGGGCCAGCATCGAGCGATATCGCGATAGCGATTACGTGCGGGCCTCGAATTCTCAGTTGGTGTGTCGAGCAGTAGTGTAATATAGCTGCCGGGTGTTGGTACTAAATCGAGTGTACCGGTGTTAGTATCATCACTATATAGCCCAGTGTGTTTATCGCAAGCGTTGGCTAGTGATTGGCCACTCGATCGGGCGATAAAGGCAGCCCATGTCTTCCAAGCTCGCGCCCCATTTTTCGATGCAGCGCCCATAGTCACTCCAGTGACTGCCAATGGCTGTCGAGTGGCCAATGACTGCGGTTTCCTCCGTCTGCGAACGTGGTAGTAACCGCATTGATATCAGTGAGTGACTAGCGGCAGGAGGCTCGCTGTATTGCGTATGTATACGCGCACCACTATCAACTGCGTAACCCGACCACTTCCAAGCCCGAAAAACCGAGTGTAGGGCCGTAGCAAAAGTTGGGCCACGTTAGAAGCGTACGGAATACAAAAAACGAAAAAAAGAGGAAGGGAGATAGAGATAGCAGCGGTAACGAACGAGTGCAGAGAACAAAAAGCAAGCGTATGTACATGCGTGTGCGTGAGTGTGTGAGAAGAGGAGAAACCTGCGTCGCGCGCGGCTAGTATTCTAGGTACAGAGGGAAAGGGAGTTGAACGAGCCGCGCGCCTGTTTCGTAGAGTGAGATAGTTGTATAGATCGAGCTGAGCAAGCAACTAGAGAGGGCCTTAGGACAGTCCAACCCAGATCAAGCTACGCGGCAGGGCGCAAGCAATATAGAGAGTCCCATTGCCGCTCGCGCTCGTGTTGTACGCAAGAGTACTAGTTGCTTGGTACTGCCGCTGTCTGGCTTCTCTATACATCGCGGTTTTTCTCTGCTTCGGGAGGCCACGCGGGTAATTCCCAGTACGTCTCTCTGTCTCTCCCTCTCTCTTTCTCTTTGGCTCAGTTCGTCACAACGATAGCAGTGTGCGCATCGGGAGTGCAACCCGCTTCGTTTTCGTGGGACACGAGAAAACCTACACGTACGAACGAAAATAAGAGTAAGCCAGAAGGAGTGTGCATTATTTTATAGGGAGGAAGCGAGAGGGAGCGATTGGAAGTGGAACGACGGACGAGGGACGAAGGGCATGACGACTAAGGCTTCGGGCGCTCGCCTAGCTATATACACGCAACTTCCGCGTTGCGTTCCGCGGCGCGTCTTTCGGCTATGACGTGAGCCTGCCTACAGAGCTCAGCGGACTGTGTAGAACTATTCTGGCCCCCTCTTCGCGTGGATGCAGAAGCAGAGGACTGAGCGGCACTAGCACAGCGCTCTCTCTCCCTTTCCCTCTCTCTGTCTATCTCTTCTTCTTCTTCCTCCGGTTCTTCGTCGATTCCGCTTCTTCCTCCTTGTCCACGGATTCTCGGTTGCGCCGCGTCCACGTGCGCTTTGTTCTACACTCTGCGCGCTGTTCGCCGCTACGCGCTCTCCGCGCCGAGTGAGTTTCTCTTTTAGAGTGAATGAAAGACATTGGGCTATCGTAGTCAAGCGCGGGGCGCCAACCGGACGAGTCGGTCCTCGGTAAAACTCGCTGATAACGCGTCATTCGGAATACGAACAAAAAGAAATTAAGAAAATAAGAGAGGGAGAGAGAGAGAGAGACGGGAAGGTGAAGTGTGTTGTGCTTTATTTTCGTTTCCATGTGCTCCTTTTGTACCGTCGAACAGTTGACCGCTCGCTGACGGTGAAATACGGCTGTGGTTTCGTTGATATTCTTGGAGATCCCGAAAGAAATTTTCAATTGTAAGTGCCTTTGTGCAACCCCTTATTTATGTAGAGAAGATTTTTCGTAAAATCATGAGGTTATTGGTAGTGTTGGATAATGTATATGTAAACGGATTTTGTGAAACGGAGGAAGCGAAGGGGGTGAAAAAATGCATTGTGTAAAATTTAGTTTTTGAATATAAGATAAACGTACGAGTCGCTGGATATACACAGAAAATCGTATTTTCATCTCTCTTGCACACACACGTGTCCAGTCACTGGTGCATGTACTCTGCCATTGGGACGTTTACACTCGCCGTACCAAATACTTTGTACCGGCAATAACAAAAACCTTAGCTTTTTGTTTATTACAAAAGGACAGGTTTGCGGTATTTTTACTCTTGACCTTCAAAGTAAAAAAAATGTATATTCTGCAATCTTCAAACAATAGTGCCAAAATATCGCTACAATTATGCATAAAACATTCCTATTTTTTGTGTATTAATTTTCTTAACATTTTAGCAGTGATATCCCAAAAATCAGAAAGATTGTTTTATATAAATATGTATACATTTACAGATAAATTAAATAACTAATTCGGTGACGGTATAATCCTTGATACAGACAAACGAAATGTCAATGTCAAAGAGATTTTGAATTTTAATGTTTTTATGCACACGAACGTATGTAAAAAATTGTATTGTTACTGGCGAGTATGTACAAATGAGTGAAGCTTCCTAACGCGAGCGGTGACGGGCGGCGGTGGGGGAGAAAATAAATAAATGCATCGTGTATAATCTCCGAGGGAATATTTTGGTTTTCCGGGTAAATTCACGCCCCCGTGGCCACACGTGTGTGCATCGTGCATGCGTGCAACGATGCGGTAACACCTGCTGTCTCGCGGGCGGTGGGCCCGGGCGCCTCGGCGCTTTGGCTCTTTCGACCGCGACCAAGCTCGTATTGCTCTCTCGCTTGTGCCACACCGAGAGACCTCCTTTCTTTTATTTTGTTATCTCCGTTTTTTTTTTTCTTTTTTTTTCGTTCTGAGCTCGTCGCCGCAAAGCGTCGAGCATCGATTATGCGCATAATGCGGGAATTATTCACGGACCTGCCAGCCCACGGCGTATAAGTTACATCCGTTGTTATGATTCCCGCTCCCGGTAGCCTTGCGTTTTCATTGTTTTGCTCAGCTTTTTTTTTTTCGCCGGTTTTGTTTTGTCGTTTTTCGTACAATTATAAAAATTCAATGACAAACACGCGCGCAGGGAAATTCGATCTGTGACTCATGCTTCATTGTTTGTTGTCATTCGTACTCAAATTCCTAAGAGATCCTAACTGATAGATATGATGATTTCGTAGAATTGGCAAAAGACGGTTTCAACAGTTTGTTTTTTTTTTCTATACATTTTTGACGATATAATGGTTTGCATTTTTTAATTTTTTAAATAAGCAAAAGGGGATAATAGAAGAATAATAAATTGCCAGTATTTTTGATTTCTTGATCTAATTTGCATACGTTATCAGTTGAATCGGTCTGCAGTACTGTTCCAGGGGAGAAATCAATAACAATATATTTGTAATGAGTGAATTACCTGCAGTATCGATGGAACGTATTCTATAAACAAATTCGATGGTATCCCTGGGATTTTATGCCGAGCTTGCTTCTATCGGGCGACTTTTATTTTGTAAACAGAGGCTTGAGTACTATATACAAATAAGCGGGAAATCAGGCCCTTGGACTACCACTTCTCTCATCGCGACCACAGAGCTTGAAACTTTTTTTTTTTCTCCACTCACAGTCAGTGTATTTATAAGCGTTGCATGTTTCTCAGAAAATTCGGTCATCCAAGAAAATACATTCCGATCTTATAATTCGGCGAAACATCTGTAAGGTCTCGTCGTCGATCTCTGGGAAAGTTACACGATACGATTATCGACAAAAGCATTAAATAGTTGAGAAAAAACCTCCCTCGTCTATTTATTATGATAAAAAAATATAATTGAACAACCAAACACAATGGACATTCACAGTAATCAAAAATGTAATGCCTGCAATTATTATAATACTTTTTTTTAAATCTTTCAAAAGATTAACGATAATATATTCTTCCATATTTCATGGTCCTAAAAATGGACTAACGTAAAATATTCCTTAATCATTTTACCAAAATCTGCAGGACATTTTTCGATGAAGTAAACTCTCCTTACTTTTTTAATCCCATAAAAAAAATCGAATCAATAAAACCTCCGGAAGTACATATTAATTCAACGCTATTTCTTGGCTGGTTTAACAAATTTTCTTTTTTTTAAACGATTTCCTGAATTTTTGCGGGTTCGAAATCTGTGATAGTACGGAATTCAATTTAATTCAAAATGCAACGCAATTTCGGTTTTTTTCTTCGGTATTACAAAATCTGTACGAAGTTTTATGATAATATTCCGATCCGCGGGCTACGCCGCAGACTCGGGCTCGGGCGAAATTTTCATCCTTCCCGAACCCTTCCAACCCGGGATTCCGGGGGCCTGCGTTTTCGCTCTTTCCACCCTCCAGCAATTACACTCAGGGATGCCGTCCTCCAGTGGCGTCAGCGGCAGTAGCAACGGCGTTCCCTCACTGGCTTCGCCAGCTTTCTTTCTCTCGTCCCCTGTGCCTGATGGGCGCGGGTGCTCCGAGCGAGAGTGAGAACGGGAGTTTTCGGGAGGGTTGAGAGTTAGGGTAGCCACCAGGATCCGAGGCAGAGCCCCGTTGCAGTATCGACTCTACGCTCGGCGGTATGAGAGACGTCGAGCGAGTTCCCTCCTGCAGAATGCGAGTTTCCACAACGTTATCACCCTTCAGGCTGCGCGTTGTTCTCTCCCATCGCTTACACCCTCAGGTTACTCGTCCTTTTCAATCCCCTAGTTCGCAGCCCGTCCGCGTATCTCTCGAATATATAAAAACTAGGATTATCATTTTAGGAGCTCAATTTTCGTTCGAGCGATAAATTATTTCGTCTCGGTACACGCAACACGATGACAAGTAAAAATCTCGAGCTCGTCAGGCAAATGCACACTAAGATTTTATGAATTTTTTATTGATCTTTTCGATGGGAAATTAGTGCGAATAATTGTTGATAATAATCAAAGAAATTGTAGTTGATGTTTCAAAAATGCGTAAAAGTAAATTTATTAATTATTCAGTGGGAAATGTGATACAGTTTTCCGGAAGCTGCATTCAAAATCTCATGTCGCTACAAATTCACTAAGCAATTTTCGTCGTGTTACTTATTAATGAGGAGAAATAATTGTTTATCGGTAAATTTATACATCCAGACCGAAAATTATCTATCATTTGGTGAAATTGAAGTACAATTATAAATGTGGTGATCTCAGAGCTGCATAAATATGCCAGCTGTACTATAGATATTTTGAAACCTCCGAATTTTAATTCATCCATTAAAATTGATTGATCCTTGAAAAATGTGTCCACCCAATTTTTCAAGCCCGCCGTGTTGTCTTGACCAGCGTGCCAGATTATAACATCCACTGCAGTGCAATTTGAATCTTGCACCGCACGCGGAGTTCTGAATTCTCAAGGAGCCCAATAAGGTTTTGTCACTGTGGTTATAACACGGTGACATAATGGACGACGAGAAAACGTGACGGCAGAACGAGACGGCGAAACTCAGAGGCCGACACACGAAGCCTTGATATCACGACAGTGTCTCGAATCGTAGTGGTCGTCGTCGTTGTCGTCGTCGTCGTCGCCCATATACTCCCCCCGACCCCGTGTGCACAGGCGATTTCGTCGAACGCTAAACAGAGAAGAGCGACAATGCTGACACAGTGCGTATGTAATGGCATTGCGTGTGAGCGAAAGTGAGATCGCCCGCGAGAAACCAGTACAACACACGGAGCTAGATAGAAGAGGCGAGAGAGCGAAGCGGCACCGAGCCTGAAACGTGCGAGAAACCGAGACAGAGCGGGGAAGATGTGTACGCGCGTGCGTGCACGCGTGTGCGGTGCAGCACTACGCAGAACGGAGCAGCAGCGGCAGCAGCAGCCGCAACAGCAGCAGCAGCAGCGGTGACGCATGTGCGTGGCAGCGTCATTCGGTTGTGTGCGTGAGCTGAAGGCGCGCGTGCGGCCCCGCAGTGACCTTGAGCTCTCCCTCTACATTCCCTCGCGGCACTCTCGCGCCCCTCGCTCTCCTCCTCATCGCCCCTCTCTCACTTTCTCTCTCTCTCGCTCTACGACGAAACGGTCCCAACATCGTCATCGTCTTCTTCAGTGCCGCCCATCGGGCACTTCTTTTTTATCTCGCTTCACGCGCATAAAAGTATTTGCACTTTCGGTACTTGAAACTAATTTGGGATTTTTTGGAGACAAAATGGTTTTGTAAGAAGGAAATTAGTATGGATGGTTGCGTAGGACGATTGGACGATTCCGGGTGCATACAGAAATGTAATGGGTGTAATGAATGTAGCACTGAATACGAGGAAAAAAGCGCGTCGAAAAGTTACGAACGCTGGGAGTAGCAAAGATTTCGTACGGCAATGAAAGATCCCGGTTTTTTTTATTTTATTAATCACAAAAATAAGGGCAGACTTGGTTAATAAATTTTGTTGTAACTTAAAATATTTCGCAGTGTTTAGAAATATTTCCTAATTATTTTCGTAAAGTGATATGTTGCGGAAATATCGTTATTGCTACCGTAAGCAATTTTTTATTATTATTTATACATCTTGAGGAATACCTGATCAATTGGAAAATTTATAAATATATTTTTGCGCAATTGAATAGTCTAAAATATAAAATACATTAATGATTTGCTTTTGCAAAAAAAAAAAATAGTATCTGAGATGGTGCAAAATGATGCATAATCACTACGTGGAATATGCTTCGTTTTCGTGAGGGTAATAGACTCGACCAATGATATCGCCTAAAGCCGCGCTCTGATGTGGAGCCATCCGCTTCTTATTTTTTTCGTCTTGTGCCGCTTCCACTACCTCCTGCAATATTCTCCCGAACGTTCTCCGCCTCAAGCGGCACGCATGCCCCTCCACTTCATAAACTGCGAGATACATAAAGTATATCAATGATTTACTTTTGCAAAAAAAAAAAAAAATAGTATCTGAGATGGTGCAAAATGATGCAAAATCATTACGTGGAATATGCTTCGTTTTCGTGAGGGTAATAGACTCGACCAATGATATCGCCAAAAGCCGCGCTCTGATGTGGAGCCATCCGCTTCTTGTTTTTTTCGTCTTTCGCCGCTTCCACTACCTCCCGCAATATTCTCCCGAACGTTCTCCGCCTCAAGCGGCACGCATGCCCCTCCACTTCATAAACTGCGAGATCGGCCGGCAGCAGAGTGGCTGCTGCGTTCGTGGCGCTTCTCCACTCTCCGAACGACGCCGCTGTACGGCCCCACCTTCTGCAGCGTTTTTTTTCGCTGAATGCGACGCCGAGGCATCGCTATACCGTTCGCCACTTCCACCTTCGCAGGCAGCTTCGCTTCGCAACCGACAGTCGTGTCTAACCGGCGAACGAGTTTCCTACTCCGATCGAAAACTACCTCCCGCCTCTTGCCAACGCGTCCCTACTCCGCCGCGCACTTCCCGTGCACGCGCAACTACCGAACCACCGCCATCCGAGTGCAAGCTGAATTCTTTGGCGGCCCCCAGGAACGTATTACTGTCGAGTTTTTTTCGGGAGCTAGAAAAAAGAACATTTTTTTATCGAGTTGCCACTAGACGCAATAATCGCTGCGAAATCCAAATTTATTTTGAAAAAAATCTCCAAAATATCGTGAACCCGAAATCCGAAAATGATTAAATTAATTCAGGAATTGATCATAACCGTGATTCCTAATCACTGGAAAGTCAAAATTGAAAATTGAAATATACAATTTCGTAATGAAATGCAAGACTAAAAGTAATAGATTTTATTTTTTATGGTAATATTTAACGTTTAACCGCCGCGGCCAATTTTGCTAAACAATTAAAATCAAACAGAACCCGCGCCATGAATATTTTATCATTGATTGTCGTAAAAAACAAACTGATACGAAAAAGTGCAGGGTTGTAATGCGGTGGAGATGTTTTCCGAAATTAAATGCTGGCATAGTTGTTATTACCTTTGATAGCCATTTGTAGTCGTTATAAATGCGTCATAAATAATGTGGGTAATATATATTTGGTAATATCATCAGTGATCAAAAGAAACCGATAGAAATCTGGTATCATCGGCTGGGATTTTACGATCATTTTAATCGAAGAGGTATTACTTTCCACTTAACAAAGGGGATTTAAGAATTTAAACCGCCAGCGATAGGAAGTTACCGCGAGAGAGAGAGAGAGAGAGAGAGAGAGAGAGAGAGAGAGAGAACGCAATCGCCGACTGGCTCGCAATTGCGTCACGGCCTTCACCGACCGAAATTATCTTATGCATCGTCTCTCTCCCTCACTAAACTATATCTATCCACATAGTAGCGTGCAGTATTATACCATGGCATTATAGTAGAGGCGGAGTAACGCAAGCGGGACGTCGTCCAGAACCTGTGACTTTCTCCCGGGCTCGCAGAGCATTAGAAGAGAGAACTACGAATACTAGTAGGTATTGCGTTTAGCCTGACGGAACACGATAGGGGGACACACAGTACTACACCTTGGGAACAAAATATTCGATGAATAAGGTTCCTCTATCCGCTGTGGGCCGTGGGAGAGTAACAGAGACATCAGAATAGAGCGCAGCGAGATATAACAGGCCGGAGATCATCAACGGTAACCGCTAGGATCACACGATCAAGTTCCAGAGTTGTGAGCTTGCTAAGAAGTGAATAGAAAATGAAAACGAAAAAAAAAAAAAAACGCAACGATGTTAACTCATACAATCAAGTTTCACCGAAAAGTAAGCCGGGTCAGATTCATGAATCACTGGGTCATTAATATGGAAACAAATCGAAAAAGAAAACAAAATTTGATATTCATTGATATACTCATGTAATTAAGGTTCAGAGAGAAGTTGATGGGAAATGGAAAACGAAATATTAGCAATAATATTAACTGCGAAATTTATACAATCAATTTCCACAGAAACGTAAGCTTGGCTGGACATTAATATGAAAATGAATCGAAAAAGAAAAAAAACGTTAATATCAACCACTGTAGTCACATAATTAAGTTTCAGAAATGAATTTATCAGATTCAAGTTCAATAGAAATTCAATATTCTTTTAAAGTCCAAAACAGAAAATAACCGCTCCCACTAAAAAGTGAATTAGAAAAAAAAACAAGAATAAAAAAATATATTAACCCAATATATATATAAATCGCTCTTAATGGTTATTTAAATATTGTTTAACATAAAAAAGAAGAACCGAAAAATTAACAATAATTTATTGTATGATCAAGTTCCACCAAAACGTCAGTTTATTAAAAGATAAATATCACACGAACGACAAAAAAAATACAATAACATGAAACGCTAGACTCTCACGGTTAAATCCCACCGAAAAGTTCGCTTGGCGGTCCGTTCCGTTACAGCATATAAAAAGAAAACAAAAAAAAAATTGAGATCGTCGACCGTAACCACGTGGCTTGCGACAGCATCGTAGTAATGCTGCTTGTTGTTATCACTCGGATTTCAAATCACTACCTAACAATCGCTAGGAGCCACGAAGGAAGTCATCCGGGATCAGGAGAATTCTATGCTCACTCTGAAAGATACACCGTCAAAAAGATCATTAGCCACAGTCACGTGGTGCTCATCATCAAACGCTTTGTATCTGTCAACGCCGTGGCTTCGACGTACTGCTCCGCTGATGGTCCGAGTCAACTCTTTTCTCAACAGTCTTATTTCTTCATCCAAAACTGAACTCCACCGCGAAATACTCCCACGATAGAGAAAAATTGCTACGCTGTCTAACGTTCCACCAACGAATACGACTCAGCGCGCATCAAGGTCAAAGCTGCGGGACGAAGAGAAACAAAAAAAACTACTGTACCATTGTTCGAGGGATACAGTGAGCAAAACAAAAAAAGAAAAAAAAAAAAACATTTACGAAGATCACAAGAGTCATCGGGAAGTGTATGCCCTCGGGGCGAAAACAGAATGGAAAAACTTTTTTCGTTTGCACACTCGGAATGTCGCAAATTTAGACAACATTTTTTTATCGTATCGATTGACTTTAGATGTAAATTTCATTCGGCCGCGACGCCGAGTCTTCACATACTGTTTTTCTATTTAACATTTTTTTTGTCGTAAGTTTTACAAGGCATTTTATGTTAGAGGTCGTCAAAAATTATTACTTTTGTTATTTCTTGAAAAATTTGGGAGATTGTTGTCATGATGTGATTTTAACCTTTTTTGTGCACGTCACAAAAAAGTGACCTATAAAACTTAAGAATAATGCTACGTTGGATTTTGAAAATATATTTTCGTACAGATGTCTGGATTTTTGTAATCGTGGACTTGCAATATGAAGCTTGGCTGTGTTCAGAATTAACATTGCGATTTGAATTTAATGAAGGGTTTTTCAATCGTAAATACCTTCGTATCGATTATTTATACGGATGAGTGACGTAACATTCTTAAATTGATTCCTTGAAACACTCGAACTTGAGAATAATTAGAGACTAAGGTCATCAAATTATCATATTGATCAAGTCGGCGATACAAGAGCAATGCCAAGATTGAGGATATTTTTATTCCAAATTTAGTCATACAAAATTATGTGAAAAGTCCCTCTTTATGCGGTGATCTAACACATCGAATTTCAAATTGAGAATATCTTATTGCCTGCAATGAAATTTGTCACTCGTTACTTCTCAACTTTATTTATTCACATGTCTCATAAAAAATTCCATATTTCCATTAAAAAATTATCAACATCTGATTAAAAACAAAAAAACAATATTTTTCCTTACTTCGTAATAAAAAAATAATGCATACATAAATAACGAAGAAAAATAACTTTTTTTTCCAATATATAATATGGATTCCAAGGGAATGTAAATGGGTCATTACGACCCCTGCCAGAATTTCCTTTAATGACTTAATTTCATTACAATGGCAGCGCTGCAAAAATCCACTTTAATTTATTAATTTCCCGAACTGTCATCACAATTTCAAAGGTAGCACAGTTCTTGAAGCACCTGTGTACTCGTTAATAAGCTTCGGTTATATTTCATCCTTCAATTTTACAAACCACTCAATGTACCAATCCACGATTTCCTGCTAACCAGTCGGTTAAACGGTTAAACTCGCGGTCAGTAGTAATTTCGATGTAGATCCAAAAAGAAAAAATTAAGCAAAGATCGAGTGTAAAAAAAATAGGTGATCGATGGTACCGGTCTCTAAAGCCTCGGCCCTGGCACGTGTTAGATTAAGCCGCTGCGGGGACACGAGCACATACATAGATGATATACCTAAGGCCCGTTTCATCGCCATCTCTGCCTTTTTACACATTGCGTATGTACTCGGTGGCATTAGAGAACGGAGAGAGGTATGCGCGGAGCCGCACGAACTCAACACAGGCTCGACAGCCTCGCGCGCGTTAGAAACGAGCCGTGAAGGTGGAACGCACAATATAAAAAAGAAAAAAAAAAAAAAAGAGAAAGACGTCGAACCTTCACCCATTCAAAACCGCACCGCTAAAAATGCAATCAAATTTATTATACGAAAAAACGATAAGAGATTTACTAACCGCGTATATGAATTCCATATTAATATACTGTTATGGTACATTTAATAATACCGCAAGTATTTTCCGATGCTGCGTCATTAAGAAATTATAGTACGTGATTATAGTAATTTCCATTTTAATATACCACCAATATTGTATTTTCCAATGAAGAATGCATCTGAAAATTAATATACGGCATTTGCATGCGAGCTTCAAATTAAATACTGACAAAAAAAAAATTTCACAGCTCAAAGACTGCAAGGTCCAAAACGCGCGATCCGAGCGCTTGAGTACGAGCGAACTATGCTCGCAATAGTGCGGGAATTATATTGCAGAGGGGAATGTGTATATCTGGGATATAGACAGAGAGACAGCTCAGCGCGATTTCAACTTTGTCAATCCTAGCAGCCGCGGGCCGATTGCCCCACCCGCGGCACTACATTCGAATACATACATATATATACGTATACATGTATATATCTTTGTCCTTGTCTCTCGCTGTTTTCGTTCCCTCTTACCGCTGTCGCCCCTCTCCAGCGAAAATCTACTACTCCTTCTTCGCACATCCACACCCTCCCCCCCTCCTCTCGTTTGTCCTCTCTTTGCCTCACTTGCACGCCCTCTATCTGCGTGACTGTCTCTCTCTCTCTCGCTTAGCCAGTAACAGCGTGCGGACGCACAACACGCTCACAACACCGCGCGACCGAGAGCCCCTCTCTCTCTCTCTCTCTCTGTTTTTTTCGTTCTTTTTCTTTTTATTCCTCGGTCACAACCGCATTTGCATCGACGCCGATGACCCATATACACGAGATTCAGGCGCGCGCTTCGCTCCTCGAGTTATACCTATATTATTACACACTGTGTACGATACAAGTGCCGTTTTATCTTCCGTGCTTACATTATTTTTGTTCCTTTTTCTTTGGTGCATTCGTTTATTTTTGTAATTGTGCTCTGAGATCGGGGTACACGATTCGTTACCGTAAAATCTGAAGAGCCGAAGAGCTTTATCACCGTTCGGCGGCGCTTCGGGACACACACACACACACACAGACAAACAGACACGCGTTTCGGTGGCTCCACCGGCTTTTTCGTATAGTTTCGCGCTCGACGCCGATAGCTACGGGCCAGAGTAGCAGCAGTGCGCGTGGGCCTCTCTCGAACGCGAGTGCCTTTCTAGCTGCCGCGTGCATCTCATCGCTCGGCACCGCTTCCTCTGTATTCTTCATTTGTCTCTTTCCTCGCGGCCGCACGAGCCACACGATATTCCGATTCGCGTAAACTACTGAGAGACCGATGTATCGAATCGCGGATAATCATCTTATCGTCGACGGTGTGCTTTAACTTTTTTGAAAGTATTATCGAAAGTTCTGTCGTCGTACTGTGTGCTTCGAGTTTTGGACGATACCTCCAAAAAAAAATCCGGTGAACACGTGGTGTCCGCAGATAACACGCCCGGCAATTGGATTTCCATAATTGATATACGTTTATATACGAAATAAAAAAGTGAGAAATGATGATTATATTATTGTGCGAGGAATTGAGGGTATAACCATTACTATCGTTTTTGTTTTTGTTTGTCAGTGAATCGAGTGGATTCAACCACGAATCTAGGTAGGTGTTTCTCGGGTAAACGTGTACGTTTAATTGTAGCGTTATATTTTTTCATTTTTTTTTGTTTTTTTTTCTTCTTCTTCTTGTATTTACGAAAAAGAGAAGGATGTTTATTATGCTTTTGGTGCCTCGTGAAAGTCCACGAGGAAATTTATTTTGAAACTGCACAAGAGTATTATTGTTGTTGTTGTTTGGCGGTCGAATAATACCACATATTTATGATACCGTTTCATGTTTGTCAGTAAATACGACCTTTCAACGAATTCTTTTTGTCGTGGGGCTAATTCAGTGTGAATTAATTAGCGGCTTAAATGTAAATTTATTTTCTGGTGCAGAGGCGCCGGACTCGAGAGTAATCCACTCGGTTAATCGTCAGGCTGCATCCGCTACTAATACAGACGTCCGAGCTTCGGGATGCATCTCAATGGAATCGATCAATAAGCCGATATTAAAATTTTTTGTGCAGCCGGAGGAGCAGTTGGTCACGGTTGCGATCAAGAAGGGAAGAGCGTACTGGAGGGTGGCAGTGACAGGGGTGGCGAGGGTCACGGGGCTGGCCCAAGGGGTGGCATCATGGACTCTCATCAGCAACAATTCTGCCTCAAGTGGAACAGCTTCGGCAGCAACTTGGCAACCGCATTCTCGAACCTCTTCAAGAGCGAGAGTCTCACCGATGTCACCCTGTTCTGCGAGGGTGAGCTGAAAACATTTTCTTTTTATGCGATAAGAAGGAAAATTCAATCACGTAAAACAGTTTTGACTGTGAAGAAAGTGTCCCTTTGAAAGTACCAAAAATCTTGCGATGCAATGATACGTGGTTCAATGGAGAAAAAGAAAGTTTAAAAACCTCAAGTTTCATTGCAACGAAATTGCAAAAAAAGACATCGGTACTGAAAATATATATTTTGATGCAGAGCAAATTTTTTTTTGTGGTTTAATGAAGTAACATAAATAATTAAAACACGATTAATCGCTTTATGTTTGCTAGAAAAAAGTCATAATTAAATAGAAGGTCAGAAAAAGCATCCCTTTAAATGTGCTTTTAAAAGGAACATTCAATGCAATTCAAGATTTTTTATGTGATTAAATGAAGTGGAAAAGTTAAAATACAAGTTTTACAGCTTTGCGTGAAAGAAAGGAGTCAGACGTGAGCATTCTTAATTCAATGTTCACAAGAAGAAGTCCACATATTACATGTTATTTTCTTTTTTTTTGTATGAGTGTGTTACACACATTTTTGTGTACGTGATAAAAATACAAAAATAAATCGACGTACTTGTGCCGGTGTTGAGTACAAAATTAAGATGTGGCACTATAAAGAACAAGTTATGCAATTCAAGATACTATACATTGTCTCACGTAGCGAAAAACATTAAAAAGTCCGTTTCATAGCCGTATATATTTTTTACAAAAAATCATAACACATGAACATGCTACATATTCAGAAAAAGGCTTTTATTAGAATTTCGCATAAAAATAAAATAATATAAACAAACAAATCCACGTATAAACAGATTTCAATGCGTCAAAATTTTTTTCTAAGGCGTGAACATTTTTAAAAAATCTCAAGGTCTTTCGTACGATTAAGTAAAGCCGAAGAGGTAATAAAAAAAACTTTATTTGCGTCAACGATTGAACAGCTGCTTGATGTAGTCTTAAAATGGTGATTAATCATGAAACTGTAAATTTTGTGAACGCAACTACTTTTGAGAATCACATCTAAATCCACAGTACAAAAAGCGTGTACAATTCTTAAATAAGATACGGCATCAGAGTTTGATCATTTGCATAAAAAAAATTCTATCAAATTTTCAACAATTGCCTGAAGTAAATAAAAATGTATTTTCGTCGTGTCATTCGTTTGATCAGTGGTCACGTGCACGTTACACGTGTAACTGGCATTGAAATTGGATAATTCTGTCATTCGTATGATCTTATCAATTATCTCGCCAGTGCGTACAATAAACAACATTTTCAGTTGGAGATTGGAGTTCCAAGTTATCGAACTTGGCAATAGTACGAACGTACTTCCTGTTTAGAACCTCGCGGCTGTTTACGCACTTCCGTATCTACTATGGAGCAGCTAACGTCTGTAATAGAGTCTGCACCCCCTTCGATAATAGCTTGGGGTGCGTTGGTGCATTACCTACTGTCATTCTTCCTCCCAAGATTATGAATATCAATAATGAAAAATAGTATTATCCACAATAACTTTTGTAGAATAGAATAGAGTACCTAAAATATTTATTAACCCTTTCTCTATCGACGTATAGCATATTCGCTGTTTAAAGAAACCTTTTGTACACACAGTTGAAATTAGAAATTTCCGGAGGCGTGCAGGTGAATTTTTCATCAATTAAATCATTTGTTATATACAAAAATCGTGAGGGCTTCTTTAAAACCACTCTTTTTTTCACTGGAAACAAAGCTGTATAAATATTGAGTATAACAAAATTTCTATCCTGCTTTTATTCTGCGCGGTATATTTTATCAATAATCATTCGTCCATGGAATATTATAAATTTCCACAAAAAAATGGTTGTCCCGGAGATTTGAACAAAAAAGAAATATCTTTCGCCGCGTAATTTCCTCGAGCCCAGGCGTTGCACTTTCCCGATGTGCTCCACGTTAATAGAAAAGTCGGAGAGTGCACGCATTGAAATTTCCGGAAGGCTGAACACGTGGGCGCATGTCTCGGGGATTGCAGTCTCGCCATTACTTCGGAGTGCCGGTTCTCGAGACTCCGGTGCAGAATGTGCACAAGCCACACCGCTTGTCGCGAATAGTAGGAGTGAGGGAGTGCGGCGTAGGATGCACCGCGGTCGCTTTTGCCTCGGCTGTTGGTCGCCGGCGTTTCTACCCCGTCCAATCGCGTAGCAGCGCAAAAAGCAGTTGCTGTTCTCTCGCCTCGTCGACGTTGTACATCTACACACGCGAATATCCTCTTACGCTTCTCTATATCGGCACACGAGCGTTGCACACCGTTGCATCCTATTCGCGGGCGTTGCTGAAAGGCTCTCTCACTCGCGCCTTCTCTGCGAATACGAGGAGCGAGGCCTCGATGACGCTCTCGCCATTCTGGTGGGAAAATGTGTTGTTGCATATATCTCCACTGTTAGCTTTGAGCCGGAGAGTCAGTCTCTCCGGCAGTTTGCCATTGGCTGCGGTGCATAGCAGTCCATGCGCTGCGTCATTCGTTTCGCGATGCGTAATAAACGTAGTGTTATCAAGGTCAAACGAAGCGAAGATAATAAATATCTTACGTATCGAATTATCGGTGATGAGAAATCTGGAAATACCTGTATATTGGATGCAGTGTGAGGATTTAACGAGGTGATTCATCGTTATGAATTCTGGAAGGTATCATAAAGTGAATAAAATTGAGTTTGCCATTGGCTGCGGTGCATAGCATTCGTTTCGCGAAGCATAATGAGCGTCATTATTGAGGTCAAATGAAACGAAGATGATAAATATTTTATGTATCGAATTATTGGTGATGAAGAATCTGGAAATACCTGTATATTGGATGCAGTGTGAGGATTTAATGAGGTGATTCATCGCTATGAATTTTGGAAAGTATCCGCAGTGAAAAAAAAAAAAAAAATAGAGTTTGCCATTGGCTGCGGTGCATAGCAGTTCATGCGCTGCTTCATTTGATTGGCGATGCGTAATAAACGTAATTATTGAGGTCAAATGAATCGAAGATGATAAATATCTTATATATCGAACGATCGTTGACGAAGAATCTGGAAATACCTGTATATTGTATGCAGTATGAGGATTTAATGAGGTGATTCATCGTTATGAATTCTGGAAAGTATCCTGAGTGAAAAAAAATATACACACGCGCGCAGCGGCACCAATACACACAAAAATTAGAAAGTGCATCTTTCGGCGGTTTTGTAACGCGAGGATATATAATTCTATAGTGTTTTCGCTTTGGCTTCTTGCTCCACTCGTCTTTTTTTTTCGGGCTCGTCGACGATCGTCGATTATCGCGAGAAGCAACCGCATTTTCGATGGAACGCAACCGAATATCCCTCCGGGTTATTGTAATTTCGGGTTCGGAGTGCGCGCGCAAAAGGGCTAATCATTGTGGATGCTGTATAACGCTGAAAGTTGGGCAAGCGAGGCTCGATGCGCGTGTAGACGAACAGGTCAGCGCTGAATAGCGTTTTCTTGCGGCTACGGTGCTTTTGAAATATTGACCAGTCACGTCAGACTCTTGATTTATCTCGTTGCGTACGTAGACGCTAAATGATTGACATTCATTTTCTTTTTCACTGAACTAAAAAACATTTTTCAAGCACTCTATTTGATAGGCTGGTTTCCTATGTGAGAATTATACTTGAAAAAAAGAAAAAATGCAATTATGTTCGCCAAAATTTGCATCTACAGCTGTTCGAACAAATTGTTTTTTCATACAACAAAAATATTAGTTCGTTTGACAATTATTCAAGTTAATTAATCAAAATGTGTGGAAGTGAATAAATATTTTTTTACTGTTCCAGCTACAAATTCGTTCGAACATTCGTGAAAATGTTTATTCAGTATTATATGCAATGACTTATTTGTTCATCGCCCTTTGAAAGACTTTTTTATTTGTACTTTTCGTAGCTTGGTATGTTAGTAGAAGGAACACAGCTTTGTTTCCCTTTGCGCAATTATTTGAGTCCCGGCGGAAGTAAAAATCTCGTTAAACATCATTTTCAAGGGAAAGGCAGAACTGACAGATACTAATGGGTAATGCAAGTCGCCGCCTTTGGTAAATTCAGTGCCTTCACCAAAAGTTATTTCCGATTTTTATCACAGATTTTCAAAATTTCGTAACGATTATCGATTTTTCGTTGCACTGATAAATTCATCATTTCGATTCGTTTTATAGATAATTTTTAATTAATTTCTAATATTAGACAAGAGAAAATAAGTTGAAATTTCATTTTTTACTTTTTGAATTTGTACTTGCAAACGCATTTTTATTACCGAAAAGAAATTAGAGGTTCAGAAAAATTCATTTTCAGTGGAATCTGACAATTTCAAGATTTTCCAGTCAATATCCTCAAATTTGTACCAATCAAAGATATTTCATGGACGTTTCACTTTATAATTAAGATATAAATGCGGCAGCCTGTACATTCCTGTTCCCCCCTACTTCAGCATTTATATATCGACATAATTTCATATACTCGGGCTATGCGAGGAATAGTTAGGCGTCCGGCAGTAGCGTAATCAGGACGTTACTGCGGGAAGTGAGCCCGCTCGTAAGTAGGTCTGGGTTACAGTTAGAACTAACAGTCAAGTGTGCTGCCCGGACGCTCGTAAAACGTAAGGCCTCATGGTATTCGATGCACATTCGGCTGTTGAAGTCGAGTTCTATCGTCGTTCAAACGGTACCTACCACGGAGAGTCTGATGCTCGCAAGACTATCGTTCATGGGCTGCTTTCTTGCGTGGTATGGACGTGAAAGTGCTGCACTCTGACTATTCAAACGTAACCACGTTCCGGGTTACTGCAAGTGGCACATACTCGCCGTCGAAACGCTTCGACGCGGTCCGTGGATTACACAAAAAGGAACTCGAGAGAATGAACGGCATCTAGTACACCCGGACTTCTTATTCTTATTCCTTCATTGTTCCAAGTAGTGCGTCGTCGTTGGGAATTTTCTCAGCCGTGAAAGAGAAACTTTTGGATGTTCTGGGTGGACGATAGTACAGAGGTTTTATTCACTGCACCGTGTACAGTCATCGAGATTAATTAGAGGAGATGGTCATTATTTTTGGAAATGATTATAGTACTGAAATGAGTCGAGTTTATTGGACATCGATCGGCAGATCACTATCAGAATCTTTTGTTTAGTGATATTAAAACGCCACACAATTAATCTTTGAAGATCTTTTGGAGACAATAATTCAATGGGCGATAATTTAGAAATTAAGTTGGCGTCATTTGCAGTTTGGATCATTAAGTGCTAAATACTTGAAAATAATTAATAATTAGATATTGTTAGGTTAATATATTAAATTTCCTTTCGTCCGTTCACAGGAAAACCGATTTTTAATTAACAACACTTTTATCCAATGTAGTATACAGAAAAGGTCAGGGGTCTTTGTTTTTAAATTAATTAATGCAATTGATATGATTTTAGGATTGGTGAACCATTAAAGAATACTTAATGAAATTGGTTTACATAGGAAATATGACGTTCGAATAAATAGGAAATTCAAGAGGTTCGACAACTAAACAATAGCAAATAGCATCGAGTACTATACACCATACGTATATTATCGTTTTATGGGTCAGAAGGGTCGGCCATGGTCATGATAAACTGGGTCACCGTCGACAACACTCAACTCCAACTCTACAACTCTACATAGTCTCGTCAAAACGCGACTATAGCGATTGCGTGTTGCAACGCGCGCAATCCGATAGGAAGCGTCGGCGTCTGTTTGCCTGCGCGTGTGAATGGGAATATCTATAGCAGCGTCTGCCTCGCTCTCAGTCTGTTGTGACTGTCGTTATCCCTGCGCCACTGAAATTTTCCCAAAAAAACAGTTGGGATCGAAGTAAGATAATCGATCCGTAAAAAATCATTATGTCTTTAAAAACACCTTCCATTAAACCATTTCAAGAAAAAACTTCGAAATTTATACTTAGGATTTTTTTTGGTAATGCAACAAATTTATATTTTTTAAATCTATGCGACGATTCTAAAACCGAAAAATTAGCTGCTGTATTTTTATACTTTCAGCTCAAGCGATCAAGTCTCAAGGACGTTGCAAAAAAAAAGATTAATTATCAATCAATTTTCCGAAACAAGATAGTATAAAAATTTCGAAAAATTATCTCAAATTTTTTCCCGGAAAACACGATTTTTTCCGTGATACACAAGCGTAAAATTAATATACATCAATATATGTATATTTAAGAGAACACTGCGATTTATCTTAATTTTCCATAATCTGTAGAAAAAAAAAATCTTCCAAAAAATATTCTTTAATGAAACAAAAATGCTACATTGGCAGTTTAAATGTAAAACCGTCACATTACTGAAAACAATAAAAAATTTTCAAAATTCCATTACACTTACACAAACAAATGCACGTTCGACAACACCAAAAGCAATAAATAATTTTCTTGGAGTCGTTTCTCAACTCGTGACCTTTAGACGCGAAGTAATATCCGCCGCGACACGCGCTCGCGTTTTTTTTTCAATCCTCGAATACCGAGAGTAGTAACGATATCGCATGTCTCAATGACGATCGCGATAAGAATTTAAAAAGTATACGAGGGCTCCCTTGTGCCTCGACTCAAGGTATTGGGTCAGGGCTTTGGCTCTCTGATATTCGCCGGTTGATTGCATCGCCGGTTGAGAACGTTGACGCGTTTATCTCGTCACGTAACGCACGATGTAGACAATTAGATATTCAAATGCTTTTATAGTAGCTTGCATATTACAGCGCCACACGAGTTTCGTAGTTCGTCGAATATCGACGCCACTTATATGTATATATATATATATATCTAAATATATGTTGTGTGTTGATGCGTCAGCAACTTTTTTTCTTTCGTTAAAGTATTAAAAATGCCTGGAGCCTTGTTCGTATGCGTGGAAGTTCAATGTTCTGGCTTTTCGCTCGCTCGCTTCCACGCGCTAACGATTTACAGCAGAGTGCAAGGCTCCTACGTACAAAATATTTTGTTTTCTCGCTCGCGCCCGCAGAATATTCCCTTTCGCGTGCTCGCTCGACTCGAACCTTGGTTGGTAATAGTCGGAGCGGCCACTAACCACGTGGGCGAGCAGCAATGTACGAAAGCGGCAGAGAGGCAGTGAAACGACCGGCAAAGTACACTTCCTGGAGTCAAGGTTGACTCGCTGATGCAACAGGACACTCCACCGCACCGGGCCAATGACACTCCTGGCCTCGACACGATGATAATATTTTTCTTCCTATTTTTTTTTCTCCCCAAAACATTCCTACTAACGTTCCTGTTCTCGTTTTTATTCGCCTCGATGCACGAGCGAAATACTCTCAACTAAATAAAATGTACACTCGGTGCTATGCAGTTATCTGTAAATGGACGGACCGCGAGAACGCATTGATAAGACTGACGGCGGTGGAAGATTATTGAACGACCTAATTTCGTCGCTGCAGACTTTTTGATGTATGTACTTATTTTGTACACTTGAGATTTTTTATAGGATTTATTTAGAAGAATGAACCAACTGAAATTTATTCTGGCAAATGGAATTATACATTTTTGCTAAACATAAAAAAATGTTAAGCTACAATTGACAGATTTTATAATAATGTATCCGTTGTTCATTTCATTGGACTTTTTTCTGCGTCTGATTGTGACTGTGTATATCATACATTTTTAAACCTTTGCAACAGGAAAGACCAAAGTGCACTTAACCGGCTAAAAAATATTTACACAAATACCCGATACGGATATTTGGGCGATAAAAATATGCGATGGATATCTTTAAACCGAAATTGAAAAAGTACTAATGTATAAACGAAAAAATTATTCCATATTTCCAATTTTATTGATCCAAAAATGCTGTACGAAAATTAATGCGCAGGTCTTTCCCCTGGTATTTAAAAGCTGTACATAACAAATCTTAGGCGACCTAGCGTCGAAGCGATGAAAAAAAAAAAAAAAAATCAAACGTAAAACATCTGTCATGCTTTTTTGTTTCATGAAACAAAACGATGTTTTGCTTGAATTCTTGGGGCCACGAGAGTTGCAGGGAGTACCTGAAGCGTAACCAGCCTCACTGGCTCGCTACCTTGCCCCCTCTTTTCGTTTTCCTCTTTCCGCGCAGCGCACGAGGCGGCCCACCGCTCTAGCGATTCGCTTCTTCCTCGTTCCCTCGCCTAATTCTCTTTCTCCGAGTTCCCTCGCGGCCCCCCACCCCCTCTCTTTGCCCGTTCTCCTCTGCGCCAGTCTCTTGCCTTCATTGGCTTGAGGCCCGTCCTCGTTGGTCCCTCGACCTCGCCTCGTTCTCCTCTACCTCTTCTTCTTCTCCGTGTGATTTTTTTGTTCCATCTTTCTTATTCACTGCTGTGCAACCGGGGCGGCATGTGCAAAGAGTGGCCTTGGTCCCACGCGGCCATTGGCCGAGCACAGGGGAAGTCGAGTGCCGATTAGCCCCCCCACTCCCGTAACACTAGCTCACTTCTCTGCCGCTTGCTGCTGTTGCTGTTGCTGTTGGCTGTGACGAAGAAAGAGAAGGAAAAAAAATAAAATAAAGAAGAAAAAAAAAATTTGAGCGCGCGCGCGTGCCTTTGTGCTATCTGCAACGTCCTTGCGAGTTCGTTGACCCCGAGGTTCTTGCACGAATCTTTTGCTTCCGATTGGCTCCGGCGACCCCTCACGCCAAAACCACTTCTACGAATTAGGAAAATTGAGCTGTTATGCGCATTTGACATACTTGATCGTCAACACTCTACCTGACGATCGTTCTCAAGATTCTCAATTGTATTTTTTAATTTTCTATTTTTTTGTTTCTCACGTTTCTCCTTAACGCTTGGTGTAAAGGGTACGGATTTATTACTATTGAAGGAGACGAACGAATTTTCACGCTATCAGATGGGCTTTCGTTGGTGTACTTATAATACCGTGCATTTCTCTATGAAAAGGAAATTCCCCAAAATTTGATTTCGGAATAAAAAATGTAATGTAACATCATAGACAGATGATAACCCTACGGGTGTTGCAGGTACTCCATTACTTTCAATTTTACTCGTCATGTTTATTTACGACATAACACGATTTTTTTCTTTTCTTTTCAAGAATATTTTCAATTTTGGTGAGGAATTTTCAGACTGAAGTGAAATCGAAAAAAGCTCGTACTTTAATTGCGCAACTTCAAAGTCCATTTACAGAGTTTTAAATCAGTTGAATCCCCAGAATCTTTTTATATATCAATTTTATATAACCTACAACGGAATGTACATAATCTATAGAAAAATTGACACGGTGAGAAAAACATATATCGAAGGCATAAACCCTTTAAAATGCGCATTATGCAAATTCCACCATGTGTATATGACATTCTTGACCGCCTCACTCTATCTGATCGTTCTTGGATATTCATTTCTCGTTCCTCCTTAATACCCTTAATAAAGTATACGGATTTATTGTTATTGTAGAAGACAAATCTGTCTGGTGCTTCTAATTATATTCAGCGGATCGGTGTACTATGCTATTTTGCCCAATGACGGTGGCCCCATGCTTTTATTAGTAAATTCGTGACGCACGCGGTGCCGAGAGCTTCCGCGTGTCTCGTGCAATACATCGCATAACTTCTTGTGTTCCGCTCGAGGCAAGCCCCGGCGATTTCATGGCATCGGAAGGCGCGCCGCTCGAACTTTTCGTATAAATAGGAGAGAAGGGCGCAGTTTTGTTCACGCTGCGTATAACCAGAGCTCGCGGTGAGTTTTAGCGCGATCGCTACGCCGCTGTTCCTGTTTATTTTCCGACTCGTATACAGAGAGTCGTCTCGAACGAGTCTCCGCTCTGTAGCGCCTCGTTACCGCACACTGTGGTGTGTGTATACGCTTGGTATTTACGTCTGTTGCATACAGCCGCAATATCGAGCGCTCGCGAGAGCGCTTTGCACGTGGCGAGCCTTTCGCCGTCATCTTCAGCAACGAGGTCGCGCCAACGCTTCTCTGATAACGCTGAGCGTACTACGATACACGATCCCATATTGCGCCCAAACTGTACGAAACGTTATACGGTCGAGCGGCAAGCGTTTGAATAATATATTCATAGACTAAAAATCCGAGTCATCCATGACGTGAGTATGCCTCACATTAATGTAACGTTATGTATATATAATAACAGAATTTATAAGTTTCGTCGCTTTTTTGAGAAAATAACGTTCAATATATTTTATTACGTTTATAGTTAAATGTGTAATTGTAATTGAAAGTATCGATAAGTGACGTCGATTTTTATGGGAAAATTGTGATAATCGAAAATATATTAATGTCACTGATTTTTTTCATGAGTTTTTGGGAGAATAAAAACGATTTTTGTTTTCATATTTTACTGACAAGTAAGAAGGGTATTAACAATTTTTTAAATTTGTTTTCGGGTTGAATGGAAATATGGAATAGATGTCAATTATTAAAATCAAATTTGCAATTGAAAAATAATGAATCACAAGGTCACAGATAATAATGCGGTGCCGATGCGTAGAAAAGTTATAATTAGGAAGCTCAATTTGATTTTCAAGATCACATAAACTTACAGTTACCAAAAACAAATAGTGAATTTTAGTTAAATACTTTGAAGGCTCCAGACGGCTGTGTTAATGACGGGTTCATCCGCCTTTGTATTCCTTATGCATACAAACGTTATGCGTCTGACGATAGCACCAAAAAACATGAACAACATCGCAGAACTTACGTAATTCGTGGAGGAAAAGCGATAAAGGGGGAACGGGCGAGGGAGAAGCAGAAACGAGAAGCGGTTCAGCGGCACACATAAGCAAATGCCGCTTCACACGCACACAGCGCACGGTCTCGTAGCTGACGCGTTGGCCTTGAGATATGAATAGATTATCCGCGAAGAGTGCACTGCTCCGTTGCGCAACCTCGAGCTTTTTTCAATTCGCGACTTTGACTCCGTGAATTCTGAACTCACGTACATACACAAATACTCGAATGGAATAAATATAGTGTACTAAAAAAAATTCTTCAAATCTTGACAACTATTAATTAACCGTGTTATTATTTTTTATGTTAGTGCAATTAAATGCACTGCAATTAATTTGAAAAAAAAATGATAATAATTAGTTGTCACAACGGAACAAATAATTAATTAACAACAATTGAGAGATATTCGGGAGTTTTTGGGTTTTCCTCACAAGAATTTACAGAGATTTGATTTTAAAAAAAAAATTATTTTATATCTCATATCAGATTTTTTTTCAAAGCGGTACAGGATTGTCACGATTTTCTTTCAGTGTACCTACATTTTTCATAGAATTACGATATAAGAATAATCGCATGCCAACGAATTTTCATATTGCGATTTTTCAGTGAAGATAAACAGTCACCGAGGCGAAGATTAAAGTTTCACTGGCGAATTAATGTAGCGCTCGATACACGCATCACGCCTTATCACTGAACGGCACGCATTTCGATAACGCTACACGTGTATCGTAGATAAGGAAACGCGAATATATGTGACTACACGTGCTCGTTTTACTATTGCAGAAATTCGTGCACAGTGTCACTGTAATTCACGCATTAGCATTAATTTTGTTTAAAATTCGATATAATATATTTTGTAGACTGAAGTACTACTGTCGATAATTGACGATACGTCAAAAGTAGAATAAATAATTTCCTTAATTAAAAAATTCAGAAAGAGGATTTTTTTTCTACTATTTTCATTCAGAAAAATGTAAATATTGAAGAATATTCAAGTAAGTTTAGTTTAAAGAGAAAATCGATTCTTAAAATTTTAAATTCTCCTTTATCACAATTATCATGGATTTTTTGCCTATTAAATATGCATTGCAAAAAAATAATTAATTGCCGTAATTCGTAATAATTGCAAAAGTTTCGAAAAAAAATTCAACTTCTGTTTTAATTTGCGATTTGGGCATTTCTTGGTTCGTGTCACCATTTGGCATGTGTGCAATTTCAGCCTACCTCTGATAAGAGGCAATATGATGGTAAAATCCCGAATTAAATGACTTGTCTGCTTCACCAGGCGAATCTTGCAACTTTGCCTGTACGACTATCGCTAAAGTTCGAGTGTATCATTTACTCGTCGCGAGAATGTGCCGAGTGTCATAATGTCGTTCGATTCGCAGTCAATGTGCTTGCCGCAAAATTCCGTCAAGCCTCTCAATACGCCTACAAATGCACACGCGCGAGAGCGCGTTTCTTCGCGAGGCCTGTCCTCGGTCGTTGGCCTCTGCACGCGGCAAAACTCCATTGAATGTGGCTCGCATATGTTGGCGCCCTCGTCTTGTATGCGAGAGCATACGGAAACAAAGTAGGCTGCCTCTTGCGGCTCGTTACACATCCCCCACTTTAGTATTTACACACAAACTCACACGCGCACTTACATTGACTCACACACACAAACTCACATACACACATGCTACTCACGAACACGTTCGCACAAACATTCGCACACACACACACACACCCACACGCATGCACAAAGGCACTCACATATCTGCTTGGCTCGGTTCACCCGCTCGCAAATATCCACCACGAACCAACCAGCAGAATTTTGTTTCTTCGTATGAGCGCTCGGATGAACCCCCAGAAGGTCGAGTTCGTAGCTCTTTCCGTATCGCGTTTCTTCAAACACCTGCAACCGCACCGTGACGTTTATCCCGGTTTCGAATCGTCTCACAAATGCCTGTACAGTCGACGCATAGGCCCATAAAAGAAATGAATTACCACTAGACACAGTCGTAACTCCGAATGTGGCTCCCACGTGTACCTAATACACTTCTTTTCTCCCCAAGTTCTCACACGAAATAGCTCAGCTCATTATCCATTCACACATTTGTACGGAAGAGTGGGGTACAACGTGTCACGGGGCGCAGTGCGAGCCACTCGGAATTTCTCGTAAGTTTGACGTGCATAAATAATGCTTTTTTTTTCTCCGTTGGGCACTAAGCTAAATTGAATTTTATCCGACGTTAAAACAAAATAATGAGTCGCCCAAAATTCGTGTAAACAAATTGATGCTAAAATTGCATAAATGAACATTTTTACTTGGACTATAAATTGACATTATCTTTTAACGTCGAAATTATGTCATAAATAAAAATGAAATAATATCGACACATTTTTTTTAAACCCCAGACATTTTCACATGAAAACACTTTCCATTCATTTTTTCTGCGGATTACTTTTTCTCCCTACCTCACACATGAATAATAATAATAATTTAAAGAGTGGCAAAGTCCTTATAATTGAACAAAATCAAGCACTCTCAAAATATTATACTATATTACGGTCCAAGTTACAAAATCCTGAAGACTGCAAGCTTCGCCAGTGTCAGTTTTTCAAAGAATTATCAAAAATCTATGAATAATGTCATTTTAAAAGATTTCAGTTAGAAAAAGTTTTGATGATGGCTGAAACCAGAGTGCTTAAGTTCTGCGCCCAATACTTGACTTCAACTCGTTCGTGTAGCCTTCTCATTTTTCATGTGGCTTTATCCGCCGCGGTCAACGCGATACAGACTTCCTTTTGGGTCATGATACACTCATATGAACTGCTATACTCCTATTCGGAGTTATCAAGACACTGCGTAACTCGATACATTTCCAAGAGGGTGGATGTATGTATTAGCTCATTGGAGACAGGTGTTGGTACGAAGCACCTGGTCCTTGAATCCACTGCGCCTCTTCGCTTCCTTACTCTTCGCCTCTCCTCGGCTTTCTCACACTCTACTTCCTCATTCTGACGATATCACATTTTCCAGATCGACTTCTCACTGTTATTTCCTTTGTCGCTTCCCCGCTCGAAATAAGTGGCTTCCACACTGTATCGGATAAGCCACCACGTGCATCCTTCTTCAGGATTACTTCTTTGACTGAACGTCGAGTAGATGGTTTATCGTGTGTGAGTATGTGGATAATTCTCTCTTGATCCCCTTTCCTTCCAAAGGTGTTACTTTGAATATTCCATCACCGCAAAATACTCGAAAGGCTATTATGCAAATTCTCCAGAAATATCGGAATTCAAATGATAAAAAAGGCGACAATACCATTGCATGGTAAATATCTCAATGATCTTGGGCAAAAATTTTGTCGGCGTGAAAAAAGAAAGTGCGGATGCGTGGCTTGCATTTAGAGTGTCGGCTTGATGATTGGGCAAGAGTATTCGATGAGATCATATGAATTACCTTTTCCCAGCTACCGTCGAGTGAATGTGAAAAAGTCTCGGAGAGAGGCTTTCAAGTCTTTCGACCATGGAGGTTTTGGATTGACGGATCATATAACTCTTCGTCCGTTCATTAATCAATTATTGACCATTTATTAGTCAGCTACTTTCGACTAAATATTAGGTACGTGCTCGCGGTGTAATTGACTTTTGGCCTCCATTGCGTCAAGGTGTTACATTCAGTCTTACATAAGTGTGTGATAATTAAGTAAATTCTACAATATGCGTTTCTATTAGAAAATGACTTTTAAATGCAACCGAATGATTCAGGTGCTATCTTTATTACTAAATTTTTATCGAGATTCTCCACGGAACAAAAATTAGTGCGGGTAAAAAAAAATATGGCTGAGAGTCTTGTACATAATCTTGAAGGGATTTGCCGCTGGTCTGAAAGATAATGGATTTTCCGGAGCTTTGGTTTCTTCTCTATAAAGGTGTTATTTTTAATGTTGCAGTATTATGGAATATTCATATTTTAAACGGGGATTTGGTGATGAAGCTTTGAGGGCGTAAATGTGATAAAATAATGCAATAATCTCGACAACCGAGGGAGCGAAAATTTTGGCTGGGTGGAGGAAGTGTACGTGAGAGTCTCGGATGGTTTTTCGGGTTGATAGATGGGCAAAAGTATTGGATCTGATGAATTACTTTTGTCGAAATATAAATTGGAGATATCATCATTGGAAACTCTCCACGACAATCCATGCAAGACACACACACACACACGCGTATGTGTATATATGTATATATATATATATTATTCGGTATAAGTACAGAAAAAACACTATCTGATCGTCACAACCGACATCATACAATTTTATTTATCTTTACAATCCGCGTATTCTCCAGAGTAATACCTACCGTTTACTGCTATCGTAAATAACCTCACAAAACGGAAGAAAAAAATTAATGAATAAAATACCTCCATTCGTGCCAGTCATCGGCATAACAAAACTCGAGCCAAATTAGCGATGCAAAAGATAAATCGCTTGGCTCACTGGCTACAAAGAAAGTTTAACGACACAGAAAATCGTCACCCTGATTATTATTAACGATTACCAGAATCTATCCCTTTTTTAAAACAATTTTCCGCATCCATTTTACTATTTTCACATTTTCATAGAAAAATTAAAAAAAAAAAAAACAAAATGTTTACTTCGTGCACACTTAATTTTTATTACACAATTTGCTTCCTTACAAAAATTTCCTGCTACGTTAATTACACAAAAAAAATTTTTTTTTCGATTGCTCTCCTTTTTTTTTTGTTTTACGCTATGCCAAGACAAAAAAGCTCGAGTACCTGCGTGCGTTCTCGCGATATATCGTATCGCCTTCTTTAGGGTCGCCCGGTCGTCGTCACTGGATACGCGTTTGCGCCGCCCCCGCGCCTTCGCCTCCGCTGTACTATATACCGCGCAACGCTATATACTATATGCTCGTGGAGCATAAATTATGAGATCGAGGCGGAAGATGGCCTACATAACCAGCGGGCTGCGAGAAAGGGCAGCGTCGTCGTCGTCGTCGTTCGCGCTCGGCTCTTGTTCTTTATGTTGCCCTCGCTCACTAGTCTAGGTTCTATGAATGTCCGGGTAGTAAATATATATATATATATATATATATATATATATACAATATATAAAGGGTTCGACGCTCGGGCACTTCCCTTTGGTCGCCAAATACCAGCGTCGCTCGGTCTCTAAAAAAAGGGCCGTGAGAAAAAGAAATTGAGCGTTCGATAATAAATTGCGCATCCCCGCTCGGTTAATTTATTTAGGACTCTCGAGGAAAATAGCGGAGAGCTTTGGGCTAACCCTTTGACCAAAAGTAAGAGCACCGAGCTGCATCGTGATCGGCACTCGTGCTTATATCGAAACTTATCGTCTCGGCGCATCGCACAGCTGCCTTTTACTCAGCGTTTATGTACCGGGGTTATTTTCCGACACCCACGTTCACAGACTCGTACGGGCGTATGTGAAGCTGGCGGGTAGATAAATAATATGATGACCGCGATGGAAATTTCGTGGTGGCACGAAAGTTGCGCGGAGGTCGTGCACCCGATGCATTCATAAATCAAAAGGCTTCACGAATTGTCGTCTGTCAGGACAGTGCGAACGCAATTGAAGTTTGTGATGAATGAAGGATGCACAACTGGAAAAAAAAAGTAAAAACAATTTATCAGTGTTTTTCAGATAGTCATAAAATGCGTTAATAAAAAATCCTTTCACAGACTTTCCAATAAGCAGAGTTAAAAATGGGTCTATTCTGGTTCATTGTTTCAGGCGTCACATTCAAAGCGCACAGACTCATACTCGCGGCATGCAGCAAACACTTTCAGGAGTTATTCGAGGGTATGCCGCCCTCTCCCGCGGGTCTCATCGTCATCTTGGACGGGACGAGTGCCCACAACATGGCGTCCCTCCTCGAATTCATGTACCGCGGCGAGGTTCACGTCTCCCAAGAGTCACTCAGCTCTTTCCTGAAGGCTGCGGAATGCCTTCAAGTACGTCACCTCTTCTTATTTCGTCATCTTCTTCAACACAATATAGATACTCTTTTTCTTTCTGTCTCATATACTCTTCTAAATTAATTGCCAAAATTAATGGACACGATCAAAATCCCTAAACAAAAACAACAGGCCTTTGAGACAACCAGTCAATTAATTCATCCAGATAACCAATCGATTGTTCCAATCGCTGATTAGCTGGTTCAACTAACACCTTAGTTGACCCAACGGATTATTTTATCCAACCTAATAGTTGATTGATCCATCAACCTCGATTTCTAAGAATTATTGTTAAGCTAGCAAATTAATGATCACTGATTAATAGTCGAACCAGCGAATTCCTAGGGTAATTTATTTACTAATCCTTGCATAAACCAACTGATTGTCCAGGACAATCAATAAATTGGTTGGATTAACCAACTCAATTTTCTGGGAGATATTGATCGATATCCGTTGTTTCTGGCAGCTAATCATTTCTTTCCGTGTCTCTGATCATACAAAGTCAAAATATCCTGTACTGTTCATGGACAATCACATTTAATATGTTTTGTATACCCGGTATATTACATTCCATTCTTTTTTTCCTATTGTTTCGTGCGCTTGTCGAAATGAAACAAAAAAAAAAAAAACAACAACCCTCAACGAACAACAGGTGAAGGGTCTGTCGATAGAGCACGAAAAGCTCGCAGTGGCTCACAGACACGCTGCCGAGAACAATAATTCCTCGACGGACTCGGGGACCGGCAATGCTGAGGTCCTAGAGGCCGAAGTTGCTGAACGAGTGATGAAGAGAGAACCGACCCCTGCACCATCACCGGCGCCCACTTACGCAGTACCCAATGTCTACAGTTCGGCTCACTATTACGAAAGTCCGCAGAAGAGAACGAGGTTAATGAGGTAATTTGCTCTTTTTTTTTTTTTTACTACTGTCTTCCTTATCGAAGTCTGCCTATTCGAACTGTGGAAACGTAAAGAATTTTCGTGATTGAAACCTGTGACCTCGCAGGTCACCCAGCGAGATGGACGCCCTTGGCAGAGTCAGCGTTCTCAGGGATGGCGCAGCCTTTCGACCAGCTTCCGCACCGCATCCGCTACTCTTGGAAAATCACCTGTACCAGCCGTTCACCCATACCTCGGATAATCCTACCCACCCTCACACCGCGCCTCACACGCCCACGGAACTCGAACGGGAACTTGAACGCGATAGGTCCGAGGAGAGAGGAAATGGCGAGCACAAGGAAAGCGTAGCGGAAGGTAAGAATCGCTGGCCCGGAAATACTGTTTTTCATCGTGCAAATTGGTTCGACCCTCCCAATGTGGTTTTTTCCACTTTCATCCCATATGGAAATTTGGGAGTTGGAAGTAGAGCTAAATTTCCAGCATTTGCTTTTGGCTGCTGAAAAGCAAATTCATTTTCAGTGAATTTCCGCAATGTGGGAGAGTTATTATTTGGCAGACAAATAAAAGTGTGGCAGTTGCTCTATCTCTGTGATAAATTAGGTGGATTATGTTATATCTTTATATCGGAAGTTTTGGAACATTTGAATAGTTTTACAGAGAATAGTCTCATTGCAAAGTAGCGGGGAAAATTTGTAGCGAATACTTTATTCCCGCGTCAAGTTTCAGTCGAAGGTTCAATCCTTTTCCTAGCTACGACATGTAAAGGATTATTTTTTCATCCACGACCTACACAAACATTAAATTGAGTTTAATGTTATAATTTTAACTAGACGAATGAAATTCTTGAAAACAAAAAATCAAGAAAATAAGTCGCGAGACAAGGTAAATGATTGTTGACGCAATTTGTTGCAGATCTTCGAATAAAGCAGGAACCAGTGGGACTTACGGATCGCGAGAGAGCCGAGAAATTGGCGGAGAGATTGTCAGGGGAGGTTTATTCGGGTGGACGAGGTTTCGAGCCCTCCAATTACGGTATAACCGGCGATCACAAGCCGAATGTAGCGCAATTCGGACAGGGCATGGTGCCACTCGCTCATCCACCCACACCGGACCTCAGTCCAGCGCCCACGGCCCCAGCAAGGTGGAATTCGAAAATTAACAAGGCAGGCACTGTCAGCACACCGGACGGTGAGTGAACTCATTTATTTCTGAAACATGATCAATTCTCAAGGCTGTTTCGAGATTTACCAACAGGTCGAGAGTCTATTATCGTATACACACCGAATGCTAATTTCATCTCATTTTATAACTGAGTATCTCGGTAAGAATGCAAGACTCGCTGTGCATGTTTCCTTGACATTATTATGGTGTCATTTCTATATTTTGAGAACGGACTTTTCATAACTCACGAGAAACAAGTCCAATGTGCTAGTACATTGGCCCACTTCGTTAGTGTCACCTGTTCTGGGCCCATTACGAAACAGCGCACAGCGTATTGCGTAATTTAAATCAGATTAACCATCATTCTTGAAATACCCCTCGATTTCCTTGGCGGAACTCGAACGAATTTATACACAAACGTCTAATAATAACAATCCAGTTCAATTTTTGGTGAGAATTATGGCGCGCGTTATTATCAAATTATCCGACCTCGAGTTCATGGCCAGTGAAGGTAAGAGCTTTAAAATTGTAGTAGAGATAAGCACTGAACAAAATACGTAACAACCATTCATCGCCAGTCTGAGCTACAATTTTTACGTTCACGTCAACTCCAAACTCCGGTCATCAAAAGTTTCCATTCAACAAGTCTCCGTACTCGGAATGATAACAAAATATCAAGCGCTCCAAAAAACTCAAACAACACTCAGTAACATTAGAAATTGAAAAACAAAACACTCTGTCAACAATAACGAATTTTGCTGGGCTAATAAGAGTATATTTCAAAAATACCCATGGATTGAAAAAAAAGTTAAATGGAAATAAATGGAATGATTTTTTTTTAATAAGAGGTAATATGGTTTTGTTTTTTTTTTTTTGAATGCACAATATCGATATTGTTGATGAATACTATACCTTGAAAGTAATTGTAGATTTCTAGTATAATTCATTGATGACTGACGCTCGGTGTATTCGAGCGTTCTACGTTTGCAGATATCGATCGGTCGGTGGGTGGCCGTAGATCGAAAACACTCGCGAGCTCTTCGTGTTGCGGGTTATGCGTGTACCGAAAAAAGATAGTGTAGAAGCGGGCCGCGTAATCCGCGAGCGCGCTCGACTATCTCATGCGAGTCCAGGGTCGTTTGACGTTGCGGACCACCGTGCCAATGCCGTGAGCGCGAGTGACACAGTGAGTCACGAGTTCGTTGAACCTCCTGGCGAACGCACGCGTGCTCTCGCAGATTACGTATGTGAGGATGTGCAATGGCGGCTCTTGGCTTTGTGCGAAATCTTGGACGATTTGTAACTTGGTTAATTCAAAGTCGACAGGTACTTTTCTCTTTTAGAAATTAGTGAACAGAAATACTTGTGCCAATGTCAACTTTCTAACGCTTATTCTCGATTACTCGAATATCGATAGTGTTTCGTGATTAATTCAAGATTTCGATGAAATTATTCATTTGGAATGGTGAATTTTCTCATAAAAATTTTGCTGTCAGACGAAGACATAATTTCGTGCTGAAAAATTAATTAATAAATACAGTTAGCTGTTAATTTACCTAGTATGAGTTCTTGACATTTAGTTATATAATATCAATGACAAATCCAATTATTCCGTAATTAATACTCCATAAAAAATCGTACAAATTCATTATTTAATAAATCCAAAAGATATAAATACGATTGTCGCCGAGTCACTTCTCGAAGCGGAGGCAACGAATAGCATCGTTGGCCTCAAAATCCACGGAGCTCCGAGAGCTAACTGATCAAACACAATTTTAAATCAAAGGTCGTTTTCATTTCCTTCTTGCGTCACAGTGATTCGTGCATGTAAAAATCATCATCTTAGCTGACGATATTTTGAGACACTCCGTCGTTGACACGATGATATTCGAATCTTCTTTCTTGTGCAACTGTTCTTTTTTTTTTTCGTGAGTTCTCGAGTGTGGGTCGAGTAGGAGTGGTATTCAAACACATTTCGTTGGTTTTGTACGAGACTCGTGGAGCGCAGCGACCACTCGAGTGCGGATGTTACCAAATGCACCGCGTGCCTCTCGGTTGCATCACTGCATTTGACTGTGGCTACCGCTGCACGTGGAGTTCGATCGGTGATGCAATTCGATGCTTTTGACTCAGTCATCGCTATCTCGATGACTCTGGCTGTGCGTTTAACGTCAGCGGGACGCACAGCCGAAGAGAAGGCAGGTGCACCTGCAAGAAAGTAAGCCGAAGAAACCAAATATTGATGCGGCCATGAGACGAGATAAACTCGCTGTGACCGAAAAAAGTGTTATCTGACGATCTGTGCCATGGTAATATCGCGTTGAGAAATCTAATTCGGGACAGCTGCTGTGCCTAATTTTGTTTTTCGTAATTTTTCTCCTTTCGCCCACGTTAAAATGACATATACGTTGGAATATATTTGTGATAGAACTTTCGTGATATAAATATTACTAAATATACTATAAATATATTTACGGTAGACGGATAGACACTGCTGGAATATTTCGGATTCTACGTATGGTTTACGACTGTTTTGCATTATGTATCCTAAATTATACTAATTAGGGTGCATTTTTTTGCTGCGGGAAGGAAGTATTTTTAAATCTTGTTGTTATTAGACATCTGAAACAAAAAACTCCAAAAACAATGGGAGACAAAGGAATTTGTATTTGCGTGTTCTATTTGTTTTTGGTGGGTTTTAGAATGACACTGACAAAGGGTTAATTTTTTCTTCATTTTTCTAATATGCATCGCAGTACGTATAAAAATGTCGAGTCCATTAAAAGTCAGGAAGAACCTTTTCCAAAGTGTCTAATGGGTTTCACTTTACAACGCACATTTCGAGCCACAACTGCGGATATAACTTTCGTGAAGAAAAAAATCTACCGTTCCTGCTAATAGAAAGATGATGCGAAGATTGGTGGGAACATTGAAAACAAAGAAAAAAAAAAAAAATTGAGCGTTGCGGTGTCTCATAGAGTTGAATTCGTCGCAATAGTGCGAGGGTATCCGTAACCAGTCATTATTCTCCACCAGAGCCACGATGATCCAGGAGATCTATGCGGATCCAAAGAAGTTGTAATTTGCTTTTGCTCGCAGATAGCGCTTAAGAGATGGAGAGAGAGAACGAGGAAGAAGGACAGGAAGAGACAGAAGGAGACGGAGAGAGGCTCCTCTCGAAATAGTCGGTATAGGATTCGCGCGGCAGCAGCTAATAATGGATCGTTACGATAGAAAAGTGCCTCGAGCGTAGCTCGCATCTGCTGCGAGGCACGAGGCATCTACCGCATATTTTTATACACGCTGCAGAAGCATCGATTCCCGTGGAATCGAACTTCGCCGAGGCGTAGAAATGAATTTGAATGCTGATTTTCTACCATATATCATTAGCGAAAGAATTCTGGCTACGCGAGTCATACTGTGCACGGTTACCGGAGACAACCTGTACCAGGGACCGAATGGTCCAAAGAGAACTTTGCACCGTTTCAAGGAAGACCGGGGTAATTTGGATCGGCTCAGAATATTCATTTTCTAATACAGACTTTCGTAGTCCGAGGCATTGACAAGACAAACATTCAAAGATGTTTATTACAATTTATTACTTAGAAAAATCAGCTTAAAAGTATATATCGGTACAGTAAATTTTTACGTTCAAAGTGGTATAATAAATTTGATATACAATAGAGATGTGAAGTAAATTCAATTCGAACTAAAAAAGATACAACGTGTTACAAAAAATATTTTATGATTGCATGGCGCCTGTATATAAGATTTAATATACCAACTTATGAAAAAAAGTGCCAAGTTTCGGTTAAATTCACGAATATCTTTATAATTTCTCTGATGGAATTAAATGTATTTTTATCGGCTCTAGAATTTCTAACATTCCCTCAAGAATCTTAAAGTACACCGCATAATTCATTGATAACACTTTGATTTATGCGATTTTGGTATGCAAATTTGCAAATGAGCCTCAGTTCCAAAGCTGTTTCATTTAACCCCGGTTTTCTTTACGCTCAGTCGCCGACTTCCGCTAACGCCGTAGCTTTAACTTCTAACGGTGAATAGTTAGCTGTTCTACGCTGAGAAGCTGCAAATTAGGTGTTCTCATCTGGCCTCCGCTTCTTCTGTGTGCTCCGTTAACGAATAGACACGGGATGCGAATTATTTCCCACAAAGAGGGGGGGAAAGAGTGATGCGCGAGTGGCAAAGTAGCACCACGGTTTTTCGTAAATTAGCGAGACGTATATTATTCTTGACGCGATGCGAAATCATTGAATATCATATGTGTATTCAACGTGAAAGGTGTAGTATACATATACACTCACGTACACACGGTACCCAAATTCGTGCTCGCAACGCTGAATGTTGACCACGTCCGTTCTAACGGTGATTCCAAGCCCAGTAAAACGATGTTACCAACGAGCTACCTCCGAAATGAAGCTAGCCGGTTCCTAATCCGCTTGCAATGCCTTAGCGTCCTGTCGGCATCGTTTCTAACGGTATTAGAGTCGACTGGTCTAACGATGCCACTGCAAATAGGGGAACGGCATCATCAGAGCACCGTCCGTGACGTTGAAAATTAAAATGAGTATACATCAAACGAGAATGCGTGTGTACTCACCGCTCATACTCGTTACAGAAACCTCATCGCCGGTACGTGTAATGAACTTTTAATTACCGCTGATAAACCGCAAACGAGCGATGAAAATGTTTTATTGGCCCTTTTTCGTTGCTTAGATGTAAGGAAATTCGTATATGATTAATATTAAGAGTCGTCTGAATAATTAAAGACGTTTCCTCGAAATAAGCGAGCCTTCGATCCACCAGCCTACAAATGCCGTTGACTCACCTCGTACTCCCTCTGTATGTGTAACCCTTCATTATTCATAGCGACAAAAAAAAAAAAAGAAAAAAAGAAAAGAAAGCCACGTGCATTGACAATTTACTGCACGAGGGCAATAGTTATCCTTGAACGAGCGAGAACTTGATGAAAATTTGTGGATGCACGACGGATGTACGGCACCGCCCACCCACAACGTTTCCCCGGACGGTTTGCAAGCCCGTCGAGAACTTTCCAGACAGAGCATGCATGCACTCCGCGAGTTAGGGATAATTCGATCCTTCTCTCTCCTTCTTCTTTTTTCGCTGTGCTAACCGGCTTTAGGGGGAAAGTGCACTCACAAGGGTGTCATAGCTTTTATACTTTCTTGTCTCGAAGGGTCGATGCCCGGCTGAGAGGTAATTCAGGTTTTTTTCTTCGTTACGTGTGATTTTTTTCATCAACTTTTTGTAACAAACTTGGGACAACATTGTATTTCGAGGGCCTCTCTTTATAATCGACAAACTGTGTATTTGTAAATTGTAGCGCTTATCTTTAATTAGCTCGTTTTTGAGAAAACTCGACCGGTTTTCCGGTTTACCGGTAGATTGTTAGAAAAAAATTTTGCCATTCAAACTTTACATGGAATTTTCAAACTTTTATCTGATGTTCAAAAAAATTACTAAAAATAGAGCAAGAATATACTGTTCTACTTCAGTTTTATATGTCGTTGCAAGAATTAGTGGTGCAGTCAAGATGACCTATCTTGTTTTTTAATTCCCACATTTATTTAGTGATTAAATTCAGCCCTTTTACACCTTATACAATATTCTCGCGATGGATATGAGTGACCGGCAACAATAATTTTAGAAAATGTAGTGGAACGTAAGACTTAACAACAACTATGATCAGCGAAACCCAACTATCCATACGGAATATGGTAAATATTGCATTTATGAGCACAAAAATTATACTACAAAAAGTGAAGTGCCACGTTTTAAGAATTCGGCGAATTTTCAGTGTTTTTTGTTCTAACTTCTGGTTCGTCTGTAATAAGATTGACAAAAATTCGGTGTTACACTCATTTCCGTTATTCCGTTAGGATTTGCATTTGCTTTTTGCCACGTGACGTTGGTCACGGAGCGACGAATAATTTTGCGAGCTCTCGCGAGATCTTTCGTGTTCTCAACGTTGAACCTACGGCCAGAGTCTTCACGAGTTTGCTAGGTAGATTCTTAGAATCTATTAGTTTGTTTTTAGCCTTGCCGTTCTCTTAGGGTTATGGAGAGGGACGTGCACGTACAACGCGACGTTAGCTGGCCCTGGGCAGGCACCGAGGCGGCACATGACGCACAAACCTCCAGCAGAACTGGTAGCATCAATGCGACCACTAGAAACGCAAAGTTACCAAAAGTTGTTGCTCAATGCATCAAGAATGTGGGGCTATAAAACCTATTATTGCACAGGCGCTTAGGTATAAAATATTGTGGCACTACAATGCACGCATCGTGCCTTCTAAAGTACTGAATTCCCCATACGATGTCACATCAAGTTGCCGCCACTGAAAATATCACTCAAGTGTGTTAACTATTTTATCTGTGGCTTTGGCAATGCTCGTATTTTTCACGACTGATATGTTGGGCAACTTTTCATGCATATCGTTCATACTTTATTGTCAATTTTGGAATTTGTGGAATTAATCCATTTTTTTAAACAGTAATTCACCAGCTGTTTCATATTTGAGATTGACAAATTTTAGCAACAATTATTTCGGTGCGAAAACGCTGCTAACAATTGTTATAACATTACAGTCAGTAAAATTCCAACAGGCTTGGCAACTTTTATCAGTTGATTTTGTACGACTATTTGTTGTTTTACAATAAATTTTATATTATTTAATAATTTCTAACTACAATTTTTTCCAGTGTTTTGATAAAATAATTTTGAACGATTTTATCATTAAATCGATAATGTTATTTTCAATCATCCATTTGCATTAATTAATGAATCAATTAATGTTAATAATAATTTAAACTACAAATCAGTGTTCAGATGTTTCAAAATTTTTCGTGCATTCTTTTGTGAACGAATTGGCGACGGTGCAGATTTCTTTCGCGTGAATATAGTTTCGGCTAGATATAGATATCATTATCGTGCCTCGTTGTTGAGAATCGAAGGAGATAAAGTTGGCCGTCGAGGGCAAACACACTCGCGTGTGTTGGTTTTACGCTCCGACAGGGAGACGAAGACACGACCGACATGTGGGAGATCTAACGCCCGGAGAATTTGAGTCTAGCGCAGAATGAGATGCCCGCTTGCCGTTATGCTTGCCAGTGGTGCCCGCACACTATTTGGGTCACGGTCAGACGGAGACCGCGTGACTATCGAAAACAGCGGACGATAGTTGGGAGAGCGTGCATTCTCGTGGCAGCTCCGCCACTAAAGCAAGTGTCTAACGCAAGAATGAGAGAGGCCACGCGGAGATACTAGACATCCCATACTTACGTGGCTCACGTCTTTCTCATAGCTCACACTTGTCCCATTCTCTGTCTCACGCTCTTCTTTTTTCGGCCCTTTCCTTTCTCACATTTATTATTATTATTATTTTTTCACACAGAAAATCACGAATTACATCTACTGTTACACGGAGTGAAGTATTATTATTTTGAAATTAGTATTTTCAAAATAAGCATTTTTATATTATGATTTCTCGAGTAAAATTAAAAATTGGATAAAAGTGTCGTTAACTGGTTTTTTTTCTGAGAGGTCGACGAAAAATGAACAATCGAGTCGACGTCAATTATCCAAATGGATTGAAAATCTGGAATTCCACGAGTATGCAATACGTGAATACACAAAGTATTGATTTTTCTTTTTTCACTGGCATTTACTATTTTTGGTGCAATGCTAGGTGCGTTATACTCGTTTTTTAAGGAGTTCCTTGCATATTTTCTTTTTCCCTAAATATTCCATTCTATCCCATTTTATTACACTAGTAAATTCAACCGTTCAGCCATATCCCTAAAATCCATTATCGTTCAATCCATCACCCATCGAAATTAAAGACAAATTTAATAACACCGGCAAAGATTAATTATCCATCAGATAATAATTGCCAGACTGTTGAAAATTTATCCGGCGACCGAAAGTAGTATACAAAGTAGCAAAACAGATAAAAGATAATTACAGTCCGCCCTGACGTCTGTTAAACTTTTCTCTCTAACCGACTAAAGTTCCGGACCCCAATATTCAAACTTCAATTTCCAACAATTTCCAATATCAAAGTCTCGTTGAAAGTTGCATTAAGTGCAGTATTCGAGTTTATCGCTCAAGTAGTTACGGCGTGGTTTATTCTGCCCCGGGATATCATCCAGTGGTTATATACCCATTGGTCGGCCCTCCCTTCGTTTTAGCTCGCTCCCTCGCTCGATGGTTATTCAGCTAGTCGCGCATCGAGAGTTGACAGTGACTGCATAGGCTGCGACGACAATTCGCCGAGGGACAAAGACACGCTCGCTACGAATGGTGAACGTACGAGATAGTAGAGTATATATATATATATATGTATATATATACGCTGTGTGAGCAAGATGGGCACACGGTGGGCATCTCGCCCCGTGCGCTGCGTATTGATCGACACAAGGGCGGTGTACAGTATGCGGTGGGCCTCGCAGTAACCCGAATTAGACTCGGGCGCACCATGGTCCGCCCGATTTCGGCCCAGCTCGACTAGCCACTGCGTACTCGGCTCCGCGAACGCCCGGAATCAAACACGACGACGTGAAACTTTCGAAACCGTACGCCGGAGCTTCACGACAATGTCCACGACAATTAAGCTCACCGTGGATTTTCCTGCGACGAACCATTTAACGTTAACTTTAGCTCGTCCTGACATCAGGATGTTCGACACCACAATTAGCCACTCTTCCGGCTGTTTTGCCTGCAGATGACCAGGGCGGGGATTAAACTCATTGTAAACGAGCTTAATCCGTCTTGTTTCGAAAATTTGATCAACCCTAAGCCGCCTAAAGGGCACGAGGAAAGCCTGAGCAAGTTGAAGATAAATGAGAAATAAATAAAAAATTCAGAATTAAATGAAAATATTAATTAGTAGAATATTAAATGAACGTCTAAAGGTAAAGGGTTGCAACGAGGGATGAGAAAAGCTCTTTACTGTACGAAGCTCGAGATTAGGGAGAGTAGATGAAAAATAATAATGAATTGCGAATTATTAATATTTATGGGGCGAGGGGAAGAATTCTCACTGGGCAATGAAAGTTAATGACAAATGAGGAAGGCAATGAAAATAGAGAATTACAAAAAATGAGAATTTTTGATATATGGAATGAATTTCGCTGTACAGTTAACAAAAAACAGAGAACAGAAATTATAATAACATCTTTAAAATCTTATCTTTAGTGTAAGACACTAAAAAATGCAAACTATAAAGAAACTTCACGAGTTGCATTTACCCTTGCATATAACTTGACCAACTGAAAAAAAAAATGAACTCCTTGGACGATTTTCAAAATTCGACAATTTTTTATTAAATCACTAATCTTTGTACACAGTAATTCAATTATAAATCAGCACCATAATGGGTTAATGACAAAAGTAAAAATAACATAAAATAAAAATGAACGCGCATGTGAATTTTTCACCTGTAATGATTTTTCATTGCAAAATTTGAGCACGGTGACAAAAGAGTCCTGTTGGCATGTTGGATACTAGAGCAAGGTGCTTTCACCCTGTTTTGCCAGATCACCAGGCACATGGAGGATTAAACTCATTGTAGCTTTCGCTTCGAAAATCTGATTAAGCCTAAGCCTTCCGCCTAGTGGGATATGAGGAATTTCAGCGCTTTCCACTGGACAGACGAAGGGGTAACAGTCCGTGTAAACTGTCGTTGTGTCAATCCATTTAATGTTAACTTCTACCGCGTCAGGACTTTTCGACCGCGTTGCTGTTATCTGAACTATTTCTGAAAAAAACGCGGTGTCAGTCTGAGAACACAGTCTGTCCGAATATCTATTTAATTTTAATCCTCGGAAGTCTAATTGGCAATGCGATACTCCAGTGCTGAGCTTCTTTTGCATTTTGTTCCTCTGTCACACCTGTGAAGGGTTAAGCTAACTGCTGCCAACTTTCATCCCGAACATTCATTTACCTCATTCCAACGATTTCCGGAGTGAGTGTCCCATGTCCAGTTGCATTTTCTCCAACATTTTTGGTCCAACATTCACATTGACCTTTTCACTATTCATTGGAGCATTTAAATTAATAAACTTAATTACGATGAACCCATTTTTTAAATGCTCCAATGCCTCACCATTTGATGGGATATTCGATGATTTGATATCATTATCGATAACAATATTGTTGTATTAAAATGAACATTACAACACGTAATGCAATTTTTTAATATCAGTACATAGAATCGTGAAGTTACTCTCAAATTTACAATAAAAGTATATCAAAGTATATGAGTATATATTAAATTCACGAGTCATAAATCTCATGTCATTTTGTATATTAAATAATCTTGCATTTTTTGCAGTCTCATAATAATTTACATCACAAAAAGACGCAACATCTTTTTTTCTCGCATATGAAAGTATCTTCATATGGTGGCGTGAGTCAGTTAATACCCACACTACAGTGACAGTTACTACCACTAGTCCGTTCAGCACCAGGCGCTACTACTGCTCCTCTCCCGGTATATAGTTACCCAAGATCCTTGAGCATCCCGGAAACCGAGCGAGCGCCGGCGTTCCTTCGGACCCTTCTCTTTATCCGTAGGTTGTTCCCAGTCCCTCTCTCGCCTATTACCCTTTCTCTAATCTTGCATCCTCCTTCAACACGCAACGTATCACGTGCCTTCTTTGGAGCCCGTTCTAAACGCTTGCCGAAAACTTTAAAACTTCCGCCCAAGGAATATATATGTATATATATACACTGCCTACTAGTCTTCACAAACCGAACTTGTCGCAACTTTGCTATATTCGTCATAACTTGTACGCGTGACGCTCTCACTGTATGCTAATTTGTGTGGGTCGCCGCTCGAAATTCTCGCGAGTTTACATATTCACACTCGCACACATAACAGCGCTGTGCATGGCCCTGATTTTGCTTTTGTTTTATCGTTCGCTCGATTTTTACCGTGAAAAACAAGGCGAAAATGGTCCACACTGAGAAAAATTCAGGGGATACAATGATTTATATAGTGGGGTTTCCTATACAAAAAATGGTTCGGGCTGTAAGTTCGTTATATGCGTAATTTCGTGCATGGCCCTGATTTTGCTTTTGTTTTATCCTTCTCTTTATTTTAACCGTGAAAAATAAGAAGAAAATGATCCACACTGAGAAAAATTCATGGGATACAATGATTTATATAGTGGGGTTTCCTATACAAAAAATGGTTCGGTTTGTAAGTTCGTTTTATGCGTAATTTCGTGCATGGCCCTGATTTTGCATTTTTTTTATCCTTCTCTTTATTTTTACCGAGAAAAACAAGGCGAAAATGGTCCACACTGAGAAAAATTCATGGCATACAATGATTTATATAGTAGATTTTTCTATAGAAAAAAAAAGTTCGGATTGCGATTTTGTTGTATGCTAGTTACATTATTTATCGATTCATTTATGTACCGTAGATCTTTTGCATACATGGTGGAGTTGACCACACATTTTTTTGGGTGCCTGTTGGATAATTGCGTATCATAAGCTATTGAACTCTCGATGAAAAGGTAATGTGGTGTTCGGTTTCGCTATCGCTCACGAACGCAACGGTGAATTGTTAAAATTGCGTACAATAGGGCGGCGACTCGCATGCAATGTCGTATTCGGGTCACGAAATAATTTATGATAAGGCTGCGGTGGCATGATACTTATGTCGGCACCAACATCAGAAGCCCCTACTCATGCTGTCGCTGATAAATTAATCGAAAAAAGTATTGGGAGTAATTAAAGAAAAATTGAATACTCCGAAATGTTTCTTTCACTATTCATTTGTGATTCCTCACAAGAAACAATCTGTTCTATATTAATTTTCATTAATTCATTATTTTCATATCGATAAAATCAAAATGAACTTAATCTCTTGAGAAAAGTGGTTGAGAAAAATTGACCGGATGTGTGAACGTCTGTGACGAAGGGTCTAAAAGTTCACACTACCATAACTCGTGAATTGATCGATCAAATAAAATTCCAACGCCATTAAAGTAGATTAATAAGAGGGTCCGGATTTTATAGGAATTAAATTAGAGAAACAGCCATTCTTTAAGATATATTTACTTTTATCTACAATTTTGCCAAATTTATGGATAAAAGTCAGTCAATAGATAGACTTATGTTAAAAAAAATTGATTTGAAGGACTTGTCTTGCAGTATACCAAAAAGTGAATTTTACAGACCACACGATCGCCCACTCCAAATAATAATATATCTCTTGTGAAGCCCACAAACCTGCACTATATGCCTCCTAAACTGCTTTCGATCGCATGCGTCCGCAATTATCGTTAATACCACGGTCCTACCACATCGCGTGTGACTGTCGCACTCGACCCCGTCACCGTTACTACGCAACTGAAAAAACCACATTGTTATACCATAGAGTATATTAGATATACATTTCACAATAGACCTCATCTAATATCTTCGATCACCTGTTTTGTCCTATCGATCCACAGAATCCATTAGGTCACCACAATGTGTTTTTTTTTATGCTGTGAAATTCCCCCATACAAAAAAGTGTACGCACAAATATATCTGTACATATTTGTAACACACGAAAAAAAATATATTTCATATACTTGTGAGTATCTCTGACGTATAGATTCTCAAAAATATATAGAAAATATGTATAGTCGTGTGAATAACGCAGAAAAAAATTATAATTTGCTGAGGTAGTGCCAGCAAACCACATTTTCCATCCCACCCTATTTTTCTTCTGTCTAAAAAAAAAATTCGTTTACCTAGCAACGCTTTTCTAGCATGGCTCAAAAATATTTTCTCCATGCTAGCAAACACTCGCCGCTACATTATAAACAAATATGCCAGCCCAGCAAAATATTCTCGACATGATAAATACGTTCTCGTCAAGAGTCCGTGAAAATACTCCAAAAAATATATTTTCGCCCCACAACTTTCCAACACTTTTTCCATCATGTCCGAGATCGTCCCACGCACCAAGAGCACGTCCGACTTGTAACCCTATCGCCATTATGCAGCTCGAACGGTTCCCCAAACTTTCATGCAGCCCTTTTTTGACAGCCTTAGAAAAGGCACATCAGGGCACATTTCTTCAGCTTCTTATGTACATAAAACTCGTGCACGTTCCCAGTTTCCCTTTTCTTTTCGTCCTCACTTGCTTCCTCTCTTTTCCTGGAGGACAAAGGGAAGGAAGGTGATGCCAATGCTATAGTTAAATACATAAACTGGCAGGAGTGGCGCTGAGTACCTATCTCCAACGTTATCGTTCGAGCATCGTGCGTGAGAGAAGGAAGTAAAGCCGAGTGGGTCAGAACGTGAATTTCATAGATCCAAGTACCGACGAAGGCCGTGGATGTGTACTCGTGTCGTAAATATACGCACAAACACACGCATATATGATATATAGGTAGGATACCCGATACGCATACACATGTGGGTCCCTTACGTGGTATTGCGTCACTGGCGCACATGCGTTCTAACGCGCGTACACGCAGACGCACCGTGTTGCGTGCGATGGCATTGCCAGAGCTTGTGGACGCTCTCGTATGGCGACGCCACGTCTTTCCCGGCTCGTAGCTCGACCAGCAGAAGCGGCAGCAGCAGCAGCGCCTCACGCACGAATCAATACTGCGCGTAAAGTGCGTATTCGCGGCTCTTGCGAGTGCGCGTGCATGTGCGGCAACGAAGAGCAAAGAGCGAGGGACGTTGCAGGAACGAGAGCTACGGAGAGAACTAGGTGGCACCAACGCGTGTGTCTATGTGACTACGCTACGCTTATAACGCTACGCAGCGATCCGGGCACTCGCGAAGGCCTCTACAGACTCGCCTCGCCATGCGATAGCCTAATTTCGCCTTTCGGGCCTCGAAGATCTCGGGGAAATGAATATATATTATTTATGCTAGCTTGGCGAAGAGAAATTGAATTAGAACGGACATTGATTAAAGAAATGAAGCGTTATTATTATTAATAATTATTATTATTCACAGTGAACCGGAAGTACTGGATAAGGGGAAAAAGACGACGGGAAAGGTTTTTTTGGCTCTTGATGCAGAATTTATCGATTTATTTGTGAAGGTATTATTGTGTGAAGACGTTTGAAGAGTTTTAGAAGTTGAAAAATGAACAAGATTATGAAATATGGCAATTACTGTACGTTGTATTTATGTTAATTTTTCAGGGTGTTCTTTTTCCTGTAGACCTTTGCACATTCCAATACCGAGTCGACTAATGGTTTGCTGAAGAAATTTAGATAGTAACTTTATAATAATTACATCTTGAACGTAAAATATTGAACAAATATACTGGGTTAGACGACTTTTCCTTTAGAAAATTCAGCCGGTGATTTGAAAGGGGTCAGAACTGAGTCTGGTAAAATCAAGGTTAACATTTCTTCTTTATCAGAGTCGTCATTTATAGGCATTTAATGATACCCTTTCCTATTACACCATCAAATTTTTGTTTCAAACACAAAACTACATCATTCCGTGAATCTTATTGACAATCGATGGTACGACGTATCCATGCTCCAACATAACCCACGTAATATTTAAAAAATGGTGTTCGGAAGTCTCGGAATTTTTTGGAGAGGGGGTTAAGACCAAAGACACCGTATATGACAATTCCATGGTAATACTCGCGGATAAAGGTTGTGGAAAGTTGTCCGTTGTGCAGGTTATGGTTTTCTCGGTCGTCCTCTCAAGGGGGTCGAAGGGGTAGTCCCGTCGGTTTTCCCATGCAACGAAGGATCTCGCTACGGGGAAAAAAAAAATATATATCGCGGGTAAGGGCTGCGACTGCGAGAGATTGGTCGGGAGCCGGCATTGAAGGGTGAAGTGAGGGAGGAGGGAAGGAGCCAAGAGTGAGAGTGGAAATGAGGGTAGTGAGGGTGAGATAGCACGAGCCTCCCTCGAATTTCGGGGTTGCAACGCAAGCCGCCCGCATTGATTTTCCTCTCTGTCTTCCTTCCTCCCGCGTTACGCCTTTTCTGCCTCCTCCGCCCCCACACATATTTTTTTTATCTTTCTTTACCCTTGCCATAGTCTTCTTCCCCATGGATTATGTTTCCTCCTTTCCCTTCTCCCTCCTTTCCGTCTCCTCCAGTTCACTTTCTTTCTCTTCTCGTCTCTTCGTTCATCGTTGTCTTGGCCCGGCACATCCTCACCCCCGCCCAACGACCAATTTGGCGCCACCGGGCGAAATGGGTCAAGGCCTGACGAGAAACCGAGAGCCCTCTCCTCGCCTCTTCGCTTCTCTCCGCTCCACTCTCCTTATCCAGCCACTTCCTCTTGTTTCTTCTCCTCGCTCTCGTACAAACCCACACTTCCACCGCTCGTATCTACTTCCAGTAGAAGAAGAGTATTAGTATAAGCAGTAGGAACGCTCTTTCCCGCTACGGAAGACCATAGACCGAATTTACGGTAACGAGACTTGTCCACAACAGGCATAACCATCCTAGCGTATTACCCAAATTCATATACCATAAATTACCCTCTTTTATCTCAACCCTCCCCTTATTCTTCGCGAGGAAAAAAAAAAATAGAAAAAAAAACTCTGATTGGTCTTCTTCCTTGTATAGAGCTCTGCAATTCATCCACTCAAAGCTCTGCCGAATATATGATCCATCCACATACTAGAGTTATCTCAGTGCTGATCAGTTCCAAGAACCTCGTCTCTCTTCTAGGTGGGAAAAGTTGACCGAGGCCTTTGCGGAGCATCGCTTAGATTGGTCCCTATTTAAATCGCTTTGACGAGTATCATTCGATACGACAGAGTCCATATATATATATATATAAACACTCACATCTAAACGTATATGTATAAGCACGCTGGTCTTCATTGTCGCCATGGCCATAGTTCCCTCCACGAGAGATGCCACTTCTCGAGTTGTGAGTACAGTATGCGGGTTGCGGTAGGGCCGTATCGCGGTTTCGTAACTCTGCTGGTTCTCGCCCACGTACGTGCGCCAGTGAGCAGTGTGAAAATTGTACGAGTGTGCGCGCCTTTGGTGAAGCTCGGGAAAGGGAAAAGGGTCGCATTGGACTGGGCGTTTAGCAGGGGTGGGGATCAAGATCCACCAACACAAACACGCAGACCTTGGTCTATCTCGTTCTTCGGTCTATGGACTCGCTCGGCTTCGCTGCGTTTCGTAACTCTCAACCTTCGCATTTCCCTGCTTCCCTCGCCGCACTCCGCGCACCTCCTTTGGGCTCCCTCGCGGCGTCCCTCGGGCTCGTCTCTTCGCTCCGCAATGCTCTCTACGCCGTTCACCAATAGACGTTCACCAAACGCGCGCTTCCGAAGCCCTTCGCTTTTGACACGCACGAATATGTGCGTTTCAAAACGCTCTACCAGTTGCAACTCACGAACACCGCTGCCGCAATGTTCCCGTGAATTTATCGCCTTGCCCGTTGATGGTTGAAGGTCGATGCGAAACTTGGCTGCTGACGTTTTTCTACTTGTCCACTTGGTTTCCTTCGTTTTTTTTTTTTTTTTTTTTCTTCTTAGACGAAGAAATATATGTGGAAGGTGGGAAGCCCTTCGAGGCTTCCTCGACACGTACGACGGCATCTACGCACGCACCTACGACCTCGAAGACCTCATGGCCGACCGCGGATCCACTACGTTTTTCCTCTAGTCTTTTTTGCCTACCTCCGAGGTATTTCCAATCACAGCTAGAAGCCATTCGTACAGCACCTGAGGGCATTAGTAGCAACACCGCCGCGGCGAAACTTTTAGTTTTATGGTTTCCGGATCTTGCTCGAATGCCTATGCGATAACGCACAGGAGTTCAAGGTGGGATTCGTTGCGACTTCTAGCAGTTGATATCGTTTCTTGCAAATGAAATGCACACTTGTAGGGTTTCGTTGCTTTTTTCGAACCTATTTCAAAGCATCGTTTGCACACAAAGGCTCAATAAATTAGTTGGACAGGTTGAATTTTCCGACGCAATTTTGATTGACGTTGATGAACTAACTTTGTCCTGGGCGCAATTTATATTTTCTCAATTTCTGCAAACGCAGGCTCAGAGCTACACTTTTTTTTTTCATTGCAGTGGGTGAGCGTAGACCAAACAGGAGGCTGCTATTACTACAGTAACTTCAGGCAATTATGCCCAGCGGGATTTTGACAATGGTTGTCTCAACTCGTCAGTGGTTTTAATGAGAAATTAAAATTTCAGCGTTTCCGCTGAGATGCGACGACGGCTCGGAATTCGGATCGATGAGGTTAAAGCTGAATGTGAAGTTGAAGTTGACCTTCCTCACGGAAAAGTAACGAAAAAAAAGAAACGACAACTTTCCGTATTGTTTATCGTTGCTCGAGAGTGAGTCGTGAAATTTTACGCTAATGAGCAATTAAAATCCGGCTTCTTTCATAATAATCTTCAGAGCTTTTCGCCGGGGTGTGCGACAATCCCTTAAGGGCGCAACAGCTTTTCGCTGCACAACGGCGAGCCTCATCCTCTCTCGTTGCCGCCGAGAGTGGAAACCCTCTCTTGGATCCTCTTCTCTCTGTGCCGTTTTCGTCGACGTCGTCAACGCAACCGTTCTTCTGTGGTGGCTCTTTTTTTTTTTTTCTACTACTCTCTTCGTTTTTCAAGCGCACGTCTTCGAGCGCACGAAGAAGTGTTCCGCCTTTGTTCATCGCGCGTCACATCGGCCGACCGCGGGCTGGTCCTTTGTGAATTTCATAGTCAGCTGCACGAGAAGCGGCTGCGCTCACGTGTGTGTGTGTGTGTATGTGTGTGCTTGTGTGTGCCGCGTTCGCGAGCTGTGAGAGAGCCACACGGCAGCACATAACCAGCACCACCAGCATCGGCCACGGCCCCATTACGTTTTTCTAGGATGGTCGACGACGGCCTCTATTTTTAGGCAGTATCTACCGAAAAGCCTGTGGGCTTTCGGCACACGTATACTTACGCGAATCGTTGCACACATGTTCTTCTGCTGCCGTTCTGCCGCTGCTTCCGCTGCTTCTCCCGTCGCTGCCACCGGCTACACTTACTTCCCAAAACCGAGACGATCCGTAACCACGAGGAAACGAGGAATATCTGCATGGGCAGCAACGCCCACGAAAATACCCTTTCACGAATGAGCCAAGAAATGGATAAGATATACATTGTAATCTTCCTCAAAATAGAACCTCGTAATTTGGCCAATTTTCGTAATTTCACCGGTGAAAATATTCGTAAATCCTCACCGCAACATAAGCCGGGTTGTCCGGGAGCATCCGCTTTTACCCAAAAGAGCTTGAAACCGCTTTAGGTTGCAATGGTGAATTCAAGTAAAAGAGTTTGAATTGGTACGGTTAGTTAAGTTATTAGGCAAGCGATCCATCCACATGGATATCATGTGACTGACTTGTCAATTAATCTAATGAGATGCACATGATTTTTCAGAGATAGAGATCCATGTTAAAAAAATTACAAAAAATCGGCAAAGGCACTTAGAGAAATTCTGTTCTGTTGAAAAATTTTATTTTGTCCTACTGAACAACGAAAACACCTAAATTTGGCCACAAAGTATTTCTACAGAATTATGAAAAAATCCAAGTTTAAAAAATCCGTCAATAATCACAACAAAACCCACCAACCTGAAGTATCGTCGCCTTACAATAAAAACCTTTGTATAAATAGGCGATTTTGCAGCGTGACTTCAAGACCCGGCCGAGTACTTAAATGTCAGAGGTTAAAATGGGATGATTTTTGCCATATGCGAACCAAAAGAAAAGAAAAAAAAAATGAAGAAGTCCAAATCAACGGACCGCATAAATGGTTATCATTATCTTCGGTTTTGGGAGCGAGTCGTTGTTGGAAGAGGCCCTGAACTCCTTAAAGGTCGTAAAGTTTTAAAGTCTCAGAATAAGCCGGTAAAGGGGATGAACAAGCTTTTACCAGTTGATTACAGATCGCTGTGTGGCTGTTAGCTAGCGCAGGTTTATTTAACCGAGACAGAGAGAGCAAGGAAAATTAATTTACTCGTCTAAAAGATTTTGGCCTTGCACGCGCCGACCGCACAACTAAAAAGGCATTAGCCTGGTGCGCGTTGTTGGCTTCGTTGCTAGCCACACAACGACGAGAATTGGAGGGACGTCGATACGCCGCGTTGAACTCGCGGGTTCGAGGAGAGTCATTTCTACGAAAGGGCCCACGGGCACAACCAAACTCGCGAACCTGATGCCTCCTCTGTCCGCTCTTGCATGCAGTGGAAAGGGAACTTAATGACCCGGGTCACGTGGAGTGCTTATAGTTTATAACTCTCTATGCTTTGGCATATTCGTATAGGAGTTCAGTGTTTCTTCGTTCTACATAGGATGGACCGAGAATGAGAGAGAGAGAGAGAGAGAGAGAGAGAGAGAGAGAGAGAGAGAGAGAGAGAGAAGGGAGTGGGAGGACGTAGAAAAGACAGTAGGGCTTCGAGAGAGCATGAACAAAGAAGCGAACGGGCAATTCCGTAAGACCCTCTGGTGACTACGTCTGCTTGTATATGAGCTCGTTATGCAATCACGAGATTCGTCTCTCTCCCGAGGACTGAGAGATGTTTCTATATTGCACTATACATGTATTTGCTAACGCTCTGTATCTACTGTTCTCAATAATTTCTGTCCCACCAATGCACGTATGTTACCGACACTCACAATGACAACGGTAGTGCTGAAGAACGACGCAGAATTGAGACAACATCCAGACTTGCGTCAATGACATTCGTACCGTTAATGCATGAAAATGGAGATTCAATAACTTCATTCAAGTCCGAGGTATCCAGCCGCTTCATATTTTGCGTGGCTTGGAGATATTTCGAAAATAAGATTTTCATACCATCGCATTTCGTTATACGATTTGACGTAATGGTTTTTTTATCGTGCAAATGCCAAAAGAGATCAGTTGTACATGAGGCAATTCAGTCTAGTTATTGGAAAAAAAAATTTACCTCTTTTTTTTTGGCATCGATACTTTGCGAATATATTTTCATGGGTTCAGAATAAATTTCAGAATAGATTCCGAACAAAAACCACTTTTAATGAAAATATCCACCACCAAATTTCGGTGATTTTGCAAATATATAAATATATATATCTAAAGCGTTGCCTGCGCTCCGCCTGATTGTAAAATAATGTTGAAACAAAAATGCATAAAGTATCATAACTAATTAATCTTGGTATGCTTGATCCTCTTCGTAAATTCTGCCGTAAGGTTTTGTCGTCAAATAGGTTATCGACAAATTTGAGATAAAAACGCCCTCACTCTGATATTATCGACAGGAAAATCCCAAAAGCTCACATATTTATCGTGAATTATTGTTTGTTACAGGAAAAAAATTGAAGTGTCCATTCTGCGAGAGACTTTACGGGTACGAGACGAATCTTCGTGCCCACGTGCGACAGCGTCACCAGGGTATTCGGGTGTCATGTCCGTTTTGTTCGCGTACATTTACCAGGAACAACACGGTACGTCGGCATATAGCGCGCGAGCACAAGACCGAGTTAAGCCTGAAGGCTTTCCAGCAGGCGAGTCATCCGGTGGCGGACACGGTGCCGCAGTAAGTGTCCCAGTCGCTGGTACGACATTCGTTCGTGATGAAATGCCGACTGAGTCGGTTGCGAACACTCGAACGTTCGTTGTCCAGAAGGCACTTGTGAAGTCCAATCCGGGCAAGTACCCGGAAAGCTGCGAAAAAAAAAAAAAAGAAAAAAAAGAAGAAAAAACTACAATTCGAGGTTCCCTCGAACGCTACAGAGGGACTTCACCGCGGTATCAAAATCTACCTTGCGACTACTACAGTTACCTGGGAACTAGCAAGAGTACAAGAGCTCCCTCCCCCTTCACCCTCCCGGCCATCCCAGTACCCTAAAAAAAATCGTCGCTGACAGTCCGCCGAATCCGGACGCGTTTCTGAGTGTGATTGCCACGAGGATGGAAAAAGGAGAAGAAAAAAAAAAGAAAAACGTAAAATCGCTGATTCCGATCGAGTGTCACGGTTCTCGTCGCTTCCTCTTTTCGAGAGGAGAAAACACAAATATATAGTACTACTATGATAAAGGAGAAAGGGTACGACAGACCGGACAATCGGACTCGAACGAGCGTAATCAACTCAAGGCACAGAGATGATGAGATATAAAGAAAAGATAAGATAATGAAAGCAAGAAACGAGAAACAAACCTGAACGAGCGTCAGGACATCGGAATCCATCAGACACAGGTGCAACCGGAGTCCCGATGCCGCCCTACGAAACGCTGCAAATCACAAAACTAGTCAATGAAAGTGCAACGGTCAAGTAAGGTTTATTAACTCTACTGTTAAACAAAATGCGAAGACGTGAAATGAGGGAAGAAGTGACGATAATGACGATACGTCGCGGGTATGAGATGTCGCGAAAGTGCGAGGACGTGAGAGAGTGAAAGAGTTAAGAGCAAGAGTTAAATGGAAATAGGATTATAATAGTCATGGAGGTAGCGTGTGCGCGAGAATGAATGTGCGAGCGATAGGAAATCGGAGTGAATGAGCCTTATGAGAATATGAACCAGATCGCAACCAACCAACTCAGGTAATTAATTAATTAATTGATAACGGTTAAATGAATTTCAACGGCGCGAGCGTTGCCGCGTGTTTATTAGTTTATTTCTTTATTTTTTATTTGTTTACCTCGAGCATTATTTCCTTGCGACTAAGTATAGTCTTAGGGGCTATTTAAGGCGGACGACAGATATACGTAAAAAAAGCGATACAAAATAATAATATCCTACCGCAGACTGCCGTAGATGAGAGAAATATTAATATTAATAAATATATATACATATATATATATATATATTTGAAAATATATATATATACACAACGCATTGAATATATACACAAACATATAGATTATATATTGTACGATATATAAGGACGCTGCCACAACATTTTTCAATAGACCAGAGTTACTATGAAATAAAATAGCCGCTGAAACTACCCGGTACTATTTAACTGATTATTAAAAAAGCCGCAACTGTTTATCTATTTTATTAAATGTTGAACATCGAGCCTAGGAACGAAGTTTTGCCGCTTCGTCTCTCGGCCCTAAGTTTATTAGTTATGTCAGTTACCGTGCCAAACAGACATTTACCGAAGCTTTTTCAGAGCTTCGCCGAATAAGCGGCATGCGAAGTTGAGGAGGCCAAGTTTTCAATATGAAACAACGCCAATACGGGTTTTCTTTTTATACGAAACGGCATACACAACTATAGATACTACTTGATGATTACAGAAGCTAACTTACTATATAGATGATGATAGTCGCTATGAATTTATTTCGAAAGAAATATCGCTCCTCGATGTCAAATCAAAATCGATTCGCGATTATTGTACTTTTCTTTCGAAATACAATACGTAGCGTCGAGAGACTACGGCAGAACAATCAATACCACTTTGTTACATATTTACAATGTTTAATAACGGGCGGGACTTTTGTCCCGAGCAATAGTCGCTAAACGAGAATAGTACGAGATATTATAATAGCCGAATGACCGAATATATAAACGAAAGATGAAACGCGAATAAAAATAGAAAAGAAAACGGGATATACAATATACAATTAATGTAATAGTTAGATTATTCCTAGTCAGGATGGCACCACGATATTACTTGTTGCAGTATTTATACAGTTTTTACGGATTATTCTTCTTCACCTACTACTACTACTACTACTTCTCTATAGCTCTCCTTCGTGCTTCTTTTTTCTTTCTACGAATTCTTTCTTCTCTCCTATTATTTTTGTTACAGAAGTTATTGAAGATATACCTCACAACGATATGCCTATCATAAGTTATCAAAGACAATAGATAATAGAGATTTATTTAGTGTTTATGACGTCGCGCAATGTGGAGCTTACATTTTGTCTTTTCCACAATATTTTTCTGTTTTTTTTCTTTTTCTTTTTCTTTTTCAATTCTTACGTTTGATCAAAGAAAGTGGAGAAGACACACACAAACAATAAAGTCATGTTCGCATGCAACTCGTAACAGCCGTTACTGCAGATCTGCCAAATAAATAAAAAAAAAAGCACTACCTCATTATATAGTTTTTTTCTAGCAAACCATACAGGGAACACAGCATAGCCAGTTACAATTATTATATATTAATAACCGATTAGTGTCGGAAAAAAACAGCTCACTTTATTCGGAGACGCTCGTCGTCTCCACAATTCGCCGGGAATCTCGAAGAACTCTCGCTCCATAATTCTCAAGTTTTTTACCATTAACGAAAAACGTACCATTGAACATTCCCATTAAAACGCTACGACATTGCAATCAAGTTTCTACACATTTCTTCACTGACATCGGAACTTCGAGATTCTCGGGCCTGTCTTTAAAATGTATAATGTCTACACAAACTGTTTTTTAAATCGGTATCTGTTACACAAGCGTAATCGTACTGTCGTGACGAAGAAAATAAGCACAGGGACATTGCATGATGTGATCGTTTTGCGTGAGTGAGTATCGATGATCGGAAAAATCAGAGTATGCGAGGGTAGGCGAGGATGGAGGGAAAGAGAGCGAGTGAGAAAGAAAGCGAAAGAGAGAGAGAGAGCAAGAGAGCGAGAGAGTGCGTGAGTAATTGGGACATAAGTGGTTTAATTAGAGATTCACTGCGGATGATGAATAAGAAGAGTATAAAGATTCAAAGTTGTTGAACCATAGATAATTTTGTTTTCTAACTGGTAAAAGGTGTTACTTGCACTACGTACACGCGAATGTCGTGAGTAGAGGTAACTCTGTTGGTGATCAGATGAGCGACACGCATAGGCTACGACACACTCACATTGAAATCGTAACACAAACCCGGTGACTGGAGAAGTACCCGACGTACTGTTCTCCGTAACGCAATGGAAAATAAAAAATTGATCGAAACGTCGAAAGAAAAACGATTGTTCGCTGAGAAGAAAGTGAGGGAGGAACTCGATGGGACAAAATTACAGTATCAGTACGAAATTAACTGGCTGTACGGAATTAAAATGATAATGGAACGGACGTGGTTAGAAAGGGGAAGGTTGAGAGGAGTTAAATTTAATCATTTAATTAGCGGAATAGAAAAAATATAAATTGTACGGATCGGAAGTTAAAATTCGAAGGGTCGTTGCGTTGACGTAATTACATACACAGCGTAGCGCGAATATGAAAAAAAAATGTTTCTTCTTCAGGTTAAAGCTTATTGTCTCGTAATACGGACACGAGTGTGACGATATTAATTGACACGAATACACAAGATAAAAAATATACACGTACACATATTAATTGTCAGTGATGTAAATAATTGGTACTATGCATTATCCGGGGTTGGAATAGCGATATTGTGTCTTGCTTGACTCCTCTGCGGAGCAGGGTATGATTGTATTCGAGCTCGAAGAGGCATCGGTCGCCCGGTACGTTGAATTAATGAATAAGTATTAACGCGAGGTTGCATTCGATGGTTTGACGAGGGAAAATTAAGTCGGACGCAGAGTCGAGCAAGCAAGATTCGAGGGTTGTACGTTTGGACGGTAGGGCTTTATATATGGGTGTTGTTGCGATGCATAAGGGTAAACATTACATCAACAAAAATAATGTATCCACTGGCACAATCACACTAATTTATCAAATAAACACGCCTAAAAGCGTAACACATTATTTAAACACACATACACTTAACGCAAGAAATGATAAGAGCGACTCGCACGTGCACGCGTGTACTCGAGCGATTATAGACGATTGGAAAATTCGGTTCAAGGTGGTGTGATGCAATTCAGTCACAAAGCAACATCTTTTTTTCTCAAATTTCTCCGTCACGATGAATCTCTCGGATAAAATACTAGATAATAATGTCTTTGATCCGACGACCCAATCGTGGCCAAAAAAATTGAAAACAGACAGCATGCATCACGACACCTGATGATTCGTCGGGGAGTAATTGAAAAAGAAAAAAAAAAAAACATGTACCTAGATAATCAATGTAGAATTATGATGAAAATGTAGGATTAAAAGGAAAAAAGCAAAAATAGGATGAGAGGGTTCGCGGATTGTTCTTGGCGACCGTTAAAAAAAACAAACAAACAAACTGTGTATAATTATGTAAATGTATGTGAGACCGATGAGCTGACCGCAGTTACGAGCAATCGGCTAATTTTTCATTTTTCCCAGTTACTTTACGTTTCTTTTTCCCGGCAAGTAACACATAAATCATTTGTTACTGTTCTTCAGTCATATATATCATTGGAATTGTTCCGAGAGTCCACGCGACGATACTACCGTTAAGAGCTCTGATTAATTCCTCCACGAGGAACACTAAGTTCAGGCGAAAATGAATTACTTTTTTTTTTTTGATTTGTGTAACAATTTTTTCGTTTTTTTTTTTTTCTATATTGTGTAATTAAAAAATTTGTTGGATTAAAAATTGTTTATAAATTTTGCGGACGTCGGTTAATTTCTTCTCTTTGATTTTAGTTACGGGTTTTTTTTTTTTTTATTAATATTTAAATTTGCTCTTTAAATATTTGTTTCTCTTGGTTTCGACGACGTGGTCGTCGTGACTTTTGTTATAGCGCGTATTTCGTGGAGGAGGAGCGCATCCAGTCGCACTCGCGTCGATTCGGGATTAAAAAGGCACTCGATTAACTTTAATTGCGATAAGTCGAGACTGTTCATTGAAAAACATCGGTTATCATGTGAAAATTCCCGCATCGCACCGAGTGACACTGGATTTCCCGGTTTAAAGATACTTTATACATGTATATATACGATATATACAGAATTATTGTACCACTACGCCGTAGAATAATATGTTGCATGTTGTTTATATAATATGTGTTTATGGATTCAAAATCCTCTATAAATGTCGTGTGTGACACTGCTTTGGCGAAGCGTTCACACCGCGGTCTCTCGACGGATCAAATATAAAATTAAATAAAATGTCAAAATTAACGAATTGAATTGAGCAAGCAAGTACTTGTCGAAGTTGAAAACTTCTCTTTTCGAAAAAAAAAAAAAAAAAAAAAAAAACGTGTTTTTCGTCAATTTTGAAAGATCGATCGACCGATCGACGATCAAAATGACCGCCTCTCTGGCAATATACTCAAGTTCGTTCCATCGCGGGTGAATCGCGGTGTGAACGGGGTTTTTCAAGTCAAACCCTCGAACCCATTTCACGATATGCGAATTAATGCGAATCCTAAATCACAGAGACTATAGAGAAAAGAAAGAAAAATAAGAAAATAAGAGAGAAAGTGCGCACTGACGACTATGCAGTTTGATCGTATAGCTAGTAAACATACCATAGTAATAAATGCGAATAAAAAAAAAAACAAAAAACAAAAAAAAATAAGGAAAAGTAAATAAGTAACGTTCGTACACGCACGCATACTTGGTAAATTTAGAGGTCGCAACGCGGGGCTTCGATTCAGGGGCGAAGGCGACCAGCTTTGGTCGCGATTCATAGTACAAAGTTTAACAAACATAAAAAGAGGAAAAAAAAGAAAAATAAAAATACAAAGAAGAAGATGAATAAAGCTAATGTTAAGACGTAACGACGATGCGTATTGAGATGAAAAAAAAAAAAAAAATAGGGAAAACAAAAATGAAGAAAGAGATGAAACAGAGAAACAATTTTTGTAACTTACTGTACAAGCTGTGAATATACGCGATGATGATTTGAACCGACGAGTGGCTGAGCTAAAATCTATGAAATCCATTCAAAAATTACGAGCAACATTCTCGAAAGGAACAAAAGAAAAAACAAAAAAACGAACTGGATGGTTCGGCAATGTTCATCCACCCGTCGAAACAATAATCGACTCACAATATAACGTCACACCAAGTACAAATGCTACCTCACAACACGTTTGTAATACAGGGTGCACCGAGAAGACGCTTTTTTAATGAGTGTTCTCTGTACATACATTTATGTATAACCGCGTTATTTCACGATGGACGATAGCTCATTAACAGATGGAGATAGTAGTCAAAAAAAAAAAAAAGAAAAAAAAAAGATAGACGGAAATAAACAGGACGGATTCAATAAACGTGGTGATACTCCGAGTCGAAGAGAGAAATAATGGGAAATGAAGAAGAAAAAAAAAAAAAATAGATTTCGGGGCCACCGCGAGAACACTGGAGAGACTCGCAGTTAGCTCCTCTACGAGTCCTTCTCTCAGGAATAATGAAAACCAAGTACAAACTACAAAGTATAATAGTCGTTAAGTAATGCATACAATAAAATAAAGAAAACAAGCCGATGCAATAGCCGATAGTCATCGAGTGTAAGGATTTATAGTCGATGACGTTAGTCACAATTTTCCTTTCTATCGTTCATACACTGATTCACAATTTCATTCTCAATTTCGGATCGAATATGTCGCGTGTTTAATTGATGAACAAAGATTTTGAAAAAAAAAAAAAAAAAAAAAAAAAAAAAAAAAAAAAAAAATGAAGAAAAAAAAAACAAAACAAAAAAAAACGAAAACGAAATATGTACATTATAAATCAACATCTCCCCTCATCTACTTTGTCCCTTCTCTCGTTTAAACTTCTCGGGTTCCTCGATACAACTCGCGAATAGAGACACAATAATTATCGTTGAATCGTTCTTATTACAATATTTCTTTTTTTTTTTTTTTTCGTCAAATGTTTCGCGTACTCGGAGACAATGAGGAGCCGAGCAAATGTTCGTGTTGCGTGACGTGTATATGCGTACAAGTATACGAAACCGCTTCTACCTCAAGAGAATCCTTCTTACCTCGTGCACACACACACACACACACATACTACATTAGTTGAATTATCATTCGACACAGCTCCACGAGTCCCCAAGTATTATTCATTCATAAAGTAATTACACGGTAGGGGTTACACAAAGTGGGATTGCGCGGCGTGTAACGTGCCCTTATGAACGTAAGAAATATTGAAAAGTGATCCAGAATTCTCATAGATCCTCAACCCGCAATGTTCAAATCAATAACGACGAATTTTCGTCAACTCTCTGTCACGAGTATGTAAATACATCGGTTCCTCTCTTTTATTTCCTTCATAATTTATTTATTTATGTTTCTATGCGCTGGACGCGTCAATGTTACACGTAATCGCAACGTTAAACGAATTACCCTATTCCCCTAATTGATAAACGAAGAGAGTACACTAATCCCTCGATATATATATAATATAATACAAAAATATGTATATATATATATATATAACACACACACATATATATATATATATCTAATACTTTAAGAGAAATACTTGTTAGTTCGTAAGAGCCCCGATGTCGTGGTCCCGCAATGCGATGAGTGAACAAAAAAATAAAAATAAATAACTCAACTTCGATTAACTCACAAGGAACCGGTGACACGTCATCACGCATTAGAGGGCTTTCCGAACCCTCGTTTCGCCTAAATTGAGTATCCCACAAAATTTTGTTCATCTGGTGTTTTACTTTTTTTTTTTTTTTTCTTTCTTCTGGTTGTTCATGATTTTTTTCATTAACTCATTGCAACAGAAACTCGAATCAGGCGAAACGAGCGACGACGAATGCCTCGTACTCGTATACTAAGAAGTGGTTACCAATTTTGTTTAAGTAGAATGAAGATATTTACGTTTTTTTTTCCTCCTAAATACCGCATATTGGGTTGAGATACGAAAGTGGTAATAATTGTCGGAATCACAGAGATAAAAATTGGAAATGAAATGATAATGTTGAAACGAAGAGGGTTTTCAGTGATTCCGTCGACGAGATAATTCGCTAGCGACAACCGATTAAAAAAAAAGAGAAAAAGAGAGAGAGAGAGAAAGAAAGGGAAGTTTCTACGATTTGACGCAAAACCATAGTTGAATTTTTGAAATACCGATGGCACTCTTTTTACATTATTAGAATTTATTTTATTTATACGTGTGACCGAGATTGAAAGGGAGAAAATGCGTGAGTGTACCAGAGAAACAAGAGAAAATATGTGTCTGCTTGTGCGCGAGGAAGATAAGTGATTGAGAGAAAGAAAAACGTCGAACTCTGCCACCACAGTGATCCCAGACCGGAGCTGGGATTATAAAAATAGAAGAAAAAAGAGAAAAAAATAAACGATTCTCTCGATTGATTGATTTAACAAAAAGAAGAAGAAGAAGAAGCGAAGTTATGTATAAAATTGTGGTTCCTTCCTTCCTTGTTTTTGATTTTTCGTCTTCAGTGTATCCCAAGTCTGGTAACAGGGTGGCAGAGATCAGCGCTAATCAGTTGAGTGTAACTCACGATTCTTTTGTTTGTATAAAATTAATCGAAATTTCATTAGAATATTAATAACTGTTCAATTACTGTAAGACAAAAACTTTACCATTAATTATAAATTACAAAAACAAATTGTGTCTGTCTTGTCAATTGAAACCTCTCCTAATCCTCACCAGTAACAGACACCATTTGAATAATTTGTTGCCCAAATCATTATAAATTATGCTTCCGGAATATTATAGTTTATTCTACAACAAATGTGTTGAAATTATTCATTGCAAAACCGTCACAAATTTCATTTACACGTAATAATTAGTTAATTATTTATTTGCAAGTTGAAAAGAAAAGGGTTTTTATTCAAACAATGCTTATACCCTAAACCTTTTTTCAGTATTGACCTCGAAAATATCGTCGGTAACCATAATCCCTTGAAGAAATGGCTAAGCTGGGAAGCCTATTTGTTGATGCTTGTTAAAGGGATTCCCTTCCTTATCTGCAGCAGTTTTATCACACGCTTTGTTCCTCGTTGGAGTTACTGTAAATCTATCAACTACCTTGACGACCTACGGTGAAAATCGACCGACGGAGCTTGTCATTCGAAGATCATTGGTCGGTAAGACATCATTTGCTAACAAGTTAGATAGCTATTAACATTTGTAAATACTTTGTTACAGAGAGCAATTAACGAGAAGCTGAAATCCGGAATGCAAATCTTGGGAAGAGATCATTTTGATGAAGCACGCAGTTTCAATTAGCTTTCGGCTAATTCGACAATTAATCTTCCCGGGCAACGCTATACTTTTTCATTACTACCGCTGTTATACCGTTAAGAAAATTCAGGACAAAAAGGAAGTACGGAAACTGAACCACTGGCATTAATTCAAGAGAGAAAACAGGAGAAAGTACAAGCAAGTTTACTTCTGTCTAAATTAAACCACTGGCGGCATTAGTCACCCCATAATATACATTTAAATTCGAATTCGCAGTTAACCGGATTCTAACAGCAATTGACCAAAATCGTTGACATGCGATGCGATAATGCAATTCGTGTAATTACGATGAGAGATGGACAATATTTCAATGAAAATATACAAAAAAACTCCCTTCGCTCCGAATAATCTCGAGTAATTGTAAAGAAGCACTAAAATGATGTACTTTCATTCACTTACTTCAAAATCATCTACCAATAATTTGCAATGATCTTATTATTGTTCATCATTAAGACTTAGTCAAAATTATTCAAAATTGTTATCCGCTGTGAATGAATTATTCTTCGAGTATCGTTCATCATAGCCGATGATTACCCGTTGTTGCATTATCCACATAATTATGTATTCTAATGACCTACCGCAACGCGGCCGTGGTCACTGCTTAATATTCATGGCTTGATTATAGTAGCCAATTGAATATTGAATTAATAATTGAACTGTTACACTCTCTGTTCAGCAAACCCTTTTTCTGGATAACGAAATGGTCGCCGCTATTCCGCGAGCCCTATCTGGATCTTCTTTTCACCATTCAACCTTTTCATCCTTCACCACATAATTATAATAGACAGGGATGTGAGAAAACAGGGGAAAAAAAAAAACACGTAAAGAAAATCTTTATAACGAGCGGAGTGTTTAATCGAGTGTTAAATTATCGGACAGTCGGTCGACAAAAAATCATGGGTAACGAGATCGAGAGTGTCCTTGGATGGTCTGGCGGTGGGGCCGCGGGCTAAGTATTGTTGCAGGTGCATGCGCGGTGTCGTTTTCAGGAAACCAGGGATGCCGAGTCCTGGTGCGCCTGGATTTCAGCCCGGGACAACTCAACATTTTAGTTGGCCTCTGGCCCGCAAGGCACCGCTACGGTTCCCACCCCCGAGCAATAATAATACACATTACTACCCCCGGAGTGACTTCTGCACGCCGAGTTGCATTATTTAAACAAAATAGCCACGCGGCGAAGGGCGCGCGTGGTTGTGACCTTTCCATCGCCGATTCAACGTTATCGCACGTAGGTGAAGCCTGTTGCGTACTTGTTACGCCTTTACGCAACACGTGCTATCCTCATTTTAGAATTATGATAAGCTTACACTTTGAAATGCGCAAGTCTCGAAGAAATGTACTCCGGATTCAATTGAATATAACATTTCCAATCAATAATTTTTAAATGCTCGTTCCTTTTTTCGGTCGTATTTGCATTATACACAAAAGCAAGTTATCAAAGTGAATTGGAGGGGTTTGAAGTTGAAGCTCCTGGAGGGATTTAACTTTTCGCGGATGTTCTTTCTTTAGAGGCATTGGTGAGGATCACGGGAAATGTGCTTTTGAGCAAACTCCATTCGAATAATTTAATTATTAACTTTGAAGTTATGGAGTGCCGCGCTGTTCAGCTTATCAATTTTTCTTTCATTTTATTTCCGGGTATCGAGTTGCGCTCTGTTTCAATGATATTTCGTTTGCCTAAACGACTCAACGTTGGTTTTATGTAATTTTATATTTATTATCTGACACTATGTCGTGGTTCTCTTGACTCTCAATTATGTCTTTCGCTAAGTGTACCTATGTCACATTCGTTTATTATGGTTTCCGTCATAATTAACGTTAAATAAGTAAATAGCGATTCAACTTACGATTAGTAAATTACGTTGTACTTGTCAAATATCACAACACTGTTTACAGCTAACAGTTCTCATCGACCAATTTTTTTTTGTCACGATAATCAGAAAAAGGATTAAAAATTGATTTCAGGAGAGAATCTATTGAGTGTTAATACAAAAAATTCATTCTAGGAGAGATTTGATTCAATAGTTTGATTCCAGGAGACAATCCATTGAGAATTTGTAAAAAAAAATCATTTTAGGGGAACGTTGATTGAACAGTTTGATTTCAGGTCCATATTCATTGGAATGTCTTTGACGGAAAACGGATTAAAAATTGATTTCCGAAGAAAATCGATTTTTACGTGAAGTGGTTAACCTTTGACTCCATATGATGCATTATTCCGTGGCTAGCGATTTGTAGAGACGTTATTTTTAAAGGCTTCTCTTAAATTATTGAGTGATATATAGACTGGTATACTCCCACTTCACGAGCGTGAATGGGAAGAGGCTGCATGATTTATGTTTCTATATAGCGAATAGAGCATGAATGCCTGCTTCGGATGATAAATAGACTCGATTAGCGCAAACGGTAGTGGCGAATATTATATTCCATCAACCTCGAGCATCCCACAGACGCTCCACGATAAATTAGTTAATTCATGCACGAGTATGCCAAGTCTTATATATATATATTATATAGATAATATAGTCACCTTAATAAGGATCACGTATATGAGCTAATTAATCGATTTCAGGCTGATAGGAGCATCGACATTTGGCGCGAAACGAATGAAAGGATGGGAATCTGTCTCTTTGTCGACAGCTAATTAAGAGAGCGACCAAAGTGGGGCAGTTCACTAATTACTCATAATTAGGGCCTTGCCTCGAATCGAGAGAAAAGTTTCTTAAAAATGAAACGACTGCAAACACCGAAACGATGCAGCCGCATTTTCGTGCGCTCTACCACCGAACCCGGGCAGTCACTCGCTAGCAAGATCTCGTTTTTACACAACCCATGTTTACACAGACGCTCTGTACCAACACTTGGATGCAGGGAAAAGTGGGACACAACGAACGACCGTTTTCGAAAGCCTAATACTAATATTATTTGAAAGGCAAATTTAAACGTACCTCGCTATTTGCGAAATCTTGCAGGCTATCTTTTATATCTTTACGCTATCTTCTATCGAGGAATTGCCATTAGAAAGTTTCTCATTTAATTATTACAAAAAAAAACATTTCAAAGCATCAAAGAGACCGAGTGACTTTTTAAAAAAAATTCTGTAGACGGTACCTCATTAAGCACATGCCAACATTATTATTCTACAAATTTGTAAATACACACAGTGCACCAAAATAGAGTGAAGTAAAAAGTACATTTTTCACTTTAGTACACTGAATGACGTAAAATTGTACATTTTTTTTTCTTCGAATTTTTTTTTTTCCGACACTTTTTATTATTGATCGGTGTAAGTTACTCGACATTTTCCGGTTACCACGCTAGAATTGAATTAACGTGTATTTAATAGGCATTAAATTCTTCCTCCCGCATAATAATCCGATACATGACCGTGCGTGCGTTTTGAGCGAGAAATTCATTATCGGCAGTCCATTCGACGTCGTTGTTAATCCCATGAATCGCTCCGGAATTTCCACATCGCCGGGTAGTTTCAGTCGTGTGCTCACGCCGATCGGTTAGCGTGTACGGATTAACGAATTGTGAACGCAAACTCATCATTTCCGGGAACTATCGGGAATGCGGTAATTCGCGAATGACCGACCGTATATGCGGGTGTGTATCCAGCGGGAGGTGCGCGAGGAGGAATGGTCGAAAAGCCCGAGAGATACAAATAGTTCGATCGTAGCGGATGATTAATTCCAGTGATTGCACGCTTTTTGATGTATTGACATGGATTTTCCATTCTCCTTTCACAGTACATCACTTTTCACTGTCACTGCCGATAGACTTTCAAAATAGCTTTCGCATGATTAGACCAAATACCAATTTTGCTTCCACATAGTCAGAGGCATTGTATTTTTCTCAAAAAATTCATTTTTATACTTTTTTTGTTCCTCATTGCCCTAAAAATGGTCAGAAAAATAGAGAAGAGTTTAAGAAAAAAAAAAAAATTGTTAAGCTCAATCTCAGAATTTAAATAAATGTAATGGTTGCTGGGTTTACAGACTCTCGATTCTGCGGACTTCCAGTGTCGACTATTTGTCGCTATTTAAAAAGCGGGACCTTTAAAACGAGACGATCAAATTACAATCGTTCTTTTATTTTTTTTATGGTCCCTCTAGATTACACATTGAGCTTTTAATGATCGTTATTAATTTTTTCCAATTAGATTGATGAAATGTTATTCGTTTTTGCCGATTTGGCTATAAATATTGTCGGTCGTTCTGCTTCCATGCTTCGTATATAGTTTACATTTTCACGCTCGTTAAGTTCAAATGTAAAAGTAAAAATATCTCGGTTGAAAGGTCACTCTTTTTGAGATGTCACATGTTTGGTTAACATACTTTACCACTATAAGTCATAGTGGAGTTTATTTGTAGGAGAAATTAATCGTGCCACAATATTTACGCTCTTTTTCCAATGAAATTACTATATCCCAATACCAACACTATTCAATTCAACTCGCATCAGAGTAAAACTAATTAAATTCGTAATCCCCCGTGTCCATGTGTTTCAGGTCTGCAATAGTAGAGTTTCCCAATCAGAGCCTTGCCACCCCGGACCGGGGGTCTGAGGACTCATTACAATCTTCACAAATGGGCACTGTGGTATGTCTCCCAACGAGCGCGGATTCGGTGGTTCGACTCTTCCTAGAATGTCTGCCACGTCCATCACCATCAGGATATTCGCCAATTTACAAAAGGATAGTCAAGACTTCGAGAGGTCAGTGATAACAGTTTTTAACTATAGATACACTATATATATAGACGTATCAATTGATAGACCTGAAAGAGTCCGTGTGACCATGAAGGATCGATGCACGGAATAAAGTGGTTGGTTGAAGAAAATGAACTTCTAAGTGCTTGGAACGTTAGACGTAGTTTGGTTGGCATTGCCAATCAGCTGCTTGACATTACCAATCGTATGGTTGGCCTTACCGATCGTTTGATTGACATTACCAATCGTTTGGTTCGCCTTAGCGATCGTTCGATTGACACGATCAATCAATTGTTGGACATTACCAATCGTTTGTTTGGTCTTACCGATCTTTAACTGGAGCCCACAGAGAAATTTCTGTGTTGTGACAACATGAAACGTTGACAACAAAAATCGTTTTGCTACGCTGGCAAAAAGATTTGTCACGATAGTAACACGGATTTGTCAGCCAAACAAAAGATTCCTCTGTCTAATGGAACAATTTTTCTTGTCACTGATTTACACCATCACAACACAGAAATTTCTCTCTATGAGACCAATCGATTGGTTGGCGTTACCAATCGGTTGGTTCCGACATACAACAACTTGCCAATGCCATATTTTACCATGCCTTGCACGTATCAATTCCGTGGTTCCTATACAACCACACCCTTTTCTCCCTGCAGTGGTTCCCAGAAAATTTTCAACGTGTACTATAGTACGATGCACTGAATATATCCCAACTATCTCGAGAGCTTTCGACACGCTCAAGATCGTCCTGAATCTTTCACGAGAATTGAGAAAAGTAGCAAGGAGAAGTGGAAGGCAAGGGTAAATAAAATAAAAAGGAGGTATACCAGGCGTAGTTGTATGTACGATAAGAACGGCGTATATACAACCACCTCGTGGTTCAGCCTTTCCCAAGCCAGTGCCAATTGCGTAAAAAGCTTTTTGTCCACTGCTATAAAGAAAGATCCTCGCTCGACACGCACACATACATGTTGGGCACATTGCAAGTGAGTATGCGGCTGGTGGAATTTGGGTTTGAACGAGATTGGCCGGTTACTTCATTCTCCTATTAACCCGAGAATTGTGGTTGGCGGTCTACCCTGTTCTGAGAGCAACAAAGTTTTCATCAAAACCTTTGCTGCATCTGAGCCAATTAACTCGAGGGGAGTTCTGGCGTGCAGGACAATCGTGTTGTGATATTGAAATGCATGCTGGGCTTGGCCACCAGCATTGCAAACCTACTCCACAAAGAAAACAATACGGATAAACACAATTTGAACCGAGCTGTATGAAGAACTGCTGGTCAAGTCCGGAATTCTGGCAAACTCACGCAGTCCATTGTTTCTCTTCAATTAAATTTTTTTTTTAGAGAACATAAAACACCTACTTCTATCTCTAAGATTTTTCTGGTAATTAACTTGAGGGTATAATTGCATCGTGCAGCATGAAAATGAATTTTTCGTCAATTTCATATGAGTTCATTTAGAGTTATTGATATTATATTATTTGAAATGGTTTTGATTAACATTAACAGTTTTTGCCGTTATTCGATGCATACGCATAACACGAATAATAAAAAAATTTACATCACATTGAACAGTAAAACAAAAGGATATCATCCCAGTTTATTGAAATTGTAGAACAATCTTAGAGTATCAAAATCAAGATAACCGCAATTTACTTCCGGAAAAGTACTGTACCCGAATAAAAATGACCGAGTTGCAACTCTGCCAAGAGTTTACTGTAAACTTTTTTATCATCGGCAGAGCTATAAAATTTTTTATAGTTGTAGAGATGGATACCTCATTCTGCGGGCTTTATGGCAAAAAGTGTATACCTCCTAGATCTTGCTGCGCAAATTTATAACAAATTTAAGTCAACACATCACATATACACGGTGTACATCTCGAAACACTGCTCCTATCAAGTATTGATAAACTTTCGAATTTAAATTCAAAATAATGACGTTAAAGCGGCTATTATATATATATATATATATATATTTATTTTTTTTCAAATAAAAAGACGAAAAATTCCTCACCAAAATTTTTCTCAAATTATAAAAAAATTCAGTAATACCAAAACTGCAGTTAAGAATTATAATTATTAATTAGTATAATCCGGTGCGTTTGTTACTACCTAAAATTAAACCTTAGCACCAACGCTAAATCATTCTTTTTTCTTCGTTTAAATATCTAAATAAGTTTTGTTGTATGAAATAATCCAATTATTTGAAATCTTGGATGTCTATCCCTTAATTGAGTAACGTCCACGAAACGTTCTCTATTTCCTCACGTCTCGTTAGGCCCGGACGTAGCAGTAACCATCAGCGCGATTAAAACCGGCATGGGAGACACTTGGGAAGCCGAACAGCGGGCATCCACCCGTCACTGGGGATGCCAGGCAAAGATAAAATTATATGTCGAGTCGTACAACCAGGATTACACAAATACACTAAGAGAATGACCATTGGTGTTTGACGAGAATCGGACTGGGATTGGCTATAAGCGAATCCGAGCGTTCATTCACTAAACCTCTGTTAGTACACTTGTTGTCTGGAATTGATGTATTAAAGTGAAATTGTAATATGATGAAGATGTTGAACAGAATCAAATAGTGGGTTGTCATATTGTAGCCTGCGGTTACAATGATATGATTGCATTACAGTCCAGACATCAACATTAGATATCTCGATAGCGAACTGTAACGTTGTAGTGTTGAACAGAATAAAATAGTGGGGAGACCCCCATGGAAAAAAAGTATACTTGGAAGTATATTTTTTGATATATCTAGTATTTTATGTACAATATATATATATCCGAGATATAAAACTTTTTGCCGCTATGTAAAGCGTATATAATTTATCTATCCGTGTGTATATCTCAAGTATACTTTATTTCCATGGGGGGAATATTAAAGTCAACAGTTACAATGATGTTATTGCATTGCAGTCCAGACATCAACATTAGATATCTCGGTATAAAAATTACAAAAAATTGGTGTAACATTTGTTACGTGTACTTCCTGCAAACCGATGAAAAAAAAGGAATATCGCGAGCTTGAAATTCAGGTCATGTCTGTCTGGAATCGTCCTATTTGTGTCACGTGGCCCGTGGCAACGTGTGGAAGCCGGATAAAAGAGAAACAAGTCGAGTTACACAAGTATAAAGAAAACTGAGAAAACTTTACGGTGTATGAGAAAAGTATACTTCACTCACGGGAAATGTGAGAGTGCGAGGCCGCATAAGAGACAGCAGCGCGGAGGAACCTTCCGAGGCTAAAGGACGTCGTCAATGGCCCACCAAATAAACTCCATTTTCCACGCTTCTCGACTTTACAATAGAAAACTTTATTTCATCCCCAATATATCTTCCGACTGCAAAGCTTAAGATGCCGCGATCGGTGCCCTGTTCTGAAGCCCCCCTTTCTTCAAACTTTGATTAAACTATATCGTATACCTATAGATGGGCCCTTCCGATGGCAAATTTTAAGGTGGGATTCAATATGCTGAAGGAAATAAGATACGAGTGTGAGTGAGAACGGCTCGAGGGCAGGCCCTTAAAAGGTTAAGAGACCAAGAGGTATTTGTGGACTTTGAGTAAGTACGCGCAGAGGTGCACATGCAAGTAGAATCATGAAGATGTAGAGCAGTGTAGAACAATGTCATTCTGGCGCATCATTTTCCGTGTCGATTCTCTTCCATGCTGAAATAAGAGTGGCGTCTTCTCCTCTCTCATGTTTTCTTGACTCTCAAGCTACGTGTGCGAGCTTAGCACTCCTCATTGGTGAGAATCTGAGGCGGGCGACGTGCGGACGTCGACCATTAAGGAGACAGAAGTGTGCAGATGGGAAGATGAAAGAAATCCGCCGACACGTTTCCCTTGGGTCCTCTCGACGTTGATCTTTGACGCCTTCGTGTTTGCGAGATACCTTGTTTACAGAGCTTTCGCATCCTGGATGATTAGACTTCTACCATAACGTATAATTTTGTACGTAAACAACGATGTCTTATGTTTCTTATTTTTGTTTTTAAATGAGAGATGAGTTAGGAAAATTATCTGATGTAGCCCGTTTAAACATAATTTCATAGTTGGGTCAATAGTACATTGTTTTTATTTTTATATAAATAAATCTGAAACGCTTTGAATTCGTTAAACTTTATTGGATCTCTTAGAAAAGTAATTTAAATATCTTATATTTTACGTAGGAAAAAACTTCGTACTTTTTGCTTCATCAAAGAGAATAAACAAAATAAAAAATTCGAATTTTTTTGCGAGATTGTTCAGACCAGTCTAAAAGGTCCAGAAATGTCAAACTTTGAAAAATCCATGTTTAACAATTATCGGGACGTATATATTGTAAAGAAGGTGGTAGGTTCGGTTATTTCTTTTAGTCGCTCTCTCCAATTATGAAGTTCGACACACTTGAATTTTTCAACATCATTTTCCCTCTACTTAATTTCAGCCATTGAAACACAGAATCTTATCAATTATTGAGCCGCTACGTACTCGACCGATATCTTGTTTTCTAGTTAGCGCTGGTGGTCCCTACGGACCAATTAAAAATCAACTACTTGTCTGTGTTACATATTATGAATTACACCTCGTTACTCCACTTCACAACGATGAATATGTAAGATGGTGAACGTACTTATTGTCTGTATTCAAATGAGTTCGATATTTACTTAATAATTCGAAAAGTATTCATCAAAAGGTCACAGAATTATTTCTATCGTATAAAATCTTAAAGCACATTAATGTTGACAACAAAAGTTATCGTTCGTGCTTTGGGGTTTATCGAAAAACCAAAAATATATAGAGAATAGTTTTTTTTAAACAACCTCTAGTTATTCTTAATTAAGTAATAAATTGTAATTATTATTATTAACACTATTCATGCCTTGATATTCTAGTAATTTCATTTATCAATGTTATTTTTATGGCAATAGACAGACTTTGCTATACCTACTCGGTTCATTAGAACACAAATGCTACGGCATTGACCCGAATCAATCGAAAAAATATGCCGTCTGCTGTTCTTGAAGCCATGACATTTTCGCTTCGCTTGATGCCCTCACACACGTAGCTCAGAATGAAGTGAAGAGAAGACGTGGTTCCCTGGAATGTGAGAAAAAGCCGATGATCTCACGATGCCAGAGGTCGGGATGTATTTTCCAGGCATATTTTCCGACCAATCCAACTTTCAGAGGTCGAAGTTTTTTTTTTAAACATATTTTTGTAGAAAACGCTTCAGCGGTCCGCATCTTGACTTTTACTTTGAAAGTAACGCGCGAGAGGCTCGATGATAAATTGCTTTCGTGCTTTTTTCGTGAACCCGATTTAAAAAGATCAAGGGTTACCCTCTTGAATCAGGATACGCTACAAATGGCTTCTTTTCACGATTCTTCTTTATTTCTGTCTAAGGGTTACTGATGATTTGTGTTACTCTCCACCACCGTGATATATTTCCATTTCGGTGGAGAGTTTAGTCTCTTCCATCGTAATTAATGAAGGACGGGGCGAATAACCCAGACCAATTTTGGTATAGTGCTTGATGGCTACGTCGCCGTTTCTATAACATATAGAGCATTATATATTACGTAGTAACCGAGTATGCCCCGGGTTCAATTTCAATATCGAGCGACGCTCAACATGAAACTACGGTTGGCCTAACTACGTTCAAACTTTAATTAGATCTACTGCTAATCCCACCACAGTGTAACGACAACTTAGCGGTAATGACACCTCAGCCGATTTCACATCAAATTGACATGAGCACGAATGAGCCACAAAAATTTCGTACCCTGTTCCAATTGAAAGCTTCAAACCGGAATTATTTTTACTCGCTCAACATAATTCATAATTGTTCTTTAAACCTTTATATAGAAAATAGAATAACTTTTTCTATTTTTGTGCAGCTCAAAATATTTTCGGATTCGAAACAAAAAACATGGACATGGACCAACGTGAATTAAAATCGAACCCACCGGAAAAATTAAAGATTGACAATCACCTGCCGAAAACGACTTTTCCCAAAAATCTATATTCCCGCCAGACTCGCGTAAATATTGAGTAGGGCGGAATTAATTTGAATAAATGCCTTGCAGTATAAAATTCATGCCCGTTATTCCATAAGTCTCGGGAGGCAGGAAGAGCGATGAATTTACAATTTCCCGACCCGTCTTTTCCGCTCTCCTTTACTCTCGTTGATTTCGTTTTTTTTGTAGGCGTTTTTCTAGTTTGCTTAATTCAATTTCTCATTAACGATGCCAAGTGAGAAAGGTGAGAGCTGTTGTGTGAGTAAGATTGAGCTACAAAAATTCCATACCCTATCCCAATTGAAAGCTTCGAACCGGAATTATTTAGACTCGTTAAACATAGTTCATAATTATTCCACACACCTTTATATAGGAAATAGATATAACATTTGAAATTTTTTTCAATTTTTGTACAGTCTAAAATGATTTGGCATTAAAAAAAACATGGACATGGACCAACGTGAACTAAAATAGAACCCACCAGAAAAATTAAAGATTGACAATCACCTGTCGAAAACGACTTTTCCCAAAAATCTATATTCCCACCAGACTTGCGTAAATATCGAGTAGGGCGGAATTAATTTGAATAAATGCCTTGCAGTATAAAATTCATGCGAGTTATTCCATAAGTCTCGGGAGGCAGGAAGAGCGATGAATTTACAATTTCCCGACCCGTCTTTTCCGCTCGTCTTTGCTCTCGTTGATTTTATTTTTCTTTGTAGGTGTTTTTCCAGCTTGCTCAATTCAGTTTCTCATTAACGATGCCGAGTGAGAAAGGTGAGAGCTGTTGTGAGAGTCGAGAGTCGAGGGTATAATCGATCGTTCTCAATAGAGGACCAACCCTGTAATTGATTGAAGCGTGGGATTTAAATGCCATTATTGTTCGAGCGGCTATAACGCGCCTTGTGCGAATGCGCCTGTACATCGGGATTTGCGGTAGTATTCACTCTCGAGTGTTCCGCAAAACTTTAATAACCCAATGTGAAGAGGTGCAGGGACTTAAGAGCGGCTATATCGCAGACCATGTAGACCATATAGCTATATGTGTGGGAGGAAGAGGATACGGCGGGAAACCTCATGAAGACAGGAAGGAGGGCGACGCAATGGGAGATCCGCTGAGAGACTATACGTCGAAGGTATTCGGTAATCGAACGACAGGAATCTCCAATATGGGGTGGAATAATGAATAATTCTTGTGTCGTGCCGTTCCTTTTCTCTTGAACCCATCCTCGCTTATATTTCGTGCGCACCCTTCACCCGCGTTGCCCAGCAGTGGAATTCGTTTAAATGCATCAGAATTATACGATCCTGTCGCGAAGGGCCCGTAATAAACATTGCCCGAACGCGCTCAGGTACATGAAAATTTGACGAGTCACATGCGGTGTTTCCATTTCGATCGTTGGCAGGAAATCGATTTTATTGATTCCGAGGAAACGAGCGAATTGCGTTTTGTTTCATTCATGGCATCGAAAAATTTCCTTGTTTTCAATGAAACGTTGCGTTTGCATTTCAAAGAAAACATTTCATTGCCTAAAGTCTGTCGGACACGTACACACGCTGAAAAAGCAGTCATTTTGGAAACCGATTCCGGCGAATGCTGAGTAGCGCGTTCGTCACTAAAACTAAATTTGAATCGTGGTTTTACGGTTGGTAGGATAAAAAGGGGTGGCTACTGAAAGCTCACACTGAGAGAAAAAATTTCTTCGAAGAAACGATCATTCCTTTGAATGATCTGAAAATCAATGAAAGGCAGTGAATCAATGGAATATTTCATTGAACCAATAAATCATAAAATAATGACACGCGAAAGGTATAAAAGTACGACAGAGGTGATTTACATAATGTTTTCTTTCAAAATAATTTTTTTTTAAATTATTAAAAATGTTGAAAATATTATTTACGGAAGATACAAAAAAACGCAGCAATTTTATATGAGCTGCTTTTCAATATTTATGATCACAGTTTTACGATTTATGCTGCTCAATTTCTGCCATCGCAAGAAGTCCTGAATTGTGAAAAAAAAAAAAAAAAAATCTAAACGATAACCGCGACTATTGAGCTGCACATCACCCTTACGCACGAGGAAGATGAATGCATGTCCACATCGCTGTACATTCTGAATGAAGTGAAAAAAAAGAGGAAGAAAAAAAAAAAGAAAAACATCGAATTTCCGTCGGCGGTGGCGAATTCCATACAAAGCATGGAGTGCCGATACGGTATAGAATCGGAGCGCGCGGTCGTACTCAACAGCGGTAAACGCGCTCGTACAATCGATAAACCCGGAGAGTCTGCTGTGAAAGCACCGTGGACACAGCCGAGCTTAAAATACGAGAAGAGGAAATAGAAGTTGCAGGGGTCGTGTGTGTGTATGTATATATATATATATATATCCTGTATTTATATATACGTTGACCTGGGCATAATGGAACGGTTAGATAGACGCGAATAAATGATTGCTTCGAGGTTACAAACATAATGAAGGTGAATAGAACCGTTCTTCTATAATTGAGCGAGGAGTAGGTGAACCCGCGGTTGAGTTGCGGTGGTGAATCTCTCGTACGATTACGCGTCCTTTAAATACGAGTCAAGTGCACCAAGGCCAGGGAATATCACGGCAAGCTGCTGTTTCACTGCAGTTTCTCTCGGTCGTCGGCGTACTTTTGCGCCCGAAACGAGAAGAGAAAACCCTAGATCTCTCCTCCTTAAGCGAAAGCAATTCTCCAGACAGTCGAGTGATAGACGAGTGGACCTTCTGCTCGGTTTTTACCTTTCGCCCAGCCTCTCTCCCTGTCTTTTTCCCTTTTCAGCCTGTGGCTAGTATGTACAGAGATATATATATATATATTTAAACATATATGTATGTATGTACATGTGTACATATATACAACTCGTTCGACCTAAGCCACCAACGACGTTGAGCATTCGCACACGAGACTAGTGAACATGTGAGGGTTGGATAGTTATAGTTATAGAGCAGTTAAGAGGAGCCGCAAAGTCCGTGATATGGCACGTCTCGTAAATTGCAGGGAAATGGGATATATTATGTAAGAGAGAGAGAGAGAGAGACCGGGGTATTTTGCGATAGGGCAGGTTGTATCGAAGTAAAAAATAAAAGAAAACAAATAACTAGTATACACGTATAGTAAAAAGATTTCCAAATTAGCAGGGCCTACAGTAAAAAATTTTATGCATCTATCGGACGCTAAATATAATATACGATATGCAGTAAAATCAATGTATAGTGCACTCCGAGCTATGAAAAAGGCAATAAGTCATAACATTTTTTAGCACCGGTGCTGCAACACATTTCTCGATTTTTAACAATGCACAAGTCTCCCGCTTCTTCGTGGCTTTATTTATCTGGGTAATGTACAATGGTTAACGGATTTTTATGTAATGTGTCCGTTTTGAATGATGACAGACGAGGGACTGTTCGTATTACGATCGATAAAACAGTTTCAATCATGTCAAACATCCTTTATGGCAAACATCATTGAAAGTACGTTCATCATGGCCAGTATGGCATCAGTATTAAAAAAATTACGACAAGATTCGATTTTATATTGCGTTCGATTGATTGGTTTGAATAATACAACTCGCAATTTGGGTATTAAGGGGATTGAAGGTGTCATAAGTTCCAATGGATTTTATGCAATAAGCATGTGAGTGATTTTGTCAATTAATCATCACCTCATCTCGCCAATTTGGCTGGGATTTTGTTAATGTTGAATATACCGTGGAAGATTATTGATATTTGGATGGAGATGTGAGCCTGGACACCCAAAACTATTCGAGCTCAAGCCATTGTCACTTTATTTGATAATTTACGATGTAATAGCGGCGCGATATAATTCAACGCGACTGTAGAGGCCAGGGGGCTTTCATTAGATGGAAACAATTGTTGCGACTACTAACAAGCGTCGGCTAATGGCCCGGACTATTATAGTAACCGTATACATTTGTTCCAAGGGCTTCTCGTTTTGTTTGATATTATGGAAAGTGGACGCAGAGCCTGGGATATGGTGAAGTATACGAGATTGAATTAACGTGGACGTTTTGCTCATGATAAGCACGCGAGGACATAAAGTATGGTGGATTATACGGTGCACATGAAAATGCATGCGACGTTCGGTGTTTGCTTCGTTGCGCTTGGGCAACCCGTTTTCTAAAATGCATTCTCTTGCCCCTGTCGATAATATATATATATACATTTTCTGCAGCCCCGTACGTTGGCTACGAAGAAGAGGGTTGAAGAGGACGACGAAGACGGTAATCGGGAGCGAGAGAAGTTTTCTCGTTAACTTTTACGACATCTAGCCGCAGGGTTTTCGGTCTATCTCTGTCACTCGGCTGCTCAGTACACAGCAATACGAATTACTTTCACGGTCTCTCGATCCTTCCAGGCAGTCGCAGGCCGCAAAGTATTCTTCGGATCGTACGTAAATCTCGGATTCGCGTATCGGAATCCACTGTTGCTCCCGATGTCCTTTTTATTCTTATTTTATTTATACTTTGGTTTGTGACACGATACGAGATTACCGTGCGTCGATATGGCGAAACTGTCTTACATGGTTCACATGGTCGTGTGCCTGAGACACCGGGGAAATAAAGGAGGGAGTAAAAATACGAGGTCGGCGCACATGTATAATTTATTTTATTTCTTCGGATCTCGTGAAGCTCGCTCACCAAAAAGTCATCCACGTTATTGAATTAACTTTTAATGCGATCCTGAAAGAATCCATTTGAAAATTTTTCTGTAATTTTATGGGATGGTGTAAATTTGTGGGTGAGAATAATTGTATTGAATTTTATGGCGAAAAACTTTTCTCAAGGATTTCAAAATTTAAGGGATACTTATGGGTCTACTTATTGCTTATCTGATTAGGCCTAATCACAGATCTTCACTGATGCATACTCCACTCGTTCAGCTGCTGTTATTATATGAACGCAAATGTACTTTTTCATAAAAATATATTTTTATTTTCAGCGACTATGTCTCACGTTTGGAGAATTTTCTCTGGTTAAATGTTGCATCGTTGCTTCAAGAGTTAGCGTAAAGGAAGAAAGATAAAACGAAATATAGGGGAGTCGGCGGTGCTGTGGATTATAAGAAAGGGAATAATATAACGGCGAAAGGTACGAGGGAAAGGAAGATCGTGAATTATTTGGAAAAGTTAAAACTTGGCGGAACGCTTACGGGCTGCCGCAACGGATTTACAGAGCGCACCCAACTTCGCAAAGTACGAGTAGGACGTGCACAAGTAAGCCGTTCCTACTTTCGCGTGCTTGCGACCCTTTGTCCCGCGGTGTCCGGGTTCTCCGCTCGGGATTCTCTCGTTCGCGCCCTCGTCGTTGCTGTGTAATTAACAATACCGGGTCAAGCACGGTGCATTTAATGAGATCTACAGCGCAAGCGCTCGTATGACGCAGGAAAAGGTCGCCCAGACGTCTCGTGAGATATGATGATTTGTCTCGTCTCGCTGACCACAAGTCCGACATAACAAAAAATGAAAGAGCGCCGTTCCTTTGAGTTGAATTTTTCCATGCACTCGCAGCAGGTTACTTGTGAAATTCTGTGAAGTTTTTCTCAAACTTTTCACCTCACATTTGACACGGAGCGAGCTGAAATGGGCGAAGGTGGTGCGTGCTTTATGAATTTTTTAATTTTTTTAGTAACAATATTTTGTTGTTCGCACTTTTCCATTAATCTATTGTTCGTAATTAGTGGCTGAAAAAAAAATTCAAATATTTTTACGAGTGAGTGATTATAGATTATAACGACTAATGAATTTTCGAACTGACTGTAAACCTATAATTAACATAAATTCTTTATAATTATCTTAGAAATGTGAGAATTCAATATTTTGCATTATATTTTATCACAGTTATTTGCGCAAAAATGTTAAAAATAATTACTCATACATATTTTATCTGGGGCTTTACGGATTTATTAAAGCATTGCTCTGAAGTAAATATTTTTTTATTCGCAACAACGATTGTAATTAAATGTGCCATTCGTCATACATTAATCTTACTTTTTTTCAAATGTCTATTTACCTAACAACAAGAAAGGACACATAGAACCGCAAAAAATGGGCTGAAGGGCTTTAGCCGAAGGTCGTCGCTTACAACCCACACAATCATCACACACTCTGCTAGTTACGAACACCTACACGTATACACCACGACGCAATAAAAAGTTTACCTCTTCTAACGAGGCGTGAGCTTCACGCACGCGCGAAGTACAGAATTATCCCCTTGTTCGGACGCTGCAAAATATTATAATGTACTTGGCAACATCAGCGTCAGCCTCTCTCTCTGGTTCTGGTCCAGAGAGATAGTATTTCGCTTTCCATAATTATGATGAAAATCACCCCACCATTACACCACACAACATCCGCTGAATACTTTACGCACGGAGACACATTGTTGATTACATACCGCACTCTACCCCATTTAATACCGTTATACATGTCCCCGGTAAATATCAGGTAAAATAATATTGGGCTTGCAACGAGATTTTTCCACTGAATCGATGATAAACTGGCGCGCTCTCCGGTAATAATTAGTGAGTATAGTCGGTCAATTAAAAAGTTATGTCCATTACAAGTTTTTCGGAGCGAGTGGCGTAAGGTTCAAGGGAAAAAGCCGAGTCCAAACAAAGGAGGTAATGATAACGATATTACAATAAATCAAGCAAACAGAATGGAAGTTTGATATCGAGAATTCCCGGGAGGGATCGCTAACTGCTCTAATTTATTTAACCACAGTTTGGCTGTGCCGTGGTCTTGTTTGTATTGAAAAGTTTTTGTCTCAACCCCGAAGTTCAAGAGCCCAATGCTGCGCATAAAAGTACGTCGAGTCATACGACATATCCGCATTGTAATTCCCTGTAGAAATGTCGTTCGACGATATTTTGTGAAAGAATCAATAATCAATAAAACATTCATCGGTACCAAAAAAAAAGTAGAACGAAGCAATTCGCTATTTTTTTTTGAAATATCGAAGGGCTTGACTACTAATAGTGGATGTGATTTGAGGACTCAATACATTTTCATTACTCTCTGGGGTGAATACGCCACTTTGACGAAAAAGAAAAAAATCGTTCACCCACGTAATTTCATAATGGACCAAATGAGCCCTGAGCAAAATCTATCCAGTTAAAGGGACGGAATCTAAAGCACGGCAACGACAGCTTTTTATCTGATGAAAAAATCTTCAGAGTTATCCCTCTTAAGAAACACGGATCAAGTGAAGTATTGCTCACTTTTAGAATGACCAAATTAGCCTGGAATAAAATTAATTCGTATTTATAAAAGTCATGGCCATTATGGCATGACTGTTTTCAATATAAAACCGTAGGAAAGAGGAAAACATAATTCACCTGGATAATTCGATATGATATCAAACGAATCCTGAATGAAATCAATGGAATCATTGAATTAAGCGCCACGTTTTGTCTGATGCAGATATCTTATGGGTCTTAAGCAGTTTTCTCATTGCTGAAGATCACCCATCACTTTGTACTTGAACTACATGAATTCGACAAAAGGTCTGCATGCGCAAATTACATTCATTAGCACTGAGACCATTTAAGCCGAATTAAGCGATCAATTACACGCAAGAAAAATGAGTAAACCTGAATTAATTGCTTTACTTAACATCCATTTGTAGCAAAATAAAGCTTCGTGATTATAAAGTGCTCTGATACACTTTGCCTTCTATACTTTTCGTTTTATCGTAACAAACTTTTGCCCTCTATTTTCACAGCAGTCGGATACTCGAGCCGAATGCAGCCACAAAGTAGTTTCCCAGCCTGAAAGCTATACAGTTAGAAGCTTTATAGGTAACTATAGCACAGGGTACGGCGTACATATTCATATATAGGCTTGCATTGTACGTATCGGTATAGCCATGGCGAGGCTTTTTCGAAGCCGAAAAAGGCGACCTTCCATAAGCTCCTGGGACAACTTGGGTAAAGCCTTGGAGTCGAGCTAAGAAGGGAGGCAGCGTAGAAAAGCGAACAAAGCGGTCCAATTCGCAAAAAGCTTCGTTTTTCGATTCTCAGTGTTCTGCGACGTTGCCTTTCCGTACCTGCCTAGCATTGCCAGTAACATCCAGGAAAGGAACGTATGGCTCCGGGTACCCAGCCAAGAACCAGTACGTATGGTTCGGCCATAACTACATATATTTTCCATCAATGTTAAAGAATAGGGTAGCCGAGTGTAGGTTCGCATCCGGTTATTGGAACCTTTACTTTAGCTCCGAAAAGAGTGAACAAAGAGTGCTTCGGTGAATGAAGCACCTCTTCGCTCTTCATTATTATATCTTTTCCTCTTGACTTCCCTTCCTGTGTCCTGGGGGAGGGTGCCAGAGAAATTGTATTTTCATTTCTGTGCGTTGTATTGGAAAATAAGTGCAGCATTATTGCAGCACCTAAAATGACATTTTTGTACGACAGAAAGATGTCCATTACCTTGAACATTACAATGCAATACCTGATGACAATTGCAAATCTAGGTGTTCTATATGTGCACACTACGACATATTTGTCTTGGTGTCTTCGTCTGCGAATTGGACTCTTGGTATGACTGCGTTTGTCGCAGGAAACCGCAGACCCTTCTCCACAACCCTTCGCACGAACTTTGCCCACATCGTTGGCCGTATCGCTCAGAGTTTAACCTGTTCACAGATCGTTAAATCCAGCTGTTGTGGTCAGATAAATTCGCATAGCATTCATCTTTCTTCTTGCCCAAGGGTGAGCGGTTATACACCCATCTCCCAAAATGATGATAATAGCGTCTGACTGCATTAACGTTTTGCTCCAGCAGGTATTACACATCAGCCGTTCAAATTTCAAACTTACATGTATATATATTCTTCATTAACCCTGTAACATTGCACCTAATATGAGCTCCACTATGACATAACAGAGTGGCTCTCATTATGCAGGCTATTACCAAAAGGTGGTAATTACATTTCCACAAGTTATTAAATCTAATCGCACCTCGTCTTTGATCGATCCTATCAGTATAATATACTTTTTCACGAGTTAGCTTCTTTTCCTCTAAAGCTCTTCGTGAATGAAATCGAATGTTTCTCAGATTCCAGATTCCCTTGCGGATAAAACTTTAAGGCCACCCATTTGTGTAATCTCAGTGAGGATAGACGAAGGGCGATGAATAATTTAGTGCGAAAGAGTGTTCGATTCTATGGGATTGAGTGAAATTGGAGAATTTCCAGGACCTTCGCTTCAGGTGGTTCACACTGAGTGTTCCTCTCGCATCTGGATAACAAAAAATTCCAATCAACGATTCCGTTTGCAATTTTCAAGGATTGCTCGACTGCTCACTCACTGCCAGTTTCTGACTGTGTAACCGATCCGTCGGCTCTTTGGCACCGAGACGCGCGCGTGCCACTGGATAACGTCAACTTTGTGCGATGAAAGCCCAGCTTTTAATCGAACTTCGCCCGTGCGGAACTTATTCTCTTTATTTTCTTCTACGTTTCGTTCCGTATTCGCGATATCAGCGCTCGTTCGATGGCGCCTGAGAATACATCCATATATATGAGTACAGAGTAAAGAGTCATGGGTGCAACGAGTCTATGCGAAAGCGGGTCGTCGATCGATCCCGCCGGAAGCCCTCGAACCTATTGAAAATAATAAAAGAGAGAAAAGTTAGAAGTGGAGGCACAACTCAATGGTCGTTGCACAGATATGTACGTATACGTGTCTTGGTGCGTATGAACGGCTATAAAATAGAAGGGGCGGGGGGGGATTCGCAGCGTCTCGAATTTCCGGGGATCAGGCCGATCCGATCGGCACGTATAAAGTACACACATCCCAGGAGAAAGTAGCGAAATGGCACAGTCAGAAGTAGCATCGCTTTCCTATCTGTGCACAGTAACTATACCTTCAAACAAAAAAAAAAAAAAATAACAACTTGTCGAGACTAAGCTGGAAAATCGCGGACAATCGAAGTCGAGAATAATGGAAGTGAAGCTGGCCTTTTATATCTGCGCTACGTACAACGATATCCGACTGCCCGGAAATCTAAAAACTAAACCGTTATCGATTCTATTGGAAAACTCATTAAACGAACGTATCCGGGCTATTTATGTACCCGACGGAAGAGATAAGAATGAGTGGCCAGATTTAACGATGAAACTTCTTGATCGCTAATTTTTTTTGTAGAAATTGCCTCATTAATTTTCTGCCTTGATGATTTTCCAGGAATAAAACGACTTATTAACGATGAAAGAGACGTTGATAAAAAAAACATACACCGGGCAAATTTAAACGGGGTGAACCGAGTGTAGACTGAGAAGCAGATAAGCAGCTTTGAACCACAAGGGCCACCTGTGTCACAGGAAATTTGAAAAGTTGAAGAGGAAAAAAAAGAACGAACGAGACCGCGGTGAAAATAAAAATCGTGCGGGGCTCGCGATCAAATGCGCATTTTGCTTGTCTCTCTTCCATACGTTTTGCACCATCAACTTCCACCCTCTCTTCCTAGCTCGGACTTTTTCATACCCTATTACCATTCGTCCCCTTTGTATCTGGTTGGCAGCACTCACAGGCTTTCTACGATCCTTTTCCTGCAATTTTCCGTCACAATCCCTGCCTCATTGTCGTTTTCCTGGATATTCGTCCCTTGAGTTACGAAACGGTCTCTACCTCGAGAACTTCACGCTGTTACGCACGCACCTATGCCACTGGATCTTTATGCCAAGCACGAACTAGAATATAGCCTCAAATGCATATATGTGTGAAAAAGAATTCGGTCTCCGGTAGTTCAATGAATCGAAAGTTATGTGTACGCGAGCGTACAACTTTACGTTTGTATATGTGGGTTACAATATGTGTTCATACGGACCCTCTTATACATGTCGTTTTAGTGTGGCCTTTTATATTCAAATGAAAATTTTGGTTCGCTGGAAGACGAGGCCATTTCAAGAACGGTGACCTACTATTGCCGTCGGCAGTGGGTTACGAGGGAATACACAGAATCCCCCAAAATTTTCGTGGAAGAGCACTTGAAAAAATGAGACACCACTTGTCGGCTAATTTGATTATATCTAGCCTGGTAATTGCTCAATTATGCCATTGTTCTCCCTTCGTGTCAACTGAAAAATGAATGAATGTTGAGAGACACTTACGATGGTATCAGCCCTCGATGAATTTCGAAAAAATTAAATGCACGATCTTGATTAGAGTTACACGAATTTTTCCAGGTGTTCATGATTTATTGACAATCACATGACGCACAGCTTTTATGCTTATTGTAAAAGACGTCGTGTAAAAACGGCTCAATGCGTTCATTACCTTCGCTTATAAGGTTACAAAGGTTATGCTAGAAAATCGAGGTTATCAATTAATACGCAAAAGTCTAATACTTCAAAGTGCACTTTATTTTTCCGAAAATTGTACTCGTTAAGGAAAGGAACATTGAGGATTAACATAATTCGCTACAAGATAAAATGCTAATTTTCAACAGAATTTACTGGATAATCGTACAGTTTTTAATGACGAAATTGTGTAAATTTCATCGCTCGGTTTCCTTATTGTTGCAGAATGCAGATTATTTGACATTACATTACTACAAGAAATTATGCAAAAAATAGGAAAAAAAAATTGATATCAGTTCTATGCATAATCCTAACCATGACCCGAGTCTAGATTTAAACTTCCGTTGATCCTGAGATTTCGAGCTCGGTGAATTCTCCCGAACTGCTAGATAATACCCATTCGAATTTAAATGAGGGTTAACGAAGGACAAGAAACGTCTCGGAGCTTCGACGGCGACGGTGTACAGTTCGCAGAATGAAAATAGCCTGTAAGATAAACTTTCCAAAATTGCTTCCTTATTTGTATGCATCCTCAACAAACCAACTGTGAGGAAGAATGTCGATCATTTTCTACTGTTGATGAAATCGGTTCCTTAACCCACTATCGAATTCAATCCAAAACCATGTTCAATCATTTACTGCGTCTACTTTCCACCAAAGTTTAAGCTCGATGTGTCAAAACCTGCGATAATTTGATTCCTAACGATGAAATCCACCTACATCTTGAACATCGCGTTTCTGACAACTATTTTTTATGATTTCAAACATTTTGCAACACTGTGACTCCGAAATCTCAAACAAACCCCCAACTATTTTTTATGTTTCCAAACTCTTGTCAACATTATGACACAAAAATCTCAAACAAACCCCCATCTTCATGAGTTGAGGGTAACTATTGAGAAGCACAAGACAGGCAAACGGAGGTTTACACGTAGATTCAATGCATGACTTCCCAAACCCTGCCCCAACATACGGGGCGTAGAACAGAGGCAGCGCGACTTGTCTGCGGTCATGACAAGTGAGGGAAATCTCACGGTAAAGCCTGCGGTGCATCAACAGCTCAAGCGACAGTTCCAGCTTAACATTAGGTGGCAGACATACACATTCATTGAGCCACGGTTCTCTCCACGGTTTTCCGGGACATTCGTACGCCTCTCGCTTCCTCGTCGATTTTTCGTTGGGTGTGAATATGCAACGGTTCCATGAAGCTGCGGGAGCTATGGCATCTGCACGTTCCACCCCATGTTCTGTGCCTCATATGTGAAGGAGAGAGCAATGATGGCCAGGTCTAACGACTGTACATATCGTGTACATACACTTGTACATAGCGTCGAGTCGACAGTGGCGTATATCCGGGTTATACGATGGTGTTGAGGGGTTGGAGAGATGTTAGCCTACAGGAGGTATCGAATATCGGTGAAACCTAGGTACAGGGGAGTCACGACCATGAAAGAGAAGCAGGGACCACAGAGACAACGACATCGAGCTAACTATGCGTACTAAATGGTCACGATGCTGTGTGCAAATCGAGTTTCCCATCTGTCTTTACGTTCTTGTATCGATATGATGACGTCGAGTGCGGCTCAGGATAACGTCCGATGTACTTTAGTGCCTACGTGTTCCGTTCCAGGTCCGGACACCACGAGTGTGTATCACACGCTCGTTGAACATCCATATACACGTCGTCCTCAGGGCCTCCTATCGATACTGCACACTCTGGGTTCACGCGCTCCTAGACCACAGAATAGCGGCTACCAGGACGTTTGCCGGGTTCACGATTCGTTCGACCAGTGGCTCGAATGACTCGCTTTGAATTGTGTAATGAGTTAAATGGGCCCTGGACAGGAAAGCTGAGCCATGTACAAAGGTTACCCTAGTAGATAAGGAGACGGTGCAACTGGGATGATTGGATGCTCGTCACGATCGCGCTCAACTTCGTTACACAGTTTTGCTTTTCCTTGCGGAATACGAAATAGTCGTACCCTGGAAACGGGTTGTAGCTGGGCTGCAGAGACATGAGTCTCGGTGTCACGAGGTAGCAGGAATTGTAACAGATGGTCCTTCGGGTTTCGGAGATGCATATGTTTATATCACGGGATAACGGGTTTATTACCATAAAGTGCAACAGTCGTGAAAGGACCAGAGGTAGATTGAACGTGGGCTTTACATGTATTTACATAAGCGGAGGGCAAACAACGGCGGAGATAGTTGAACTGAGATAGGAACTGGAGAGCGGATTGTTCGGATATTCTGCGTCTATCGGTAATGGCCATTTTCTGCCATAACTCCCATACGCTTTCAAAATGTTGTAATAATAATAATAACCATAATAATAATAATAACGGTATTATAGAGTTTATAGCTCAGAAGTAAATGCCCGAATGACTCACACAAGCTTTCACCATAGTTGCAGTAACTTTAACTAACCAAATTTAGGACTTTGACGAGAGTTGAAACGTAAAAGGTTAAATCAGTATTTATTTTCCGGACGACTGAACATTGTCGATACAAGTGCGGAAAAACTTTTTCCGATGACTGTGAGCTTGTAGAATCAGCCAAAGGCGAAGGTTGCAATCACACGAGGCGAAAAAAAGTTTTTTTCCCACGAGTAGGGCACAAAATTTAGCTTAACAAGGCGTGATAAAGGGGATTTCATGCATGTGGAGCATGCGTAAAACGTACATTATCGCACTGAGTGACGTTGAGTATTACACTATTATTGAAATTTAATATCGTTGGTTTCCATTATGATATATGATATGCATTATCATTTGATTGGGTAATGTGATATGGATACATAAATGAGATTGTGAGACATGTTACATCCATTTATTTCCAATAATTATATACATCCGTTCTGCACTATTCACGATGATGTACATACGTTGATACCATTCATCGTAATGATACGATGTCCATATTTCTCTCACTGATACGGTCCCAATTGATGACGATATTGATATTGATCTCAGCGATATGGTATTCTATGTTGTGTATGTCACTACGTGAGTGTCGTTCCGCCTCTTCATTCATTGCAGATCGATATGCTCTGTGGATCTCAGTACTCTATCATTTCAGCTAATTAATACGCGGATGCTTTCATCAAATACAGTTTCCGTAAGAAATTATGAAATATTCTCTTTGTGGGTCACTTTAATCCGAAATATTCTGTCATGACAGATTAAAGACGATTTGACTTGAAAATTCACAATAAATCAATTTTTTTGCAAATTTCGGTAATACCGTTTTTTAAGATATTAGAAAAACATTTTTTAAATCTGTGGCCTCAAAGTTCGAACGGTTATTGAAATTGTGTAGAAATTTTAACAGCAAAATTCGCTTACAATAACAAGAATGTATTGTACTTATTTTCAACTGCGAATTATTTCTGAAAACGATAAAGCCAAAATATCTGCCCTTTCCAGTTGCGAATAACTGCGCACCATTAACATGACGAGGGCATGATATATTGGATACTATTGACGTAACTCCGGTACTGGGTGCAAGGTTGGACTGTTGTAGATCGGTATGCTTTGTGTATCGTACTGCGATATATCATTTGACACGGGACTTGAAGTGCGAACAACTTCAAAGGGATAGGTATTAATTTTCAGCCCATGCTGTCAATTGTTACACTTAGAGGTACCAATATACCCTCAACTATATTATTAACTACATTACTGCCACAATTATAAAAAAAATGAACCGACCGAATATTCAGCGATGTTAGATATTCAATTTCATAAATATCGGCAAACAGGTTCGGATAGCGATTAACAAGTTTCAAGCAAATTTGGCGAAAATCTACGTCGAATCGATTTTTATAGAGAAAATAATTTTCATTCGACTGAATGTCTGGTGGAATAATAATAAAAATCGGTACGATGCATATCCCTATGCTCCCTCCATCACTCCATCAGTCGTCAATAACTAATATACATTCCATTTGACCTGTACATTGAACATTATTGGCACAACTTCGACCTAGACTCTCCATCCGGACCATCACACCTTTTGTCCATCACAGCTGCTACCGAATAGTTTCGTCGTAAATATTCCGATCCTGGCATCGGTACACGTATAAATCTGCCATTAAAACATCCCCTTTAGTCAGGATTTCACCTTGCACTGGATGTTCTGCGGATACAAAGTGTCAGGGAGGCGTCGCACGGCGTCAGTGGAGAACACTACACACGCCGAGTCTGCCTATCTAGGGTTTGTAACGCCGGGAGCGGATCTTACACGTCGTTGATCGACAAAGCGACCCAGCATCATCATGCTCACGTATTAATATCTGGGCTCCCTCATCCACGTCCGTAGTCCGCACCCTTCTCCTTTTTCTGTCTCTCACTCGGTCACTCGTTTTCTCTCCGTTACTCTTTGCCCTCTTCGCCGTACCTCTTATAGGTACTAGAACTATACATATACGGGCAAGCATATCTGGTGGGAATCTTAAGCCTCTCCAAACCCGATCACGGCTGATCGATTTACGTGGATAAAACTCGATGTCAATGTGGTTGCAGAGTCTCCTCGGTGTCGCTGGCTCCTGGCAGGTGGATTATCGACTCGGGAATTGTAGCCATCCGCCAGTTGATGCTGTCGACGAAGGCGCATTACGCTCGATACCATTCGACAGTCTCTTTTCAAAGCTGTCCTCGAGATAAGGCATTTTGCTCAAATTAATAAATCAGCCAGTGAAGTTTTTTCGCCTATACAAACCCAATAAATACAACATATCGATAAGTGCCGAATGCAGGACACGAGATAAATGGTACCAACCGATTTCCAGAACGAGACTCCATTAATTCTTATCCTTGGTTTAATCCGAGGATAATTGCTACCATCTGTTTAAGGATACCCCGTGCACGTTGTAGCCCCCGGGAAAGCTTCTACGCTTAAGAATAAATTCTTGAAGGGTGATACGAGCGCTGCGCACGCAGATTTTCGCGCACCCGCGGACTACGGGACGCGAAGGCCGGCCAGCTGCCAGTAACTCAGCGCCAGTTTGTCCAAGTACTCCCGAGTGGGACCACGCTCGTTTTCCTCGAGCAACGAGTCAAACGTGCTCTCGTTTTTCCGTTCCACCTCGTGAATATAAGATTTTATTACCAAATTATCACGAAATCCACGAAGTTTCATTTTGTATTCAAACACACTGGAACACATTCACTCAAATATTGTGCCGGGAAGAAATTCAATGTTCCTTTGTTTAGCTGGCTGCAAATGATTTTCCATTGGCTCCGAAAACGGCGGACGTGTCAGTAGCAAAAGTTCTCATCAATCGTTGATCATAACCGAAGAGATCGATTGTACCGAGCGTGATTTTCAGTTAAATTGACGCGAGGCAGGCTGCAAAGTGTCGCCTCGCTTGATTAATCGGATTTTTCATCGGCGCGGTAGATTTGAAATTTGAATATTACACACCGACGACCGGGCGGATGCAGGCTGTGGGATTACTCCGCTAACTAGTTCTTTTTTTTTATCAGGCGTGATTGCGTGATTTTTTCCGCACGAGCACGTTTAATATTAACGGTACGACGAGTGTGCGTGAGGCCGAATTAAGAGGCCGAGCTGAATAGGTAACAACGTTTTTTTTTTTTTTTCGCCCGGACCAGGCGGCACCGACAACGAGTTTTAATACGTTTTTTTCCGCCAGCTGACGCACATCCTTTGCTCTCAATATTCACTATACGACTATATTCATTTTTTCATTCTTTCTAACACGAAATTCGCAAATTTTTGTTCATTCGCGAATAGTATTACAACAAAAGCGTATATCCGGGTGTGCCCGGAGGGTTTTTTATGAATAAATAAATCCGTGATCGATCAAGATAGAGAAGTTTCAGGATGCAGTGATCCGGGGAATCAGTGGTTTACTCGGCTTGACTCGTGTGGCGATGGACAAGGAGCGACATGTGAGGGGTAAGTTTTTTATTTTTTATTTCTTGTTTAAAAAAAATGTTTCTTCTTTTTGTCATTATGTTTATATCGTAATAAAATCTATAGAGCAGGCCTGTCATACACGCTTATCAAATTGTAACGCTTCAGTTGTTTTCTTGCAATATTTATTCCATAACAGTGACTATGTATATAGTGGGTTATTGGGACTCGCGATAATGATCGAGTTGCAATGTGTACCGGGATATATCGGACAGGTTCGACCTAATTATGATCGATGGACTCTCGAAACGTGGATGAGCTGCGAGGCAGGCAGTCCTCGTCAGGCTACTGGACTGTGGCCACTCACAACTTGAGTTATTGATAACTTATAATTGGAAGAAAAAAAAAAACTCTTCGATGCTTCGCGCACACTTGAGCTTCCAAGGTACACCTTACCACTTTTCTCTATTTTTCTTCGCGAACTTTCGGAAAATAGTTACTCGGCACAATGGAAACAATAAAGAATGAGTATGATACAGCGATGCTGTACGCCAACACCACATAATTGCACGTAGTTTCTTTCCCGTAGCGATACTTTCATTTGTTCAAGCGTTTCTTTCGAATTTCATCGATTATTATCGCCGCGGGAAACGATATCGAAACTTTGTCCGCCAATTTATTACAGTATTGATTCAATCGGCTATGAAAACTCAAGTGGAATTTTCTCTAACTCGTAATCAAGACGTATACGGATTCAATTCAATCAAGCAATAGGGAAAAAAAATTATAGACGGTGGAATAAACATTCCATTTTGCTCACATATATTTAATATAAAAATTATATCGCATTAAAAACGCTCCCCAACGAATATGACTGCTTTTATTAAGTTTCATATAACTGGATATATGCTGCGGTATTAATTTTTCAATTGCGCGTCTCACAGATTTAAATCCCCATTTATCGGAAAATTTTTAATTAATGTGCCACGTAATTTTTGTACCTCACGAAATTAACGACCGTGAAGAGGACAAAGTAATTCATTATTCGGCTGATGAAATGACTGATCGGAAAATGAAAGAAGCAGAAGAGAAAATATATTTCGTTTCAATTTTGGGGAACATACGTACATCGAGTTTGACGGGGGTAGAGACTGGTATTCGTCAATGTCCGTGCCATGTTTTACGTTTTAACAGCGCTCCGTCGACATGGCACAACATGCAGCGTTGATGGTCGATCTCGAGAAATGAAAAACAAAAAAAAAAAACAAAAAAAAAAAAAGATTAGCTCGGTCAGCTGTATAACGATATGTGCTGGATAGAACCCGTGGTCACTGGGTCGTGATAGTGTTCCCTACAAAGCGTTACAGTCTGGTGAACGGGATTGTGTTAGTGGAAAGCGTGGGTTCGCTTATATTTATGCAGGATTATTCGTATGAAATATGGTTTGAAAAAGTCGATAGGCACCATCTTTCAAATTGCAAGGATAGTCTATCTCAGAAGAGGCAACAATAACACTGCAAATTCATCGCTCCACAAGAATCCCATCAAATTTCCCGTACAAATTCTTGAGTATGTTATCCAAACATCCACTGTAAAATTAAAAAAGTTTCCATGGCATATCTGTACGCCGTGTCTTTTTTATAGCATTTGTTATTAACGGGGAGTTGTTGTTGTGGCACTGCTAAAGTAATTTCTGAATTTCATGGACGAAAGTTTTTTAATTTCGAAGAAAATGCGTGATGTACCTTCGCTGCGAGAATTTATTAATCCTGAGAGAAGTATTTATGGGTACCATGAGATGGGACTCAACGACTGACGTCTGGCTGTCACTTTGACAAGAATTATTGCCGTCGCTTCAATAATTTGACAGGTGAAATTTTGTTACGTTTTCAGTCACCGTTTGATAACGTATGGTTCATTGATTCGTCGACCAAAGTGGAAGACGATCGTTCGACATTTTTATGAATAACATTACCAGCGGTACGTTCTATAAATTTATGTGTGGTTATAACCTCAATATCAATTCAGTTTTGCTTATGCAATTTTCCGGAACTGAAATTCAATGCGAATGGTTAACAGTGCGCGGTGGAAGTTCTGATACCTTAAGTTCAGGTAGCTTACGGAGGCAAGCGGTGAGATCATTTGAATATTCGCATTGGAACAGAGAGAGGAGAGAGAGAGAGAGAGGCGCTACTTGCCCAACGTGATTGGCTCTTCACATAGCGTACCGAATTGCGCATCGTGTAAGATGTGAGAGCTTCCACTGTATTACTAATCATAAATCATCCAAGATCTGTGTGTGGTCTTAAAGTGAAGCTGCTCTCAGAGGTTTACTAAGGTTTTAGAATTATCCAACATTAGGGATTTATGTGAGGACGTAAAATAACATATCATAGTCACACAGCCATTCACAGTATGTACATACGTGAAATAACATATCATAGTCACACACTCATTTACAGTACGTATGTACATACTCACATACATCTTCGCCCAACTCAGAGAACTCATAAACATTCAAGCGTCGTTAACTTAGTTAATACCAAATGTCAGTTACAGTCTGCGAATGACTTTATGTCAGTGAATTTATGCCGGGAAAATGCCAATATAACGTTAGAGGATTGTACTACCGTTAATGTCGAATCGGTTCATAATGACCCATTAATGACTGGTCCATTGACGAAGCAATCGTTAATTTAGAGAAGGGTCGAACTTATAATATTGAGCGATGGCTTGTTCCGGAGGTGCTAAGGTTTGAGGAGCTCTTAGGAAGAAGCTTTTTTTAGATCAGACATTATAGTTGGGGACCCTATGGAGCCCTTGCCTTTTGTGCCTATCGATTTGCGTCAATATCGGCCCATGTCTGTATCTTGACATCCCAAATAAAACCCAAATCATCTGACCGCGATCTATCACCGTATGATTGATAAACCGTAACGGTTCATTGGTTCAACCGGTCCAATGATAACAGTTTTACCCTACATTGGAAAATTCCCAATATATTCTCCGTAAAACTAATTCAGAATCGATGAATTTCAGAGTTTAGTACATGCATTGGTTGACACCTCTGTATCCTTAATGTATTTACTTTATGAGCGGTTATCCCCCATGGGAGAAAAAGTTTGCTCGGTAAAATATTTTAAAAATATATATTCTCACATTTTCCATATAAATGTCATGGTGTATTTTATGTTTCCATCGATACGCGTGAATATGATTTATTTCTATACTGCATAATAAATCTCCATGTATCTTCCATGGGGGATTGATCAATTTTGAATCAGTTTACAGCCTGGAACAAACTAGATTCGATGCGTGACAGAACACCACGAAATTGAAGTGGGCTTTCTCCGTAATATCCGCGAACCGTAAAATTTCAACGTACGTAGACTTTGAGAAATGCATAGCGAAGCTCTACATTCGAAACAATGTTCTCTATGTATCAAAGTGATGACGAGAAAATTCTGTAGAATCGGCGAGTGGTGAAACGGGGGCGGGGGGAGGGGGTGGGGGAAGACTAGATTGACGAGTCGTAATATTGGAAAGTGCTTAGCTTGTAGCGCGGTAAGTACGTGCCATTCCGCTACCGAAACGCGCGTTCACGAGCACTAATTGAAGCTCACGGCAAACGGCGTGTGGGGTGTTTGCTTGGAAACAAAAGAGACCAAATGAAAACGGAAATGGTTAATGAATGTAGCCGAGCGGCGTACACCTACTTTGCATTTTCTTTGTGTTCGTGTATCCGACGGTTGATGAAAATGAATGATGATTGTGTTGATTTAAATAACGTCGAACAATCGATTAGACCAGCAGCTTCTGACAAATCCAAATGATTTATATGCAAATTCGGGCGATCCCATTGGCAAAGTGGGGCTTATTGTTATAATAAATAGATTGCACTGATGAACCTCGTTTTGTAGGAGATGTATAGGCACGTTTCCGGTAAATTCGTTATGAATTATTTAAATAAAATGATTTTGCTTTTTTGACTTGTAATATTGGGTAGATTGCAAATCAGGCCTAGTGTACCAGAACGTTAAAATTAAATCCGCCCACACATATGGTAATTCGGTAGGATTTCAGAGCCGAGGTATTACCTCCATGAAAACGTTTTTTAAAACAATTTTCATTAAACTCAGCTCACGCACTAATTAACGGGATGTGAAATACGTACCATGTGACATTTGAGTGAAATAGCTGCAATCTCTTGTGCCATAAAATTGTAGGGCTTCCGTTGTTGCTGGAAAAAGCAAAGCGTCACCAACAGCAGAATTAAATTCCGCTTGCTGCAAAATTGTTTTCATTTTTTCGAAATATCTACAGCTTCTTGATATTATTATTCACTTTTTATTATAAAAATTAATAATAGTTTATGAGTGAGCAAAATCGGTAAATCTGCCCTACGGATATCCGGTGTAAATCTACCCAATACTAAAACCAATACTAATTTTCATAAATTACTAAAATCTTACGTCGTGCGAAGACCGTGGTCAGGAATTTTTCCGACCAATATATCTTCGCAATTGCTGGCAGCAGCTGAATCTTTCTTGCCTACGCATATCCCAAGGGTTTTTCCTGAGCAATTCATCCATGCGGCACTCTGCATTATCCTCATCAGCGAATTTTCCACACGATTGTCTTGCAGATCCATCGGGGACTGAGTAACCGCTGAGTAGGCCGTAACGAAGGCTTTTTTAATTCGACTTTGGTCGTGCCAGAAGTAGAGAGGTTATCTTCTTTTAGGTTTAACACAAAGGGACCTGTAGTTATGTCGACTGTCCCTTTCTCCCTTCAATTCTCTGGTGATTCGGTCAACTCTGGCGGCTCTGACTTATTCAGCAGGAGCTCCAAGTAAATTCTGAGGGTTCCAGCGTCTCATCTGGACTGCTAGCCTCCTTGCGTGTAACCCTGAACACCCACCATATACTTTCGTCCGCATAAGTATGTAGTTTCGTCTGTATCCAATATGTAAGGATCTTCCATGGTCCCGCAGCGGTTTTTCGCGAGCACCTCATCAGCGTTTCTTCCACGCAATTCTCCTTCGTGAGGTCTCCTGGCCTTACTTTCGTGGCCCATCTCGCCCTAAGCCCACGTAGGCCGGAACCGAAAGCTTTTAATTCGACCGCATGCGAAAGCCTCTCTCATCCCTTTCTCCACTCGCTGCTTTTCTCGGGCTCACTTGTTTTTTTTTCTTTATTCTTCAGAACTCACTGTCCCTCGTTCGAATTCGCCGTTAATGCAAGGACTGCCGTCGGGGTAAGTGGATTGCCGTTTCAATTTTGGACTCGGCTTCACCGGGTCAGCCAACCATGCCGCTTATCGGTTTTCTGCGGCGTTGATGATAAAAAAATAGGAGACGTAAAAAAAAAAAAAAAAGCGGGCCGGGAGACATAACCTCGCCTGCCATCTATCTAGTGATTAAAGACCGGAGGCCTTAATGGGAGACACCTTCTTTTATTTCTGGATGAAATGCTGATCACCGACTATTCCTTTTCAACTACACCGGGAAAAATGATTTCGGGGGGCTCAAATGAATTCACACGGCTGAAACTAAATTCAGTTTAACCGAGGTAGGGTAGGTTCGGGATGTGACCACTCTTAGGATTTTATAGCGTTATTCACTTTTAGGAAGTTATCTACGGGTCCATAAACGTAAAGCTGTCAGTTTCGTTTTTCTTTTTTTTTTTTGGACTTTACGAGGTAAAGTTTAGTGACGTTATAATTTGAACCACCGAGTCCTTCCGGTGCATAAGTCTTGAGAGATATAAACGCAGTACATGCGTTTTTATTGCGGTATGTAAAAAAAATGTATTAATATGGCTGAGGTAACGTTGTGCAGCGTAACTGCGGAGAGAATAAGACCTGCCGTTTATCCTGAAGAGTAGGAATTATTCTTCATTTTTACTTCGACAGGGGAAAGACTAGTCCCTGTCATAAAAAAATAATCCTTATCATTTACGGTCCTTATTACTATTACTAAACAAACCTTCGACTGTCCCGAAGGACAAAATACTTAAGCGGATTATTACGAAACTTTAACAATATACGGACTGAATATTGATTAAATGGTTTCGGAAAACAAATGAGATTTTTATCACAAATTTAACGTAATATACCGCTAACAATGTATATCGGATTCTGTGGAAAAATGAGCCTGAAAAAATGTAAAAAAATGATGCCACAAATATCCAACTGCATTTTTGGAATTTTTTTAGTGGTTAAATAACTGTTGAACGGTTTGATAAAGTAAACCCTTTTTGATCCTATCTGAATTCAGTCGCCTGAAACATAAAAAAAAGGTTTTTCTCTTATATTCTTGAGCTCACACGTCACAGAGTCGACGGTAAAGTTAGCAAGCACTTCAGCAACAACACAAAACCAATTGAAGTTGTACAGGACCTCAATAGCGGGCGGTGTTGGACGCTACGAGCCGTAAAAGTCACGTAGTCGATGGGAGAAGATGCGATTTTATAGTATCGTCTCGTAGGGGATCATGTGACGAAGTCCTCCATTGGAATCGCGCCCGTAACCGTAGCGACGGTTTAGAGCGTTTCAACAGCTTCCATTCTATGCCTGCTTCACTTTCAGCTTTGAAACTGATAACCTGTGAAAGGAATTTGACGGTAATAATCATACGTGTGACGCCTGCAAAGGCATTCGAGATGAAATTTACGAGCGCATAGGCTTCTCTATGAGAAATTCATATTCGAGATTTAATTGAACATGGAACTTCTATGTCTGCTCACGGATTCAACTGGAAAATTCAATCATATTCGCAAACACGAACTACGAAGTAGGAATAGAATGGTTTGCGTGATCGGTCAGCTCGGGTTTCTCACGTAATGGACATTTTTCTCACGGGCAAAAGAACACCATTTCAAGCATTCTCTCTCAATTCAGCCACTTTTTTTCTTGACCATCTCTTATGTCCCATAATTGTTTACATCAAAATAACCACCAAAAGACACTCCAAGTCAGTTATTTCAGATTGTTCTTTCTAATATTTAAAAAAACCTCCGTTTTTGTGATCATGTTTTGGAAACTTAAAGTTATCTTAAAAAAATGTCTCCACATAAAAGTTGTGATTTTGTCTTAGCTTTTCAGTGGAACATTTAAAATAATTTTCATGTTCTGGTAACACTGATTTATTATCAAAAACCGGGAAAATCATTTTTTTAAATTAACAGAACGGATATTTATTTTTGCTAAAGAGTATTTCTGCACGACTGTCGATATCACAAAATAATCACCAAAATCGTACGAATCGAGCTTCCAAGATAAAAAAATTAAATAAAACCAAAATAAGGTCATTTCCATACTGTACAGTAATATTTCAGTTTTCTTTTCACCCCAGACATTTTTTGCTGCATTTTCTCGTACCACGAGATTTAAAAGCTTCCGTTATTTCTGGAAAGTGCGAACTGTCACCGGGCGCTGCATTAAATTCCGCCCGGTGCAGTTTTTCCGAGAAAATAAATTGACGTTGCCCTTTGAAAAATCTAAAAAAATTCGTACAGTTTTATTTCGAAAACAACTTGAACACTTACCCTTTTTGAGACTGTCCTAACACACACACACACACGCAAATAGCAAATCGCGATATCGGATTCCAATTTTTTAAACCATTTTATCATTCCAGCACGAAATTTTTTGCACTCAGTATTTTTATGCGATGTTTGCTGCTACAATGTTATTGACATTTGCCAATTTTTCCATATTCAATCGGAAAATTCGGTCATATTCGCAAACAGGAGACACGAAGTAGAAATAGATGGGTTTGCGTGATGGGTCAGCTCGGGTTTCTCGCGTAATAGACATTTTTCTTACGGGCATAAGGAAAACATTGCTTGAACCGAGAGTGCATTAGCTAAAAACGCAAGAGAACACAAAGTGTGTATTTCTCGGGAAGACAAACTCCGTGTTGTTGTTGGTGTGTGACAGTGATGCATCAAAACCATTTGGCTGGATTTGAGTATGTCATCGTGTGAACTTATCACTGATGCCGTGAAATCCACACGATGGTTTCAAATGGGCTCCGATCATCGGGCGTTATATAGTGTGTGCACTGGCCACTATCGTATTATACTCAACGTCAATCGCGACGTGCTAATGCCCCAGCTGTATAGCTCACCAGAGATTGGCGGTAATTCAACCTACATAGAGGTTCAATCAGCCGACCCAGCTGCCTCTCTATCTCTCCTCCTCTATCGCGTCATAACATCGATCTCTTATACCTTCTCGCCAACTTCATCTCCGAATGGCGAACTTTACCCTGAACCGATAGATCAGCACTCGTGTTCTGCACTCACCAAAATTGCACCTGATTGCACTTCCCATTTAACTTTTTCTCGGGGTGGAAGTCTTCGTCTTCAGGATAACATCGTGGTGCAATTGGGTCCGCTAGAATACATAAAAGCGAATGAGAGAATAATTTTACGATATGAGATATTATTTAAAAATTGCATTCCTTCATCATCGTCCTGCAATTCAATTATTATTTAGCGTGGAAATTACCACAATTTTTAGCATCGTTGATTTTTAATCCACGCATATGACTCGTGTTAATGGCCGTTGTTGATTGGTTTTAGGAATGTGAATTATAATTTCAGGGCTCTTAACGCATTTTCATTGGAAATGGATCAATGAGGTTTGATGACACTGTTTGCGATTTCATTGCATCATGTAACTGCGCTTGGCATTGATTGCTTGAGATTCATTTGATGCTAGAAGATCATGTTGCGGATTACTGTTGGTTGGTACTAACCTCTGTTTCACCGAGATAAGCGCCGGGTATATTGTCAGTTTACGCTGCTAGCGGTCCCCGGAGATAAGGAACATTTCGTGATGCTATTACTTGGCTGGGTGACCGGTTAGCTGTGCAATGTTGAGATTTTCTGAGGCTCTGTCTGCATTGCAGTAAGTTACTTTTGTGCACACCCGGGGGAATATACAGCGAACGCGGTGTAGCTCTAAACTCATGTGTAAACTTACCGGGAAGTTACGTTAGATTACCGAAGTGCGGATAGGGAGTAATACGATGGGAATTGAAAAAGAGTGGTAAAAACCTGAAGGGATCAACACTGGAACACGTTTTACTCAACATACATCTCATAAACCCGCTAAAAAATTACATACTCAACAAATTCATTATGAAATCGATTTTTCTATTTCGACGGGCACCATTTGAGCTGATTGCAAAACGGGAAAAGGCTAATCTACTCGAACGTCGAAACGAAAGTCACTTGTACACATGGAAATCCCATAGAGTTCCAGTGATAAGGTTCCCTCGATAAAATTGCATTTTCATAACAATTTTCATTGAAATCAGGTCACGTGTTAATTAAGAAGACGTAAAACGTGCACCGTGTGACATAATTGACGTAACGGCATTTTGTCGTAGCACGAGATTTAAAGACTTCCGGTATTTCGCGAAGGCTCACGGGGTCGCCGGGCGCTTCGTTAAATCCCCCTTAATGTAGTTTTGTTTTTCTCCTAAAGATGCACAGTTTTTCCCTGCCATTACTTGGGTTGGTGACCGTTTAGCTGTGCACTGGATGGCGGATCAACCGGCGAACAGGAGTCGAGGTTTTATGACGCTCTGTCTGCATTACAGTAAGTTACTCTTGTGTACCCTCCAGGGGTTCTCCAGCGAATACGGTATAGCGTAGCTAAGCTCCACTGTGAACGTACCGGAAAGATAGGTTAACTTGCCGTAGTGTCGATAGCGAGTTATACGATGGGAATTAAGGAGAGACGTAAAAACGTGAAAGCGTAAACGCTGCTACAAGCGAATAAAAAACTAATCTCTTCTTCCTACAAACAACAATTTATAGATACTCATTCCTAAAGTAAATTCCGTACATTCAGATCGGTCTCTATTAAGCGATAAGAAAAAATAATTGATTGATTCGTTGATTTGATCATTATTCGTATCAAATAGAAATAGCTGCTGTCCCAGTTCCGAAAGCGCTCGCTGGTAATTTTAGAGATCACTTTCATGTGCCTACAGCCTATACATATAAAATATTCATTTTTATGGATATTTCGCCGGCGATGGCTTTTATGGATCATACAAGCAGCATTATACATGTTCCCGCAGCGGATATATCAAAAGGATATCAAAAAGTTTACGAATGTCATTCCCAATAGCGACACGTTTTTTTTTTTTTTCCCCCATGATGATGATGATGACTTCGATGGGGTTTTTTGTTGGTACGCGATATCAATTTCTATGCTGATGAATATTCGGAAAACAGCGTGAATCTCTTCATCCCCAAATTCATCCAAAAATAGTGGCTGCCCGGATAAAATCGATCCTCCGGGCCGAGTGTAGGCTGTTCGTTTAACGTTTCCATTTGCCAGCGTCAAAGCACTATGTTTTACATAAAGGAACTCTGAACCTGTTCGGTATTGTTTCAACGCCTCGAGTTGACAGCAAAGCGGCAAGTTTTCGGGCTGGATTGAACTCTCGATGACGAGGCGAGAGAGAAAGAGCTTGAAATAAAAAAAAAAAAAGAGGGGAAAGTGCTTGTGACGTGTGAACTGCATCGCTTCGCAATAGCAGCGAGGGAATCGATTTCGAGAAAACAGTTCCCAACCGGGGCAAATTGAATTCTGCGCGTACAAGCTCACAGCAGTGAACCCGAGGAGAGAAAAGAGAGCGAGAACTTCCTCACTCGTCACTACCGAGCAGGCTGATCGCAAAGAAAGCTCGCTAGAGAGAAAGGAGTACCGATGATGGGAAAAAGAGCATGCCAAACGGGTCCAGCTAAGAAAGCATCGCTAGCTCCCGCACGGCCTCGCTATTTCTGTCGTACGTGAGAAAAGAGAACGAGCATGACCCCCGCTTTCAACGTCTTACGCTTCCGACCGATAAATTTTCAACCTCGAACTATCCTGGATCCGAAGGACGCGACAGAGCCTATAGACACATGACTTCCAGTCAATACATTATCGTTGCTGGTGGTTTTTTTGTATGCGTGAGGTCAAAAGCTTTTGGGGGAAGAAAGAGTTTCACGGAATTCATGGACTACATAGATTTTCACTTTCTCGTCATATACGAAGTATATTAGAATAGAAAGTATTGAAATCGAAGGAAAATTGAATCGCAGAATGGAATGAATATATATGTACAACGCAGAAAAAATCTACTTGAAATTTTATTTCAAGGTAGTGGACATTTTTATGCATAAACTAATAAATTTTGTATACAAGGGCAACGTCAAATTATTCAATGGTACAGTAATTTCAATAATTCACTGTAATTTTACTGTAAAAGTATGTTATGTTCATATCACAATTTCAGATTTATTTCAGTTGACAAGTTCATGCATAAAAGCTGCGAGGCTTTTTTAATCGTAGGTTCCAACAAAAGCTTCAATCCACTTCAGTCTGTTTGTCTAAATTAAAAAAACAAAAGGTTTTTTTTATTATTACATTCATATTGGCAATTTCAGTCAAGCATCCTATTTTCGTGAATTATCCTATTCTATTTTCGTCGCAGTGATCAGTTCATAGGTCGATGACTTGGAGTGGTTTTCTCGTGCGCTGATATTTAGTTCCCACGAAACATTATTATCGAAATCGAATTATAATGCTTTATCGGGAGTAGATACACGAGCACAATATTATCTATAATAGTATAAAACGTAACTTACCACGTCAAAGTGTTGGGTTATACCAGAACGACAAAATTTTCAACGTCGAGCTTCAACACCCAAGCAAAACCATGTGAATAAAACACAAACAAAAATAAACACAAATAATAGCCGCTTTTTTATGACTGAAGATATGTCCCGTATTATTTTTCAAACCACAGAAAAGTCGTAAATATTTCTGGATTATTGCTGAATCGTTACGAAAATGGATAAAACTTTGAATAATTATCCAAAATTGTACTTACGAATCCAACCAATATTACCTACTATACTTCCGGTCCGTTAGAGCCCATAGTCAAAAGCTGAATTACTTATTGGCCCAGGGAGGTTTAAATTTCCAATAATTGGTATAAAGTATAAAAAAAATGTGGGCAATAAATTCCTAAAGTCGCAATGCTTAATCTACAATCGATTCAAAAAATTGTACCGAATTAATGTAAAACTATTTTTTTCCGGAATAATGAAAGAATTGAGATCGAGCATCTAATGAAAAAAGTTAATTATCATTATTTACCGAAGATCGAATCAATAACAATCGATTAAATTGTACTTAGTGTGAAATAAAAATTTGATATATTTTCCGTGGATCCAAATTGTAAAACAAATTAATGTTTTTAAGTCGAGATACACTCGGAGAAGGTATTAGACCTTAAACATTGAAGGTTTGAGCCCTTTGAGAGAAGCCAATATCTTAGGAAATGACGCTGAGACTATTGCACTACGGATTTGAGAAAATGTTCATTATCGATTTCACGATAACTCGCGTCTGCTGATTGAACCCTCTGTTCCTGACAGACGTAGGCGCTCATAGTAGAACGCTTGGCTCGAGTCGTTACATGGCTGATTAGGGCCGAGAGACGTAGAATTCCCGCCAGGATTCACATATCACCGGCTTACTCTTTTCGGCTTAAGGCTACGGCTGATAAAATCGCCCCTTTTTCCTTTCTCTTGTGTTTCTGCAGACATAAGCTTCCATTCTCAAAAATGTCGGAATTTCACGGGTGAGAAAGATGATTGCCGGTACGGGTGCAGAATTATCGCCGCTAGCCATCTTGCGGAATTCAATAAAGTGCTCATCGACGTCTCTCTAGAATTGCTGCTGCGGGTGACGCGCCAATAATAGAAAAAGAAGAAGATATAATACATGCGCTTGCAAATGTACACTGTTAAAAAAATGTACTACTAAATTACGAATACCAAACTGGAATTTTTGCATTTGCGAGGTTTGAAGGTTTTACTTTAACCCTATCGTGGGAAGTCCTTTTTTTTTCAAACCAAAAATAATGAGGAATGATTTTGCAAGGTTCTACCTTTTTTTTTTTCTGGAGCTTTTTTCCGAAAAACGGGAACAATGAACATTTCATGGGTTAAAAGGATGATTGATGGTATGCGTGCAGAATTATAACTGCTGGCCATCTTCCGGAATCCAATAAGGCGCTTATCGACGTCTCTTTAGAATCGCTGCTTAGGTTGACGCGTAAATAACAGAAAAAGAAAAAGGCATGATACTTGCGCCTGCAAACATACGTAAGTCACTGAGACGGAAGTTCACATACCCCTTCGCGCCCACTCACGCCCATACATAAACGTAAGCCTCTTAACAGACCGGCAGCTGGCTTCGTTCCATGCGTTATTGGATTATTCGTCTTCCAGAACTTCAGACCTACGACCCCCTTAATACTAATATGCCAATTTTTTGAGACGCTTACGGAAGGTAATTTATGTTTTTATCAGTGCCTAGCCTTGCTCCCATATATCACCCTAATAAGCTTAACCAAGAACCACCCCTTCTACTCGGGGGGGGGGGGGGGGGGGGGGTATAAAAAATAACTTGATATTTTATGTCAAATGACAGAGTTTCAAAAAATTATTACAACGAGTACGAAGGTGGAAACGTACTGAAAAAAAAAATTCACAACTCTGCACCCGGTTACTTGTAATTGCATATAAGGGTTAAAAACATATCCAAAAAATGTGAGAATTTATATTTTGTTGTTTTAATTTCCTATCTTTGTTAGAATTAGAATTTTCTCCATTTTATAAAGCTTCCTATACCAGGAATTCAAGGTCATTGGACGTACTTCCCAATGGAGGTAGTTCAAAAAGCGAAAAATAATAAGCAAACAATGCACAACATTTTTGTATACTTGTTTTCCATCCTTCGTTTTCCTTAAGCCCTCAAGTACACACTTTAGAAATCAAAAGGAAGCGATTGATCCGATTTCGTTAAAAAATTGTTGAAAAAGTTAACAATCCATGTTTCTACTCAGCAAAATAAATGGTATACACTTGAAAAACAACAAAAATATATATGTACGAATAGATTTAGTTTACCGGAAACTTTGTGATTTAAAAATTGGCCAGTGTGTTTGTAAGTAGAAAAATGTGTGGATATCTTGGCTTAAATGCTATAGGCACTTTCGATAGGAAGTAGTAAAGTACTCTTCAATACTTTACCTCATTGCCGTACTCGGAAATGGTCGTTGCTTAAAACTTTTCGTTTCGAAGTTTGTATTGGCATTACTCGAATTAAGCTTCATACCATGAGTTATCTCGTACCCCAACACAGAATTCACCGTCCGGCTCAACTCTGTCTATCGAATTAAGTTCAGTCTACTATGTTTAGATCTACTCTCGAGGTCACGGTTATATTTATCGCGGAATCCTGGGAAGCAGGAATCGAGCCACCCGGTACGTGACCATGTCCCGGGAGTAATTGCTCTAATGGACTCGCGTCGGGACAAGTGAACCAGGCGATAAATGCATCTGACGAACTTGCATTAGCGATTGACCAACGGCCGTTTTCGGTATATTGAACAGGCCTATGGGCCAGTTAGGAGAGGAATATTGAATCTTGTGCATTAGGGCTCGAGCGTGACCCTTGTTATCTCAGCCAGTTCAATCGTTCATGACACTCGAGTCCGGCCTAAATTGTGAAAGTTCAAATTTCAATTAATCATGGGAAGGATTATTCAATTATGTCACATGCATATTTGCGTGCACCGTCAAAACGAATTTTGGAAGACGAAAAATTGTAACTTCGCAAATGTCATAAGGAAAATTTTGTTCAAATTTCAAAGTCGCAAAGAAGAAAGAAAAAGAAAATTATCCATTTGTTTTTTTCTAAAGCGTCGAAGGATATTCGCAGGATATGAAAATTCCAATTTAGATTTTTAGGCGGACAAACCTAGACAAGGCATTCTAAGTGCCGTCGCTCCGAAACTAGAGCAGTTAGATGAAACAGATTATCGTTTCACGCCTTGAACTCTTTCCGGATTTTCAGGAAAGTGGCGGATCAGATTAGTCTTCAAGGTAATGTCACTGCGAGAGTCTCAAGCGAAAATTTCATCCATGCGGATATTTGGAAGATGTGCAATTTAGTATTATCACGATGAAGTGCAGCTTTTGATATTTATTTTATTCGTTATTTTTGTCTGTTATGCCTCATGACCAAAGTCAGTTCCTTCTTCAATAATTGACATATGTTTAGTATTGAAGAGTATGTATGCCAAAATATTTATTTAATCCCTTTGACGATAATTTATTATAAGTACAACCGTAAGGCTTCAAAGTTATTCAATGTTTTAAAAGCAGAGGATAAATAGATCGATGCTATCAACGTCCAAAAAGATCGATTACGTAGTACATGTAATCGTGGTTTTTACGAATCGAGATGGACCAAAAAAAAACATTGAGATAATACAGAGTCAATTTGGAACTATCATATCCCAGGCATTTTAATACATGGATTTTTTTTAGTCTTCTCCGTGAAGATTTGAAACTTTATTAATTAATAAATTAGTTTGGAAGTTCATTATTGGTCGGTTTGGTGTGGGATCGTAATGCCATAAAATGAATTTTCTTCACTCAGGAAAAACTTGTTTTCAACTCATGTGATTGCGACACTCGGCTTTGGTTCGCGCTGCAAGCTCACAGGTCGGAAAAAGTTTCACCGCACTCGTATCGTAATAAACGATTAAGTTAAACGAAAACAAAAGTGCTCATTCATAAAAAACTTTCGTAGAAGAGATTTTATTCACCGATATTCCCAGTGAGCCTGTGACTTGTTTGAAGTGCAGGAGAATTCGCGAAAACGTCTTACTCTTCCTTATTCCATTGCGCAACGTCAACGTGAGTGAATACATCATGCAGGATAAATTCGCAGAGTAAACGAGACTGAGGCGATATCGAAGGAGGGATGAATTTTCAAAAATTTATATTTCAGGTCTGACTGTGACCCACTTTTCCTTCAACAGTTTTGGGAGGCTCTTACGTAAAGTCCCGAATAAGATAAAATTGAAAGTACCGCTGGATTTTGTTCAATCCAGAAGATCTCAAGGGTATCATTTCTTGTACCCTTGAAAACCCTTTTGGATTTAAACAAATTCTGATTAATAGAAACAAAATGTTAAGGACATTGAAGCAGGAACGAATATTGAAGCTTACTTAGTTTTAAATCGTGCTAAAACTGACTTTACTCTAAATAAAATGAAGTCAGAAATAATTAGAATTCCATTTGTGCTGACGCTATTAATACACGAAAAATGATAAGACCTTTTCTAAATAAAATGAAGTAAGAAATTATTTAAATTCCAATTCCATTTGTGTAGAGACCATTACGCACGAAAAGTGAGCCCAATTTTTTTGCGGACTATGGAACGTATAAAAAATGCAATATACGATCTGTAAATCCTCCGAAGTGACAAGACCTTTTAGGGTGTCCATTTTTCCAAAGTCTCCCCCAACAAGTACGTGGTCCATTCAATATTTTCACGTCAGGTTGTTGGCCCCGATGCCTCCAATAATAAGCTCGTTTCAATGCATCCGAGGTGTATCGGCAACCGATCTGCATTCTTCGCAAAAGAAAAGCTTATCTCGAAGCCGAAGGACCGAGCGACCACCCACTAGTGATAAGTGGGTGAGAAACCGCCACCGAGTTTCAAGCTTCCCCCAGATTTCGTCTTTCTTCTCATTCTTCATCCTCGTTTGCGCTGAGCCCTCTAGAGATAAGGGCCAGTTTTATTTTTATTATTTTTTTCTTCACTGTCGTCGTCTTTCCCACTTTTTCCCTCGGTCCTCATTCTTTATTGTGTTGTCCTCCATCCGGTGACTTACGGGAAGCTTCAAGCAAACGAGCGGCGATACCATAAATTCCAATGGTTTATTGATTTTCGTAACTCTTAGAAATTCAATTACGCCGGCCCTTTTGAAATTACAAGAATAGTGCTCACTGCTGCGATTCGATTCTCATTTGTATGGTCAGCCCTATTAGTACAACGGCCGAGTAGGTCGTACCTCATTGTGCCAGGACCACCCGTAGCACCGAACTACCTCTGCAGTTGGCTGAATACGTTAGTGCGGATTCTGTAATAACCTCCCACCTACATACTGCACAGTGGATTTGTAAACTTCCATTGTGTGTTCAGACGAATGAGGATTGCATAATTAATTCGGCCATTAGCATTGTGCAATAATTATCTAGAATCTGTACTTTTATAAGTGTTTGAAAGAACCGCTCGATTTCATTGGGTACCAGATAAGGTAACTTCACTGTACTCTTCTGTACAATTAATTCAGACATTCGACAATATCGAAATTCAACTTTCTGCATCAATTCAATAACAATGATCAACCAATTAACTGTTGCGAATGAGTTTACTTCAAGTCTTGGTGCGCTTGACAGGAAATGTTTCGGCAATGAGTGAACCGGAAGTGCACGTTTCGTACAGAATGGTTGACGGGCTCGGAAAACCCAAAGTTTTGACGCAATCGACCGCTTTCAACATTCTATCCCAACGGCAATTGATGAAAAGCTACGCCTGCATGAACGATCAGGACCCTCAACACTCGCTAAGGAACTTCCTTGAAACGCAGGACGGCTTAACGGCTCCGAAAGGTTCTTCTCTCGAATTCCCTCGTGTTTCTTCATCCCCGTCTTATCACCATACGTTGGCAGGTTGTTCAACAAGCCAAACTTGGTATGCTATACAAAGCGATTTACATAATTCGGCATGGTTTTTTTCCATTGAAATTTCCACCAGGACCGCGAAGAGGCAGAGGGAGAGTCTATCGCAACGCTTATCGACCTTTCTGCTCCGATAAATTCGTGGAAATTAATCGTCTGGAAGCCGGTGACTGAATACAAAAGAGCCAGTCGATTAAATTGATATTTCCCGAGCGTACACTCCAACGTATTAAAAACTAAAGGATCGTTTTTTTTTTTTTTTTTTTACGGAAGATATATTTCGCCGCTATGAAAACTTCGTGTCCACCGAGCAAATAGATTTAGCGTCCGCCAATCCGCGCGTACCAAGAATCAAAAATTCAATTGATCACCTTAAATTTCATCCCGAGCTTTAAGCGCGTTAAGCCATGCAAGGCAGAAAAAAATCTGGCGTCACTGTCCGTTGTGTTGGCTTAACCTTCGGCGGGGCTGTTGCCCGATTCGATTACTCAATTAATCGATTTTCCTCAAAGTCGATCGGCATCGGAGCAACGAAGGATGCGGACAATCGAGTTATTGGCCTCCTTCGCCGTCACGCTGAGGACTTTCCGGTGAATCGATAAGGACGTACACTGCGGGCGACGTTACAATAACACTTTGATGGAGTTCTGCACTCTGAGATCCCCGTTGTAAAATTGAGTTTTCGAAACCTGACAACTTCGGGGAGTATGCGATGTACTATTTGCCAGGCCGATGCCATTTCATGACCTGGTGACAACTAGGCAGTTGGACCTCTTCAGGATCTTCAAGTTGTCAACAATGAATCCGCCCGTAAAAATTAGGTCTTTGACTCCAACAAAACGACTCATTGATCTTCGTGACATGTGAACAATTCGCCAATTTGGTTTGGTTTGATATATATCTATATCTTATTGGTGTTTTGCATTTGCACCTCTTTTAACCCACTTTCAATGGCATAACCACCGATGGCGTTATCAACACTTTTATCTAAGATCCAGATGATCTGATTGGCTAGAGATCCACGACTTTCAAACCGATCGGCAAATATCTACGCCCATTTCATCTGTGGGATTCACAATGCAACCCTGAATAGCGTTGGACTACCACCATCAACCCTCTTATAAGGCAGAGACCACGGTTACCCTATCGCCCGAGGATATTGAGTTCGTGGTCGGAAAGAGAAGTGCCCTAATTTACTGGATCTGTTCGTTGCCCCCGAAGAAGCAACTGATAGGCAACAAGGAGTCTGAAGTCGCCTTCCGTGATTAGGGGAGTAAGATGATTTATGTCATCCACTTCTTGGTTCCCGGTGAGGCAAAACTTGTCATTGAAGAGCCCGGCAAGCGGGCGGAGAATTAACATTTTCCCCAACGGCAGTTCTACATAAAGCCTTTATGTAGACCACATTTACATAAAACCTTCACTTTAAACTTCGCCGGGAAACTAGCAGCCGCGAGGATTAACCATCAAAATGGTAGTCTTCATATTCGGTGATTTCGGGGATATAAAATTCTATAGTTCATTGCAAGTCTCAAAAATATGCCAGTCTATAGCATTGCACATCGGATTAGATTGTCAAATCAATAATTACCATATATAGACACCTAAATATCTGGTCGTAAATTATAAGGCCTGATTCACTGAAGTGAACAGAATCATTGCCGAAATGTCAGTCATTTTTCATATATGGATAATAATTACCAATTTATTTTCTCCGTGCCCTGGTAATTTCCCCAGACGATTTATCAATTCTCGTATTTACTTTTCAAATTATATATAACAATTGAAAAATTATTCCAACGATAATACTCCAAGTTCCACTTGACTTAACTATAATGTTATGTTTGGGAAACGCCTTAAGGCCGTTAATTGATTACGGTAGGAGCGCAATAGTTTCCTTGAAGCTGTATGTATGTGACTCCGGAACTCCAAATTAACCGCTGTTCAACAGCGTGTACCTCGCTATTTATGTGCTTGTACGCTTGTATACAATCTCGAGAGTAGACCCTGGTGCTGGCATGCAGTACTCAATTCCGCTACCGGTGAACACGCGACGCTTGCACCGAGAGAGAAGCTTCAGGATGCAGTTGCCCTGACGGGCACATGTTTCACCCGTGGAGAGAAAATACACGATCGATACTTATTTATAGGAGAGATTTATTGTACACGGTCTTTTCAGCGGATGTGTTTAGTGACAAAAGTGTCTGCACTATATAAGCTTGCACAGTGCTGAAAGTGAAGCAATATATCTCTGCTGTATGACAGTAGAGTGGCAAAAGCACTCCTGTACAATATATATTTGACAAATGATTTTCCAATCGACACCCTTCGGCTTTCAACTATTCTTCAACCCGTGAACCTAAAAATTCTGAACGTTGATGTGGGTTAGTAGGATTTGTTCTGGGTGAAGTGCAAACCCAGTACGTATCTGCCTCTAGACTTCGAAATCTACGTTATCATCTGACACGGTTCGTCCCGTGGGATCGATGAGAGCTTTGGTATTTCCGGTTGTACCAGCCGTCGGTGTTGGATCTGGGGGAGAAAGGATCCGTCGGTAATATCCCAACGGTAGGTTTACTACAGGGTCTCGGCAGGAATCTGTAAGCATTGAGCTTTTGATTCGTGCAACGTCCACCAGGGAGCTTTTAGCCAGGATGTAATGCATATCCTCCGTTTGAAAGATGATCCTGAACATCAAAGAGGAATTTTGAATTTGTTCATGAGAATACATGATTTTGTAAATAATTTATCTAATGTCATGAAGACGTCATAGATTATATAATCATTAGCTCATTCACAATATAGTAATTTTCATTTTGTGGGGTAAATGGTCATAAATTTATTAATTTGAATCCAATTTTTCCAGGTGGTAAAAAGCGACACGTGTTTGGATTGTTACGTTACATTTTGTTGCGTGACAGTTTCATGGAGAGCAATGCCCATTTTTCTTGTTGTTTGGGTATGATAATATTCTCACCACTTGAGATAAAATCGAGGAGCAGTGGCAAGCTTCTCTCCATATATTTTTAATGTCCTGGCACGCGCCGAGTCTCTCATAATTCTTGAGCTTCTCATTAAAGCTCGTTATAGCGGTTGCTTTCCTGTTAATACGCGGGAAATTTTTTAATAAAATGTCTTTTACGGGACGTAGTCACCGGATGCTTATACGGAGTAGCAGAGGTCGAAGAAAGGGCTTCCATGTGGCTGGAAATCCAGGACTTTGAAAGTGGAAGTTTCCAAAGTATTTGCGCATATTAAAGTCCAATGGAAAATATATGGGATCGTGAAGGATGGATGGATGTTGAAAGCCTTGACTCAGCGTTGGTAAGCCATCAAAGGCTGCGATAATCGGATTCTTGGAAGGTCTTTCGACGTCGACACGTCTAGGCAGACGCACTCGATGGAGAATGCACTCGTTTTTTTTTTTTTCTTTCTTTTTTCTTCATACTCTCGGAGAAGGTGGTCGCGAAGGGCGAAGCTGAGGAAAAAGGAGAAGCTGGGTCATACAGAAACAGGAGCAGAAGGTTGAACAATAAAGAAGAAGGAAGAAAAAAAATAAAAATTGCTGCGCGCCGTGTCTACGAGCCATTACACACGCTCTACCCTCCTGACCGTGCTCTCGTACTCCACTTGGATGCCCCATTCAAAGTGCACCCTCGGTTCTCTCGTAAAACAACCTCCCGCTCTTCTCCTGTTCAGCGTCAGCTTCTTCACTCTCGATCTCTTCCCTTTACTCGCGACCTCCTCTCTTACCCGATCTTTTATCTCGTGTATACGTCTTTCTCGTACGTTTTATAGTTATTTCCCTCCGTACGGGAGAAAATAACTGACACGGGAAAATAACTATGCCGTCCATGTGGCACCGCTACAGCGTTCTTAATGGCAAGTGGCATCTTGCCCATCCAGATAGAAGGGGCTACAATCGACAATGCGATTTTTAGTGACTTTTGAGATGTTCCGTAGACGAGGAATCGCAAAGGACTCTTCGCGCAGTTTCGTCAGATGTGTGCGTCATTCAGCAGCTAAATCTCTTGCCATTTCTTCGGGGTATCTATTTTTCCACAAGTCAATTTGCAAGTGTCAAGGGGGATAGTCAAAAAAGTTTTATTTTTTATTTTTCATCATATGTCCGCTTCACCCAAAAAAAAAATGTAAAATAATTGACTTGCTTTAGGATGGTCTTGAAGGTTTTAAAAAAATTGACTAATTGGACTAATCGCTAGCTTCGAAACCACATTTCCAGTTTGTGTTGGGTATCCAATGTGACGGTGATCAAACAGGAGTTAAAATTTCATATTTTTCATTCTCTCCCATCGTTGATGGAATTTTCACGGAGTGTCTAAAAGTTCAATGAATGTGTTGCTATTAATATCATTTATAAATCATATCTTTGCAAGACAAGTTTCTATAGTTTGAAACAATTTCTATTTAAATTCTATTGTGTGAAACAAAACGTCAGAACGACGAAGGAATATGCTCATTGATTTTCTATATGACTGACTCTAACTCACCCCTGATCCAATCAATCCGAGTTTCCCCGACTGCCGGGAGGCACAAATGGCCTACTTTTCCTTCCTTTATTTAGACGCGCTTCCCAAGAGAGTGTAACTAACCACGCAGTAGCTGGCACATATTTGTACCAATGATTGCCTCAAGTTTTACGACACTGTCATACTCATCGCTGTCTTATATTCACAATTATCTGATCGCACAAACTGCAACTTGTTTTCCTCGTTCCATTTTCCTCATTCAGTTGCAGCTATTGATAAATCTACGTGAACCGGGTCACACATTATTTCGTTGGAAGTTTTAATCATAAGCTCACCACGACCGTTAACGTGAACACATATCTACGAGTACATGTCCCTCCAACAAAAATTAATATTGCCAATGTACCCAAACCGGCACACGTCACTGACGCTCGCAATGTGAGGATAAGGCAAATTTGCGGAAAATCGATCGAGCACTGAGCCTCGTGAACTTTGGGGAAATTATACAGCAACGAATACGCTGCCTACGTTTCTCATTACGATTCGGTGTGTACAAAAGACAAATATACACAGGATACATATATCTAAGCCGCGATATCCTAGTAGATATGTACATCAGCAGAATGCTAAACAATAATTCATGCCTTCATTGCTATGCGCGACCATTTAACAAATTGCCTATTCTCGTTATCATTACGACCACATTTTACATGATACTACATTCATTTAGTTAGGTAATTAATATAAAGCAGCTAATATGTTAACATAATTACAAGGTGAAATAATTACTTATTGTTAATACAATCATTCGGTCTGTGCGTTTTTACTTACTACGTAATTGTCACTGTTGTTGTTTATTTTAGGAACTAGGGATTTGAATAGTTAGTAAAAAGAATTACTATGATTTTTTAAAGCTCTAGAGCTCATGAATTAAGCTCCAACTTATGACGAGTAAAATATAACAATACCTTAGTTTTTCAAATGGTGAAAATATAATTAAGGTCTCAAGTCAATTTCGATATTCACAGCAGGTTTTATTTTGAATGCTAAATGTTTTTGGTTCAATGCTGTGAGCACAACTGGACAATGTCTGACCAGCTTCGTCTCTTACTACTTCGTCATACTCAGCGTTACCACGGACGTTAAGCGCTGTTTTCATGGTTCACCTGAAGCACCATTTCGCTGATATAGAAAAGCTGGCGCAAACCGCTCTGCACTTTTGAGTTGCAACGGGTTCACTAGATGGTCACGTGTAACAATGTGTCATGAATGTGCATCGTAAAGCAGTGATACATGGTTCGGGCTGGATTGCTGGAAAGAACTTCCGTTTTTGCGAATAAACAGAATACCGGAGGTTTTAGCAACGCAATTTTACGGAGTCTTGTCGCAAGCACGTTACACCGCCTTAAATTCACTCTCTTTTTCTCACGCGGAAATTGCAACAACTAGTTTTCCGCCACTGTCCGACTATTCCGTTAAATTTATTCTCTCGTTGCCCATAATGCAAGGAATTTAAGTGTCAGAAAAGGTCTGGGCAATTATTCAAGAGCCGGTGAAAGGAGGCGAGAAACTCTTGCAAACTCCGTGAACAAAAGTTCCTCAACGTTTTTTCTTTAACCTTTTTGAAAGAATTTTCCATCGGAAAGGTAGTCGATATACACGTCATGTAGTTTTTTGGCCTTCGCATTAGCAGACACTTTGGAAATGGGCCAAATGCAGAGCGAAGAAAACATTTTAGCAGGGTGTTCGATGCCAGTGATTGAGGGTTTTGCGATGCCGTATATCAGCGAAATACTGTGAGAGGCGAGAAAGGATTCGTTGATTTTACGATTCAGTCGTTTCGTCGGGTTGCCGGAAGCGAGAGTGTCAACAGAACTGAGTACACACCGTATTCGCAGTCGGCCTGTAAGTGGCCCAATTACCATCGTCGAATGGTGGTTCATATATATATATATTGTCCTCAAATTCTATTGACGACTTCAAGAGACCTTATTTCTACCATGAATATTTTAGCTCAAATTCAATGTCTTTATCTCTTTCAATTCCACCGTCAAAAGAGTTCACAAATTAATTATTTTTCCCTTCTTTCACTTTCAGCCTTTTTTTTTTTTTTCACTCGAGTTCGCTGTATCTTCAGTGTTTCTCACGTTCACCTCTGTCCCACCTCTGCATCTTTTACCTTTTTCCCTCGCTTCCTCTCACCATTTCACATGGACGTACACTATTACTATACCTATAAGTGTCTCTGCTCATCCAACCCTCGAATTAAATTACACCCAAGGGGTAGGGCGAATCCGCTCAGCCAGAGGCCTCGTACCAAAGAAACTCGTTCCCTGTCGTCCCGTTCGTGCCTTTAACCATCCTCAAACTACCCCTGACGTTCCCGGGTGTAGCTTCTCCAATTTCTTCCATCCTCGACGTTCTGCTAGCCAGAAACTGGCGCTCTCGACGTTGATGCACGTTTGTGTGCCTCCATATTCACTGTAGATCTACGTGTTGTTGAAGAGCCGAGTTTATCGCATTTCTTCGCCAGGCTTTCTTGAGGTGAGATTTTGGAGTATTTACCGAAGGTGGTTAACGTGTTAGCAGAGATGACAAAACGAGTGAAGGGTCTATTTGACGATGGGGTTGTGAGCGAGCGGTAGATTTTCAACGCAAGGTCCTTGGAGACTTCTCCTTTAGAGAGAAACGACGGAAAAAGCGTCCAGGTATTTACTCCATCTCCTCATTACAGCGAAATTTATAGGGACGTCAAGGATGACTTTAAGAAAAGCAACTAAAACCTTTCACAGTGTCACTGCTGCTTCCTCCAAAAAATGTTGTGTCACTGTTTCGTTGTGAGGTTTTCTTAAGCTGACATTTCTGGGTATTTACCGATGGTGGTTAATGTATTAGTAACTATGCCAAAACCAGTGAAGAATATCCAGTTCAAATTGTGAGGATATGAAGTTCGTAGGCTTTGAAACCGCCGCTGACAGCTTTCTTTTTTTCCCCTCTACCTTCCCATGGCCGCAAAAATGATGGTACAATCATCCTTCAAAGGAAATAAAACCTTTCTACGTATCGTTGCTACCTTCGCCACAAAATGTTTATGCTTCGGCAGTTACCCTAGTGTTATGACGAAAGGGATAAAGACGTCTAAATCGTATTTTTTTTTAGGGTGGTTCAAGACAAGCTAACTTGATAAGCCAAAACCAAGTGAGAAGGTCAAGTCTATTATTTTCTGCACGCTACTCGACGCGGGGTGCGATGAAAAAAAGAAGAGGCCATTTTGTAGCTTGCCGGAGGCACGCAAAAGCTAACACCGGGGGTTTGTATTATTTCTTCACGTTCGCTTGAACGATGATTCATCTTATCCGAAGTTTGAAAAATTGCAAAAGAGGATCAAAAGCGTTGAACATTGCTGAAACCCTCGGCCTATCAGCCGATGTGATAAATGAGCTGTTTTCTTTTTTGCTTAACGGGGGACACCAATTGCTGTCGGATTCATCAATATTTTTTAACCTCTGATCAATGGAAGATCTAAAAAAAAAAAAGAAGAAATATAATGAAACCGGATATAAATCAGTTAATCCGGAGTAAGAGGAAAAGATTTGGCTTCCATTATCTCTGCAGCTGAAAGGATCACGGCGAGGACGAAGGATTAGCCTCGCTGAAACTTGAGTCTTGGGACTTCGTGATTGCTCCAAGAGACGAGAAAGTGCAAGATAGTAACTTGGTAGGAGCGAAGCTGCTGTAACAGAGGAAGCTTTCTCACTGGGAATATCCTTTTTTATCGTTATCATTCAAAAAGGATGTCTTGTTATCTCCGTGAACACCAAACTTTTTTGTATGTAACAGCACATTTTTTTAATTAGTAATATTATCGGGAAACTGCAGAATTTAAATCGAGTTCAGTCCACCGTTCAAAAGATCTTTATTTCCAAAGTTTAGGATCGCCTGTATGCAAAATTGTCAATTATTGCTCTCACAAAATGATCGAAGGAAGTATTATGTAAAAATATGTTTATTGCGTATAATTGTCTGTGATTTGTCACAAAAATAGTTTCTTATTAGACTTGATCGACAGACCTTTTTTTTGTGACTAGTTTTTATAAATTATTTTATATTATAATCAAGGATGGGCGGAACTTTTCATTAAATTTGTCTTTGATTCACTTTTAAAATCAGTATTTTCAAAATTTGCGAAAAATGCTTTCCTCTGTGGGAAACTTATTAGCCTGCAGAAATGACCGGAGGGATTCCCATTTTCTCATAAAATTTTCGAGCCATGTCCTTTAACGTATTACCGGAAACTGGGATGAGAAAAGTCATAAAATGATTCGCTGCTCTTCAAGACTAACGTAATCCATCTTGAAGCTCATCATTTATCCTTTTTCTTACCAGTTCAGCGAAAGGAAACTCGCCAGTAAATTTTTAGACCATTCGCGTTTATAGCATCGTTCACCACACGCCACTATATACTTCCCTTTATCACCTCTTATTTCCCTTGCGAAAACGGTGGACCCTCTTTAATAGGGTTTTCGGGATGCACCCAGTGTACGTTGTCCTTGTAGATTTCGGTAGCACAAAATTTTTCCCTTTGTGCGAGCTTGATCCGCGGCAAGGTTAGCTGGTCGTAAAATGTCCAGCATCCCAAAAATCTTTGATTCATGGGCGGCGAAAAAAAACAATAAACTATGCGTTGCTTTATCGTCACCATGAAAGGCTCAGTAAAGAAGTAGTCGAGGAAAAGATATCCTCTAAGGCAAACCAACAAAATTTTTCACTCATTCAACAACACATAAATCCGACCAAATTATGAACAACGAAAAATGAGCATACAAATAATGTAAAGAAAATGCAATTCCTCTTCATTGCAGCACTAAAATAGATGACAATGTAATTTGATCTCGTGAGCTCGACAAATTCTCATCATATAACCTTTGCCTTTGTTTGCCATTAAATTTCAATGAAGATAATTAACAGGCTCGAATATCAGGTGTAATTTTTCATCTCCCTCCTGTTATTCGTACATTTTTCTCCTTATGTCAACAGTTTTTGAACGTTATTAATAAAGCGTTTATCGGGTGATATAAAATTGAGAGCTCGCTTGGAATCTTGACGAAAGACCGGATTCGCCTGGTTGATGTCATCACCGGTATATCTTGTTGGACCCAGGCTCTTTAATATAACTTCGAGCTCGTAAAAGCCTGAATACTTCAGAGGATCACATCGGAGATCGACACAGTATACAGTATATGATACACCACACGGTAGACTCTGCTTTTCGGCTATCAAGCTTTATACCCCAAAACCCGGAGCTCCATCCATTTATCTTTCAGGTTAACCTCATAAACCCTCGACATCCGAGAAGAAGTTGATGGGGTCGTAGTCGTCTTCCAGCGTCTCCGCGCATCGTATCACTGTTTTATCGACAAGTCTTGACGATTTCTTTATGTTTATCGTTTGGGGTTGCAAAGAGGCTGGGACGCAGATTCTCGAAATATGGCTAATTTATAGCCTTTCGTGGCTCGAGGATATGGGTCAAATTTTTTGATGGTATCGCTGCATGCATTGTTGCGGCGATCATGCCACAATAAAAAAAGGTAGCTTTCTCAATTGCCTGGCTATAAATGGCGCAAGTCTGCTGGATGAAGAATTTTGATGCCGAGGGATGAAAAACTGCGAATTGACGATCACGTGACGATAATCGACGCTCTGGATGCCATCGAATAAGATTGTCACGGCCGCGTGTGAGTTTCACGAGGGATTCCTTCCGCAATGCGTGCGTCGGTGTATCGGGTAAGTGCGTGTGCCCTCGAATCAATCCACTCACCCGATTGGATGTAGATAGTGCTGGGAAATTAGATGTCTGATCGTAAGTAGATGTCTGACGTGACTATATGGTTCACGTTTTCGTAACGTTTCAGTGGGTTCGGTGATGAAAACGTCGTTGAAAAGATATATCGTTGCAGTTACTAAGTGTAGTATAAGGTCTTCGACATGGTTGCGCATCACGAACGATCGTAACTACTCAATTTCCACAATATTACAGCTATAATGAAAATCCTTTCTATATAAGTAGTCATTAACATGTTATTGCAAGACAACATTATGACAGGCCAAAAAATGTCTCGTTAGTTGATGGATCGACGCTTGGTTGAAAAAATTGCTTAACTAACTGGTAGAACAACGATTTTTTCCGTATAACATCAATTTTCTGATTTTTATCCACGACTTTTTCAAGATATATTTCTTCATTTTGTAAAAAGAAGAATAAAATTGTCCACCCTTTTGTATCAGAAAATATTTGATGGTCTAAGACATCGCGAAAAGTGGCTTAGAAATATCGTCTGGATATTTTTGATAAGCTAGGTAATAATCGAGTGCTATCACGAATTCAGCTAAAGATTTGCTCGCCCAGGAAAATCGTTTTATCCGTGAGACGTTTCATTAACAGAAAATACGAAATAATCATTAGTGACAACGATTCTTCCTCCCCCTCTTTCCTATTGCTACCGCGAGAAACATGAAGCTACACACGATTCGCTGGTCCGAGCGTATCGCACCTTATTGTGGATGATAAATCGTTATTACCGAAGATTCCCATGAAAGATCAGGGTGGTAATGTCCATCGACGTGTGGGCCGACGACCCCTCTCCATTCTTCCTCTTCCCTCCGATTTATTTTCATTCTCTTGAGCATACCGACCCGTGACCTTTCCTCCTGCTGAGCGTACGCGTCATCATCGCCATCACCAGCGCATCCCTCGGTTCAATTATTTTTCATTCCTTTCTCTAGAGGTTTGCTTACTCCTGTTCGCGACGGAGCCATCAATGTCGATGCTACGGCAGAGGTAAATGCGGAACAAATAACGAGAAGCCACGACAACGAGAGAAACTTGGTACATATCTCTTGGTAGGTGCAGAAAAAAAAAAAACAAAAATGAAGAATAAGGAGAGGAAAGGGATGAGAGCGATGGTCCGGAAGCAGAAACGAGCGAGTTAGCGAGGGAGGGAGGAAAAGTTGAGAGGAAAAGGTCTCAAGTTTGTCACCGAGGGAACCAGATCCAATGTAGTATCCACTTCTCCATATTGGAAAAGTATTTCCCAGCAAACTATCTGTTTGACCTGCCATTCCGGAATACCTGCTTGTGGTGTTGAATTATATTGCCTTCGACTTGTGCATAAATCTCACGGAAAATATTTAAGGTGGAATATCGAATATTCTATCGGAACAATCTTGGGCGACACAAGAACTGCAAACTTGCCCAACTCCTGATTCTCGTCACTGTGTTTGTTCCTATATCTTGTTAGCTTTACTTAACCGTAAACTTGAAAAACGATTTCACCCTGTCGTGCCCCTTGGACCGACCTAAACTCCCTACGCATGGGGGTAGTATTTAAATTATTAACTTGGAGGGTGTCTACCCTCGAGGGTGTCCCCAACACCGATCGAAACTTCATTCATCTCGTACACCTGTAAGTACTCCGCGCATATTAGGGTAAACCAACGAGATGGAACATTTCTGAAACGACCGTAACTTTTTCGACTATTAAAATATGTTACCGTCGATTTAAATACGGGGACTATTTTATTTATTCAATGGTGTAATTAAAAAAAAAGACTGACCGATATTTGATCCGAATCTCGATATTTGACTCATAATAAACAGTAGTACACGTCCTAGGCACAATTGTGAGGAAAAGCCTCAGGGAAATGAAGCCACATCATGCTCACTTAGCAATGAATTATCCGATAATTAACTAACATTATGATCACATCGACTGCATATCTGTTTAGTAATAATTACATAAACCTACAGGTGAATCTTCTTATAAAAACCATCAGTAAGCTTTCTTCTGCGTACAAAATTAATATTTTAATTAATCTTTTATATCAATCAAAGTGTCAATCGGGTCCAAAAAAAAATCGTCCAAAGTGATTGTATCCAATTGCGTGAATCAAATTCTGCAGGGATGATAAATACACTCGCTCACCATAAATTTGATTTTTCTAGCTACAAGAGAAGTCCATTAATACATCGAGTGCCATGTTCGTTGTGTAAACCGATTAACATGAGGATAGGGGTGTCCCATACAAACGAACGATATCTGTCGGTAGGTTCTATCGTGTTGCTCACGTTCCGAGAAGATTTCACGTGAAGGAAGAGAAGATTCTGCAGAGCGCTGTTTCTTGAACCGTAACGTTCCCGCTCCGCTGCTTTCAGCAGCTTTTCCGGCCTATCAGCTTACACCCCTTGTCTTCTTCGTATCCCTCTCGCTCTCCAGCTCAAACGCCAGGAGCTTTTCTCGCACTTGGCTCAACTCGGGCTTTACCACCGGTCAAATACCGCATATTATCCGGTGACAAAACACGTGAGAAAATATATATCCTCGAGTTCTTTACCGGTATTCTTCCTAAAAAGACTCCAGACATGTGTTGGATCAATTTTTATCCAAATAGAATAGATAACGAATATTTTGATGTGCCGAGTGCATTGTTTGTATATTATTATTATTATTATTGCTATTATTTTTATTATCATTATTTCTATTATTTTTTTAAGTATTTAAATTTGTGAAAAGTTGTTAAACCTTAATCTAGATAACGATTAATATCGGATGCAAAGAAAAAAATATGAAAAAATAAATGATGAGAATGATGAAAAAAATACCAAAAATAAAATAGAGCAAGGTTGGGCTTAAAGCTTTTTTCAGGGTTTGCTTTTATTCACGCGAATAATTTTAAAAAAGATTAGGAGAGTATTTCCCATACTGTTGAAAATTTAGGATGTTAAAGGAGATTGCAATATGATTTTGGTCAGTATCGGTATATTTAAAGTTAATATATAACGTTTGCAATCAAGGGAGTAGAAATAAAAGTGAACTATTGAAACTTATACAATTTGGGGGCCAACACGGATTTATCATCCTGCTAACCCCATGTGTAATTGCTGCAGTACCCCCATTAACGAAACTTAAAGCTGATAGGAACCCATTACAAAAATCTTACTAGACAATTTGCACGCAACCAACTCGACCGCTCGATTCAAACTGCCATGCATACAATTTCAACGCACGTGTAACACGCAGGCGTAGAATCCTCTCAACCAGCATCTATGTTATTATTCCAAAGTAACAAAAAAATCAAGAGAACACTTCCCATCGTTTGCATGGACTGAATACTAATTTATCGAAACTGTTTTTCAGTGATAAGAATAAGAATTTTTAATGGACGTGCTCACAACGAGTAGCTATCCCATCAGTGTTGTAATTGGCTCAAAGTTTTTGACGTGAACGTATTCCAGGAAGTTACAAATGACATAAATCTGAATTTCTGAGTTTCGTGGAATTATTGTAGCTTCCTTTCCCCTCCAGAAATTCCGTCGTAATATTCCGAGACAACGTAATGCTATGCGAGGTACTCAAAAACTGGCGTTCCGTGAAATGGACTTTAACAACTTATGTCTCTCTCCCATTTGGCCGTGGTATTTTTGCCGTTTTAATAGTTTGGCAGTTTGAATTTACGTCTTGGGAATTTTTGCATCAGATGAGCTATGTGAAGGTGCGGCGCGTACAGGCTCAGCCCACAGCTGGGTAAAATGGTTTGAAATTCGTATTAAATGGTATATTCGCGGTTAAGGCTGTAAAAATGTAGATTCTGTCTACGCGGTTTGTCGAGTTCTAAAATACTGCAAATAATTAACCATTTATCACCGAAAACCATTAATTACTGACAAGATCCAACATTTTTTATAAAGAAATATTTTCAAATTCTCATACGAGTAAGATAAAAATGGTCTTGCATTGTTGAATTATTCATTTTCTACTAGTTATTGAAACTAGCGGATGTACCATCAAAATCTTTTTACGTATTACATTATAATTGATTCAATTGTGTTATCTCCTAAACAATTACGCTTAAATGAAAATGTTTTTCCGTTCAAATAAACAGAATTTTAATACGGTGTTTTCGTCATAACTAATAAATCATTTGTTTGGGTGTTGTCAGCCTCAACGCACATGGACAATTTATTGAGTGTGCAAATGTAAGGTTCCTGGGTGAACTCAGTTCACCCAGTGACCATAATTTTCTCGTGACCGAGCGTAAATCACATTTTTCACCGAGTTTCGCGCCCTTTTTCATGTCAGAATACCAGACTTGTTATAAATGCTTATTTTAATATCCGAATACTCGCGGGTCGTGTCTCTTGGAATACTTGTTCACGATTTTCTCCACGCGGGTAATAATAATTTTTCCGTTAAGGTGCCATTTATCACGAGAGATAAATATCGCACACTGAGGAAATAATTGTTAGAACCAACAAAACGTGCGTTTGCGGGCAGCGAAAAGCATGTTCGTTTGATCGAAAGAGATATTTAATTGGTCGAAGCGATTGGTGATTGAAAAAAAAAATTTCGATTTGCGTTCCTACATATTTTGTGCTATTAACAAAATATTCATTTCGCCACCCGCAAGCGCACGTTTTGTTGGTTCTACTCAATTTTTTTTCTCAGTGCACTGTGTACTTTACTGATGCAATTAAGCTCTCGGAAATGGCACACGAGCTACTGTAAAAATCTAAAGATTGTTAGTGTATTGACACTTACTGCAACTTCCTCGGTCTCGGAAACCTACAAAATAAAGTTTTTCCATTGAAACATTCACTAGAAAAAAAAAATTTGAAAATCACATGATTGCAACTCAAATTGCCCAATTCATTGAACACCGACCACCGGCATCAAATGTCAGCCTGAATGCATAATTTATTGCGTGTGCTGGAAAATTCACGTGTGAAGTCAGTTCACCCACCTACCATAATTTTGACCAGGTGTGAATCACATTTCAAACCAAGTTCCGCGCCCTTTTTCATGCCAGAATACCTGAGATGTTTCAAACCCTTATTTTAATACTTCGGAATGTCGGCGTACGATTTCAAACCCTTATTTTAATAGCTCGGAATGTCGACGTACGATATTCTCCACTCGACGAACAATATTTTTTTCGTTACGTGGCCATTTATCACGACAGATAAATATCGTACCGTGTGGCTTACCGATGCAATTAAGCGCTCGCGAATAGTTTAACGCGGTGAATTTTATCGATCGCTCGATCGCGCCTCGCAGTTGCGGTTAAACGTACACCGCTGTTGGCCAAACCGAGCGTACAGCTCGTGCCGGGCTGTGCGCGCGTGAAAAGTTTCTCTGATCGGCCGGCGCCACTCACGATACATAAACGAACGACGACGGTATTCACCTTCTACTCGCGCCGAGCTTTTCACGCTTGCGCGACTTCGTAGACGAGGAGAGAGCTTTGGAGCTTTGACGTCGCAGCGAGGGAGAGCCGCGCGTCCACGAGGCATGTGGAGTCGTCGGGTATCGTCAGTACACGAAGTTACGAGTCGCGCGCGGAAGCTTCGTACCGTTTAATAATTAAAAAATAATAAAAACACATATATATGTATAGAATTAAAATTGAAAAAATAATTCTAGATCATAAGTACAAGCGATTATGGTAGATAAATTGGACGGAAATCAGGCGTCGAAGGATTTCCAAGTTTTTCGAATACACGTATAAAAGAGGAAGGTCAAAACGTGGGGAAAGATGCATCTTGAAAGTCGCTCCCGGGGGTGACAACCAGGAATCGCGCGTTGAAGCTCGTTGAGCTTTCTCACTCGCCAATCCCGTTGGGAAATTCGCCGCAAACTGATTTCACTTGCGCGGCACTCCGCGTCCGACCTTTCTAGCCGGCGAATTACGCAATTCCAGTGAAATTGCCAGGAAAAATCCGACGTCACCGACGTAAACGACGAGACGAGTGTGCGTGTGTTTGTGTGAGAGTGTGCGTGCAACTGCGGGGGGTTGAAACATTTAATTCTAAAAAAAAAAAAACGTAAGTGATTATGTCGTGAACCCTGAACGTAGGGTATTTTTTCTTCACGATACTCCGGTTTAACTTGCGAGCACATGAAAGAAATCTTGTTGCTGAAGGGAAAACGTTAAAACCGAACTGTCGTGAGGAGAAAATGTAAAAGAGGCATTTTTATTTTCATTTACTTGGCTTTGAAACAGTCGTTCGCCCGTCAATCACACTCGTTGCGGATATATCCCGTCATATTTTTATTCTAGAGGATATGGGCAGTCAGGTGGAAGCCAAACTCGATCGGCTTGACTGACTCGAGCTTTGGATTAAAACGGATAAATAAAAAATAAAGTGTCGGGAACTCCGTCGAGATCAATCGTGAACGGATGTCGGAAAAATGAAACAGGCTTTTCGTCATTTGTTGAACCTTAAAACGTTCAAAAAATTATGGTGAATGCCTGGATTATGTGTTGGATTATCCATTTGCTCCGATAAATTCCAGGGGAAAGAATAATAGTTTCAATTTTTCTTCTAAAATTCGATATGTGTATAATCGTGGAAATATTTTGAGAAATAAAAAAGCTAATTTTTTCGGTAGCATTAATTTCATTTTTATTGCTAGATACTAAAAAAATATATTATATATAAAATAATATATAATCTTTATTTAAAAAATGGCGAATTTTCATAAAATATTTTCAAAAAAAATTTAGAACAATATCGGAATATTAATAATCTTTTTTCCGAATTAATGCGTATTTTTCTAAAACATTTTCTACTTTTCTTTTCGAGGCTAATAATAACTATGCCCACAATTAAACTGCTCGACACGTTGCATGGCTCCGTAAATCTGATAACGAAATGCATAGCTAATATTTTTAAATATTCTCATCACGAATTTTCCAAGCTGTTATAATGACTAGTAAAAAATAATCTTTTTCCCTCTGAACCCTCCCCTTCATAAGTGAATTATCGAAACTAATTTATTTGCATAATTTCCATTTTTAGATTCATTCGAGATTATGTGGTTCGTGGATATTGAAATGAAAGTTAGATTAATATGATTAGATCATAGATAATGGAAGGTCAATAAAAATGGAAATTTACATAAAATAATTTATTTGATAATAAAAAAAAATCCAATACATGAGCACTACAAAAATGAGGAGGATTTTTGAGAAATCCTTCAGTTTTTCCGGCAGCTTTCATATTGTCTCACTTTCCCCTCGGAAATAATGCCCTGTCAGAATATAGACAGCTTTTCTCTCCAAAGAATTTCCATTGGGACGGTGTACACAGTGCTCAACTCTCCAGAGCGGATATCATCCAGTCTCTTCGCACGGCCAGTTTCCAGTGCCACGAAAATTGGATCGGATCCGCGCAATCAAGTGAATCGCACCCCCGGCTATAATTGCTCGATGGTGGAAACCAAGAAAAAACCATCCGAGTATCTTTTTTCCACGATACTTCCCTCATCCCCGCCTGCGTTTTCCCTTTCCCTATGCCCTATCAATTCGCGACTCTCAACTTCAGCATCCTCCTGACGAAATCCAGAAAAATCTTGCCACAAAACCACGTGGTACGACTTCAACACTTCCAGCCTTAAGAGGCAGTGGCACTCCCCCGGACACTTTCAAAAAGTTTCAAACCTATTTTCTCGCAAAATACTCGGCAGAAATAGCTCAAATTTCCATAGTATGTGCAGAAATATTGCAGAATTGGGCTAAGCTTCGCCCTTTTTGATATCCAAAGCCGTTTGTTGAGGAGAATCGATAAACCAAAAAGTGGGGTGAGGTACGAAGAGAGACCCTATAGGCGTTTAACATTGGGCGAAAAAATTTTCGCCGGTGTATCACTGAGCGTTAAGACTCAAGTGCGAACATAACGCGATATTTATCAACCGGGTAGAATCTTTCGACGGGATTACGAATAACGTAAAAAAAAAAAAAAAAAAAAATCGTAGGGAGCGGAAAAAAAACCCCTGTCCGGTACTTTTTTTGATATCGTCATCCCCAAGGGCTTCAGCCGATGTTTTCCTTTTCTTTTCCTGAACCCTCGGGGGAATATCTCGCTGAGGGCATCAAGAAAAAGGCGAGCCTGTTAGGGTCGCCACGATTTTCTTTGTCTTTCCCTCAACGATTTCGTGGATGAGGGTTGAATTCCAGATCATGAGGAGTACAGGGAAAGAAGTGTTGGGAAGAATTTTCTGTTGGCATGTTCCTCCACATTGACGGCTATAACGACGCGCGGACTCACGAGGGCGGTGCAGTTCTCGATGCAAATGGTCAGGGGAGTCTCACTCTCTGTGCGCAGTTGTTGAATCGTTATAGCGGAATCTTTGAGCACTCGATAATAGTGCGGGTGACGTGAGTCCGAGAGAATAGGAGAATCGAGTAGGGGATGCTGGTGAGTTAGAGGGGGGAATATATACAGCAAAGCCATTCGAGTATCTGGACGATGATGAGAGAGGGTCGTGAGACGCCGAAGGAAGAAGGACGGGAGGGAAGGCAGTTTATCGGAGAACAATTGGACATGAGGTGCGGTCGCCGCGTTCATCACCCGTAGGGTTAATATGCCGTCAATTTATCGATGGAATTCGGCAGGAACGCCACCAATTATTTCCTCCAAGTCCATTGATCAATGATCCGAGTGCACGGGCCTCGTGCCTTCGAGTTGGAGTCGAGTTCGGCGTGTTAGTCCCGTTAACTGGCGAAGCTCCTTGAATATATAGCACGACCGTAGCAAGCACGCGATCGTCTACCCGCACTTCAGATTTGGACGAGCTCGTAACTTTCCCTGTAAATCCCCTGTGTCGTGATTGGGCGCAGTCTGCTCTCCGCTTAATACATGCACGCACGACATCAGGCTCATCGCATTTGTGACACGGGTGAACGGCTGGTACGGTTTCTTCGAGGTTTCCCTGAACCCGGGCAATTTACAATCCATTATTACAGAAACGTGTTTTTACTTAATGATATTGCAAGTGATCGTGGTGTTTCTATCGATGTTACAAGTCATTGGGCGGTTTTAGTCCAATTCCACTTGTCAGATCTGTTGTCATGGCGTCTTGTATGATGACTGCGGATAAGGGAATATGAAAATTACAGTATGGTGACCAGATGAGGTTCCTTTTTTCTTTTTTTTACGACTTGTGGAAGCTACGGAATACGTATCTTTATTGGAATAACATTATTACAGACCTGGTGAGCACGTTTCTTAGCTCACCATTCGATCCCTCCGTGAACCCTACAACTGTGTCTCTCGCTGGCAATGGTGTGAATTAAATGCTCTTTCGTGACTGCTGTTACTGTGGGCTGGAGCTTTTCCCACCGAGCCGCGATATTGCGGGACATTAAATCGCAATCGAGTAATGCTGGCGCTGTAAAAAATGAGTGACAGAAGTGTGAAGGGTGGGTCGGTGCACGGACGGGCCAGCAGGGTTGGACTACCACCTCCGCCTCCACCGCCGCCGCCGCCTTATCCGCATCACAAGCTCTTCAAGAAATGCAAGAGCGCCACGTTTCAGTTGGACGGAGCGACGTACACCATAGGTAAAGCTTTTTTTTTCTAACGAATGACTTCCTACTCTTGGCGCCAAGTATCTTTAGCATTCTTAGTCGGTTAAGGAGCCAGAAATCACGATTTTCATCCATCACTATTTTTTATGTAGATCCCACTGATAAATATCACTAAAATATATCAGCTAGGGACGTCACTGAAAAATATTTCTGTCAGTGTGAAACAAATTTTGGAAATCAATTCCAGTGTACGCCACTATTTTATTTTTCTTTTGACGCAGACTCAATGAAACTGAAATTTGGCTTTTGAAAGCGATTTCCAAAATCAGTTGTAAGCTGACAAAAATATTCGTCGGTGATGCCTTTGTTTGATGTATTTTTGTCATCAGTGGGAGTTACATAAAAAATACTGATGGATCAATATTCTGCCATAAACGTCAGGAATTCTGATGTACCGGTACCCAATAAATTACTGTCATAATCGATTTCACCAAATGATAGATTTATTGCCGATAAAATAAAAAATTCATGAATTGATACTCATCATTTGTTAAATATAATCGGTTATTGAAACATCTGATGGCCCCGATTTTTTGGAGCAAGGCATTTTACTATCTAATCGAGATTTCAGGTTCATGCTAACGTCACTTACTCAAACAGCTACTCCGGAGTGCCTGTGAGTGCTGTTAGAAGACCTTTCAGTACCCAGGCGACCACTGGTGGGTTTAAATTGCATTTTGTCGAATCACTAGATTTCCATTAGGCCTGACGAAGCCAACACGTTTCTGCCATTAGACGTCTGAGTCTTTCTACGATTTTCTTGGCTCATCAGCGTGCAAACATTATAATGAGATAAATCGTATCCACATTCCCCGTATAATTTTCTCGAGTACAATAAAGTTACGTACAGTTTGCAATGCTCGGCCGAACACCGAGTGAACTATGGCGAAGAATAGCGTGCTCAGAATTATTTCGATTAAGGTCGGACCTCAGCGTGGAATAGTAAAATTTCATCTACCGAGACAACCCCTCGTCGAATTTGCCTCAGCGAAGGCACTTGCGAATTCTGAAGCGTGAATGTCACAGCCGAGGAAAGAGAGTCGTACTTTCGCCGAGGTATAGATATTTTCCGGGGAATATGTACCGAGTTTCTTCGAGTCAAAATTGAGATCCCAATTGTTGTTTCCCCCTTGGCCGAGTGAATTGTCCTGGGTCTGAATTAAGCTCCGCATATTACGACTGTATTTCAGCGAAATCTTGCAACTGTCGTTGTCGCGTCTCCGTCAACTCGAGGCATTGGAAGCAGTTTGCATGGGAGGAAAGCCTCTCGAGACGAAGCCTTCGAGCTGTGCTACGGAATTGTAGATTCGACCAAGTTATATACCCTAGACATCTATTAGGAGACAGCGAGTGGGGCACAGATGAGAGGGAGCGTTGGATGAGAGCTTGACAAATGTCTGATTGAGAACGGTCAAGGACATCTCTGTACACCGGTTAAATCCTCTCATCTTAATTTACATTATTATCCTCGTAATGGCTGGTCCCACGAGAACAATGTAGTCACTACGCCAGGAAAGCGGTGGGATGTTACGTGAAATGGAAGCGAACTACACATTTGCTTCTGGGATCAACCCTGAAGCGGTTAATTTAGAACGTGTCTCGGCATAAACAAAAACAAACAGCTATGCAACATAATTTATTCCTAGCCATGTGACCCTAATTAGTGAAAGTGTCTTCTTTAATCTTAATCAGATTTGGACCATTCACATGATCCGTGTAATCTCTGAAGGTCCGAGAGCTAATATGTGGGAATGTTAAGAAATGGATATACGAGGTCTTGGAAAAAGTTGAAATAAAGGGCAAAGGGATAAATGATTTCTCTGAAGACATCTGCACGTTACGCTTATGGAATAATCGATTGACTGGCTGAAGTTCTAAATTCTTTTAAAATTAGTTTATTATACTTGCGATTGTAACCTTCACGTTAGCTTCGAACTTTCGTGGAGGAAAAAAAAAAGAGTATGGAAAACCAATGCCTGGAAGGGTCGAGGCAAGAGTTTTAGATTGCTGAAGGAGAGCATACATAGTTTGGAACACAAACTCTTCTTAGAATCTCCTCGGGACTTTCGTCGAGACTTCTTACGAGCCTCTATATTTTTTGCATATTGGATTTTTTTACAAATATGTTCTTATATAAAGTTCCATAAACTTCGCGCAATGTTTTCCATAAAAAATTATTATAAAAAGCCCCGGCAACAAAGCAAAGGACATTCACTCAGTCAACATTGCATATTATTACAAGTATGTTTTTACATAAAGTTCCATAAACTTTGTGCAATGGTTTTCAGAAAAAGTTATTATAAAAAGCCTCAGCATTAAAGCAAAGGGCATTCACTCAGTCAACATTGCATAATACGAAAATAAGTACACCTTTAAACGCGATTTGACTTCTGACTTCATCGATAAATTTGACGTCGCACTTTTCCATAAAATGTCAATGATTCTTTTGATTTTATCCTAAAAGTCACATCACGTAAAAAATAAAAATCGTAATCTCATGTTGGACACTTAACAATATGCACTTGCAGTGACATTGAAATTAATAAATGTAAAGAAGAGAAAAAAAAAAACATTAAGTAGCGAAGGGGACAAATATTTTCCTGGTTTAATCTGAGCCGCAGGGCGAGAGTCAAGAGTTTTTACGAGGCTTTACATCCATCACTTCCATGCTTGATCCGGATGCTGGGTACTTCGAGTCATAGCTGCTCTGCTGGGTGTACCTACTTCTCTTCCCCGGAGGGCGTACGGATCAGAACAAATCGACGGAGGTCGATTTTTCTGGATTGCCTCATCCATCATGTCAATAAGCGGGCTCAGCTTGTGTAACGGCGGATTTTTTTTTTGTTTGTCTGCAGAGCGGAAGCTTGTACCGTGATGGCAGTTTTGTGACGTTTAGGCTACCGAAATAGTCGAACCGATAAAGCTGCTCTCTCGTTTCTGTGCGGTTCTATCGACAGTTTTATTTTGCGGGTCATTTCCACTATAGGGGATGAGAGATTAAAACAGGAAGTATCGAAACTGGCATACACGATACATATCACGCATATGCGCTAGTGTCAGCCACTCTAGGAAAGAAAAACAGATAAAAATGAACCTTCCTTTGTGGCTGGCGGCACTTTCATCGGGGCTACAACTTTTTAGTCGAATATGAGGCATTCAATTTTAATTCAACTACTCGCGAAAAAGATGCTTCTCAAGTAATTTCTAAACCCAGAGAAATGCAGTTTCCGGTGGCCTCTAGAAGTAAAATCTATTCAGGAGATGTCAACTAATATAATTATAGGTATATTAAAATGATTTATTTTTCATTTAGAAATTTTGGATAAATTATGTCGAGGCTAAAACCAGGTGTTTGCATTATTGAATCTAATTCGAACAATTTTGTTCCGATAGTCCATAAAAAACGGCATATTATATCACTCTGAGAATAATGAATTCAAAAAATGAGTAATTGATGCTGAATTAAAGGCTTTAATTGAGAATTTCGTGTATTATTAATGATTATATACTTTGATTTTTAATATTTGTTTGAGTATTTTTTCCTCAGTGACTGACGTGATAGAGAATGTGTCACGTGAATTATTATTATTATTCCTATGGTTGATGCCACAGATGCCTATGAAATTCACAGCTAATTTATAAGCACAGAATACTGTAAGCTAATAATAATGAATTTGCGTGTATATGCCGAAGCTTATAATTACTAACTTCCGGTAGGTTTGCTGCACGTAATTGCAATTCCGCGCTATGATTTTCTCATTAGCAATTTTGCCAACATCTGGCTTTTTTTTAAAATTTTAGGAGCGCACATATTTCCTGCTTGTTGATAAAATTCATACTCCCGAAATAATAGGAAAATAGGTGGAGTGGGCTGAACATTTTGTTCGATCAAACGCGCAGAGTGACCCCAATTTTCTGTGGCCGTCATACATATTCCAGTGCACAATATTTTTCCCTAATTCTCCGATAATTTATCTATTAATTATTTTTGTACGCGGTGGACAAACGGGTCAGTTTATCGGGCGGTTATCGAATGGATTTAATCCACTGTGGGAGGATCACGAAATATATATTCATAGTCCGGCGGGTTCGGTGTTGCTGGCCATTCGCTTTATACTCCCACGAGCGCGTAAAACTTTGCATACAACTATGGTATACGCCGAATTGGTAGGGACTGGCGCGAACAGTGCATACGCTCGAAGCAAAATTTATTTTACCGCATCGAGATACAGGCTCGCCCTCCGCCATGTGCTACTGAAACAAATGCAAAGTCAGTCGAAAATCGTTCGATTTTATGAGCTCGCTTTCCGTTTTTCTTCTCACTCACGAATCCCTCTATTTTAAGGCACGAGGCAGAATTGTTTTTTATTCCTTCAATAAGATCCATGTAAACTCATGTCCAAAGCCGTTGTTTTATCGTGTATATTTTTTTTAGCACTCAAAGAAACACGTGTCCGAGTCACTGTGCCGGAGTCGCACAAAGTTGGGAGATAATAATAAAAGTGAATGACACCGAGGCCTTGAGAGTTTTCGCATCTGGTTGATTCTTCGCAAAAATAAAAAAATAAATATTTCTTTGAAGATTTACCGCCAATTTGCGGGGAATCGTGTTTATGTGACTGCGGCAACTAAGACATTTTATTTCTCAACTTCGAGATTGTATTACCCAGCATTTTCATTGGATTATAATTAATTCGCAATGGGAGATAACATTATTTTGGAAAATCATGGATAGTGAATATAAATATAAGAACATTAACTTAATAATAATAATGAAAATGCTTCAAAGTCCCCTCGAAATTGTTCAAATCATATAATTATTAAAAACGTTTCCATATAATGAAAAAATATATATTCAAACGTAAAAATTGAAAAGTTGAATTTTCAAAAAAACGTAATTTTTTATTTATCTCAATTAAGCAAAATGTTAATCACGAAAGTAACAGGAAAAAAAATTAGTGAAGAAATTCGATTGCTTCCATAGATAAAGCCGGTAGATCTTGGATTTACCGCGTTGATTTGTTATTCCTAAAAAATAAAAGATCGGAAGTGTCTGGAAAAGAATCTACACTTGACCTCAAGCGATCCGTCATTTCCAGCGCAGTGGCACAATCTTGGCGCACCGCAAGTGCCGCAATTTCCAGGAGCGTTCTCAGTAACATTTATTTTATGACCTTGTCGTAACAGTGTGTCATGGTGCGAAAGAATCGCGAATAGTGTGAGTCTCGCGTCGTTGAACTTTACGCCCGTCGTTTTCTCCTTTCCGTATAGGTAGTGTTCACCTACTCGAAATATATCGATGGATCGTGACAATAACGAGTTTCCGCTTCTGTTGCGGCGTCAGACTTGCGATTCGTAAGGCAATATCAAGCGATCGGTCGATGTTACGGTGAATTTCTTCAGGGTTCCTTTCAGGCGAGAAAGAAAATGCATACATGAGCAAAGTGGTACGTGCGAACACCGCCTTGGTATTCTAATGTCGTACCACGTATGGGAAATATGGTACATTCGGCTTACTGTTGTGGTTTACTTTACGATGCCATTCCTTTGTTGAAAAATGTATGCTGGTTTCGTTGCAACCGCAGATGGGCAAGATCCCGAAGCGTATGGCCCACGAATGGTACACTCCGACCCCGCAAAATGCAATCTTGAGAACTGCAATGATTGTGCGCATGGAAAAAAATTACGGAATTCCTACGTGCTAACCAACATGCATGGTATAGAATCTGGCGTTAGCAAGTTATTGGGTGTCAAAACGAACCGGCAACGCCAACCAAATGATGGGTTACCGGTCAATCGATTTATGACGTCAACCGATTGGTAATGTCAACTAAACAACACCTAACGCTTCAAGCATGTAAAACTTGGTTTTCTCAACTAACCAGTTTTTGCACTATATTTCGCGTTAGTTCCTTCCACCACTTTTAATTGTAAGCTTGTCTTGCACTCTGATAGAAAGAAATTTGATATTGCAAAGGTAAGAAGCGGTCGCGCGACTTCGGTCCCGAGCGGTTGCAGTTTGCGGGGTCGCACTGTACAGAGAATATTTTGCATTATGGAAATGTACGACGTGGAAAATGTGCACACTCGCGGCGACTATTCTCCCGAGTCCAAATATATATGGAGGTGCCAGCATTTTTGTGCTTGTGATCGCAGTAACGTATCTAAAGGTATTTCTGAATTATTAAAAATCAATATTGAAAGATTGTACAATTATAAATATGAGTAATAACATTTAATAAGAAATGAAAACACTAAAACTTTAAAAGATCTTCCCCTCGAAGATCACGAGAATCTACAGAACCAAAATAACAAAACTTGGGTTAAATCTTCACAATCTTCTTGATGGCTTCTTTAAGAGTCAAATCATTAATTCCCGCGACAACAGAGTAATACCTTGTAATATAATTACTCAGTCGTGAAGGTCATTATCGCGAACATTTTAAATGCCTCTTCCGCTTTATAGTCCAAGAACAACCAGCAATAATGTGAATTCAAATGGTCAATCGTAAATTTTAAGGAATGTCTGTCACTTGGCTCTGAAAACTAGAGAAGAGCGTCGGAGGGAAACTATAAACCGGCAATAAACTCTAAATTCAGATAACCTTCATTCCTCATTCAAGTGACAAATCATTCATTTTCACTCCTAATCAATGAGAAATAATTCGAAAAATGATTACTGAATATCGAAGAACGTCATTCAATTGTTAACGTTTTATGCAATCCATGTGAGTCACTGAGATGAATAATGCCGACCTTGAATCTCTAAGTTCTCGCTCGGATGGCTGGCATTTTTTGGACGTCGTAAATATAAATTAAATTAAATGCATGGAGAGCAGTGCACAACGGATGACCAAACTTTATTATGCGCTCTGGCACGTACTCCCATCCCAGTACATACTATCTCGTTTCACATGCATGACCATCGTTCGCCGTGGAACAACGTAAGATTGGTCGGACGCCCACACGTGCACAATATACAACGATCATTCTCATCTCACCCTGTTGGTGCTGTGACCTGGACGCATGCCACATTTTCTCAGGGATGCCAAGAAGACCGAGAAAGAAAATGGAGGATATAAGAAACGATACACGCTCTGGAACCAATTTTTGGTAGCCCGTACGGATAAGTGAGGAAGGCCAAGGTCAAGGTCACGATCTTCACCGAACAAACGAGAGTACAATTTCACCAGTCACTCTTATTTTTCCCAAAATTTATACCATCACCCGCACTCGTGTGAAAACAAAAAAACTGATCTGTCATAAAACGACAGTAGATTCACTATTATCAGTCTGCGTAGACTCCATTTATGTGGATTATTATGGATGTCGAGAGATGCACTTCGAAATTTTGTTATAAAATCTACAAAATGATTGCTCTAATTGAAATGTACCGTAATCATATTTTCTGCGATGGTGACCGATTTTTTACAATCAAGATTCGACATTTAAGCGTGAAGATGATGTCGCGCATTTGACATTGCGGATGGTGTTCAGGGTTATCCGCAATGGTAAGAACTGGTGCACGATTCTGACACGTTTTGGGTTCATGACGATTTCCTTTATGATTTCTGTTCAAAATCTTCGAGTATTTGTTGTATAGGTCATCAAACTTCCTGTAGACATTTGGGTTACTGTCAAAGTGAATTTCTATCTGCAATAGACTTTTGTTCTTGCTTCAGTGTTCATCATTGCCTCGTTCATCTACTGGTTCATAACTCAGAACTATGTTGAATATTGATCTCCAACTGTAAATACAATTCATGAAAGCATAGTAATGTTGCTATAAATTGCTGTCAGGATTGAGGCTAGTTATTCCCCTTGAGAGTTTTGAATTTCAATGTAAATGTGAGATCTTTGAAAAGGTCTCCCATTTCCATGCCTATCCAAAGTGTTATTCCTCGGGGAAACTTCAGCGTTCGAATTCTCGTTCTTCTCGCACCGCTCCCCAATCTATCAAATTTAAATGAAGATCATCCCGAAGAGGTCTGACAGGCTGAAAAAAAACACCCTATCTTCGATTCTCCCCTGCAGTGGCCCTTATACACAAGTAATTCGAGTTATCACGCTTGTATCTTCAATGTAGGAAGCTCCGACATGAATTCCTTTGATGAAAAATTCAACACCCCCGTTCATTCTGCTATCGGATGAGCTCATATAAGATACCCTTGAAAAGCTGGCAAATATAGGCGACTTAACAAGAAAATGATGAGTTAGAACTTTATTCGCTATTCACGGTACCACGTCGAGAACGAGTTACGACGACCATATGCTGTAAAATATTGACGCTGGCAGCATTAGCAGCTTCGCAGAAGTCTTGTCGCCGGTCTCAGAGAGACCATCGGCGCCACGATAAAATCGAAAACCGCTTTGCGTTCCATATAAACGTCTGTTGCTGCTGCTTCGCGAACTGGTTATGTCTATTGTGATGACATTCATTAGCAAAGAAGTTGGAAGTGCTCTTTGAGCGTTACAGCCGAAGACATAAATTTAACAGCCGTAGAGTTATCAATTAAGAGGAGCTGTCAGATCCAAATGGCCGATACTCATTGGTTGGTTTCACTTATCGTTTACGTACAGATTGTCATTAGAGAATAATGTTCTCTTGAAACTTGGAACAAAATTTTATTTACTTTGTGGCAATTGCTCTTTTGCGACAATCGGTAAGGCAAAGATTACGAAAAATTGCTCGATCATAAATGCAGATTAAAAAAAAACGTTGGTGACATAATATTTTTTGTATGAACATAATTTCTTCAGTTACTTCTCGAGTCTATGTTATTTTGCCAATTTTACCTTCATCTCCGATCATAAGGTTCATGCCAGAAGTATTCTTCTTATGTACGAGCAGTTTTTAGAAATATTTGATTTGCAGTTGTTTAAAAAAAATGTGAAAAAGTTTTGAAAACCCATAAATTTCCGATGTTTCATTTGCTAAACGGCAAAAATAACCTTTGTTTCAAGGTCCGAAAGAATATATATATTTTTTTTACATCAATATCCAAACTGGTACCACATCGAAAAGTTGGATCTGTGTTCCTCGCCTTGAAGTGGGCGAATGTGTAGTTTGATCGGGGCCTTAATCGTGCTTATAACGAAACATGGTCTAATCGAAAACGTGAAGCTACCGCGATAATCGAAAATGTTCGCCCTAGATACGGAGGCTCAATTTGCAACAATTGGGTAACTGTTCGTATCGGTCAATTTCGTCTTTATGGGGTTAATGATCAGAGCATCGACGAGCCAAGGACACAGTGATTGGAAATTTTCGAGTTCCCCATAACGATCAATGCATTGGGTCGCCGGAAAAGTAGCTGCAACGAATTCTTGCCCATACTCACATGTCGATGCTGATGACGAAATCGGATTTCGTGCTCAATAGGTACGAGATGACAGTCGACGAAATAATTGAAGTGACACGAACGTCAGAGGAAAAGTGACGGTGGTCGAGGATATTCGATCAGGGGAATCAACGTCCGAGCATTGAGGCTTCACAGCCCTGTTTACCTCCATGAACCATGTGTAGATATGTGTTTGTATCAGAGACGACAGAATCCCCATGAAATGAAATTGTTCCAACTATTCGGGTCAATCTTGCTTTTTTGGAATCCGAAGATATTTGGGTCAACAAAAAAAAAACGCAGTTATAAAAACGTGTCTTATAAAAATAGAAACGGATAATAAAAAAAAAAAATAATAAAATATTAACGTATAGTAAATATAGGTATGTAATATGGGGAAGGGAGATGGAGTGAACCTTGGTGTTTTTTTCCTGCATAATTCTTATCGATTTTTCTGTCAGGTAACATTTGGAAATATTTTGTCTCCATATTTTTCTATTATTTTTATACTCCCCATAATTTTCCAAGGAAGATTGATGTGTCAAGTATGTTTAAATAATTGACTTCTGCAAAATTTCTACTAGTTTTTATTCAGATCAATTTATCACGAGCATTTTGCAGAAGGAATAATCTCAGCATTTGCAATGACTACATTTTGTTCAGTCATAATCTATAACAAAATATTATCAAGTACATTTCAATGGCGAAGGTAAAGGGGGTTTGGGGGCCGTCAACGTCTCTCCGACTAACCGTAACATTTGTATAAATCCGTCGAATACCATATTATTGTGGAATACATAAATTGCTTTAATCTTGACATATGCAGTAGATTGTCCGAAGCTCATATTTCATCCATTCACGCAGTATATGAACACTGATAAATAAATATGATTAATCCAGGACCAGGAGAAAGTCACGAAGTCTGACAAGTTACTGAGTGTATCTACTGTGAGACGAGTGAAACCTAAGCTTAACGTGCCCCTTCAACGCGGACTCTATCTACTTCGATTTTTCTTTCCGCATCGAGGAGAGACTTTTTGCCATTGTGGTAAAAACAATCCTGCGGACATTTATTAGAAAACTTTCGGGGCATAAAAGTACCTCACAAATTTTTCTATTTTCGAGTGATTAATAGTTGAGGGTAAGGTATTCTCGTAATTTGCGAGTATCTGGTTTGTACGATGAGAGGGGTGTTAATAGCCACGTGATGGATGGATGTTATTGTTCTCTATGAAGGCATCTCCTGATTCGTGTGAGTAAGTCAAACGAGAGCAGATTTGGCGAAGAGGAATTGAGAGGAAGACAACGACGGACGAGAACTGATTGTTTTATTTATGTGTTAGCGATCTGATTGTGTGGGTGTGTGTATGTGTGTCTAGAGGTTTCCGCCGAGAGTGCCAAGAAACTTTGGGAGATGGGTTTCCGGCGTGGCAGCAGAGTGTTTTCCCAAACGAAACCAGTCAGTTGCTTCTCGGTCTTGAACACATCGTCTCGCGGGATCGTCTTCGCTGGCTCCAGAATTTCTGGTCTCCTTTAACAAATTTCCGTGTCTCCCAGTCGACAGTAACTTGGTCAGGGGTCTGCTCGAGTGGTTACATTCAAAGGGAAAATAGATGGCGCGTGGTAAGTGTCGTCCTTCTTTTTTTTTTATTGCAAAACGACATAAATATACAAACTGAAAATTATTGCAAGCTCTCGAGCTGTATTAAAATATTATAAAATAGGTCAAATGTAGTTCGTATGGCAATTAACAAGAATGAACAAAATATATGAAAAGCATGACATTTATGGTATTGAACATTATTGTCCAATTCGTCGATAAGTTTCTGGCGTGCCCGAGCTAAAATTTCCCCTTTCCCGCAAACTGACACGTGTCTTCAGAAATGACAGTAATCGTTTTGCGTTGACTCAGGAATTTGTGTTCATCTTCAACAACTTTCTCTCAGCCCTTAGTCGTGGGTTTGTTCGAGTGGTTAATTTCGAAGGTAAAACAGATGGCGCCTGGTGAGGGTCCTCGTCTTTTTGTCATGTAAAACGACATAAACGCCCTAACTAGAGGGAATTATGAGCCGTCGAGTTAAAACGTTATACGAAAGCAAATTTGCGCTCAAACGTAGTTGATATTGCATTCAGGCAGAATCATCAAAGGGCTTGAATCGTTACGACATTTATGGAATTTTCCCCTTTTCTTCATTTCATTCGTGAGTTTTTGACGAGTCGGAAGCGCCCCCTCCCCCTTTCTCCTCTCAAAGGAAAGCCACCAATGCTTTGGAGATCATTTCGCGAGCTCGACTTGACTGGCTTCATAATTTCTCTTCACCTTTAACAAACGTCTACACATCCCAGCAAATACATTTTTTTCACGGCGTTTACTCGACTGGCTACATTCAAAGAGAAAATAGATTGCGTGTCGCGAGTGCTGTCCTCCCTTTTTTTCATGCATAGCAACGTAAACACGCTAATTTGAACTAATTGCCATCAGACTGTAATAACGTTTCACGAAAGCGAAATTGCGCTTCCAGATTCGACTTTGCATTTTTTCAGAATTACCGCTGTCTACAACGAATTTCTATACACCTCAGCTGAAACTTTCTTTGTCCCAAAAAATTGTTCAAGTTGCTGAATTCAATGGAAAAATAAGTGTCGCGTGATGAGTGTCCTTGTTCTTGTTATTTTAAAATGGTCGTGCTTATCATCTACTCAATTCCACTTCCACAATTCGACTTCGTGCCTCGTTCCCGATTGGCACCCATTGCAGCCGCTGATTATTGAAATTCGATAAATTTTCATCACTATCTCGAATAAATAAAATGGTTTTTTGTTCGTTGGGTCTGTTCGTGACTTGGCACGTCGTGCCTCGGCGCTTCGTGAAATTGCCTCGACAGCTTCACCAAAAATGACTTTCGTGGCGATCTTTCTTTCGCTGTCTTTCGATTTGCCTCGACTTCCGGTTTCTCCTTATATTATGTTCTCGATAGCAACACGGCAAAATAGTCTGCAGTGATGTTTGCCCGATTATTGTCTCGGGCAAACAAATACAATGCAGTCACGACACCGGAGGAAGCGAAGGCAGAAAAGCGAACCTGAAGGAGAGGGTAAAAGAGGAACTGAAGAGAGAGAGCACGTTAGTGGTATTGATTTTCCTTTTCCCCTCATAGTCACGACACCGTAATGAATGCGCAAAGAAGACAGACTAGACAGGTGTCCGAGTTGCTTATCCTATTCTTTTATCCGGCGCGGTAGTCTCTCTGGTTGCAACTCTTTTGTTCAGAATTTTATCATTTTACCTTCTTTTTTTTACCTGACGTACGAGCTCAGCTATTTATTTTAAACAAAACACTCGTGACCAGGTTTGCGGGTGGAAAGAAAAAGCGGTTTGATGGCGGTCAATATGAAGTAACTGCAGCGTACTATGTATAGAATCGGAGGGACTGGAGTCGTGGTTGACTGAGGGTTGGACATCGAGGGTGAATAAGAGTCGATTTAACGAAGGTCTGCTCAGGGAGCAGAGAGTAGTTCAGTCGAGGCTAGAAATAAAGTTTCGTTTCACTGGGGCGATGTGTCGAGAAGGATGCCCCTTCAACTTTACGTTTAACTTGCAAGATAAAGTTAAATTGGGAACACCTTAAGACTCCAAATCGCTGGGGAAAATAACATATTAATTTTCCTGCTTTTTTTCAATCGGTCGATTATTCGATTTTGTTATTAAACTTTAATTTGGAAATTTTGTTACACGTGTTCCTGTGTATTTCAGAAAATATGGGGGTTTATCGATGGTTTCATTGAACGAAAAATTAGAATATTTGATTCTCTTATTTTTTAAAAAGAATCTGTTTGTTTTAAACAAAAAAAAATTAATATTGCATTGCCGTGGTACTCCAGTTGGATAGTTTTTTTACCTTTAGAGTCGTGAAAAAAATGCAACTGTTGAAGAGTTGAGCAAAGGGAATGCTTGAAAAAAAATATATATATATATCTTTTAGTTTCAAGTACAAGTAAAGGATCCAGGACATCATTATAACTTTTCGATTTGTCAGTTTCCAAATAACGCTACTCCCGTAAAGCAAATTGCTCGAGGCAATATTTAACCTACAACTTTACACATAAAAGAAAACAGAGTGCAAAAATAAGCAAAAAATCATTGTACGTGACCCAGAAACGTGCGCGAAAAAAACTCCACGAGAAAAGCCTCTGGAATGAAAATACCCCTGAAAAATGAACCCCGTGAAATAACCCTGGAGAATCACATCTGAAGGAGTTTTTCATTGCCTGGCTTTTTCAGTCACCTGAACTAATCTTTTTTTCTGTGTTGTGACCCAGAAAAGCCGGAAGCTTTTAACGTCGAAAATTCATTGTTTGGGGGGTTACACATCACACATTTTCCTTATATCACACCAGCAGTTTATTAAAGGGAGAAATGTATCAATATGATTTATAGACCAACACTCCCTTTCCCATAAGCAGATTTAGGCGTTATTTCGTTCCTAAAGATCGTCGACATCGATGAAAGTTTGAAGTGTGAAGTTGCAACATCGATTTTTCTTTGTTTGCTTTCAATTTTCAATCTTCGCATTACTAACGATATGCATATAAATGCTTGGCTCAAGTTTTAAGCACTTAATGTTTCTCACTCCTTTGCAATTGTGTGAAAGTAGCTATTGTCCAATTTGTCTGGGTCAGTGACCTTTATGAACCCATGGAGAACGTTATATACCATCCGAAACCCAGAGAGGCAAACCAGCGCTATTGTGATTAACCCAATGGCACCCTCACCACTCATCGCTTTCTCCCTCGCTAACGAGAAAGCTCGCGGGAAATGCGATCATGCTCCTTCGTCTATCCAGCGCGATAATTACCATCCTTTACCTTGTACATGCAAAATAGATCTCCTTCCAGCTCCCGTATCTCAGCTTCGTGTATATAAGGGCCTGTTACGCTCAGGTAAGCCTTTAAGATCTCGATACGCTACGCCACCATATGCCAACAACTACCCATGCTCAAGGACCTCTAAAGAGGCGAGAGTTTATGGCCGATGTAATTTCACTGCTAGGCGTCAAGTTGTCAAGGCGTTAAGCATACAATATTCGTCACTGAGGCGGCGCATAGACTTCCAATTTATGACAAGTTACCAGACAATGCAAATTTAATGAAGAACATGTGTTTATCGTTCTTGGTTAATATAAAAGCGAATCGCAAGCGAATGAAATCTCCAAGGTTTTTTGCTTGGTTGGTAAAATCGTCGTATAATTTAACCATAAATAAAGTTTTATTACATGAGAGTACATATGTCAAATACGATGCATAAATTGGAATACATATTTCACGGAATCTGGTATTTTTTTTTTGGCTCCGGTAATTAAACAATTAATTCAGAACACAATTTTATGCAAAAGAAAATTGTAAAGCATCAGACAGTAACTTTCAACATCGAATTTATTCAACTAAAACGAAAATACAATTGCTTTTACAAATTTAATGAATATCATTGTACACAGTATTTGAACAAGCATGTGAAGACACTGATTACACCTGCTCAAGGATCTTCAGAGGTACGAGGCTTTATGACTGACGTAATTTCATTCCTAGACAAGTTGTCTAGGCTGTGCTACACTGAATTTATGATGAGTTTGTAGACAATGTAAATTTAACTGAGAAAATGAGTTTATCGCTGATGGAATATGTAAGAGCGAATCAAGATGAAATCTGTAACGAATTCCGGCGGTTCTTGGTTTTGGTTACTCATTAAGAAAGTTTTGTTACATGAGAGCATCTACTTCAAATACGCTGCATAAATTGGAATATATATTTAAAGGAATCTGGTAATTTGTATGCGAATGTGACGCCGGTAATTGAACGTTTAATCATGAACACAATTTTATGCGAAACTATGTACATGCGGTAATTTCCGTAAATTTTAAGGCATATTGAAACACCAACATTCAACATTGAGTTTATTGGATTAGATAAAGGACCTAATTTTATTCTAAGAATTTATAGCGAATAAACAAATGTAAATCATATTTCGGCGATCCTCCGCAGAATGAATTGCATTTGTTAATATTCATTTTTCGGGTACGGAGAATTTATTCCGAAAATCATGGAAATTGCATTCGTTCTTCAATTTTATATAATGCCTGAGGGCATGAACTCGTCTGAAAAATGAGGGAATATGAGAAAATATCGTTGAATCGCTTCGTGGAAATATGAAAATTGATCTAATGTTACATTCAACGTTTGCGTTTCTCCGTCAGTCTCCCTTCATGTTCAACTTATAGTATGACGCCATGGTTCAGTTCACGTTTGCAGAATTTCCTGTGCCATACGGCTTATCTGAATACCCACTCGAAGCACGCAAGCGTGGGGCATACGGGGCTCCTTGCGTCTGCCCTATTTCACTTCGTCATTGGTTCTCTCTCACTTTCTTTTAGTGCGTAATAAAATAACCGACTGGATTTCCGACTGTCTGACACGTTTCTCGTAGCAACTGCGTTGTGTCTGCCCTCCATTTTATGCTTCCGCACAAAAAAACAAAACAAAAAAAACATCGTTGCCATGAATTCTTATTCTGAGATTGCCTGGTAGGCATTCGAAAAAAATATCGCGATCAACTAGAACGGTAGTTGAAAAAAAATATATATTAGCATGTTTCTTTACCTGATTACACGATAAAAAATGAAAACCAAAGCGAAAAGTCGAGAGAATAAACCGGAACTTGGCAAAGAGATCAAACAGAAGCGATATTTAGCTCAATCCTTTTGTTCAACTTTAACGCACCAATTTGTGCTTTATGAAGATTTATATTTCGTATGAATTGTTCATAATCCTTCCAACTGAAAAGGCAAAATGGTTCAAATCACATAATTAAAGTGGCTTTTGTATGAGACTAAAAACAATCGGATGTACATTGTAGGAGTAGAGAGCCGAATTTTTTTGTGGTCGATATCACGGAATGTAAAACGTTTTATTCTACAGACACACGTGCACACGTTTCAAATTCCGGATCCGAGTTACGTCTATCTCGGGGAGCGTAACATTTTATCGCGAAGCCTCATAAATTTGATCACATATTCATGATATATTTTCCTGCTGGTAGACATTCTACTGCGCCTAAAGGTATTCCTGAAATTATGGAGCGATAGATCGAAAAAAAAAGAAAAAAAAAAAGAAAAATTGAACTTCCCTTCAAAGCTACGTAAATATCCCGCAGTCGTGCACCTTTTCGGGATAATTTGGCGTCGGTGGGAAGTTCGAGAATGAATAAAGTATGAAGTTCTCTCCTGAGAGGCTATCCGATCGATTTACGAGAAACATCGCACTTCCACTGTATCCGGCATAAATCAGGCATTTTTTTTCACGCACGATGCTCACTTCGGGAAGGAAACCGGGAAACGCGAGGGGCGCACGAGAGCCGGAAGTTAAGAATAGAAAAGATCGTTTTCGTCGGAGTGAAAAGAGAGAAAGAAGAAACGACTAACGGGAATCCCAGGCTCGTTAATCACAATGACCGAACGTAATTGGTCCGGTGTCCGGTTTCATCCTGATGAAGTGAAGTCAAGTTGGACGTGAGTGTCTGGAGGCAAAGAGATTTTTGACGCTATCTTCTGTTTCTTTTCTCATCCCGAATAAAATGAGTCCCACAATGACCCTGTAATTTGGTCGTGTCATTTAGTAAGGGTGACCTCTGACCGATCACATGAAGATAAGCGTTAGTAAATCTCGTCAGGATGTCGCGAATGTCGTGAAATTTCGTGTTTAAAAAAAAATGCGGTTTCTGTGATTGGTCAATTGAATAAGTGGGTTAGGGATGGAAGATGAAAGAAATGTTCGGGACACTTTTCGTCAAATAAAATTTCATCACTCTCTTCATCATTGTTGAACGTTAAGTTTTATTGGACGAAGAGCACCATAATCTTTCGCTGAATTCACCCTTTTGATTCTCTATAAGAGCATTATATATGAAAAGTTTTTATCGGATTCGCGGAACAGCACAATCCTATCTATCTCGAGTTTAAACTTAAGGTTTAACGTAATCGTATTATCGAGTCAGTGAGGATCATCCTCGAGTGGAAGTTTGTTCGGTGCGGAGGCTCGGTAAATTTGCCGTTGGTGTGATGAATGCTGTTGGGTATTTATAAGAGATTGGAGAACTTTGATAACTTTCGTCGATATGATCTCTCTTTCTTCCGAGGAAAGGATAACAGCTTCTATTTTTCTCACGTCAGAAGGCTCTTTTATTAAAACAGCGTTAACTCACTAGGGTCCATTAACCCAGCATCAATGATGACCCTCAATGAGTTAATTCTGAAGACTTGACTCAGTGCGGACACTTTTCCTTAGGAGTGCCTGTCACCTTTCTTCTAAAAATCAGTTAAACCCATTAAATTCGTAAAATACTTTTTAGGACCCTTGTTCTAGGGTTTAGCCACAATTGATCGTAACACGAATAAAATAGCTTAAGCAGCAGTTCGATTGATGTGCCATAATCGATATTCAGCTCATTTTCAAGGAGATTATTGACTAAAATTTCACAACGACAAACTGCGTTGGCTGAAGAGACCATTTCTATGCAGAATACGATTGAGCAATTAGTCAATATTATTGGGTGGGTGAAATTAGTATGCCTAGAGCGTACATGAGCTATGAGGGCGAAGGATCAATACGATCTTACCATTTTGCCGGATCGTTATCCGTAAATCATCATGCCAGATTGGCATTAGCTTTTGCGGAACGTTTTATATACGCTCGTATCTTCTCACCGACAGTTAAGATAGGACGTGGCAGCGCCACGCGATTTTATCACAGCGTCCAGACTGCAATTTATCGTTCGGGGTGTGTGATACATGGCCGCTGTTCATACGACGATGGGGGCGAGGTTTTCTCTGTCTCGGCTTAAGTCAAGCGTGTGTGTAAGTGAAAATGAGGAAGGGTGAAATGCACACCCACTGTGAGTAGAGCTACACGAGTTCGGGACACGCACCCTCTTCCGGGTTAGTATCACTTGCCACTAAGTTCTCTGTGTATGCTGTTATTAATTACAATTATTAGATAAGAGATCAGAGAAAATCTAACTTACAAAGCATTAAAAAAAAAGTAATCTATTTGAGGAATGTCACTGTTGGTATAAATAACGAGATATGACATTTATAATGGAATGAAATCTCGGTGGAGAGAGATTCAGAAAGTGAAAGTGTAAATACTTTCATTAAGTTTCTTTTACTGCCCGAGTAGCAAATACCCTCTGGGGATTATTTTAGATTCCAGCATCGCTCGAGTTTGTAGCGGAGCTGAGAGCGACAAATTGCTGACCCGAGCATAAAACCAATAAGTGTGTGACACCGAGAAAGAGGAAGCTGAAATGTTGTCGTATATGGTATGGTCGGGAAAGTTGGTCAAGAATTTTACCGACCCTTGGGATTATCTCGGAGGTTCATAAAAAAATTGTTGAGTGACTGAAAGTTGTTTCAAAGTTGTTTTTTATGAGCCCGTAATCTGGTCATGGTCTGGTAATTTCATCCCCGATGGCGCAAGGGGTGGTTGACTTTCGAATGTCGAATATACGGGAGGACGTAATGTTTCAATATCATCAGACCTTGAAGAGCTTTGCGAATTGGAATGCTGCAGAGCATGTTCACCCGGTGAAGAGCACTAGGTATGTAAGTCGATTGCCATTCGAAGTTTCATCGACTACCTCGAGTCTTAGGAGTCCCAACAGAACGATAACTACCGCAATCCAGTCAGCGAGCGATTCAGAGTCGAATCAATAGGGGGTGATTAGAGAGAGTTGCCTGTGGAGTCGAGAGCCACGGGAAAGCGCACCAGTCGAGTTTCTGTTTATCGTCGAAAGCTCCACTTCTCATTGGAGAACGCTGTAGGGCATGGTGTCCATTCGCCAATGAAATCACAGTGATTGGCCAACGAAAGACTTGACATAATGAGGATCATTATCGGCACTAATTGGACGGATAATCAGGGTTGTATTTTGTAATATTTTCGGATGAATATTATTATTCTTAGTGTAAGTCTCGAATTGAGTGTGAGGAAACAATTTGGAAAGAAAACAGGGAATGGAAATTTGAGTCTGAAGGAAATTGACTTGTGATGATCCAGTCTTGAACTCACGTTTTATTTATCTCATAGATAATGTGAGTATTTTTCACAATATTTAGTGATATTGATGAAAAATAGTATAATGATTTTATCAATATTGAAAAAGTTAAAAAGGCCACATATCAGTTTCTCATTAAAGTCTATAATTATGAAATAATGGGTAATGGGCAATGGAATACGTTGATTATTTTGACAATTTGTTGCAAGTTTTTTATGGAAGACATTTTTAATATTTAGAATGCCACAACTTTGTTTAGATAATTAATAAAAATATTTTAGAGGTGGATAAGTAAATATAAGTATTCATCGTACTTTAATATTGATATTGTCTTTAATAATAATACCTTATTGCCGGTTATAACAAATTTGAATGAGATCTTTAAATTGTTGGCTTATTAAATATTTTATATGCGTTTTTTAACTCCGCTTTTAATTTCGGGTATGAATATAATCGTGATCTCTTTTAGCGGCGAATTATTATACCGTATATCCAATCTCACCGTTGTCAACGAAGTTGCTACTTTCGCAGCCGCCTCCACCGTATTCATTTCAATAATATGCCTTTCAGCCTAGCGGAAACGCCGAGGGCACTTTCCACAGCCATAGCGTACTGCTCCCGTGCGATAAACCTTATTGTAAAAGGATTATTTTCGCGAAGCTTTTACCTTACGCTCCTCTACACCTTTCGCTCCGGAGTTCAGAGCCTTTTAAATTTCTCTTTTGAACGACCCTCATTTTTTCCGGTTTTCCATTTTTATTCCATAAAGTTACTCTTGGCTTTGTTAGATGAATTTTTTTTTGTAGTATCATCATTATATGGTTTAATAAAATAAAATCCGCACTTGTGAAGTCATTAGAGGCTGACAAATTTTAGTTCGCTAGGTAAAATGTGATGAATAAAAAAAATAATAATTACTGTTACTTCCGTCCTGTGTCCAATATTGTGGAGAATATACCATTATGAGGTCATCTTCTTAGACACGCCCGTGTCGGTCAAGTAATTGCGTTATGGCATGACGGTAGAGAATGTGCTAATTAGGTTCCACCAAAGACATTAACACCGGACTAATGTATCCAGTTAGGGTAGGTGTCTGACGTCTTCCACATCACGAATGACGTCACACCCTCTCAGCCCATTGAGAGTGACATACCAATAATCCTGGAAGCTTAAAGTCGACCTCATATAAGGTTGACTTGACTCAACTTGATTCATTGACCCTATTTTTGGTACCGATAGTCCGCGACACCGACGATTTCTATTGATACATAATCGTTGAAAATCCGAAATATAAGACATTAATTTAGTGATGTAAAACCTTCTGACTCGGACAATTAAAATTGTCTACGAAAAATAATTTCTCAGAAACTCATAACATTTTCCAGATATAATCGAAGTATATTAATGAAATTACTGTATCATACATTAATTTCACATCCAATTTGCTCTTTTAGCTACGGGTGACCATGGGAATCTGGTGTACTGTTACAAGGTTTCGTTTTGAATGTCAGATGGATATTCTGCCGTAATATAAATTGAATCGTCCATTGTTAAGTAGTACTTGTGAACTACTTAACTAAATCGGCAGAAGTTTTAGTTCCTTATGTATTATTGATATCTCATCGGAAATCATCAAAACCTCTGTCCCATATACTATGAGGTGTTCATTGTATATCCATTTCCGGTTCATTATGTAGAAAATATATCCAGCATAATCTATTATGGATAGTTTTTCTGCATACATATAGGTATACATATAAGATAAGATAAGTTAAGATATATGCAGGTATGCATACATCTCAATCCAATAAAAAATCTACTTCCTGAAACTTCCGAAACCAGTTCAAACTTCACCTAAAGCAATAATTCGTAAATTTACGTGATTTTGAAAGCGATGAAACCTCTTTTCAAACGTCTACGAAGTGTCGGATAGGAGCGAAAAAGAAAAAAAGTACAAATAAGGCGAGTACGAGAGTCTTCCTTCGAAGTAGTAGCCATGTCAGCACGAGCCGAACTTTAGTGCCGAGTTTTTTACGATCATTACGAGTTAGCAAACTCCCGTTCGGTACAGTGGGCGAATGGACCCTCGGCTCAGAGGTTTCACGTGCAGCTAATAACATATCACGCGATTCTTATCACAGGTTAAAAGTCCAAAACACGAAGACTCATATTTTTGCAGTCACTCGCGTGCACGTCCGACTTCCGTCTTCCGGCGGCAAGAGGTTCCTTGCCCCCGCACTGCGGAGTCTCAACTGCAATCCCACCTTGTAGCCACTGCAACTGCGCCCGATGCACCAACTATACCATTAGCGTTTCCTCAACTTTTCTTTTCCCTTTTTTTTTTTTCTGTGCATCGCGAGGCAATGGCCCGAGAGTTGCTACTAAGTAGGTATATCCCCGCTTTAATGAGAAACGTCGACGAGCATTTCTGGTATGTTTTTCTCAGCTTCCACGATCTTCAACAAAGTTTGCCCTTACTCTCAGTTATTTCTTTACGAACTTGCGCCCACTCCTCTCGTTAACGGGTGGGAGTCAAAATAGCAAATGGCGAAAATAGCAAATTTCAGAATAGGGAACGTCTGAATATAGAATGGCTATCATTGTGAAATTCGCTACTTTAACTATTCTTTATTTTTATTGCATTTTAATAAGGTGGGGATCGATGTAGTGAATGGCTTGAATAGCTAATTTCATTATGATGGCCATTCCATTTTTAGACGTTCCTTGGTTTGAAATTTGATTCTTTAGCTATTCACTATTTTGACTATTCTCTAAGTTTGTTGCATTTTAATAAGATGGGGCTCAAAATAGCGAATGGTTTAAATAGCCAATTTCATAATGCTGGCCAATCTGTATTTACACGTTCCTTATTTTAACGTTCGCTATTTTGCTAATTCAATGTCCTAACCCCCTCTCCCTTTTACTTTTCGTATACTTTGAAATACTTTCAAACCAGTTACTTTTTCTTGGCGAAGCATTCTCGCGATATATTCTCACCAATGGCGAATATGACGATGACGCCCGAGGCGTCGCTCTAAGGTACGTACACCTTACCTACTCATCTCCGCAAAGTACCTCTGCGACTGTACTTCGCCTGATACTGCTCCTGCATACGTACATACACATTAGGGTGTGCCATTTTTGGGCAATTTTTTTTTTTCGACTCAGAAACAGGTTGTATACTTTCAGGAAGGTAAAATAAGAAGCCTGTAAAAATTTGAGCTCTTAATATTAATATTTAGATGCGCCTCATCGCGAATTTCTATTTCCCATTTAAATAACATGGGAAAAAAATTTTTTCATCTTTGGAATTTTATACGTTGGCAATGCCATATTGTTCGATGGAACGCAAAACATATTTTATAGAGAATCGCACGCTCTACAAAAAAGATGTCTTGCATTTTTTCGATAGACATAGCCATTCTGATGATATTTGAGTTCAAAGTTCAAAATATACGAAAATTCATCTTTTTGTTAATTTTTAACATAAACATAAACATTTTTTTTTTACTATTAATGGAAATAACGAAAGATATTTTTCGTGAGTATTTTGTCGATTTTTTTTGTAACTATTTATGATAAGTATCAGCCCATTAGAATCAGTTTCGTGACAGAAGACAGGTCTCTACAGCATTGAACAATTAACAATAAATATTAATTAATCATGGATGAGACAATTTTCATGGTAAATTTAATAATCTACAAAAAAGTTGATCGAAGATTCTCAACAGAGTCAATAGTTTCGCTATAATATTAACAAAAAGATGAATTTTCGTATATTTTGAACTTTGAACTCAAATACCATCAGAATGGCTATGTCTATCGAAAAAATGCAAGACATCTTTTTTGTAGAGCGTGCGATTCTCTATAAAATATGTTTTGCGTTCCATCGAACAATATGCCATTGCCAACGTATAAAATTCCAAAGATGAAAAAATTTTTTTCCCATGTTATTTAAATGGGAAATAGAAATTCGCGATGAGGCGCATCTAAATATTAATATTAAGAGCTCAAATTTTTACAGGCTTCTTATTTTACCTTCCTGAAAGTATACAACCTGTTTCTGAGTCGAAAAAAAAAAATTGCCCAAAAATGGCACACCCTAATACACATATGCACCTTATATATGTATAAAAAGTGTAGTGGATGACACGCGAAGGAGCCCGGGTCGAGAGAACCGAGGGAAATCGTGGCATAGCGCACTTTCGGCCGTCGCATTCACCACGAAGCGCGCGATGTGCCGCTGGCATCGCGCCAAACGAACTCGAGTAACTCGTCGCTCGTGGGGTATCTCTGCCCCTCATCGAGACCGCACCCGATCGATACCCACAGCCGATGTTTCTATTCTTCCGGGTATATTGTCCCGCACGTATCGATGCGCGACCGGCGTACAGCCTTGTCAGCAATTAGTTTAGAGCTCGTAACCGGAAGTAAAAAAAAATCGAAGTGAAATACCGGGCACCACTATCTTGTGAAAAATAAAGTAGATCAATGGCTCCGTTGCATCGTAAAATTCATTTAAAAGGTAATTGCTACGCGGAGAGAATTATCTGGTAATCATTACTCATTTTAGGTTGATACCCTTGCTGTTATTAAGCCCTTTTGGCGTGTAATAGTTACAGAGTATTGTACCGAGAGAAATGGTTTCATTGACCCCAGGGCAATGGATGGATGGATTTTTTGTTTAAATTATTGCGAAGAATGATTTCTTTGTATTCATGTAAATGCTGCTTTTGAATTTCAAGAAAAGAACTTTATTGCTTGTGGGGAAATATTTAAAAATTGATTTTGAGATTAATTGGAGACAAAGTTTATCGACTAATTTGACTTTGTGAGTTTGTTCAGCAACTATTTTCTCAAACAGTTCTCAAATTATTCAAATCGTAAGATTAGAAACCATAAAATGGTCCCAAAAAGTTACTAAGATCAAGTCCAAAATTGCGCTCAATGTATTCATTAAAAGTGATATCAACTCCCAAAATTGCTTTGAGATCCCTCCGACATTTCGTGTCCACGCAAAAAGGCACTTCTTCACACATGTCAATTTCCGATCTTAATTCGAAATGATCAGTTTCACGCGGGTATGGTTTCAAAACGTTTCTCCACCATGTGTACCCGATTTATCCCCGTAGAAGGCCAAGGGGAGAAATGAGTTACCACGTTAGGGGATGTGGGTAAGGTAGAAATCGACTGAAGCGTTTGTGGAGACAGGCAGCGCTCGGTAGTTGGAACGTCAAGTTTCTCGGTGAACAGCACATTTTCCCTTATCCTGGTAACCGTGTGGATAACACAGCGACCTGTTGGTACCAGACGAATTCGTATGGTCCACCATATCCCCGGTGTATTTATCGTGAGAATTTACGATCTCGTTTATCGAGCCGAAGAAAACTGACATTTATTTATATAGGTATACATATTACGTGTAAAAATATAAGGGTATGTGTGCTATATATATTCCAGAGGTGAGGATACCGGTAATATCGACGCCTGAATCTTGGCAGGTATTCGTAGCACGCTCTCGGTATTCCTGCGGTGTTCTCAACGGTATATTATTCGCGCGTTAAGGCCTTAATCGAGGTCGTGTAAAGGATAATAATACGGTGTACATAATAGTTGGACAGCATTGACTGAGCTACATGTATATACACATTCTGTATCCGTTAAGTTCGCCGATTATCACGGTAATTCGTCACCTCATACCCGCTCCGACTTATCCTGCCTTCGCCATGGGGTATGAATTGTAATTGCACTGTGTTTTACGAATTACGGATAATCGATCATCGCGATAATAAATAACCATATCGTTGTTGATTTGCATGTTGCGCGAAGATAAAATTAGTTGGGCTCCGGGAATGTGCATTTAGGGTAACTCGGGAAGAGATGGACCATTTTTTTACTGTAGGGTATGCACTTTACAAATGCATTAGCAAAATGATCGAAGGTGGTTATTGGTTTGCTTTACGCTATCTGCTGTCAGTTTTTTTTTTTGCAATACTGCAATTAAGTGAGACACGTCATTTAGATCTATAATTTAAATCAATTATATTTATATCGTCCAATTATATCAATTAATTTAAAATCAATAACACTTACCTTGAATTTCATTGAAAATTTCATTGAAAAGGTGAAAATCATAACAACATTACATTCATTTTCATATCCGTGAGATTCCCATAACTTTTAAGCCCATCCTCGTTATTAATTAATTTACAGTATGCTGAAAAAATTGTAATTACAAAATAATTCCTGGAAGAAAAACATAAATACCGTGGAACACACACAATACTGGAAGGGGTTCAACTGACTCCCATACAGAACGAAATTAATTAACAACTCCATAAGTTTTTATCGAATTACATAACGGAGATGGACAAGCCAGACAGCGAATGTTATTAAAAAATATAAACAGAAGCTCGTGAATAATCATAGCTGGCATTGGAGTGATAGATTGAAAAAAAAAAAAAAATTCGGTCGTGTCAAAACGTAATTGAATCCAATACGTAAAGTCTCTACTCGTTCCCAAGTAGCAGCGCGAGTTAGGATCCGGCCTGTAGTTTTAAGTGCAGTTGTTAACAAACTGTAAAAACTTCAGACTGCATTACGAAACGTTGAAACGACCGGCCGTCCCGCCGGGAATCACCTTACATTATATACAGAGATAATGATCCAAGTGCAGCCCCGAGTGGCCCCTGAAGAGGGTCGATCTGATCTTCGTGTCGCTGCGCGATATCGATTGCAAATCTCTTCCAATAAATTACGATATCACCATAACATTATACAAATTAGTGCGCTCGGCGAAGCGTCGTTACACGGAAGGGACTCCAGGCATTTTTTGTGTTGGGCTTATCTTGTTATCCTTTTTATTCCCGTGAAGACCGCTCGGCATACAAACGATGGAAATTATACGTTTTTCACTTTCCATCGTTCCATTAACTTTTTGTTCCTTTTTCCTACGGCGAGGAAATTGATATGATGTCTGTTGCAATAGGAAAATATTTTTTGTTTATTTATTGGCTCTTCAACTTCACAGGATTAATTGGCATTAAATCTCGAGTTACAAAAGCGCCAGCCAAAGCTTAAAGGACAATGGGAATCAGACTCACGCGGATTGTCACACTGCTGGAATATTCCAGTGGATCTTGCGCGACCGGTTAAAAGCCCCGTGCTTAATTCCATTTCTGTGCATGGAGTTCATAGCAACCCTTTATTGGCTATCGCCTCCACCTCTTTAATTCGTGTTTTTTTTTCTTCTTCTTCTTCTTCTTCGCCTCTTCCTATTATATATCCCTTCTGCTGTACACAGTCCACGCCTACGTCGCTCGCTGGCCATTGTGACGTCAGAATCTTTTGTTACGACAGTACATTGAGTGTGACGCGGGGATGAAACCCGTAATTTTCATTCAATCGATTTGGATGCAGGGAAAACCTACATAGCACGCACGCTTTCGATGCCGAAGTCGTGGTCGCATTAATTTATAATACGGCCATTCAATCACACTGGGAATAAAAAAATCTGCTTTAAATTTAATGTGGCGATAGTGGATGCTTTCATGCATAAATCGGTGGGTTGAATTAAATATACGAGTGAGATACAAAATTAATGCAGGGTGTTGTAGGAACATGGAAACAGTCGGGATTTATTTAAAAGCCCCTTTATTTCACCCCATATTCGGGTATTAAAGTCAATTTATTACGCATGAGTTCTTCAGGAAGGACAATTTTTATATATATATATTTTTAACAGTGTATGTTGGCTAAACAGCATGGAATATCACTTCAGTAGATCGATTATTTTGAAGCACGAAGTCATTTAGTGACCACCTTAAGGGTTATACTTTGATTCAGTTTCATTTGCCTGTGGCGATATTATTAATCTTCCAATCGATAAATAAAGGTAGAAAAGCCGTACATTTTCATGTTTCTAGGCAGTTTTATTGAAATTTGAACTGAACAAATGCACTGCACTATACAAGTGCAAAATCGCAAACCAAAAGGAATTACTTTGATAAATCGCTCAACATACATCCCTAACACCATGCGGCAGTAATATTGTTCATAACACCAGATTTTAGTTTGTTTAACCATGCATGAAAAATTCCCTACAGGCAAAAATATTTCTGCAGAAATTATGTCGCAATGTAAGTCAGTGATTCCAAACGATAATCATGTGATCTCTCTTCATCTTTGAATGAAAGTGATAATTGTACAAATTGTATGAAATAGAAGTATCAAACCTACTAAAACTGCTAGAAAGTTATATTTTTATGAATAATTCGAACATTAGTGGTTACGTTAGTGAAACAATGACATGTCAATAAATTATGACACCTTCAACATATTTGTTGCTTGAAACTTAGCATAACTTTTACAAAGCCTTAGCATCTCGTCTATTGGGTGGAAATACCATTCCGTGATCTGTATAAATGTTGAGTTCTACACGTTGTGGTCGGCGCGGGTGTTTTAGAGACCTTGCATAAACAGTGACGTCGACAACGAGTGTCTATAGGTAGACGCCGGGGGCATATATTGCTTTCTGTTGGCCTTTCGGACGTTTGCGCTTCATCGCGTGCGACGACTGTCTCAGGTCATTGCACCCGTCGCCATGCTTGTTTTGTTGTGCTTCGTGCCCTCCTGTTACAATGATAGAATAACACGTCTATCAGCAAATTAGCTGCACGGAGAGAATCACCTGGAAGTGTTTACCCAATTCGGAGTATGCAGGATAGTTGGTATATTCCGGCAGTCTGACTATTTTAGCTGTCTATATAATTACTTGACATCCAATCATCGATTTCCATGCTCGAACAACAACGAGAGAAATGCGAATTGGAAAAATTTCCAATTCGCAAGGGCCTCGGAATAAATCGATTCCACTACATGAGTTGAATTTATTTGAAAACCTTTTCTTCCCTTTGAAAACCTAAGGTATTGTATTGAATAAACAAATTCATGTTCTGGTCAGAAGCATTGTTTGCTCAACTCTTGAAGAACAAGATAGGGAAGATGATCCAGCGACCATCACTGGTTCTCCATCGTTGCTCATGACTTGTATTCACATAAGCGAGGTCATTGCTAGGCTACTTCATCATTACAGAAACAATGAAGACCCCGATAACATTTTACGATGATTTTACTTCTGATTGTTGTTCCGTCATTGTTTCCCTTTTCAGACCATCATTGAATAAGTCAATGGCGAGCTTGACTGTCATTCAATTTGAACTTGATAACTTCAGTTGTAGAAAATCACGGAGCTGGTAATCACATCATCTGCAGAAGCATAAATTTCGAATTGGGACTGACGTGACTGTCAAAAACTGTTAATTCAGTCATCGAGTCACTGTTCATAACTTTCATCGGTAATTCTACAACCTCTGCACATTTATCTTCAACTTTCATTGCAGTCTGACCTCCTTTTCATTATATCTCATAACTTCTTCGCGATCGGTGTTGTAATATGACACGCCTATATTATTCAGAATTTTAACAGGAATCTTTCCGATGAAATCGTGCGTTCCTCCTTTAGATGTTATTTGAATTGTTTTTTTTGAAAAATAAAACGGATCGTCATGTTTACGTAGTTCCATAAAGTCTTGCGATGTTCTTAAGATCTTCGAACATCATGTCCTACTTAAAATTGCTATACAGACACAAATATTTTGCGATTGGTCGATCGATTTTACGTTACAGATACTTCACAACTTTAGACATGCTGAAAATCATTGTTTAGGGAACAAAGGACGTTGCGTAAACAATGAGGCCAACGAAGGATGTTTGCGTGATATTGGCAGGTGCCTAGGGATGTGTTGATTTCATTATGTTTCATCATTACGCGAGTGCTAACATATGCACTGCTCCAATTTCACGCAGAAGTTTCGGAATACACGAAATAACTCGCTGGTTCGTTATTGTAATTCACTTTACTGAAAAGTTGCACTCGTATCTACTCGAATCATAGCGTTTTGATTTTTTAAGCGCGACAATTCAAGTAGATAAAAATCATAATCGCATTCACAGTGACGTTCGATAGCTTAACGCAAATAAAAAAATGTTGAAAATAAGTTCTGCCAGTAAAAAATATTTGCGATTCTTATTATAGTAAGCCACTATCTGAAGTCCAAAATCAAGTGTCCAAATATATTCCGCTTAAACTGTTCATCATGTTACCCTCTTTCTAAAATGAATTAAAAAATCTTTTGTGCAGAGGGTTTTGCATGCATCATTTTGCAATCTACTCGACAAATTGAAATAAATATACGACTCAAATAGACGCAGCAAAGTACAACATATTTTGTAGAAATTTGGAATTCTGCCAAGGCCAATCCGTGGTTGGCGGAGAAGCACAGTGGCCCGTTGGTGCGAAATAGCTTCGCAGGATTCGCAGTTGCATTTTCTCCCTCGCTATCCTCGCGATAAAAAGGTCTCCGGGAAAAGGTCAGAAGATCTCAATGGCCGGCACTGGTACGCGGTGGTGTACTTGTTGTGTAAGCGTGTTAAATTCGAGATTACACCGGAGGGGAGTGCCTCCGATGTGAGTGGTTTTCAGGGTGTGGAGAGTCCGCGAGCTGGAGATCCGGAGCCGACGCGAAAGTTCGTAGTGGTGGCCCACGGCGGGAGAGTTATTGCGATACGACTGTGTGAGTCCGTGTCTGTGTGGGCTTTAAAGTGCGAGAACCGTGAGCAGACTACTGCGTTCGAGGCTTCTGGCGAGGCGAGAGTTATGCGAAGAACGGGAACGGGAACGTTGCTGCCGAAGATGCACAGAACCGGACGATATCGCGTCGTCCCTCATCCCTATTCATACCGCACATCCTACGCGTTCCTTGTGACGCCTGACGTTCGAGATCCATTCGCGAGCCACAACGGATGCGAGAGCCTTATTCAATCTCGTTCGGTGCCTTCGCACTTTCACTATTTAAATTGCGTCGCAAGCCACGATGATGACGACGACGACGACGATGGAGAAGCGACGTCTGTACGTATGTGCGACAGCTGCGTCTCGCTCTCGCGCTTAATCATTTAGAGAGCAAAGACGCTCCGACGATTCGACGAGAGGAACGTGCGCGCTTCGTGTCGTCTGACCTGAGGAGCTTTCTACTTGACGCTAGTGCGCCACTCACCCACTGACCGTGCTAGAGACTAGGGTTGATGCTGCACGGTACACCGATTTTTCTTTTTTTTTTTTTTTGTTGCGAAGAATTTCGTCCCGGATAAAAATAATTTGGACACATTGAGATGACTTTGTGATGATTTTGAGATGATTTTTTTTTAATGCGTTGAAATGAAATATCCTGGAAAATTAAAAAGTGGTTTTGAAAGGGATTTGATTTCAGGTTTATTGAATATTTTGAACACGTTTTATGATTTTTTTTTTGCTTTTTTACTTTTTTAGAAGATTTTATCGTGGATTGGAAAGTTTATGTTATTTGGGTTATTCGAGCGCTTTTTTAGGTGAGTTGCAGTTATTGCACTCAAATTAGGAAGAAAAATTTGGTACGGGACCATTTCTAAGATTTTTCGTTGTAAGGAGTCCCAAAAATTGAAAATTTTGTCACACTCCTGCTTCGTACATTAGTAAATTACCAATAATGCTTCTTAATTAGTGCAATATGTTTGTAAATTAATCATTTTTAGTGAATACATTCGTTTGAAGGAAAGAAAAGTTTGAACTTATGTGCTCAAGTTTCGGGAGGGCTCGCCGAAATTTATTGTCAATTAGCTATATATGGAAATTCGTATTTCATAGAAAAGTTTCGCAGTCACTGCGACACTGTTAAAAAACTTAGAATGACATTATCATAAGGAACTGCAGACTCTACTCTTAGAATTGCATTCTGATTTATTTCAGTCGTTCCAGTTTTCTTCGCTTCTTAAAAGAACACATCAATAAATGCTCCTCGCAAGGACTTTTGCTGGGCCATTCCAGAAATATTTATTTCCCTCTACGCTATTCGAGCCAAAAAAATAGACCGTTCCCGAAATATTATTATTTTATATCTACTAATGACATTAAAATATAGTGTGGTTAATAAAAATATACAAGAAACGACACTTTTGGGTATGGAAGTAAAATTTCCCATTAATCCCGCATTTTTTCTTCGTCTTCTTGTGGTTAAATTTGTTACAATAAATTGTTCAATTAAATTTTTTATTACGTTCCGGTTGATCATTTTATTGATAACGCAAAAATATCCAGAACTTAACTTATTGCTAATATTTTAATAGTATTAAAAATGTACTCATCCACCAAATAAAATCAAATTAAAGTTGATTGCTGATCATACTGCCGATGATTGTACGTAATTTTATACTTTCCGGCTCTCAAATGCCTCATTTCAGTGACTGAGAGCGTGCTACCGACCATAATAAGGATTTTTACGAGCTGTGAGATTGAACGTCGTATAATACAGCGATGAATGAAACGTGAACAATCAATTAGAGACGTATCACGTAAACGCATACAAATAAGTCCTAACCAGGCGCCCGAGTCACGGCAATCCTCACCACCGGAGCGTAACTAACAATTCTCACTTTTTTACGATGTGAAAAATGTCCGAGAAAGCCCGATGCATTATGGATGAACGTAACGAAAGAGATAGGAACTCTTTGGGCAAACTCAATCGCAAATATCGAACGAATCGACGAAACGTTTGCCAAGTAAATTGGCCCACGGCTGAAAACCGGTCATTTCAATGGCTCCAAATGTATTCCACGTACGTTCTTTCATCGCTACAAAGTTGATTGGGCGTCCAAATCGAAGTATTTGTACCTTTCTCTTCACTTTACATTCTTTATTTCCTCGAAATGTTGATTCTCATGTGAGATTTTTCGCAAAAAAAAAAAAAGAAAAAAAAAGTTCACTATTTCCACGATGTCTATTGGGTTTCGCAGGTGCCCGAAAAGAAGAAAACTCAAATTCGATTACCGATAAACCGACCGTGAACTCGGCGTTAGCGATCCTTAATTAACTCGATTAACGTCGTCGCAATTAAGTTACAAACTTCTTCATCCCTCTCGCACCGTTAGCTATATGAATTAGCATATATACATGACCCTATTGCCGACTCTACCGATCTACTCCGAGACCTTTTACATCGACACTCATTTACATGTAGTTAACCTTTCTATTTTCCTTCTGTTTCAGGTGAGTTTCCATTAAAAAGCTGTCAGGACATCCTCAGGCTTTGCTCTACCTACTGCAACTCGGGAGTATATTTTACTGTTTTACATTAGTACCACTATTCAACGTTATTCCTTTGCACATTTCCTGTCGGCGTAGCCGGCGATTATTTCTTGCCCAGCAGGTCATCCGTTATTTTTAATTTCTCTGTTCTCCAGGAACATTAAAAAATGTTATCGCTTTGTTATGGTTGCAATCTAATGAATTATTCAAATAACGCCCTTAATAAAATATTTTAAACCTGCTTCTTCACATATTAATAACGATTCCAATAAATATTAACTGCAACACTGTCACAATTGAATACAAATTAAATTTTTGCACATTGTTTTTTTTTGTTTTTTTGCAATTCATTTATTTTTCGCTGCGTTTGATTTATACTGCAAATGATAATTAGATTCAAGGTAATCGCTTATCTCTCGAGGATCTATATTTTACATTGATAGACTTTATACGTACATCATGCAGCTACACCGCAATAATAATATTGGCGATAAGCATAGTGTGACAATGGACATCATGATAGTAATCCGTGGCTGAAAGATAAAGAGCAAGGGTCGCCCGGACATGCGCGCAACCCGCGTGTACTTTTTCCTCGCGTTTTATGATTACACGTTTAATTGGTTGGTACATAGTGAGCCCTGGCGTCGCGGTGATGATATTATTACAGTGGCCGGTAGCATCGGTGCTCCTCCATTAACCGACGCGACACGAATTGATGCATTATAGCATTATACGGTGAGAGGTCGTATACTTTACTTCCGACCGGAGTTTCCAATGCGAAAAGGGAATGAAATATCAGTATTTATGCTATTACCTCGCCTGTTAAGCATTCAACAATTTCGTATTTACCTTTCAGCGGCGACGAGTTTATTACTGTATTCCCATTGGATGTGCATTTGCATCAGTAATCACATGCATAATGCGAAGCTCAAGACTGAATTTGTAGGCTCTTAAATTTCCATATGCAATTTAAACTGCAAAGGTTAGTGGTATAAGGATAGATATTATTAAACAAATTATGTGACGATAAATGGACGATATTGGGAATAGCAATAATGGCTTAGATTAATGATAGTGGTAAGAAGTAATTAGAAATGGTTTTTTTTTTAATTTCTAATAAATTGGGTTTCAAAAATTTTCTTTTATTAATATATCTTTGGATTCCTGAAATATTAACGAAATATTAATTTGTCAATATTTATGTATTTTTTGTATTTCTACTGTTCAGATTATTTCGGTACAAACATATATGAAATTAGCGACTTTTCACAGGCTTGTATAATTTGAAAAAAAAGAAAATTTAAGATAGAAGATTTTTTTCTGGAAATCACGAAATAATTTAAATAAGAAGCATTTACTGATCCTTAAAGATTGGACGATATTTTTGCACGATGTCATCAGTGGCGTGTTTTTTTTTTTTTTTTCATGTTATTCTTTTATGGCAATCTCCTCAAATTCCGATCCAATCAAAACTTTAGGTTGGCCATGTACGTGAAATACATGCCCGAGGCTCGCTTAAGGTCTCTTAATAAAGAAAAAAAAAACTTGTTGCTGAATTTTCATGAAAAAATCTTGCGTATACCTTTGGCACTTTTCATTATAATACTTTGCGCGTCGGCTACACCATAATCAAGTCACCATGAACACGTGACATAAAAAAGTTTTTTCGTCAAGAGAAAATTGCTAATATCGTGAGTTGGCTGCTCAACGCGAAAGGCTATGTCATCCCTGTTTGTCCGGTGGTCACAGGTTTGCGAGAGTGGAGGCCGAGGTAAGCAGATATATAGATTTCTCGGAAGGACTTTAATCCCATAACGCGATTGCGCGAGTTCAAAGTCTCGAAAGGTCGGGCTCACCTCACTCCTAGTTTACCATCGACTAACTCTCACACTTTTCCTTCGTCTATCGTCCGACATGTTCGTGAGTAAACTCAGACGGCTATGGAAACTCACTCGAAGAGGGTAGAGATGGCTTTGCAGCATCGTTTTACTTTGGCAATGTGGGTCCAGGCGAGACGCTGTTTCTTTTTCCTTTTTTTAACGCCATTTTCTCTGATAACCCAGCGCTATCAGGGACGACAGTGTTTTTGCCTTAAAGGGAGAGCGATCAGTGATCAGACAAGACGAGAACAGGAGACAAAAAAAAACTGGGTTTATAAAATAAGGCGTGATAAGGTCTGGACGGTGCTATCCGAATATTTTCCCCAAAGTTTCGACAATTTAATCACGTTGGAGTGCAAGAAAATAAATAATTGAGTGCTCTAACCAACTGGCATGGTTAAATATGCTCCCAGTCACTGAATTGGCTAGGTTAACTAGGTTTTTTTGTTCACCTGGCAAACTGTTAGCTCTATCAACAGTTGAATTATGTCCACTTATGCTGATATTTAATCCCCTGTATCGTCGTATTTCTGTTTTCGTATATTATTTCGTATACGAACACTCTGACCGGTAGTATCACATTCGGGATTACGTAGAGCATAAGTTTTTTTCCCCTCCGATAAACAGATTTTCTCTTGTGTGTATTTCGACGATACGAGAAAGAGACGAGATGAAAATGTTTGAAAATCACTAAACGCTCCAATGATCACGCCGGTGGATTTACAGGTGTTCAATTTTTACGCGAATGTTCAGGGATTTCCGGTCCGATGAGTCATTCGGAATTTGCGCACTACTGCAACATTTTGAATACGCGGCAAACGTGGAATGTCGCGAGTGCGAATATTTCAAGGTAAATCGAAACTCATTTCGGATTCTATCTTTAAGAAATTTGTACTGAGTTCTGTCCTATTTTCCAAATATTCCTTTGGACAAAGTCCAAAGAAGAGATGAGCTATTTTCTTTATTGCCCCTCGGGTCGACATGCTATAAATTTCAAACCATTTATTATGGTCAGTAGATAAGTAAGCTCTTCTTTCAGTGATCCTATTATACACTAAAGTGCAATCCAATATCTCGATGGATATAAGCTCATTTATAGGCAGCTAACACCTTTTTCAACGCTCACAAACGGCAGAAGTCATTACAACAATGAACAAAATCCCAACACGTCGATATAATTTATTGCTACGGTTATTTCTCACAGATCGAAAGCTACGTCCGTTTGATATCTCAACTCAAATTTCATACATACATCAAAATATTCAAAGGTGATTTATGCAAGGGAATAAAATGTTGAAACGTCATATCAGACAACAGAAAATGGTATCAAAATATAATCATCATTTTTTATTTTGTGTTCTATGGTCGTGAAAAAAAAATGATATTTTTCATGAGAAAATCGCACAAAAATATTATACGTTGGGTTATTTTAGAACGCGCACTAATATTTGCAGGCCAAATATGAGAAACGCAACGACTTCTTTACCGAAACATTTTTCCAACTTTTTCCCCGTCAACCGAGACGCACCGAGTTCGCATTTATTTACAGTTACTCCACTGTTGCAATTTTCTCCAGTTTTTCTCCGGTATGCCTTATCACTTATTCAGTTTGTCTCCGGCGAACCCTGCGAACGGCCTGGGATCTAATCCCGCCTCGCGTTTGTTTACCGCAAAAGGATGTCACCTTCGCATGTACGAAGTGGCTTTCCCTCAAGTTTCCCTTAGTCTCCCTTGTTGAGAATTGGCCGTCGAGAATGGCTCGGGTTGACGTTTCGGGTCAAAGAGTCTATGAAAGGATGCATAGCCTCGTCTTCAGACGAAACTTCTGTAAGGGTGAGGATACAGGACTGAACGAACGCAAGGGGTTCGAAGCGGAGGACTCGCGATACGCTTCTCAGAGTTTCCAACGGCGACATCACCACAGAGAGGAGATGCACGTGGCAAAGCTTCGAGCGTAAAGGATAAAGACAGCGATGTAGATAAAACGGAGGCGAGGAAAATCTGTGGAGCCAGTGACATGAAGTGAGAAAGGAAAGCAGTCACGTGCACCGATGTGTACGGAAGCAGAACGATCCGACTCTCTGTGAAGAGTACGAGAATTGGAGGATGGTACGTGGGCTAAAGGATACAGGGCCTCAAGACCGGTCAATCACACGTTGTTTTCGAATTTCCGTTTCAAGACGGATTATAATAATAACGGAAGCTGCGAAAGCTTCTGAATAGGATTTAAGTCTCGTGAGGATTTAAATAAAATAGAGAACGACTATAGAATGTCGAGTTAACGCCCTATAATCTATTATCGATTTTCTTCTGGCACCTGGATAACCCAAGGATAGACATCCCTTATTTAAAAAGACTGACATTTTTTTATTTTTTTTTCTTAGTCCATAGAGAAAAGTTTGCAATAAGGAAAGAATGTGTTAGCTTGATTTTTATCAGGATATGTAAGAATCGTTTGGGATCCCGAGGAAAGTGGTCGACAGAAAAACGTCACGTGTTTGTGTCCGCGCCGCTTTGTACGCGACTTTTTATGGTTCAACTGACGTGACCATGAAAATGATGGGATTTCAAAAAGACGTAAAGAAAAGCGAACACGTGCAATATACGAGGTATGGGAATAAAAAATGCTGGAAAATAGTGCAGATTCGAAATCTATCAATTTTCATTGAATTCGTCAAAGTGATTTACAATTTATGGAAATTCGATAACACAGCGTATACATTTTCGGAAAAAGTATATAAACCACTGAGCACTATCTAACATGTAGCAACTTTGACCTATCGGATATACATTTTCTACACAAATACAGTTGCGAAAAAGTTAGTTCGACAAAAGTTTTGTACCTTATTATTCAAAACCAAAGTGCAGGATTTGAGGTTGCTCATCATTTCCTAATATTGGATTTTGCACAAAGCTTTCACCGCGGAGAAGTCAAATTTAACCAACTACTTTGTACCGGTGGCTTTGCGAATGTTAAAAAAGTGAGGAAGTAATTTGCGAGTTCCAACTTTTCCTCCTTAATTAACACAAAACTTGTTGAGAACACGTGGAAAAAAACTAGTGTTGAGAAATTGCCGTAAACTCTTTAATCAACTCACAACATATATTGAGAGAAAGGTTCGAGTATATTATAAATTAAATTTAAGGTTATTCCACAAAATTCCAATAGTCAATGAAATGCAAATTGATTCCCACACAAAAAAATTGCCGGTTCCCAATGATCTGAAATTTTATTCGCAGGATTCTCAGAAGCTGAAGTGAGGTTTATTATCCTTGCTCTTTCCTCCTCCTAACCTACACGTGTAAAGCAAGGAAGTTCCAAATTTCCCCGTCGGATCTTCTCCCCACAAAAGTTCATCAATATGCAATTCGCTATGAGGTACCAATGAGTGATGGTATTTCTGCGGTTTACCCTGAGGGAGACCGATGGGATTGGCGAGGTAGATAGACGGACAGTGAAAGGGATGAACCATAAGTACGAATGCACCGCGTGGTTCAAAGTGAGAAAGGCTCTGCGCGTTGATCGAAGCGACAAAAAGAGTCGAAGATAGCGGATGAAGGAAAGCGAAGAGAAAGACCGAGCCAGTCGAAGATATAGTGAAAGCAGAGCTGTGGGAGGAGCACGGAAAGGGACAGGGAATTAAGAGAGATAAAGCGATGCGATTGCGGAAGAAAAAGAGTGGGACCACACGCCGAAGGCCGGCATAGTGATAAGAGAGAAAGTAAATTATGTGTGTGCACCGGAGAACGAAAGTGAGAGGGAGAGAGGGTACGTCGAGATGAGCGCAGGGCCAAGAAGGAGAAAGAATGGGCCGGTGTGCGAGCCCGAAGAGATATATAGGAGCGAGGGAGACTGGCTTCGAGACTGGGTCGAGAATACGAGGGAGTGTGAGGGAGAAAGCCGAGGGCGAGCGCGAGACTCAGCTCGTCGCGAACGGGGGGAGGTTGAACCGGTGGAGGATTGGGAATGGGTTCAGTTGTGGCGCTACCGCGGTTCGGGTCACACGTGTGACCATTTCGCGCTATCGTTAAGTACGACAAAAACAACGCGTGCTACACGCGTCTCATTATTAATGAGTCTCATTCGCTCATCGCTTATCTCCCAGTGAGGTTTTCTTTAAAAGCCCGATGAAGTCATTATCGAATACCGCCCGAAATGTACGATATCACAACATTTTTGTGCCATTTTCAAAAACTGAGTGAGGTCAACAACATTTAATCGAAAGGTTATATTTGTGTGTGCTTCGTCAGTGGCGATGGATACCCGATGAACTTAATTCGTTCTATCTGCAGATAAAGTTTTAATTGGAAGATGAAGGGTCCTCACGAGTAATTGGTGTGAATTACCGAGTTCAAGAGACAATAAACCTGTCAAGGGTTAATCGTTCCTGCGACTGTTTTTCACGTGACTACGAGTGTCGCCGGAATACATACACAAATGATACTTGGCAATTGGGGACACCACTGGGCAGCACCGAAACTCGGCAAACAGCTTCCAATCAACTCGGGTGAAATTTCGATCGTCAAACGTAACCACATTGCACGTTTCATTTTCACACGTTTTCGCTCACTCCCGGTCCGTCCTTGGTCGCGCCGGTTTTTCGCCGGTGTTTGGTGGCGTGTCCTCGCCGGACCAGCGACCAGCGGCTTTACCACGTATTTGATGGGGCATTGTGTCGTCGGAGTCTGTGGTTCGTCAGTGAAAAGGCCAAGGGTCGATTTTAAACAAGGCCGGCATCTCGTCCAAAGTAAACGCGGCCATCAAACGTGTCCGTTTATTGTTTCACAGTGCCACTAGCTACGTGAAAGAAAGTGTTAAGAGTAAATTGCCAGAAAGAAAACAGAAGACGGCGCCAAGGTCGCGGGGTTAGGCAGTTAAAGACGAATTACAAAGACAACGAGTGAATTATGTGACGAGCATAAAACCATCGGTGTCATTAAGATAAACTAGAAGAAGAAGAAGAAGAAGAAGAAGAGCCTCTCAAAGCCGGTGGCACGGGCTCCCGAACAAACTATGGAATGTGAATTTAACGGCGTGCAACTCGCGAAAGATAAACAGTAGAAGTTACGTTCTGAATGTAGTTGTACGTTGTACAAACGTCATCAAAAGTCTACGTTCTTGTTTCACGTGGACATAAAAAAATCATAATGGATTCTGGGGAAAATATGGATGCCACCCTTTACGAGCACGGGGCAAAGCTTCGTAGACTGCGGCAGGGTTGCTCTTTGTAAACGTTGGGTGGGACCCGGTGTATACAGACGATTCGGTGAACGGGGAACGGCGCACTGTGCGTGTTTTGCGAGAAGAGGCCAAGAGCCTTGGAGCGTTGTTTCTCGAGACCGGCTCGCGCGTATACTCTTTAGTATTCTTTGACGCTTCGGTGGTCGTGGTGGTGGTGGTGGTGGTGGTGGTGGTGATGCTGACGAAGACCACGTTCGTCGTCGAATCAGCTCCGCGCCTGAGGCTGCCACCGACGTCGACGACGACGGCGACGCCGAGTGACGTATATACGCCGGGATTATACCGCACGTTAAACGAGTGACTCGGGGCTCTCCCAACTATCGGATTACGAGTTGGCGCGCGAAGTGCGTGCGGCTTCTTTTTCGATCCCGGTAGGAGCCGTCGAGGGGCGCGCTTGTCCCCACGGACAAGATCGCACGGTACATCCCGAAGAGTAACCACATATGCCCCCGACTATGCACTCCCACAAAGCATTCACCGTCTTTTCCCAAGCCAAAAAACACCAGAGCTAAGCGAACTTCTCTCGGTCAATGAGGGTATTCAAGTACGACAAACGACGCGAGTAAAAGAGCAATAAAGGTACACGTTCACGAGGGAAATAATTTCGAACACGAGTCGGTGCTCCGCTTGTTGTGGTCCGCAAGATTGAAGTCCACTTCACCGCCGCCGGGAAACACCACAACTTCCCGCGTTCATTCTCTCGCACCGTCGAGAGACCAAGTGGCGGAAACTTCGAGGAGCCCAAGTGCTCGTAATTCACCACCGCCGGACGCTGTAGGATTCACGGTACGAAAAAGCCCTGCGTGTCGTTGTGGCTTATACATCGTCGAGAAACGAGGAAGAGAGATAGGAACTGACAGCGAGGCGGAGAGCCGGAGTGGGAGCGAAGGAGAAAGATTAAGAGAGAGAGAGAGGAGGGGGAGTGAGAGAGAAAGTGGAAGGAAGCGTGCAAGCAGACGATCGGTCGATAGCACATCGTTGTAGTCGTTGTCGGTGACTACCATATACCACTGTGTTTGCATAAACTGTGTGCCAGCTGCATTGTTGAAAACATATTTGTGCACGTGGCACTGACGCTTTGCGTGTACGTAGACAGAGCCTATATAAACATATATACATACATATATATATATATGTTCACACGCCTTGGTACAAAGTGTACAACGGTGCATGCGGACACCATGAAAACGCGTTTGTCTCCTGACGTTTAGCGTTGATAGAGAAACACGAGCGGAGCTGTTTTCCGACCGAGCATCGTCGTCTCCCGGTGCAACCTCGTTCCTCCAACGATAGTCCGTTTAGTTTCCGCGCTCGATGAGAAGATAGACACGCGGACGTAAATTTGTACCCGCAAACCCCACTGAGATACAAGGCAGTTCCAAACGCACCGCAGTAAAGCTGGCGGGTCAGAAGGGACCCTAACCGGGACACTATTGCCATGTCCATTGTAACAAGTGGTGCAACCACCAGCATGCCGTAGTACACGATGCTCTTCCGTATGCATGCGCCAGAAAGCCGGGCTCTATATGCGCCGCTGGTTGACTCAAGTGAGAAACGTACCCGAGACACGGAGATACAACGCTGCACGAGATTGGCGAGTGTCGACTCTGACTAACGAGCGCAGTGCGGAGCTTGCCTCAGTCTCGCTGCCGTTGATGTCCTTCTGGTTTCATGCCTTTCCGCAGTCGCGGCATTCACCCTTTGAGACCTTCGACGACAAACGCAACGGAAAAAGCCGTTCTATGATTTTCCGCAATGTAACAATGACACACGAAAAGAGCCCTTGGCTGTAATCGACACTGGGAACAATTTTGCCTCGTTGGGATGATCAAAAACCGCATGAATTTGGCACGCTGAATTATTAATTCCAGACGAATTGCGTGATGTTTGCCTTTGCGAGTGTGGTTCACACACCGAACACCTGCTGAAGAGAGATCGTTTTATTATGTAATAAATAAGTCATCAAAATTGGATATACATATCGTCTTATCAGCGGGCCCATTCGGCAGGTGATACCTTCAGACGCGTCTGAAGTGAAAACGAGTTTTTGCGGTCTGGTTTATGCGGATTACCGTTGGGTTAACGAGCGAGAGCGAGAGAAAGAATGAGTGAGACAACAAGGTGTTATCGAATTGCGAGAAAGTGAGACGAGATTGACAAAGGGAACGAGAGAGAAGGAGAGTAACGTGCGAGGCTTGGGAGAAAGGGAGATTCCTTCGGTGGCGTGGTTTCGGTTTCGAACCTTGCGCTGAGCCACTTCACCGACAACCAGAAGCCTCATGATTACTTTGAGGCCTCATTGATCGTACGTCCGGGCGCGTCACGAACTTGCGGTTTCGGGCTTGCGGTCGAGTTTCTGGTCGTGCAAGGGCCAACGTCGCGGTTTCGTCGGGGACCACGGAACGTCGCGCGCGAGCGTTTCGTCGGTGTCGTTGCGTACACTCGAAGCACCAGCGAGCCCGAACAAGTTCCTTTTCACGTACGTGAAAGATAAACAAATAAATACAGAAGCCTAGAGGCAAAGAAAAAAAAACCGAAATATGACTTCATCGACAAATCAAGCCTCACCTCGCACGGATAAAAAGAGAAATGCTTATTTCGTTGGTACAAATCACGGTATCTGAGGCGGAAAGTCGTTAGACGAGAATCCATTCAGTCGCGTTTCCGGAAGTTGTTGAGAGAGAGCGAAAGAAAGCCGAGATACAGAGAATCGGTGGAAGTGGAATTGCCGGTGGAAAAGGAGAAAGTGAGACGGCGAGAGGGTGGTAAAAAAAGCTTAGAAGCCTTAGTATAGACCGAAGGCTGGTTGGAGGTAGTTCCAGAACCGTTTATTGGCTCGCCCGGCGAAGTGAACCACGGAACAGCGTGAAGGAAGATATATCTATGTACATCTATATATAACTTGGGCTTTGTCTCTCGCTTTGGGGCTGGTCAGGCGAGATTGTTCCGTTGGCGTTTTTCGAAGCAGCGATAGAGGGCGAGAAAGCTTCTCCGGATCGGACGCCACCGCGGCGATATCAGTGAGAAAGAGTGGTAACGACTCCTTCGGGTGCTACTTGGACCAACGCCGTGGAAGAAATTTCGCGAGGGCTATCTATCCACTCTGTTTGTATGAATCAACCGGAAGTACTTTTTATATGTCTGGTGCTCACCCTCCTCGTCTATATCACCGTTAGAACGATCTACATCTGGATCATCAGGATGAACTGAAACAAAACATTTACGATCCCAAGTGGAAATGGCCGTTCTAACGATAAATGGAGTTTAATTTGAAACATCCATTGAGAAACAACAATAACGCAATTTCAATTAAATTTACGACACGGAGAGAAAGGGCAAAGGATAAAGAAGGAGAGATTGCAATTGTTACGGAAAATTGTTCTCTGGAGAATATCCGAGGAAGCCGCTTGAATACGACAGGGAAAAGCCACTCTGCGTGCTCACGAAGAATCGTAAATCATATCCGAATAGCAAACGCATTTTCTCGATAAACTCGCTGGCTGGGAGCACCAAGCAACCAAGCAACTGTTCTCTCTCTCTCTCTGTCTGTCTCTCTCTCCTCTTTCACTCGCTGACTGCGGAATATCGAATGAACCAAGAGGCGAGGAGATTGAACCAACAGCAGCAAGCACCACTGCTGGCTATTTCACAAATTCTATCACGAGGCTCGTATTCAGAGATGTGGTACTGCACAGCGGCGCGTTAGCATGTCAAATAAACAATTGTACACGCTGGTCGGCGTACGTCACATCTGAATAGATAACACACCGTCCGACGGGAGATTTACGTAGAAACTGTTGAATTACCGGCACCGAAAACTCTCGGGCGTTCGCCCTAAAAATTAACGTGCATGCTGCGGTACGAAGAAGCGTTAAAAAAGTTTACGACCACTTTGGGATACTGAGCTCAAAGCACCGTTAAGTTCTTTTGGTGCAGCGGACTCGTTCGGTTAACGAAGTTTTGCAGCTTTCGTGGGCGAAAGCAAGGGTATAGAAAAAAAAAACAGTTTCTAAAAGTCCCGAGGAATTTTACGTGAGAAAAATCGATAATGGACGTCTGGGATTATTCGGATCGAGAAGCAGCGAGATATCGCGGTAAGAGGAAGTGGCTTCAGGAAGAAACTGTTCTGATAGTGGGTGATCGGTGCGCCGAATCGCCTCGATACGCCGGAGGCGGACCAATCCGGAATATCGTTCGGCGATAAGATACCTTCGACGTCGAATAAGTTTTAAAGAGGGGTGGGAAAAAGAAGAAAGACACCAGACGAAGCCAGGTGAAGATGTCTAGACAAAACAAAGACCCGGTACACAAGTGCCACTCGGATCCGGGGGCGGGGGGCGCTGCCACAACCCCTGCAACCCCTTATGTCGCTGGTAAGCGGATTTCACGCAGGCACGTACTACCGAGCCTCGTCGGCTCGTCCGCCACCCGAAAGTGCGTACTCACCCTAGACGGATACAGTTACGTTATCGGTGAGTACTGAACGGCTTGAGTGACGACTATAGCCAAATGTACATTTTCCGAAACGATGAACTGTAAAGATCTGTGATGATCCAGGTTTGGAAAAATTGAAAAATTGTACTTGAAATATTTATGAATGAAATTAAATAATGCAGAGTGTTATACATAAACTTTGAAATGGGGAGTCGAGTCCCCTGGAAAATTTAATATATTGTGGGAATTCCACGTCAAATTTATCTCGCTTCTTCAGTGATTTTTATAATTTTTTAGAATTAAGTAGTTTCAGTTTTTTTAAATTTCTTTACTTGAATTTTTGAATCTTGAAGCTGATTTTGATTTCGACGTTTGTTTGAATCTGAAAAATGTTAATACAGTTACCTTGATGAATATTAGTATTGGATATTCACAGAGACTAGGAAAAAGGCGGGAGAATATTTTTCTTGTGTTCAAGTTGATCGCTGTAAATTTGTTTTTTTATACTTTGCGGTGCTCGTAAAGCTTAGGTTGTATGACTTGACCAAATTGGTTTGGCAAACTTCAATTTTCTTTGTAGGAAAAGTGTCCGATCGGAGTATAGGAATTTTCTTTGAGGATCTTTCGCGAAAGTTGCAAGAAATTTTATTTAAAAACCGTTACGACGCGAGAGGAGATTGACTGTAAAAATGAGAATATCGTACGCGAAAGATCTTTGAATGGTCATTTATATTCTGAGGTCAGGCGGCGGCTTGAGTTGGAAAAATGCCTGAAAAGCGAAGTGGACCGAAACCAATTTGGTCCGGCAATGCAAACTAAAGTCTACACGTGCAAAATGGAAAAAGATATTGGTCCAGCTGATCTCGGCAGTAAAAATAATTCCATTCATAAAATGTTAATCTTTACGTGCTTGTCTACCGATATATTTTTTTTCTCAAAACAAAACACTTTAGTAGTGCAAATGTACCACTATTTAGTTTTCATGATCAATATGTTATATGAAATGGTCCCCTTTAATGACTTAGGCAACAAGGTCACCAATTAGAGTTCCACTAATAACGTTGAATCAAGAACGCGAGTATCTACAGTTAAGCTGTCCGGAAAATAACGATTTGTTGAAGTAGTCATAGAATTAAAATTTTTACGTTTGAAAGTGTTTTCAGTACATGCCTCACACACTATAACATCAAGGTCGCGAAGCTCAAAGCTTAATTAATGACCATTAATAAATTCTCAACTAAATGAATTCCATAGAAAACCCATGGCCTTTATACTTTTATGACAAACAGAGAAAAGGTCGAGTTTTCGCTATGTAAATTTACAGTGCTTATAATTATTTGCTATGCATGCATTTCTAGCGTTTATACGAAGCTCCCATAAACTCAGTCGCACAAATGACGTTGTGCACAGTGGTAACCGCATTTCCGTCTTAGCAACCACTCCTCCTTCATATTTACATATTCTGCAAATATAATTTCAAAGAGTTTAGTTCAGACAGTGACAGTTCACGTCATAAATGACAAAAAATCATTGTTATTAATAATCCTCGCCCAAAAAATGAACAGAGCTTTGCAAATTTGCTAAATCGTTACAATACAAGTATTTCACATTATTTCCAATTTCCTGAAGTTTCCAAATTCGCTTGTTTTCAAATAAAACCTCATCGTCATCCTCATCAAGTTGACTGGTGTAAGTGAAAGAAAAAATCATGTACCATTGAAAAAATGGTACCAAACAAGAGCCCGTCAAGTATTCACCATCATTAATTCTCACTTATTCGTTCTATGACCGAGTAATTAATCATTACGAAGCAACTTCTTGGCCCCGTTCAGAAAGTCAAATCTGACAACATCCTCTCCGCGGGTGCTCTAATAGCCACTCTCTTGATACGAATTTATATAAAAGGGAAAGCTATTGAAGGAAAAAAAAAACGTACCGTGACGCACGAAAATGCGTTTGTATACGCGAGAAGAATATACGGCTATTCCATACAACGTCGGCAGATAAGGATACACTGGTGTAATACCACAGCTATAAATGTTCATCCCATAAAGCAATTAATCAAGCGGTTATTGATCCAAACACTTCTGGTTATGTGTATTTCATATAGCATCTACGAATATAATAGACGAATGAATAACCATAAATACATCTTTGCTTCCTTTCCGATGTACATTATATTCTATTTTCGATATACGATAATCGAAATGTTAGAAGCATAGTATGCCGGATATTTATGAAGGTTTATATAGGATACTTTGCTTAATAGAGTATACCACTCCGTTATCTCTTCCTAACTAAGCCAATGGTCATTGGGACGTCCAATTCTCGTCCCCACAATTTGCTCTCTTCTCTTTTTTATATTTTCATCTTCGTGTTATTGCACCGGTGTCGCATTTCGGATGGTGATGCCCTAAGCAACTCATGATCAGCTTTGGGTTTGCTTGAATGCTCAAGTCGGTGACGGTCGCTGCCATGGACACTATAATATAACGATCGAGATATCGCGTGCTACGAATACTTCCCGTGTGGTTTGTGTTCGCCGGAGATCAGGTAAAATCCACACGCAAAGACTGAACGAAAGGCAGTGACGGCGAAGGGTTTGAGGGAAAGAGGGTTCGACTGGCGTCATTACTGGTGGGCAACGTTGCACCGCGTTCAACCATGGCATCATCAATTTTCACCACGTGCATTGGGCCAGCATGCACTTATCTCATTTGCGCTAATATCCGCCGTGGCCCGATCGCTCGGGGATTCGACGCGCAACCCACTGGAAATGAATGGTCGTCGCGTGACAAGTGCAGTCTGCATCACTCCCGCTTGGCCATTGTCGATCCAACGATAGCCAAGTTAAAAATTTCCTCTTCCCTCATCGACCCTCTTCGAAACTTACATGCGGTTCTTCCGTGGGGCAAACGAAGGTCCCTCCATTTTGTTGACACTCCTCAAGATCTTCGAAAATGGCGGTGGCGAGTAAACGGGGACGATTGTAGACTGAAATTCTTATGGTTGGATCTCTAATTGGTTTATACAGGGTGAAATAAGGTTCTTAGGCCCTTCTACAAACCTTCAAACGTGGGATATTTTACCCATTTTGAGCTTAATGGAGGAAGGGTGTTTAAAGAGTTTGAATTTTGACGCTAGCTAAGTTAAAATTAAGACCCTCTTCAAAACCTAACCTATGTAGTCCTTCCGCGGAGTAAACGAAGCTCCCTCCATTTTGTTGACACTCCTCAAGATCTTCGAAGATGGCGGTGGCAAAATTGTGGACTGAAATTCTTATTACGTACGTTTTTTGTTTGCTACCAATGGGAACAAGTTGACAGTACGGTTTCGATTTGATTTCAGTGACCATCACGCAGCACATCACATGCTGGAATTGATCGTCAAAACTACTTTTTTTTTGTCCGTACGCCGGATATCCGTGGCGTTGTTGCTTTTTCACACTCTGCGATGAGCATTCTGATATTCTAGTTCGGGATTTTATCGGCATTCCGTGACATAACGCAGTCGGTGAAATCGTAGTGGGATCTAGTAAATATGGGGTTACAATGCCTATTTTTTTATGAATGCAGATATATTTTCATTAGTATAACAAAGCAAATAAAATGATATGCTTATTTCAGCCTCATTCATACGTGAATCTCGCATTTCCAATTGTTTCTCGTCCGCGCTGACCCTAGAAACCATTGTTGGATAATCCCATTATTATTTGTTGAATTACATTGTTTGGCATTTCTCTTGCTTTCTGTTCCATGCCTTGGTACAGAGTTATTATACTCGAAACTTGAAACCGCTCTCAGCTAATCCGGGGAGGCTCTTTGCGCTGTGGCCTTTATACAGAGTGTACATTGATTTATGTATATATATACCCCACCACACACACACACACACGTACACACACATATATATATACATAGCCCAGAGTAAATGCGCTCATTTTATCGCGTCTTCGGTTCAGTGCCGTTGATTGACCGACGAACTAAATTTGTTATATACGATCACCAGCAATCATGTTGCCCTCGAAAAGTCATTGAGCCCGAAACCTATCACGGCGATGCGATAGGTGTCATCCGTTTGACATGTTACCGCATCAATATTTTTTGCCAACTTTTCGCATGGGATGCAAAAATCTCAGCTACACAGTGCGGCAAATGCATTGCACAGGCACCAGAAAAATGAATAAAAGTACAATGCAAGCGTCTAGACTGGCAGGACTCTTGAACGTGGCTAATTAATGCACAGTGTGTAGCGCTGCAATACTCTCATTAATATTCTATAAGAGAAGAGCACTTTTTTTCGTAAGCCCTCATGTATATTCGTTATTCAATGCTTTACACGAGTCGTTGACCTAGAAACGAAAGTACAGAGCATTTATATATATCTGGATGTCCCATCACTTCAGGGTAGATGTATGCCTGTGTATTACGTGCACCAGACATATTTCATATATCAGAGCTTACCTCGTGGGATTAGGTTACCTTACCTGCGGAGGCTTGAACGCTCAAAGCCTTTGCCACTGCAAAAAATAAAAGGTTATCCTGAAGAACGTACTCCAGAGCACACGTGCTCACGATGATTCTTTATGATCCATCTTCACCCTCATAACATGCACACGCAGCGTCGGATGCTCGAAGCGTGATTTATCTCATGTTCTCTTTCGTCACACCTACTCATCGCATTGTGTTGAGTCTCCATCGCTCCCCTCATTATCCGGATATTTTGTTCACTGCCTAATTACCAATTGCTCACTGGAGCGAATGGATTTCCAGTCGCTACCTCGGTTTATTGCAATAGCCCTAGGCTTATTCTGTACCAATGTCTCGTCCAAATGACTTTGGTTATAGCGCTGAGATATTATTCCCTGTGAAGAGCTCTAATCACAGGGAAACCTTGAAGTGGTGAATTTACCATTCAACGGCCATTTCGAATTCCATTTGACGCAATGCTCCATCATCAACATCATGGAATGAAGTCTTGCGTGGTACCTGAAGAGACAAACGCTTGATCAAAATAACCAAGCGGTTGGTTTTATTATTAATCGGCTACCGCATATTTAATCAGCCCTTTTTATCTCATGGCACGAACTACATGTTTGGGGTACTTAATTTTTTCTACGGATAACATTGTTGATAATTTCTGATTAGAGAAAGCTGAAGAAAGTTCTCCGTGTACCGTCTGAACCTTCGTTGTCAGTTTTTCAACTTTTATACGGTGAAGTGTTCATCATTTATGCCGAATTTGAAGCCACATTAGCGTGCACGTAACAAACATGCTTTTAGCTTTTTGCGAAACTTTTCTTCGGTAGCAGAGCAGATGAGTACTGTTGTTACATGCATGAAGCGAATTAAAAAGAAAGTGCAGAGCACGGGCTCGGTCGAGTACGGCATTATGCAAATTGATTGCAAATTCGAGCCCGTCAGGCCTTCGTTAAAGTGATGAAACACCAACGAAGCAAGTCCGAAGGTAATAAATTGAGATTCTTATTTTTCCTTTACGTGGCTCATATTTCTGGGAAAAACATGTTCGGATTAACTACTCTATTCATTGAAGATAGCGAGCTATAGCTATGTGCTGCCTTAAAAATGCCTTTGGAGCAATGTTTAAAATTTATTTTGACCTTAGTATGAAATTTTACTAATTATTTATCATCTTTATGGGAATAGTCAACAATCAACTACTTCGAAATAACTATTGTTTTATATACGGCTGCACAATGACCTTGAACAATTAGTAAATTAAAATGTATACATTTTTTTTCACATATATTTCAATTCCAGATTTTTCAGTCAGGGCGATTTTCAATTTTCGTTTTAAGAAGATATACGTATTCCTTACACTTTTGCCTTTTCTTCGGATTTTCGACAGGATTTTCCGGACCCTTTTTTTTTCGTGCATTACGATATTAAAAATTTCATCAGTATATCTCCAGGTATCACGAATCACTCATCTGCGAAGATACCACGAAATCTCATCTCCGACAGGAAGGTTAAGTTGCCCAGCGGTTCCGATGGAATCTCGATCGTGATATCGTTAAAGTTATGATTTTCGCAACCTTCAATTTTGTGCAGGATACATCGTCTCCTGGAGCATCCAGGCCACGAAACGAATCAGATTTTAGTGCAACTGAAATCACTTTACCGGCATTACGCTCTCTATTCGTTTACGGTACCTGAAGAATCTACCCAAGTATGATGTGCATATGTGTATAAAGCATTCTCTGTCAATTTAGACATTATTTTCTTCACTATCTCAGATTTCCCCTACAATTGAGCACATCAAAGTATCACTAAGAAGCATGTGAATTTTTTCAGAATTTAAAATTGCATGTTTCAAAAAATGCTTTTTTCAATATTCATATCTCACAAATTTGAAGTTACTGGGAAAAAATGTGTGAACATAAAAGTAGTAGTTTTGTGTTGGCTATTTAACGAGACATTCCCAATAATTTTCACGCCCTGCCAGTGTTTATAACCGAACAACAAGGGAATAATTCTTCTATTCAATAACGGTTATTTTGTTTGTCTGAGAAAATTGGAAAACAAATGATATAGAATTGCTTTAGGGGTACTTTAGTATTTTAGTACTTTAGTAGGATGGTCGAAAAAACAGTGGGTGAATTGACAGAGAATGCTCCATACATCCATTTACATATGTTTGCAGATGTTGGTACATATACTCGTGAGTAACGTGCTTTTCTTGCCGGTACATTTCTCTCTTGAAATTACGTTTTCTCTCCGGGAACATCATTCAAGTCCAAGGAAATCACGAACTGCCTAACGCCACAGGATCATATCCTCGTCCGTAATACACGTGCGGTATAAACGTTAAGTGCACACGTTGCGAGGATTATATTCCGTTATCCACTACCACGTACAATCCAGAAACCCAGCCCTCAACGTTTTTGAGCTTTCATCTCTCGTGGCTTTGTCGAAATTTTTATTTTTTAATTCGAAAAACCTTCTGCACATATTGACTTCGATTATTTAGAGCACTTTGTCACGCCCACATAGCGTTGGCTTATTTAATCCAGTCCAGGAAAAAAAAAATGTTATACTAAATGTGATTTCATTAAATAAATGAACCATGAAGCATCCCTCACTGAAACATGAGGAGCGAATGGAAAATTCGCAAATCCCGACACGTGTCGTCTGCAACACTCTTGACTCTGTCCACCTGACAATTCAGTTTTGTTAGGCGATTGAATACGCGTAACGTGAAAAAGTGTGCGTGAGCTCGAATTATCCACGTGCTCGTTTTTCCGAACAAAGACCCATTTACGTCACCCGTGCCGACAAAGCGACCGAATCATTTGTAGAGCATGATGAACGCAAGCTTCACTCACTGGCCACGGTTCTTTGAAGCGAATTTTTCCAATCACTAAAACGTTCGGTGTTCAAATATACTGCAATATACATCGTACCTTTTGATAGCGACAAATACAAATATTAAATATTAATCTAGTCGTACATTTATTGACAATCCGACGCCTCCTGCAGAAACTAAATTCACTAATGGAAATTATTTAAACTAAAGAATCTCAGCGTTCGATTTCAAACTAACTCATCTCACGATTTAAAGGCAAATTACCTTATGTCAAATATAATTATTGAACTGTCATAACTCGATAATGCGGTTGACTAGCGTTTAATTACAATTCATTATGACAATCTCGATGAATTTTGCTTTTTTTATAATAGTTACTCACTTTATGTCATCACTTGCATTATAGTAAACTTAGTGACTTAGAAAATGACATCATCGTTGTATAAAGAAAAGGTGTCATTCATAAAGAAAGTTCTCAAAAGTTTGTTCCATTTTATAAAATTCGGTTTATTCCTTAATATAGATTAAGTCATTATTTGGTCCAAAGTCATACGCATTACTTATAAAATGTTTACTTAAAAATCACTCGATTCCGGTGATTTCGCTATGTTTTACAAAACGCAGTTAATCATTTTCATGTGTGTTTTTCGAAGCGTGATTAAAAATAGATAAATAGTGCCTGATGATGTCAGTTCACGCGGAAAAATTAATCGCATTTCGTGGGCAACAATGATAAAACTGCGATAGCCTCGTGTGATAGGAGCGCGCCCTCAGATACGATCATCGTCCCTTGAGAGGACGCATGCCTTATAAAAAACGGGTGAAATGACATCAGCGATTCCAAGGATATCGTCGGAGAATCAGGTGCCGATCGATGACTGAAACCCGATCATGCGAGCCTCATCGAATCGCGTTTACAGTCACAGACACATAAACACTCACACTGATAAGCTTGAGAAAACATTGTTATTTGTCATCTCCTCGACAGAAAATAAAAGTCAGCAACTGGATTGTCGCGAATCGAGCGTCGACTTAAAAATTCATACTATCCTGATTAACTATCTGAGGGTGATCAATAAAGTAGCGATCAATATAACAGTCGCCTTCGCGAACGCAATAGAAGAGGTGGCCGCTCCCTTTCCGGAATTGTTATCGGAAACGGCTCTCTTCGTGTCAGTTAAGATAACCAGGGAAGTCTTCGCGGCGAGTTTGAGTTTTGCCAGGTCGACGGTTGTTCTGGAAAAAATCATTTTTAAATGACCCTCAATTATCAGATTCAATGTGTGACGATACATATACAAATAGTAATTCAATTTTTAAAAAATGCGCAGCTTACCCTTGTTTTACGGATGAGTTTAATGTTGCGACGGCGACTTTGCCCGACAATGCGAGATTAGATGGAACTTCCGGAGTTAGGTCAACCGTCAATTCTTCGGTATCACTGAAATTTATGACGAGGAGTACGGTGTGATTGGCCGCCGAATTAACATTGGCTGTACGAACTATGGCCAGAACTTTGTCACTGTTCTTGACAACTGTTTTCAGCGTTCCAGTTTTGATTGCCTCCTTGGTTGTCTTCAATGTCGTGAGAGCTTGATACAGTTTATAATGGGATGTGTTGGCTGCTTTTTGCGCGGCAAGATTCAATGTTTGAGCGTTTTCATGGACCGGAAGCCACGTTGTCTCGTTTTTGCTGAATCCTGCAATAAAAATAAAACAGAAAATGACTTATCGAACATTTGCTTAAAATAAATCAATATTGTTCACATTGGAACAAATCAATTATTTTGATGCAACGAAAAATTTTGTTGGCAGGTTTGACGATAAAACATTAATCTGTGTATTGCCCGACGGTTTCATAGGATAGTTTAATTCAAGCAACATTTTTTAAACAATATTTGGTCCGAAAGATTATTAATTTGTTTAGTCAATGGAATATTGACATCATTCAACGAAACGGAGTGTAATATTGGTTCAAATAATGGGTTTATTTGAATATTTTGAAATAAATTGTCTGTCTGACAATTTAGCGATCAATCCATGTATATATTTCTCTCAGTGCATATACGTGTATGAATTACCTGCACTTAAAGTGTTATCCCATTGGAAGGGCGTTCTGCAAGGATCCCGAGAACGTTCCGCGTACTTGTCTTTACCAGCTTGACAACCTTGAGGATCCTGCGTGTCTTCCCAGCTGATATCGCTCTTATCAACCATACCAATTTCCTCGCCATAATAGGTAACCGATACACCCGGCAGAATCATGGCCAGCATCGTCATCTGATCACCTCTGTCCGGATACCTCGTCTCTGTTCTTGATCTGTCGTGATTTCCCATCTATAAAAATGAATTAAAAGTGAATTCGTTACGGTTTCCAACACGGTAGCAGGGGAGACGGAAATCGTGGTCATTAATATTGATTGATGGTCTTACTCATTCCACTTCTGGTTTTATATATTTTTAAACTATGGGACCATGACCTCTTAACCCTTTGCCACCTTTCTAACAACCACTTCTTAGATAATTGACAATAATGTGCACTAGTTTTTCGAAAAAAAATTTTGTCCCCCAGCATCGGTCATGTATGAATGAAAATTGATGTGCAATAACTCAATAATCGTCGGTAAGCTTCCGAGTAATAAATTTTAAGCCCATTGACAAGAAGGAAAAATGTGAGACACAAAGGGTTAAATAAATATTTTTGTCGAAAGTTGAATGAAGATGCAGGATCATTTACAATAATTTTTCATCTCCACGAGAATAAAAATCAAATGTTTATACATAACTTTAAACAAGGTATTTGTTCTAACCGGAATTAGAACGGTATTCATTAGCATAAATTATGATTGATTAATCAACTCACCACCCAATTAGATACACCGTTCCTCTTGTTCGCCTCTGACGTCCACGTGTCTATGATTTTCTTGAATGCACTCGGAGGTGATTTATTGTTCACGTCCGTGATGAACTTGAAGTTGAAGGGAATATGAGAACCAGCGTCGTAGAATTCTACGGTTTTATTCAGATCCGTATATGCTTCGGTCATCATTATCTGCACACGAATATGAAAGATGTTCGGTTCATTTTTGCATACCTTATCACGATAATATATCTATTAATTTATAGATACGAACCCGCTCGTCAGACGATTCAATCGTTGCAAACGTGTCAAGTAACAACCTCCAACTCTTCACCAACTCGTATGTTTCTGGTTGATCCTTGGTGTATGGGTGGTTGAGATACGTGTAATCGTTTGGAGTAGAGTTAGGATCATTCGATAGTGGCTCGTCCCTCAAATCTTTGACCTCGAATAGATGTGGCACCGCATCCACTCGAAAACCATCCACGCCTTTAGTTAGCCAGAACCATATTACGTCCTGCGTAACAATTTTTTTTTTTTTAATTCAAAAGTAGAACCTTGCAAATTGCTTCCTCATCATTTTTCGCTGTTTCGTAGCTACTTCTCTGAGGTTAATCAATGTTTACTTCCTCAAGAATGAATAAACAAAGCTGCGTACTATTTTAATTACATACTAAATTTGACCTTGATATCTCAGATAATATTTCGAAAAAGAATTGATGTCATAACTTCGATTTCTTCAGGATCAAAAGTTCCTTAAAATTTAAATCATTCTATCGATTCGAGCGAAATTCAATAAACGTTCAGTGCACATGCTTTTATGGAGAACCTTTTAGCGGAAATGACGTTTTTTTTTAAGAAACGAGAGGCGCTGAAACAACTGAAATAGAGTCACCTGAACTATATCCATAATTGAGATTGGTTTATTACGTGAGAATGGCAACTTGTCATCGGTTCTATCTGGCGAAATTTTCGAGTACCTACTTTAACAGCAGAAAACAAGGGAATATCGAACGGGACGTGGCACGACCGAAATGGATTTTTTCAAATTCAGTGTTTACTCTCGATAATAGTTTAATCTAATCTAACCACGCCATACGGTACACGGAATGATCGTACCTGGTTGTACAAAACCTGTTGTTAGCGAGTAAAAACCTCTTCGCGATATATAATGACTCTATTTTTGCAATAAAGATGCGCAAATTCAATACGTACCGCCATCGCCTTCTTCACTTCCGGATTTTCGTAGTTAAGGTCGGGTTGTTTATGGTGAAATTGGTGAAAGTACCATTGTTTTCGATCTGGGTGGAAGGTCCAAGCCGGACCACTAAATACGCTGATCCAATTGTTAGGCGGGATGCTTGCGTTTCCGTTCTTTCCATCCTTCCAGATATAGAAATCTGTGTATGGTTCCTCACGCGCTACACTTTTCGTAAACCACTCGTGCTCATCCGACGAGTGGTTCGGAACCAAATCGAGGATGACTTTTAAGTTTTTAGCCTTTGCAGCTTTGACCAACGCATCGAAATCAGCGATTGTTCCATAATCCTTGTGGATGGCCTTGAAATCTGATATATCGTAACCAAAATCGACCATGGGACTGGCATATATTGGCGACAGCCATATTGCACCGATTCCAGCATCTACGAAGTGGTCCAGCTTCGAGGTGATGCCTGATACAGATCAATATAATATTATTCCACGAATATTCACACATTGAAAATCTCCAGGTCCTAAAATCGGCATTACAATGGAGATCGTTGCAAGAAACAAAAAAAAAAAAAAAGACCAATACACTGTTTGCCATTTTTAAAGGAGATTTTCTTTCCCACATTAATATAATTCAGATTAATATAAGAACAATTCTTTCCCACATTAATATAATTCAAAATCAATCTTCTCGGTATCTTCAAGGTCTTCGATCTTTCCGGATTATTTTATTTTTTGCGGATTCGAACAAATTCAACTTTGTTCGAACTTTTATCCTCATCCTTAAAGCCAATTTTCTTCTGTTTACAAAAGAATTCTATCGAAAATAATTTTTTTGGGCGAATAAACAATTCATGAATATGTGAATCACGGTTTTGATGCTCTCTGTTAATACCACGTGAAACAATTTGGTTTTTCTTACCGTTCAGGTCGCCTATTCCATCATTATTGCTGTCCATAAAACTGCGTGGGTAGATCTGGTAGAATGGTGTATTCTTCCACCATCCGATGTTCTTAATCTCGGCGGCTACAAGGCCGACACCGAGAAGCAGCAAGGCTAAGTAGCAACTGGCACGCGCCATCGTGTGCGAATCTTCAATCACTGCGAGAGTTGAGTGTCGCGCACTTGTTATATAGGATACGGTCGAGCTCACCGGAAAAAGATTCTGGCACTGATATGGTATCGGTCTACTGCTAGTAGAAAAAAAACTGGTAGAAAACTGATAGTTGATAATGCAACGCTGATTGTGCTAGAAAATCGATAGATGTATGCTTCGGGGTTCTATGTTCCCACAGGCACGAAAATGAATGTGGCCTGTAGGACAAATCCACGCGAAACTAACCATTAAATCTGCATAGTTCATCTTTGCGTAGTAAAATGAAAAAAAAAAAAAAATGAATCATATGTTTTCACGGGAATTAATTGATGATGTCCGAAATTTACCTAATTCGCTGTACATAAGAGGCAATTTACATCAATTAGATGTTTTTTATTTCTCTTTAAAAAAAATCTTGTTGGCCAAGTTTAAAATAAATTTTTGAATATTTTTTGTGCTGTATTAATTTTAGTGAAACAAATTTTAGTGTACAAAAATTGTCTAGTAGGTTTATTTCATTCAGTTTTTCGATATTCTACGATTAATGACTGTGCAGTGCTGAATGAAAAGATGTTATGATTGAATTGGCAGGGAAAATGGCATCATATAGTTCAACTTGCAGCTCGACAATAGTAGCTCTATTAATGCAGTTTCATAATATAAAGAATCTAATAATATCCGGTCTTAATGAGTATAAACAGTTTATGTAGGCATGTTGCCTCATAATTCTTGGCAACAAATTACGTTACTCCTGCTATTAATAAAGCTGATTAAAAGCGTCGTTAACAGACGCCGATTAAATAATGGAGAACACACAAAGTTGGTTGTCGCGACTAAGGAAAAATATTGAAGGCTCATTTAGCGTCGGACCAACGTGCCGAAACTTTGTTCGATAACTTTGTTCAATCTTACCGCGTACAGAAAAAGTTTTCCAAGTTTTCCGTAATCACATGTTGGCGGAAAATGCGCGTTATTCATGCACCGCCAATCTCAAAGTACTCAGAATGTTCACTTCAAATCGTGTTGTGTTGTTCTAGCGATGATTAACTGGTAATTCTCTATCTAATAACTTCTAGACACAGTGTGACTCAAATGACGATAAGACAAGCCACGCCGGTGCAGGAATCCGCTTTTTTTCTAGATGTCAACAATCGGGGAATCCTTCAAAGGAGCTGCACTTAAGTTGTTTTTATAACGTCTTAATGTTTGAGGTAACTATAATTTTCACATAAACAGCTAGACAAATGTTTCCGCAGTAAAACATTTCCATCATTAATTCGAGCAATATTACAGCCTAAAATAGCGCTGGTCATCATCAGTGTATAATTTACGTCATCGTTACCTTCAATTCGTCACGCTTTCAGTCGTGTCAAATTGTCGTGCTCGAACAAAATATCAATTTTACATAACATTTCTGTATCAACGTATACATCACATTTGCTACATAAAAAAAAACGATATTAAAGAGTGACATAACGTTTCGATTTGTCTCTTAAGATATAATTTTTCTCTGCATCGCAATTTGGTTGATTGGTTTTTTATTTTTCGTAAACAATAATGACAAAAAGTTGTATATAAATATCGTATTTTATTTTCTTAAAAAATCAATAAATAGTGTGCAGTTTTTAATCACCCGCGGTATCTCATCAAATTTTAGAATCTAACGGCAACATCGATGAATCTGTTTTATTCATAGTTTGTTAGAATAATCATCGAAACTGAGAGGGTGATAAATCTCGAAGTATTTATTAAGCGTATATCGTTATCGGCAGCTCGATCGTTAGTCTCTATTAGGGACGGTGACAAATTGCAAATTATTGACAAATTGCACGATTTTTCATCGTAAAACCCATTATATAGTTTTCGGAGCAACATAAATTACTGCGCCTTCTGCAGGGACTCGGACATTGGCTGGATCGACGGTATCACTGTAACGATAAATTTCCTCTTAACAAACAACCAAATGATTAACAAAAAATAGTTACAATTTAAATAATGGGTGAATACGATGTAGTTGCAAAGGAGATCGGTTAAATTGTTCTGTGGGATTCAATAAAAAAAAGTAACTACGTTTTATTTCCATCGATATGGAGTAGAGCCAAATAAGAAAAAAATCTTACCCGGGATTAAGGTTGGAGTTCAACGTTGCACGATAAATTATAAGCTCAGTTGGCAAATTCTCAAAAACTCCAAGATCTACAATTTCCGATTCATCACTAAAGTTCATGACAACGTAAACGGATCTCTGGTCCGGTGCTTCCCTGAAATGCATTGATTATCGTCAAATATATGTGTCAGTTGATTTTATCGTCCAGATGTCGAGATACGCAAGAGATAGTCACGAGCTTACCTTGAGAATGCGAAAACATTATCAGTGACAAGTTGCGTCGTCAGGTTACCCACTCGGACAGCTGGCCACTTTCTCAGCGCAGAAATGTCCTGGTACATTTTGAAATAAGAATCCGAAGCGACCTTCTGATCGGCGAGATTGAGGAATACGTAATTAGGATTTGTGGGTAGCCATGTCTTCGGGTTTGTGGAAAATCCTATAAAGAATACCGTGTTCATTCTTCGCTCCACAAGCTTTCAAATACCATTGAGTTATTGATAACGAAAGATGATTAAATCTAAGAGGCAGTGATACGTCGATGGAAATTTTATCATCCATTGTTAAACGTCTATAAGACTGTCTTTCTCGCACCTGACCTCACTTATTTCATTTCCGGTCTTCCCGAACAAACGGCTTCAAGTTGCAAGAAGAGTCGGAAGTTCTCAAAATTTGAGCATTATCTGCCGAATAAGTGTAGGAAAGGAAGGGTTCTAAAATTTCGAGCTGTGGGACAGGAGGGCACCTGCCTCTTCAAATAATATACTTGAGGTACCCGACACATAGATATATTTCTTATATTCACCAGCGGAAGTCGAATTGTCCCACTGGAAAGGTGTCCTTTGCGGGTCCCTTGATGCTTGCTCATAGCCGTCCTTTCCAGCGTTACATCCCTGAGGATCCTGAGTATTTTCCCATGAAATCCAGGTGTTTTCCATTCCGATTTCATCCCCGAGGTAAGTGACCCCGATACCGGGCAAAAGTTGAGTCATAGCAGTAATAGCCTGAGCTCGACGAGGTCCGTAACGCGTCGCCAATCTTGCTTTGTCGTGATTTCCAGCCTACGAGTTCAACGAAGATTAAGTGTTTGTTCAGTCAGCAGGGGCGCGCACCCTTAGTCGTTGTGCAATAAGACAATGGTTCGCACTGTTTGCCTGAGAATGGTGGAGTCACGTAGCTAATCCCTTATCGCGTTGTAATGAAAGGAGAAATATTGTTCCGCACGAATCGGTGAACAATAGATTAACGGAATACGGGATTGTAACATGTATTAATGCACGTATATTGAAGAGATCAATTTCAAGGGTTTCCCTTTTGTACTGACCACCCAATTGGCCGTGGCGCCTTCCGGCATGCCCGACATCCAGTTGTCCACGATCATCTTGAAATCCGATGCTGATGAACGTTCGTTAGTGCTTTCTATGAACCCGAAATTAAAAGGCCCATCCGATCCGAACTCATAATATTGAAAGGTCAATTCGAGGCTGGTATAGGCTTCAGTCATCATTACTCTGGGCCTGCCATCCTTTTTCGTGTACTCTTCAAGAACGTTGTGGAACTGTTGGACGATTTCGTAAGACTTGTTCTGATCTTTCGTGTAGATATGATCGAGGTAGCCGTAGTTGTTGGGGTCCTGGGTATGGTTAGACAGGGGTTCGTTGAGATACCTTTCATCCTCGCACATATGGTTGACAACGTCAACTCTAAAACCATCGACACCTTTGTTTAACCAGAATCTTAGGACGTCCTGGAATGAGAAAATTAGGATTGTGTTGATCTTTTGTGTAAACAATACATTGTCGTATTCGAGTTCTGAAGTTCTGAGGGTTCAGCCACCATGAATTTATAACAATGGCATGTGAACGAAAATGGCTATCCTTTTGCGTAACGTACCTGCATCTCCTTTAGGACCTCTGGCCGATGGTAGTCGAAATCTGGCTGCTCCGGAGCGAATTGATGCAAGTAATATGCCTGCCTTTCATCGTTCCATGTCCATGCTGGACCACCAAACACACTGACCTTCAATAGGATCGATCAGTATATTAGCAATGTTCGAATAAACCTTTGGGAAATCGTAGTAGCAGTTAATGTGGCTACTGTGGATTCCGACCATGAGGAGACCGAGTGAGGGATATCGATTGAAATGGCTCTAGTTGAAAGTGACTCGAAAACTTTCGTTTACCTCGCTCGATCTACAAGCTAACTTCCATTGTTCAAGAAACTTTTTATTTTCTACTGATAATACCATCATTCTTTCACTGAACTTTTCCGCAATTACCCTATTATAATATTTACGTCGGATACAACCGGTGCTTAAGATGCCTTAAGTAGATAACACAATGGTAGTTTAAATGATATTTGAAGAAATTCAGTCTTTACCCAGTTGTTAGGTGGGGCCATGGTACCGTCATCCTGAACAGTGCCATTCATCCAGACGTAATAGTTGTCGTATGGCTCGATGCCCTTAACGCTTTTCTGGAACCACTCGTGTTTGTCGGAACTGTGATTTGGTACAAAGTCTACGATGACCTTGATATTTAAGGCATGAGCTTTTTTGACGAGCTCCTCAAAGTCTTCAAGTGTACCATAGACAGGATCGACATCGACATAGTTCGAGATGTCATAGCCAAAGTCAACCATCGGACTTGGGTAAATCGGTGATAACCAGAAAGCATCGACCTGGATATCTTTCAGATGATCCAACTTATTTGTAATACCTATAACCAATACACACACTTTTAATGGTCAACGGACAGCGAAAACGGAGTTTCAGAAAGAATAACAACAACGGGTTTGTCATTTCGGGTCTTCGTACGCTGGCATTGATTGCATAATTACGTAAATGAACGCTCGATCTAACGAGCCCGACCTTAGTCGTCGCCGTGAACGACAAACCGTGACGATGAACAATTACGCTTGATGCGAGATTTCTGACGACTGTAGTGTCTGTGTAATTGTTCTTTTCATAAAAAAACAACTGTTATCCACCAGTGAATGACAGTTCACTCGTTCATACGACCGGAAATTATTATTTCGCCTGCATATGATGGAATAACGAATGCAGCAAGATTCCACCCGTATATAATAACCGGGTTAGGAGGTAATGACACGTTAAACTGTATCTCACTCCATAACTTGTCGGCGATCATGGTGGGGAATAGTTAGTGCACTAGGCGAATAGTAAATGTCACATAGCTTTAAAGATCTACCTTTGAGATCTCCAACACCATCACCATCGCTGTCCTTGAAACTTCTTGGATAAATCTGATACAATGACATAGTCTGCCACCATTTCTGGTCAGCAATGACACCTAAGCCAAAGAGAGTCACCACGACCAGTATTCCCAGGAATACCCTCATGATTTCTTCGGAAATTTATCTGAAAACAAACGTGTCGAATCAGAGAATCAATTTGCGTCAATCAGGTGATAAGGATGAGATAGGGAAACGGTTTTGGAGGCACGATATGTAAACACGTAGACCAGGGCCAGTACGGTATTGAAAAACTCACTTGAGATTTGTCTTTTTCGCGATTTTCGAGTGCTACGTACGTTGACTGCTGACGCCAATATATCAGCTGCTGCTTTTATACGAAACTCCGGATCTTGTGTCGACCACACGGCTCAGAGTGGGGAGATGTGTGCTGTTTACGTGATTAAAGAATCTGGTGCTCATTATTATCTTTGGTTTTTGCTCAACGATTCCAAGTTGGATGTTGGATAGAGTGATGGATGATACGACAGGGAAACAACGAACTATTTGGTAGTCAGGTAGACATTCTTCCATGATTTTTATCTTTCCCATTATTTTCTCCTATTCTGTTTTAACCCTTCATCCGTTTCCGATTGTAGCCTATTCGACTCATACTTGCCGATACAGTATTCCAATTTTTATTGAAAACTACCGTACAAGTGGTCTGAAAGTAGGCAAAAGTTTAATCAAATCTCACCTTTCTACGACATAACTCTGGGGAGGATCATCAACCCCTGGAAAAATGGTCGATTACTCACTGATTCGATCTGCGAACCATTCACGGATAAGCAACCATCTTAAGGATTCCTAGCTAATCCAGGAGATACTTTAATCGGAAGCTCAAGGAAGTTATCCTGGTAAACTTCTTCAGAGGGGAGGTTAGTGTTCTGACTTTTGTTAATACGGTTATTTTTTAAAGGCTTAATATCACACGATGCAGATGTTAGTCATACATGCAACATGGCTTGTTGATAAAGTGTCACACCCGTGACGAAGTGTGATTAAATGTCGACAACAATAATTGGTTGATTAGTTATCATAACAATATGTTAAGCAGCAGAAAATTTGTCTCATTATATTTAGCGTCATTAGCGTAACTATGGAAAATTAGTAATTACTAATATAATGTCTATTGCTATGCTTACGTTGAACTGGTAAGGACAAATGGGAAAGAACAGCAGAGACGAGATATTTTTCAGAATCATTATTTTTATTTAATGCCAACATCGTCGACTAATATCAGTTCAGGAGATATCAAACGTGGTGGTATTTTTTCCAAAATTATCCAATGTAGGAATTACGTCCGTGGATTTACTTTATTCATAGTCTGAAAAACAATCATAGAAATTGCAAAATTGTAGCTCTGTAAGCAATTCATTCGTATTTAAGTGAATCTCATGGTTTCTCACCATATGTTAAGGTCATAAGTCATTGATTTTTTGGCACAGTTACATCATGGCTGCAATTACGATGTTTCCTATGAAACGTAGATTACGAAGCCTTCTGCAGGAATTTGAAGGCTGGTTGGCTTCACTTTAGCTCTGTAAACGATATTGATAATAGAAATAATAGTGCCGAATTTATAAAACCTCTTCTACCATTATTAATATAACAGGTTCATTTACTGTGCAGACATGAGTACCATTTTTCTGAAAATGAATTTGAAATATCGAAATCCAAAAAATCATTTTTTGTACCATACTTCCAAATATCGTTTTGATTATTTCGATTATTTTTCTATGCGAATAATTGGATTTCGCAGGCACAATAATCAGTGTCTTTTCAGTAAAAAAAAAGTTAACCCCTTTCTATGCAAACTTTTTTGGCAGTCATTTTACATTATTTTATCAGCATCATAACATTTGTCGCGTTTAGCAGTGAGTTATTTCGATATTTCAGATTTATAGTTTCGTTTATATATGACATTGTTGTTACTAAGCGACTTGATGCCGGTTAATTATTAAAAACAAATATTACCCGACATTCAGGTTGGAGTTTAATGATGCGCCATAAATGGTCACTTCAGCGGGAACGCCATTAAAGGCACTCAGATCCACATTTTGTCGTTCCTTGCTAAAGTTCATGACAACATAGACAGCCTCGTCTTTGTTTTCCCTGAAAAACGGTTTCGTTGTCAATGTCGATATCATGAATTATGTCGATCCAATAAGCCAAAACTTTTTCGATCCTCCTCACCTTGAGAACGCGAATACATTGCTGTTCAGAAGACGAGTAGTGAGGGTACCTTCTCGGATAACTGCCGACTTTTTGAGTGAAGACATAGACTGGTAAAGTTTGTAGAATGATTCGCCCGCAGCTTGTTCGGCTGCGAGGTTTCGGGTCACGTAGTCTGGATTGACTGGAAGCCACGTCTTTGGATTTGTCGAGAATCCTATAATAAATCATAATATATTTGCACTGCTTAACAGCCGCCGGAAAAATGAATATGTTAAATTGTGATCATAAATTGGTATACCTAAAAAAGTGCCATTTTCAAGACGCGTTAAGATGAAAAATGTCAGGATATTTCATAGTCATTTTGAGATCGATTACATATCACGTTTTATTGGCTAATTTGAGCGTAATTTGTGACTTGGCAATTTTTCCTCTCAAATAACACTCAAATTATTCAGTAAGCGTGATATCGAACAGATCTTAAAATCGTTTTGTAATTTTTTAAGATACTCTGTCGCAATTTCAAAAATGGCAATTTTTGACATATGTCGGCTCCCAATCTTAATTTGTTAGGGTTATTTTTATGTGCGAGGTCTAAAAAATTTGTCAATGACCGATTCGGAAAACGGTTTTTTTGTAAATTGATATTGAAAGCAATGGAATATTAAACTAAATTTTTATTGATTTTGAAAGATTTACCAGCTGAAGTGGAATTGTTCCATTGGAAAGGCGTTCTTTCTGGATCTCTCGAAAGAGTTTCGAATCCATCTCTTCCTGCATCACATCCCGAGGGATCAACGGTATCCTCCCAAGAGATGTAGGTGTTCTGCATTCCGATTTCGTCGCCGTAGTAGGTAACGCCGACTCCAGGGAGGAGAAGGGTCATGGCGGTGACGGACTGGGCGATCTGGGGTCCAAAATGAGACGCGACTCTCGGATTGTCATGGTTTCCAGCCTACGAATTGAATCCTGATTGAGTCCTGTTTATTTCGCGGGATCTGGGAGACCGATTCTATTTTGTTTCGTTTCAATTTCGACTTTCGATCGTGTACGAATAATGCCCCGAACAATTAAGTCCACCACCAAATTATTCGTGTTTTCAAACTAAACTTAATAACTGCATTCATTATTAAAAATTCAACTGATCCTGAAGTTCATCAATGAATTCGACTCATTTGTTTGAATTGATAAAGTAACCCGAGTAATTAATTCACGCGGATTATTAATATTATCGTAGTAATAACCCTTCTGTTATTGATATTGTGTAATATTTCTTCATTTGGTCCGAAAGTTACTACAGATTAAAAATTTTACTTTTTACCTGACACCATTTTTTGTGCACTCTATGTTTTTCAAGATTCAAGGATTAGACTTTCAAAAAAAGGGTTGTCATCTAGAGAATTAATATGTTATGCGTTTTTTTAGATGAGTCAATCCCTTTAATGCGATGTAATGAAGGGAACATTGATATGAGGGGTCAAGCAGCTGCCAAGAATTTTTACTGACCACCCAGTTGGCAGTAGCCCCTGCTGGCATGCTGGACATCCAGTTATCAACGAGGTTCTTGAAATCCGCTGCTGAAGAGTTTCTGTTGACGTCGGCAATGAAACCGAAGTTGAAGGGGAAATGCGCACCGTAATTGTAGTATTTAATCGTGTTTGGATGAGAGGCGTAGGCTTCCAGCATTATCACCCTGGACTCGCCGTCTATTTTCTGGTAGTCGTCGAGCACATTTCGGAACTGTTGAATCATTTCGTACGTCGCTTCCTGATCTTTGGAGTAGACATGAATGAGGTATTCATTGCGGTTAGGGTCATCGATGACTCCAGACAATGGTTCGTCCAGAAACCTGTCGTCCTCAAGGATATATGGTACAGCATCCATCCTGAAGCCATCCACACCCTTCTTCATCCAAAATCTCAGGACGTTCTATTTTACGGAATAATATTTTGTTTTTTCACTGAGCCACTGAATGGACCTCTAGGTTTCAAAGAATCACACTAGATACTATAATGTATGTAATGCAAAACAAAACCTTTTGTAGTATGTACCTTCATCTCCTCTACGACAACCTCGTTAAGGTAATTCAAATCTGGCTGCTGCGTCTTGAATTGGTGGAAGTAAAATTGCTTCCTCTCATCGTTCCATTCCCAAGCTGAACCACCGAACACGCTGACCTAATCGAGTCAATCAAACTTTGTACATTCAGGATGCATTATTTTGGACTTACACCATCAGGAAAAACAATAACATAATAAAGAAACTATCCGTATTTGTAGAAAGTTTGGATTTTTACCCAGTTGTTAGGAGGAGCAATGGTACCGTCTTTTTTAACAGTACCATTTCTCCAAATGTAATAGTCACTGTACGGTTTGATGTTCTTGACACTCTTCTGGAACCACGGATGCTGGTCAGAACTGTGATTGGGTACAAAGTCGACGATGACTTTGATGCCAAAAGCGTGAGACTGCTTAACGAGGTTATCAAAGTCTTCGAGTGTGCCATAAATTGGATCAACGTCAGTGAAGTTCGAGATGTCGTAACCGAAGTCTACCATGGGACTTGGATAGAATGGTGAAAGCCAGAAAGCGTCGATATTTGAGTCCCTCAAGTGATCAAGCTTGCTCGAGATTCCTAGTGACAACATTTTTCGTTCATTTCGCAGGTTACGATAATACGTTTTTAGGAGGAAGGATATTATAATTCGGCTTGTCGGAAATCCATACCTTTGAGGTCTCCAATGCCATCGCCATCTGCATCCTTGTAACTTCTTGGATAAAATTGATAAAGTGACATTGTTTGCCACCATTCTTGTTCGCATGTAACCCCAACGCTGTATAGGGCCACCATAGCCCAAACTCCCAAAACGACCCTCATGACTTTTCAAAAGTCTGAAAGATAAAAAAAAAGGATATTTCGGTCTTCACTCATATTATTTTAGGCAAAGTCAACGTAACAACTTTTCAGAGTCTCGTGTTATTGAAATACTCACGTTTTAACTATTTACTGTTATGTCTTCGAATGTCACTGAACGCAGTATGCCTGAACACTGTTCATGCATGCGTTCCTCGTTGTTCTTTTATACACTAATGAAGTCGACTTTCCGCCGGAAACGCCGGGGAAACCAGCTGCACGCTACAATGCGATAATTGATCGATGAACGTTTTGTATGCACGCATAATTATCTCCTGAGAACGTCTCGTTGTCATGACAAATGATGAGACATATTGTGTTTTGTATAGTTCAAGTTGCATCTGCGCGAATGTCAAGGGGACGCTGAAACTGTGGCCTCAGCTAGTAGAGCAAAATGGTATTTCGCGATAAAGTAAACTTTGACTACGTCATACCAAACACATGCACGTACAACGAACGCTCGTGTATAGTTGCATTCCATGAATATAACATCGATTATGGACATCGGTAACGACCACTTGCATGACAAAGAGGATCGCGAGCTATTAACTATTTACGATAAGATTTAATTTGGCTGACGCTTATTAGAGCCAGAAAGTATGCAATATACGAGCTCGTGTCGGGGTCGAATTAGAGTTTATTAATTGTGCCATCGACCGCTTGCATTTCCAAAACACGATTCTGTTACATACAAATTGTTTTCAAATGTAAAGAATGCTTTACGCATTGAAATACAAAGTGTAGTAACTAAGTACAATTTGTCTGCAAGGTCATTTTTGAAATGTCAAACGTCGAACGGGTTTAATTCCAATCCAGAACAAAATTGCGGACAAATTGAGGAAAACCAAAAGGGTGACGTGTTTCGAAGAAATGACCCGATCTTTCGTGACCGGCACTCGACCACAAAAATGCCGAAGTCATCGTTCTGGAAACGCGGTCCTTTGCTGGAGACTTCGGACACGGCAAGGACTACGTCAAAAGTGACTTACGATTTCAAAGCTACGGAGTCGTTGTACCGGAACCTCGTAACGTCATTGTAGTCCTCGCACCAAATTGGATCGACGTCAAAAGCGATCGAGATCGTGGAAGTTACGGAGCGAACGTCCAGGTGCTTTTGAATGTCGCGATTGTGTTCATGCCTCGAGAGGTTCAGCTGAAAATCGAAACCCTGACAGCGCGAATACATGTTTCATTCCTTGGCGAATTCAATTTCCAAGGAATACATGTTATACTTGACGGACAGACCGGCACGTTTTCTCTTCGGCAATGGTAACCGAATAATACATGCTTTATTCAGGTAGGGAATAACCGCATCTCACTTCTGGTAAGGCAATCGATTGGCACATGTGTGCAAGGCAAATTTATGTTCTCCATAGTCGTTGCAATGGTGGATCAGTTACGTGGTAGCTTGAAATACCAGCAATGTATTTTCTAGTGGAGATCGTTTCGTCGTGAAATGGGGCAAGGATCTTGGGCACTTCATTTTGGAATTAGAACGAAGAAGAAAAAGAGCGTTCTAATTCGGGAACATGTTGGTCCTGTGTGGGCTTTGCGTTAAAGACAACAAACGAACGTTTCGGCGTCCAGCGAAACGAGTTTTATCGAGCGGTAGTGGCAGGCTAAGTGAAGAAGTACCAGTTGGCACTTTCCGCACACCGTAACATATATTCTGCGCACCATTCAACTATCTTTTCCGTAGATATAACTCGGACAGTCCGATTGGTTCGGTACTTTCACGAGATTTTCGATCCTCAGCCTGTTTGTTGCTTCTGTCAAAGTTGTCTTGTTGAAACGTCTTTGGCCGATTTCCAAGGAAACGACTGAATACGCTCGGGGATTTCGTGAGTGAAAGGCTTCCGTCAATCGTAAAGTCGCAAGTTGGTTTATTTCCTATTTTGAACGTTATCAATGTTGACGTATTTACGACCCATGGCTTTATATGTCGGAACGTTTCAGCAATGATGCCGTGATCACACTGCAACAAAAATCAATCGCTCACTCAATAAAAATAGAATTTTGGTCTACTTTGAATGTAAAAAAAAATCTTTTTTACAATTCCACATACCTAAACATCCTTCAAACAAGTAAAATTTGGAGAAAAAGGCCGTGCACCAGACAATTAAGTCCACGTCTAATTATATTACGAAGAGTGATCTTTGAACGTCCTAAAAAGTTTCATTACTAAGCTGCTCTCCATTGATACTATAAATCAAGATGACAAAGATGTTACCCGTTCCAATTTTATGGGTGATTTGACACATTCATTCCAGACTCTAATTCTTTTGGACTTTCATGCACGACACTGAAGTCCCTTCTCAAAAAAATGTATATATGAATATCTCTATGGACTGAAGCATGCACGTATTTTCTTTAGCGAATAAGACGTTTCCTCTTTTTTGCTCTCTCTATTTCCTGACTCGCATATGCATCAGTAAGTGGAAAAGAAATCTTTGGCGGTGTTCCAAGGAAAATGTGGGAAGCTCGTCGAGGTCAGGATTTTCTCTGAGTAAGGTCGAGTGGTCTTCTTCACTCTTCTCGCGATCGTGCTGTCTTCTCACTCTTCCCGAAGTCCTCGTCTTTGTGGTACGAGATTTTTAGGAAGCGCACGATGGGTGTTTCGCTTTCTTCCCATACCCCTTTCAATTCCGCGTCAGCATCGTCGACGTACCGTTGCTCCTTCTTCTTCTGCTTCTACGGGCGAAGACCTACCTCTCGCACTCGTGGTAGGAGAATATCGTTGAGGCAAGGAGCCCGACGTGAGGGATTCACGTACCGGAGAAAAAAAATCCCAGAGACTCGGCCAAAGGGGTCGTTTCTCTCTATTCGTCTTTGACATGCTTTTCGCCTTTTTTAAGCTCCACTTTCTATCTGGTTTAGAAGACTTCAAAAATTACCAACACCAAGACTGTATATGAGGCAAATATTACTCTCCCAGATAAATGATGCATGTGGAATTTTTTTTTTATTTTTTAATGTTAATTTTTAATTACAAATATTAGTAGCTGAAGAAATGATTATAATATTTTTAATCCATACTTAATTTTACATACAATTTTTTATTCTAATATTTGAAGAATTTCCTAAATTCAGATAGATATATTTGGAAAATTCGGAAAATTGTAGGCTTCCTAAATCAAATTGTCTGCACGAGGGAAATTAGGAAAAAAATTGTTTGGAAAAAAAGTTAAAATTACAGAGAGCAATGCTTCTGTTTCAACATTGCCTCTTTTTTTACATAACAATTATTTCTCATAAATCATACATTATATCCTTGCGATCATAAGGCAATCTTACCCATTTCATGCTCGTGGAGATAGAAGATGGGCGAGAAATACTCATTCACTGGAATGGCTTATGAATGATTCATGCCAAGAATAGTGGGCTAAAAACGGGCTGATGCACAGTAAATTTTGTCAATTTTTTTGCCGTCGATATGTGCCAGCTTGAAGGCATTCCAGTTTTCACAAGCTTTTATTTATTCCCTGTGGCATCAAGTCTCTTTCATACTCATGTCTGCGCACCTAAAGGAAGCGGAGCTCTCGGATCCGCTTCGCCAGAAGAGCGAATAAGAGATACGAAAGCAGAATGATGGAAAAGTGTCTCGCGCCTCGTTCCCCGTGACTTTCCACTGTCGGTTACGCTGTCTCGGCCACAAGATATAAAAGTGGAGTGAAGAGAATGTCACAAGTCGAAGTGATGCACAAAAAGCGCAACAAGTAACATAATCCCTCTGAGATTGCACTGTCTTTTCTTATGTACAATAATAACATTTTTACTATAAAACAGTAAAAGCACCATTAAAAATATCAATATGGCGAAAATAGCTATACGCATCTCAACATATAATCGAAAACAACTCTTCGGAACCATGCAAAAAACAGTTTTGTACAGAAACAAATAAGTTTGAACTGCAAAAAGAGCTGCAGAGAAAACGATAATATCCCCAAGGTTGATAATCGCAAGGTAAATGATAAGCAATGAGTGTCGACGGAGTTGTTAGGTAGATGTTTAAGATAGAAAGTAAGGTTAGATACCCAAAAGCTGCGCTTGCACTGAAAATAACTACGAGGGAAAAACGAGCTCTGCACTTCTCAGACTGAGAGCATGATAATGTCCCAACGATCTGGGGGTAGGTGGCTTCAAGTACGAAAACGGGCTGCCTGGAATTGGAGAATCTCAGTGGTCGACGGAGTGGGATACTGGGAACAAGCTAGAAGAGAAAGAACCAAGAGGATAGAAGGTTATACTTGGAAGAGTCCTCACAGGCTTTGAAAAGCTGCTTTGGGAATGCTCATTGCAATAGCACTATCAAAATAAATAAAAACAATGCGGAATTTGCAGAATGTATTCCACTGAAAGGATGTGATGTCCATGAGCGAAAAAGCTCTTAATTTTTGGCCATGGTGAATTGAACCATGGTTAATCAGAGGTTCCAGGTAAAGCAAAATCTTCGGTATCCCTTTTTTATCTCAGCGTTGACACTAATTAGTTCTATCCTATTCGAACTCTGCAAACTATCGATACACGCGGCGCCATTCGATTAGAAGTGATCCAGCGAATGGATTGAAGTGGGCAGCGAGGAATAATAAGTGGCAGACCACGCAGTCAATGGATAAAGCTTTCCATGAGGGATTAGCCGATGCTGGACACCCGCACCGGCTCTGGTCCAATCTACGGTGTCGACAGTTGGCTCGTGATCACGATCCAATAAATTAAACCGCACCCAGAAAAAAGTCTAGTTAACGGAACTGAAACCTACGCATCGGAAATAAAATTCATTATTTGAATTCCGACGTGCTAGACTTTTACTCACCTGAAATCATTTTTTTTGTTTATGAGTAATAATATTTTTGAGTAGTAGATATATTCAAACCTAAGGAATAAAATTTGTTTAATATATATATATATATATATTCAGTCAATACCAAATTGATTAAACCAACTATTAGGGGTGTTGACGTAATCAACATCCGGTTGAAAGTTTCCAATCGAGATACATATTCGAGATACCTTGTTATGTATAAAAGGAATATAAAAACTTTTTTCATCCTTGACACGATACTTTGGTCAGTCTACTTGACTCTACTCTAAAATGGTCTCAATTCGAATGGTGCAGCAATGAACCATAATTATACCATGTACACGATGTTGGACGAGAAATGAGAGAATAGAACTCGGCCTTTATTAATAATTTGGTTCAGAATAAAACCTGAAATGGGATGAAAGTTTGTGTTTGCCGAAGTTGTAGGCATGCAGAAATTTCGTACTCTCCAGGGAGAATAACACTTTTAGTCGAACGTATGCGCGCCTATTCGTACTCACACCCACCCACAATTACCACCCACACAGTTTGCTCTCGAGCTTTGTACAAAAACTTGTTTCATCCTTGCTGTGTTAACACGACTAAAATGGACATTACCCAATGCTTCAACAATGTACATACCATAATCATACCATCCACGCGATGTTGACAAGTAAATGAGGCAATGAGTCTCGTGTTTTGTTAATAATTTGGCTCAGGATAAATGCAGTAATGGGATGAAAGTATTCGTGTTTGCCGAAGTCGTAGGTATGTGAGAACCTCGTGATCTTCGGTAAGCATAACGCTTTTAGTCAAAGGTGTGCGCGGGTATTCGCGTTCACAGGCACCCACACAGTCGAGTGTCGGGGCGTCGCGGCCAAGAAAGATACGGCTGAAAAGCAGGGGACACGAAGAAGCCGGTGTAATCCAGGATTTCCAGGCTCCGGTGAAGCAGGCTCTGAGGGGTTTATGGGTGGGATTGATGAAGGAGCTGGCGAAGCACAGCAGTCTAGGGAGCAAGCCCAGTCGGCTTTAACGGACGGTTCTGGAGGATCTCCTGCCTGCCACTCGCCCAGGTAACGTCCCACACTATGTACAACAGTTCACCAGTTCTGGGTTTCCTCGCCTACGAATAATCAATAATCCAGGTGCACAGCAGCGACAGATATACCGGTTACTGTACGGATTCCATTTGTACGACGTTTATAGATAAGTGGGGATGTACTTGCAAGCTATCGGACCGTATTACTATCATGCATGAATGGTGATTGAAGCCGCTTATGCGATTCGATGCACCCCAAATATCCCGTTCAATAAACAGTTATGGTTATGATCCGTAATTAAGTTTTATCGACCAGGGACATGATGGCAATTACATCATAAGTGCGCACTTGAGCGTCTTTGGTCCTAAGCATATTTGGGTTTGCTAAAATTCGCATTTCGGTGCAGAATAGACTCAAAATCTTAGTGCTCAAGCAAGTCGAGCAAATGTCGAATCTAAAGAACTCAAATGTCTAACACGAAGAATCGAAATGTTGAACTTAAAAGACGTATGATTTTACCGAAACTGCAGGCCTTACTGGGAAGTTTCATACCATTTTTTTTTTTCCATACGAAAGTATATTCGTTATGAACTCGGCATATATTAACTGGGCAAACACCTCAGCAGTTTATTACCAAGCGGTCGTAAATGCACTGGGCAAAGAATGAGCAACTCTAACCACGTATAAACGGTTCTGTTCTCATCTTTCTTTCGTTACGTCTTGTCGGGACTTACCGTGGGTAAGCGGCAAACATTGCGTGTTATTACGGACCCTTCGAAAACACGGCTAATTACGAACTTCCCAGCTGACTTCATTAGCGTTTTCCCAAAGAAGATCGAGAGCTATTTGTTTGAGCGTCTAAATGAATCACCGTGTCTTCTCGAACCTGCATTTAATTACAAAATCCGCCATAAGCCTTTTTCCACAGAAGTAGTCTTAATTTAATTTGGGTTTTTAAGTACACTGATGGAAGTAGTTGAATAATGAATTATCAGAATTTTCTCCAGTTGGTAAGCTGATCGACTTTCTCCGACAATCCATTTCCTCATCCACACAAATTCGTCTGCCGAATTCTCACAATGGTTATGGTTGTTGCAATCGTCATGGGAACAATTTCCATCGAAACAGTTGTTATGTAATAACAGTGCCTATCATAACATTTGCTATGCAAAAAGTTGACGCGATAACGATTGCTATGGACACAGTTGCGATAAAGGTTGCTACGATAATAGCTGCTATAGCTAAGATTGCTACGACTACGCTTTTGCATCTGTGATGGTTGCCTTAGCATCTTTCGCTATCCCCTCAGACTTCTGCCATCCCACAGGAGCCCATATCTTCCAGCATCCTTCCGCACTCGGCATACCCTTTAGGGGTTCCCCATTTCTCGAAAACTTTTGAAACCCATCATCTCCCCTTCTCCCAAGTCTTTCTTTTTATTTAGCAAGACTTGCAATGATACAAGTGGAAAAGGTATAAATAATTGGGACCATAGGTTTCATGGAACTGTTCTGTTCAACATTCTTTTCACAATGTGTATTCAAAGGAGAGAGTTCACTAATTAGTCTAGGGTTTATCCGTCAGTTTATGGCGAATATGGGTTGTTAATGGAACGACAACGTTTGACAGTCCAATCTTTTGATAATTATCGCTATGTATCTGATGCAGTCGAGGGATTTCACGGACGTCCTTAATTAACCCACTTTCCAGACTTTCAAAGAGAGATACGGATTGGTCCATCTGGAGATTGATCATCAGAAACTGGCACAACGTAAGTTCATGCCCCGAAGTTGAGATTGCTGATGTATACAAGTCTGACTTAATCCGGTGTCGACTGGGCAATCCCGGAAGATTCGACCGAATCTTCGCGGAAACTGTACGTCTATGGACATCCGGTTGTGCATGCAGCTTCATTGCAAGTTTCTGGCATCGAATGCCTCTGTAACTTCACCTGCGATGACGTGGCCGGAAACTCTCGAAATTCTATATCGTGATGTAAAGTTTCAGTGACCGTCGGAGCGAAGAAACGATGTTGATCGATAGAAGTGAAGACATTAAATCACTTGGCCTTACGAGAACTATTATGTAAATTACATTGGTCAATCGCACGGAAATTGCAGAATCCCAATATTCGAAAGTTCTATAATTAAACTGGGGAATAATTGAATAACTCGGCGGAGAAATTGAATTAAACGGTCGATCTTAATCAGTTGGACGTTAGACAGGCCCGTTGCAATGAAGAAAGTTGGCTGCAATCAGAGCAGGAATATATGTTCGGGAAGGCATGGCTAGGCGCTAACTTCGATGCTCCTATAAATTGAACGGTAAGAAACCGTGTGATAATGTACACAAGTCTGTTTTCGTCATTGTTACCTTGACGGATATATAATAAATCCGGCCACTTATTCTCAACAGCGGATACAGCTTCTATTGATAATTGCAACGATTACTATCGTCTAATTAAGTACCGTCACGTGTGATACCAAATTTTACAAGTACACCGTCGTTTCTACAGATTTTATGTCTACACAAAAACTTTGTGCACCGTTTTTCTTCCTCATAGAACATATTCTTCTAAAAATTTATTTAGACATTTTTTTTCTACACAAATATAAAAATTTAATTAATAAAAATAGATTCAGGAAAAATTGGCACTAGTTGTCGTGCGGCTCTGGTGATCTCTTGAATTAAGGGGAACGGTTCGCGGCCACAACTTGGATGGGTGACCGTTTAAACATACACGGGTTAGCTAATCAATCAGTGAGTGTAAGCTTAGTTTTTCTGAGTCCTCGGTGTATGCACTTGAGTAAGGTGATTTAGTGAATACACCGGGATTCAGCAAAATATACGGCCGACTTTACGGTTAAGGGCATTCTGCAGTTGCGGTACAATGGAGAGACGTATTGGAAGCTAGGTTAGCTTAGTGATGCGTGGGCAGAGTGATAGGAGGAGAGGTCTCGGGGGGGATCAAGATAAAACCTTTACGGGTGTACCACAGAATTGGTACTGAATAAATAAATTTAATAAATTTACCTTTTATGTCTTTTTGAATTGTTTGAAAAAATGGTATAGTCGCACTGCGGGTTTTCTAGAATTCCGAAGATTTGAATGATTACAGGTACACTCGATTTGACTTGGTATTAAATTCGGCTTCGATTATGAAGTTTTTTATTTTTCAAAAAAAAATTGCATTTTTATAGTAATTTTAATAATACTTGAGGACATCGAGGTCATCGTTTGAACATAAAGGTAGTAAGTAGTTCTAAATCGGTTTGCATTTTATAAAAATAAAAAAATTTCGATATTATTTCTTGACTACGGAAATATCACTGAACTTCACTTTTGACAATTCATTTAAAACAAATCCGCTGAGGAACAATGAACACAGGGTCAAAGGTTCATGTGGGCAGCGGTTACGATTCTGGTTATTTTGTGAGCAAAACAACTGGAGAGTTTGGAGATAAGCCTTTTCGGCTCCTGTTGCAGTGTCTAATCAAGTGCAGCAGCTTCTTGCGCGTGTATATATTCAGTGGCCCACTTTCCCACGACTTTACGAAAATGTTCTTAATCGGCTTATCTTGCAGCATTGAATATCACGTTTAAGAAGTACTTACAAAACCTCGCAGAAAGTTTGCACTTAAAGTCCAATAAAAAAAATTTAATTGAAACTATTTTTTTTTAAATTGAGGAACTCCGGCAATTTTGTAATAACTTTTTATTCTGACGCGTCATTTTTTAATTTCCTGATGCATTTTCTATAATTGATACTAATTAGTGTCTATGTGCATCACTTAAGCACTTAATTAATTAAAATTTTCTACGGAGAATTTGCAAAATGTCACATCATATTTGACACATGAAAAAAATTAGTTAGACATACTCAAAAAGTAATAGCACGGATTCACTTTTTGATCGGACGTCGAATACGATGGAAACTCATTTACGAGGTGAATTTCGATAAAAGGGAGTTTACACATAGAATGAAAAAAAAAATCGATCAAATGGATAAACAGGTGCAGAAGTCAATGTCCAATTTCTGTCATATACGACTTGGAAACTTTCCACACATATTTGGACGTCGTAGTTGATTCGGGCAAACATTGGTATGAACGGGAAACCAATTTGTTCTTCTATTACGCCAAGAATTGCTACCCTATTGCGCCTCGACAGGATTCCGCTTATGACCCGAGGAGAGGTTTGTTCGACGAAGGGTTCTTGAAGGGTCGAATAAGGGCATTTACAGGTACACCTGTACCACCGACGTGAGCTGTGCAAACGCAAATTATTATTTTCATCAGATAAAAGACCGAGTTAGTTCGAAAGTTCTTCGGGATAATGGCGAAATTCTAAGAGGAAAGTCCTTCACGAGAGTAATGTGGATACTCAAGAAAGTCTGTGTAAAACTGCGGCCAACCTGTAACCATCAAGCTCCATGGTTGTGGTAATATACTGCTTGAAACAAGTGCACAAGCTACTGCAATTAATCTCCATAGCAGAGTAAGAATAAAATGTTAAGTGTATAAGTACATATATAAAAAATTGTAATTTGTTAAGCAATGGATTATAGAATACGACAGTATACATTTGGGAATAATTAGATGAGTTAAATTGAAACCATTTATTCGAAGCTGCTTCCAATTGGGTTACTCAATTTCACTTGTCGTCTATTACCCAAATTAATAGATGGTAACAAACAGGCAATTATAAATCTTTAACAATTTAATGAAACATATTTTTGTGCAAATGCAAAATTCAATTCTTCTCTAAATTACAATGTAATATTCAATCACATGGTATTATGTTCGAGTACAAAGGTAGAATACTCTCAAATGAATTAATTTACTGCAATATTTTTCAAGCGGAATATGTATTTCATTTTATTTTTTAGTCATACGAATATATTTATTAAAAAATATCATTAATAATGACGCAGTAGCGTCGCGAGACAAATGAATTTTATCATGAACATGGAAAACGTAGAGTCGTTTATATTTAAACGTTACAATTTCTCGCTCCAATAAAAATTGCAATAAACCGCTAAGCGTGCTGCCAGTATTCGAAAAATTTAATATGACGATCCGTCTGAAAAAAAAAAGAGAAACGAAGACCTTGCACAACTCGATTGCACCAAACTCGATATTAAAATCTCGATAAATCCGAGCCCTTTGAGAAATCCAATTTAGCAGCTTGAGTAGGATTAAATCGGATGTTACTTTGATCTATGTCAGTTTCAAACTATTTAGGAGCGGCTCGAGAACGCGCTTGGGAAATGCTCAGCTGCTGCTAAAGCAGACAAAGCAGAAAAATGTGTAATAACGAATACGAGAAATTGTAGGCAAGGAGGAGAAGGAGTGGAAAAGTTTTCGGTGTTATAAGTGCGGTAACATTGAACACTTGAGAATTCACTCGCTATTGCCAGAAACATCGAGTCTGGGCTCGAGGCTCCGTAATTAAAATGGAATTAATTACATATTCCGCGACTGAGTACCGGTCGATTATCAAACCACCGTCGGATTTACGGGCAGCTTTCTTTCGTTTCGCCGCAACTCATTCCAACGATCATATAGATACTCATCAATTCATATGCACCTGGCAATACGATATATCGTGATAGGTTCGTCATTTCTGTTTTTGGTAGCAACGTATCGATTGTTCAGCGCATTGAACACACATTAGAGCCAATCAATCATCGGCCGCAGCGCTAATGATTATAATTGGCTTCCCTAAACAGGAACCCCTTCAAAGCTGTCATAATGCGGAAATTCACTAGCACGTACCGTTCGGTTATTAATTGATAACAACATCCGAGTTAGTTAAAATCAAACCGATTTCTCAATTTAGCTACGATAATGATCGAAGTCACGGATAATAATGAGTGCATCAAAATCAAGTGTGTTCCAAAAAAGTCAAACTGTCCATTATCATTTTTTTGTCCCGTCTCCAATTTCGCGGATGCAAAAGATCGTTCGATACAATTGTTTATAAAATATTGTCACACTTTCCAAATTGCTCTCGTTACATTTTTACGTATTATTTTCAGTTTATTTGTACAATTTAACGTGCGAACATTGCCTTTGGACAAATCGTACGTCAATATGACAAATTTTCGTTTATCGTAATTTCACGATCGTTGATAAATTCACCAATAATCGTGAAATTATTTCTACGTATTATGCTGAAGTTAGTGTACTTCATCCTCGTAAATCAAAAGCTCAACGCAAATATGTACAAACCATTTAGGAGCCCGACGCATTCCACTGGCTAAACGTTTTCCGCGGGCCAAGTGTATTCGAGTTAAAATTAACCTCCGCCTCTTAGGTAATAACCACTGCTGGTTATTTGTCCCTATTACGGCGTCCAGAAGATCGGGGCGTGCCGGTTCGAGAGAAAGAGAGAAGGCTCGGACGCATAAGTGACGAGCTCCGAGCAGCAAGATAAAAACCGGCGGACCAAAAAGAACCGCCAGAAAGGAGAATGCGTGCACGCCGGATTCATTGCTCGCCCTGATTCCAGACAGTTTCATTGGGCATCCAAACCGGATGATGGAAAATAAATATTAAATTCGGCTAATGGATCAGGCACTCTAAACTAATGAGTGGTTGCACACTCTCTTTATCATCAAGGCCGTTTTGATATTCGACTTTGCCGGCGAGTATTAGCCTTGGAAAAGTCGCATGGTCGTCCGAGGCTTAATCTCGCAAAGTACCGTCTGATTAATTATTTGGAAACTTGAAATTCAATTCTACCGATGAAACTGTCGTGGCTGAAATACGAGGCTTGATATGCGTGACGGTTTTAATGCAATCGGAACACGTGCTCTCGTGATAATAACCGATCTTGCTGCTCCTCGACAAAGGCTCTCAGTCTTAATTGGAATTGTATCGATGCCAGGTATTATCTAGGCTCTCCACTGTGAAACAATCGCACGAAATTATCTCGCTACCCAAATCCTCGGGACTTTCACGAATGCACGAATATTCCACGAGCTCGTCGACGTTGATACGTCGAGGGGAAGGAGTGGACACTCTCGTGGGTCGATGCAACCGAACCCCAGACGCACGTGCTCACCTCATTCTGTATCGGTGCACTTAGTTTGCTCCAATGGCCACGTGTATGGGCTTTCATGAACACAACCATCCACTTTTATTAGAATACCACCTATAAATCCCACATGAAAAGCCTCCAAAGTACAGTCTTGGATGGAGTTCATCGATTTAGGCGATCCCATCAAGAAAGCTCCTTGAGAGCTTGACAATATGAGCAAGAATGGGGCGGGCCACTGCAATGAACGTTTATAAAAATGTACTATGAGATAAACAGCTCAAACGTTGTAAAAGATAATGTTTCTCATTATGGATTTCTTTTTTAAAGTAGGAAGCTCTTTTTAGTCGAGAGAATGTCAAAAATTTCGAGGTTATTAAAATTTCGTATGGTATATATCATTAAAAAATTAGGAAGCTCTTTTGTGTCGAGAATAATGCCGCCTGAAAAAATTAAAAGCGAATAATTATGGCTAGAAAGTCAAAAATATTCCGCAATATACTTTTTTTTTTCCTACCGCAAAATGAATGGTGACACGAATCACGCACGTGATCTCACACACCAAGGGTCCGCACTTCCGGTAGTAAATGGCCAGGAAAAAAAAATCCAATTTACGCGGAGCACGTTGAGCGAAATTCAGAATGCAATTTCGTTCGGAATAGTGTGCTTTCCGCGGGGTCCTGCGGGCGGTGACGACCGGTAAACTCATCGCTCCTCAGAGCCTAACGGCAAAGTATGTCGAGCTTTTTTTTGTCGAAGAGTTTGGTGGAATATAGTGAGAGCATCGCTATTTCCACGACACAATTCCCTAGCGTTACTGGCACCGAGCGTTTGAAACTCCTTTGGCCGTAATGCCGACGCTTTTGTTCGCTACGACAACGCGAATCAGACGATCCAACGAAAAACAAAATTTTCCATTGCCCCGGAGACTACGAGCTGAGCTTCGATGCAAACGCTGGAAGGGTCTTTGCCAACACCGACAAGACAAAGTTACTCCCAGAGGTTCTTGATTGGTCCTGGCACATCCTGACGAATAACAATGCTGCGCTTTTCACCGGCGAGCAATCCCGTTTTCCCGGCGGATAACACTCGAGACTCCTAAGCTTCTGCGAAGCCAACTTCTTGCAGGAAATTCGGAATCACTCGCTGTCGCACATTGGCCTCACTCCCACTCGCAGTCTCCCTGAATAAAATTGCAGGCGAGAATGGATTGGCCTTGTCTCGGCAAACAACTTGTTACGAAATAGTAAATACAATGTTGAAGAGGAAGAGTCGAAATGGTGAAAGAAATTGTGCACCGATTTACGACTCCTCGCTTGTTCTTGAAGCGAATTTGATGTCTAGCTTTCTTCTGGGAACAGATGTAACCTTCCAATGTTTATTTTAAAACTTACAATCGCAGCATTCTGACAACAAATACACACACACACACACTGAAAACTTTACTTGTAAAAGACGACCTCTCGTATCTGCAGCATCTGTTTGGCTTTATCTCTTCTTCACGGTGCTTTTATTTGAGATATTTCTGCAGAATTTTTTCATTTTGGTACCTCGTTGTTTGATCATCTCAGGAGATGATTGTTGATACTGCAGCGGAATCAGTAGATTGTGACTGCTAACATAGTTTCTACAGAAAATTTAATTATCTACTAAGAGTACGTTGACAATATTTATTCAATAAATAGAGAGGGAGTATAACTAAGTGTGCTTTGTGAGATAATAATCAAGAGAAAGTGCAATGTGCACCGCTGGTCTTGTTTAACTCGGGAAATCTCATCAATCTTGGAACGGTAGAAAATTATTTCGCGTTAAAGACATTAACTGGTAGGGTTGTATTTCAGAGAGATTTAATATGGTGGAGATTTTCACCGAGGCTTGAATTATGGTGGGATTAATTCGTGGTAGAGAAATTAACCTGGTTTGCTTATGATAAAGTTAGAATATAGTGAAAATTGTCGTTGGCAGATAAATTAATGATAAATCCGGTAATTTTCTCATATCTAGGACAAATTTCTGAGGGAAATTGAATCCTAAAAAAAAAATCCTGGGACGAAAAATCGGCGATAATAGAATCGATAATATATAAACCCAAATGTTAAAGTATTACAAAATTAGAATGGAGTCCTTCCAATTCTACCTCGCTTTTGAAACCTTTGATTTGTGCCAGAAATGTCCAATTTACATATATCATTCATCGATTTTAATTAAAAGTCATATTGATTTTCGTATACTCATTTCATAATTAATACTCGACTATTAATAGAGGAGTATAATTTCATATTCTCTAACACTCTTTCCGTACTATTTTTTTTTTTTCTCCAGGTGAATTAATCACTGACTTAAGGATTCGGTTACGTATGACTGACAAATTAAACTTCACGAAGGGATGAATCAACGTGGTACATTGCTGTCGCAATATTTGCTTGAAAAATGTTTCCTCTTTAAGCTCTCATTGTGATCTAAGTGACTGAAGCATATACTCTCCTCATCCAATTAAAAACCTTTCACTCACGCTCTCGTAAGGTTTTACCATACTGCTATACATGTATCTACTCATACTCTGTTACTGACAGGTATATGTTAACGTAATTTCCTCGTTTCAAAACATCTCCTGTATGCTCGGGCTGGGGGAGTAACATGCACACGATGTGTAGAATATGTAGTCCATGCGGGCAGTAGTCGTCCGCACGCACGAACTCTCGAAACCTGCTAGTCCTCTTTCCCTGCGATTCAATGCCCGTCGTCCTTCGCGAGATATCATGTTTTATTTCGCATCGATTGCGAAATTTTACCTCTGCGGAAAGCCCTCTCGTGCAGCGATGGCTTTACGCGGCAATAGTGAGAGAAAAAAAAAAAAACCGAAAAAACACCGTGAAAACATACAGGTACTTGGCAAAGTGACGCACAAACTCGGAACATTCTATCGATCTTGAATACGTGCTTCGTGAATGGCCGTTCATTTTTTTTCTTTTTTTGTATCTGCAGGAAAGCTGATATTCCTGTATGACGCCGCAGACATTTTTTTATTTTTTATTGGAATTTTGTTAATTGAAAGCCTACATTCTTTGTTTTTCTTCATTCCATCAATATTTTGAAGAATTCATTGTTTCGCCATTTTATCGATACTCCGAAGCCTGACAATCGCAGGTCATCCCACCAATAAAGAATTACCTTTGAATTGTCCAGCGAAAATATGGAATTCGTATATTTTTGAGTTATATTGGGTTACCTTAAGGAAAATATTTTTTTAATATACTTTGCTGAATATATCTGAATAAATTGTTACTTTTCATTGATAAAAAGTTATAGTAATTTGATATGGTCCAAGTCAGGTTTTGTGTCCATTTGTGTGTCCACGTTTTTTCCATGTGGCGGTGTTTTCAGAATTGAAAAGGGAAGTGCATACAAATGTGCTTCCGTTTGGTAAATTGTGCTATTGTTGCCGAAAAAGTAAAAAGAACTTGAAGAGTATAATACATCACCGTTGGCAACAAAATTGGTGTTTGAATCAAGCAATTACTGCAGTAGCCAATATTTCTTCTTTCCTGCCGTACAATGCCTGTCATCCTTCACAAAATATGACCCTTTATTTCCCATAGATTATAAAAATTCACCGACATGCAACGCTCTCGTATCACGAAAATGTCAAAAGCAATTGAACAAAAAAACCTACGTGCAAACATGCAGGTATACGTTACGAGGTAACGTAAAACCTACAACCAAACATCGAATCGATTACGTGCACGCACCTAGAAAACATAAATATTACATACGCATTTTTTCTTTCAACTTGTTGAAATTTTAATCCCCGAAAGTTCATATTAAGTTTAGATCACTGCCTTCATTTTTTTCGAACTTACTCATATAAAAATAGAAATAAAACTTCATATTTGATATTCAGCTCGCGGAGTTTCCTGATATTTTGCATGTTTTGAAAAAAATCTGAAGCGGGTGGAAAAGCAAGATCGTATTTCCAAATTCATCAACATTTTTATTCATCGCATTGTTGACGATTCGCTGTATTCCGAGGGCCGTTATTTTTTTAGTGCTGTGTTTCCGGTATTTTGAATATGCAAATAACCTGACAGAGGTGCAAAAGCATAACTGTAATATTTTTATTATTTTTTTTTTTTTCAATTTTGATATTTCACTGCATTCCGAAAACCATTATTTTTGTCTTTCGAGCCTTACAAACTTTCGCTTCTTCGACGTTTGTTAAACAAGTTGATTTTCAGATAAATCTGATATTCTCTTGTTTAATTAATACTTGAAAGTTTGAATTCTCAACACGGAATTTCTGTGGCGTGTATACGTCCAAACCCAACCAGGAGCCAAAACCCGCAACTATAACGCTCTTAATTATTCGTAATAGTAAATACTGTACATCGTAGGATAACACCACTATACACGCCAAGCTTGGAGCGCACTCGTGGTGCACGTTGTGGAGAGCATATAGCCCCGCGATATTGCAGGCAAACGCACCTCGCATGGAGAGTGCATTACCGTTCATCCTGTGGTTCTCATCAGACAGTATAATATAATTAAGCTTCGATAACACGATTGTATGCGTATATCCTATAAATTAGTAAGTCAGGCCACTATGGCCAGGGTTCGACACTGATCCTTGTCTTGGGAAAAACATTTGCCACCGGTAAATGTAAAGTGACAGCCATTAATTCCGAGTCCACGTGCTTATTTTTTTTTATACTCCTGGCAACTATGAAATTGTTGCAAAAACAAAAAAAAAAGGTAATGGTAACGATTGTGGGGTTAACTTAGATAATTTTGAGCCTTGGGATACATGTGGTTATTTTTATCTAAAATAAATTTCGTTCTGTTTTATAATAAAAAATAATAAAAAAACCAAAAAGAAATGCGTTAAAACGGAGCCCAAAAAAAATAGTTTGACCGCAAGTGTCACAATTATTCAATTCGATTATCGGAGTCATCATAACTATGCTCCAAAAAAAATCAGTCGGTCCATTTGTTGAGAAGTAAATCCTGCGAACTAAATGACGGGAAATAAATACAATAGCCAGAAATCAAATTTACGTCTGCAAGTTTATCCTTATGGTGGAATTTTTTTTATCAAATATGATTTATGAATTTTCAAATGTGTTTCATTTTATCCGAATAAATCCAATTGAAATAATGGAATTCGGTGTAAATAACAGACGTATGGACTAAAAGTCGATAGCCATCATTTTATATTTGCCGTGAATTATATGATTTTTCTGATTGCGATACGAGTCGCCTCTCCGTCGAGACTTCGCGGCAAAGTGTCGGCTACGTAAGCTTGTTAATTGCATAATTCATTGATTACACTTTTCCGCTGCGTTTTTTGCCGACGGTGCTTTGATGCAGTCCTGTCACACGTGTTTTCTCACCAAACATCATTTACTAACCAGTGCGCACTTCATCGAAATTCTCGGTCATTTGTTTACCAAGCTTCACTAGTTGATTCAAGATACAATTCGTTGTTGTAAGTGTGCAAACGTTAATGAGCAACAATGTCGACATATACAATTTCTTCTATATCTGTGCCGTAATTGATCCATTTATTAAATAACGATAAACTCAAATAATACGCTTAATATTTTTTTTTTTTTCAGATTTTGCGCTAACACGAATTGTTCTTGGAATAATTTGTTGAGTTTAGATTTTCCCAATGTGCTAGGAGTCGCAATGCACCTTGTATATACAGAAGTTCAATTTGACGCTTGCACGTCGATCATAAAAAAATGAATGTCGGTTTCATTTAAATGAAAATAATTAAATTTCGTTCGCGAATATTTCGTTTCACAAGCCCGTTCAAGAAAATATTATCACGTGAATAAAATGATACACCAAGAGAAATCGAAATCAAATGCAGGTTGCGTGCAATTTGAAGTAAATAGAATTTTGGTCAAATAAAGTAACATTTATTTTAATCAAATAAATCCTATTAGGTCAAACGTTGGATTAATTAATTTCTTCGAAGTAAATATAAATGTAAAGCAGATTTATCGATTTATCGTCCACAAAAATTGAAGGCACTGGGGGCACCAACAATTCATGTGTGGGTACCTAGTTCGCGGCAATTAATACCTGACCGTGCGTTGGTGAAGTTGAACAGCTGATCGTTATCTTTAGTACATACTGTATAAATAATACATAGTGCGGACCCACTATATGTCGTATTTCATAATTATCTTGTGGCAACTACATATGTTCAATTAATCGCCACACTAATTTTCTCGTTTCGATAAATTACAATTTATGTGATTATCATATTTCTGTATCTTTATCTTCGACATGAAGGATTTAACTCTGTGTATATATTAAATCGGTTTAGTCAATTTTTTTATAAATTTGACAATCGCACTGAAAAAGTCATAATTAAAAGTACCTGTCAATTTTGTTGACCTTGAAGAACCAATTAAAACAGAAGTGTAGTTCAAACGAGATCACTTTTTTTAAATCCTGACATCATTCTCTCATCTAGAGTTGCATCACGTAATACAGGATCAAATATTTATTTAACCTAAACTTCATCCTCTCATCCAGAGCTGAATCACGTAGTACAGCAACATGCAATTTTCGATCGACCCACTTTAACATACCTATCAATTTTGTTGAGTTTATAGAAAAAAAATATTACACAAAGTTTATTTCAAACAGAATCCGATATTGTTTTAACCTGGCCTTGGTTCTTCTATTCACAACTCCATCACGTAGTACATGATTAAATATTTATTTAACCTAAACTTCATCGTTTCGTTTACAGTTGCATCAGGGAGTACAGAAATGTGGAATTTTCGATCGGCCCGCCTTAAGATGCCTGTCAGTTTTGTCGACCTCGAAAAACATTAGACAAACAGGGTCAAATCTTTCCTAAGTTGAACTTAATCCTCTCACGTAGTACAGCAACATGAAGTGTACTTCATGAATTAAATCGCGTGATTACATGCACAGTCGAGGCGTCGACTCTGTAACACCAGATCGTTTGCAGCCTGTATATTTTAATCGAGAACGAAAGATCTGCGGCAGGGTAGGCGGACCTCTATCGCACCATCGTCGGCTTTTCCAGTACAATGCAAGCCTCGTCGAAAGCCGATTAGTTCGAGTCGATTGGCTACGTTAACCTTACCCGATCTGGAAATACCCACTCCTGATACCGCGCCTCCTGTATCCGCCGCTGCTTTACGTCTCCCACTTGCTCCCAGCTTCCATGAACATTTATTTTATGAAGAAAAGATGAAACATTTGAAAAATTAATTAGACACAAAGTTGCTGATGCGTCAACACGTGAAGCGGAACAAATGGACCTAAAAAGTGACGAGTTTGGAAACAATGAAGACTCGGAATTACAACGGGTCGATCGATTTTCGTAACGAGTGAACCAGACGCCGCTTCTCTTCATCGTGGTCGGGCGAACCATGTTTGCACATCATGGAGATCCTCTTTACGAGCAATTAAAAGTTCTTTCGTTCCTCCGCGCGGAATGATTTACCATCGGTCAGTGAGTTTTTACGATCTGTCGTCCGGCTCTCAGTTGAGAATACGTATATGTGTCTCCAATGTGCGTTTATGTGTGTCGTGGCCCCAGAGGAGCACGTCGTTCACTCCTCACGTGTGACGCTGAGGCGAATTGATATAGTACGTCGTCGCCATCAACACTGCGAAGCACTCTCAGTTCTGTCCACTTTTTTCATGGTCTTTCGTAGTGCTCTCTGCTCCACATGACCCTTTTATTTACACTGTTCCCTTTTCCCGTTTACCGAAATTATGTCCTTCGTTTACAATACCTTCGTCCTTTAAAAAATAAGTCCACCCTTCGCAAAACAATTTGCCGCAGTCCTGCAATATGACCGCTCGTGTAATCTCGTTTTACTGACTTTCGAGTACCTTCTTCATGTTCGCTCGCATCTGGTAGATTTTTCAAACTTGTGAAAAGACGATTTTTCAAGGCTTCGTTTGAAAATCTGAAAAAAAAATAATATGAGTGCTTTTTAGGACTTTGAAGTGACTTATTATTCGGCAAATCTGTGATGGTACGAAAAGTGGTTGAATTGACAGAGAAATTGAATTTGGAACTCGGATTCAAAAAACATTTCACTCATTTTATTGGGCGCCGAATAATTGTGGATAAAACCAAATGCAGTTAATGTTGCTGACAAATAAAGAAATACACAACCAATTTTCATTTACCCAGAAACCCATTGTGATCTTGAGAAAAGTAGGTAATCAGTCTTTGATGTCGACCGCAGTATGTCATTCGATCTTACTCAAACTTCCGAAGCGATTGGACAGACACACTGAGAATTGGTGCTGCTAAAAATCCTGTCCATTACAATCTTTACCAGGAAGTTTATTCTGTACGAAACAGAACACGTTCCTACCATTAATCAACGTTCAGGCGCATTTCAATGAATCACGTACTAACTACGTTATCAGAAAGATACCAAAAAGACGAACGCGGTGATTTCCTTGTTGCTTTCGATGCAACGTAGACTTTTCATTTCATACCTACAATGGAACATCCGATTTCAATTTTATTTTCAAAGATATAATGTCCAAGTGCTTGATGAAAACGTCGAACAAAGAGACAGGTCTTTACATCTGATATCAGGCCTGTAAAACATGCAGTTAATCGATCATACCGTCACATTGTAAAACCGATTCGCTGAACGTTATCGTATCGAATCGACGGTCGGGAGAATGGTTTAAAAAAGGACGAAGGACAGAGACACGTAACTGGGACAGTTTCGATCATATCAAGTTCTCGGTGGTCTTGCTGTCACACAACAAGAGCAGGAACAGCTTGGAGCAGTTTGTTCGAGTCCTACTCCACCCCCTCAATGCGATGGGCGAACATCGTATTACGTTATCCACGTCACGTCATGCCGGTTGACCTCTCCCGATACAAAAGACGTACGCGACCTTTCCCTCGGGATTGGGAATGGAACCACGGCTGAAAAAGCCATATACATACGTCCTTGTCACAATCCACGATTTTACGACACATGCTTCAAAGGACTTCCAATTTTTTATCCAATTCTCTCCTCATTCTCGTGCTCCCATGGCCTGTATTTTTATTTATTTTACTGCCAACAGCGAAGACGAGCCAATAAGCGTCGTTTCGGAAGCTCAATGAAATCTTCATGAGACGGTGCGTTCAGAGGCTCGAAGAAAGGGGATTATGAATATAACATGAAGTGAGTGCTGGGGATTGAACGGACAAACGTGTTTGAGGCGTCGAGGGACAAGTTCCTCGACATCCATCCTCACGGCGTTTGATAGAAAAAATAACCTGACACAGTTCTTTTATGTCAGATAAGATATTAAGGATGCTCCCCCGTGTCGTTATACTTTGTCCTTAGCGGCATCGATCGGACATCACTCAGAGCCCTCGAGGACGATGGTCTTCGGATGAACTGCGCAACAGAACAAGATATGATTCAATCAATGACCATAGCGCGGATCGATCTTCATTGCCACGAGTGAAATGGCGTTGGAAATGATTGTCGATGTCGCATGTATGCGCGATAGTGTCGTAGGTTCCCTGGTCCCCAGGAATATCGTTAATTCGAGTGTCGCCGGTCGAATCGATTTGCGGAATAAGCCAATCAACGGTCGACAATGGATTTGTTGGCGGGTGGGAAATCGATTGGCTTCGAATCTAATTTGCAGCCAACAGACAGGTGCCACAGATCAATAGGCATTCCCTCGCAGTAACCCCAACAACTGCACCAGCCTCCCATTCGGCTGCTTCATCGTTCAACTTCCCTTTCCTCAAACAACAGGTCCGACAGTCTCCAAAACTGATTCTGATATTTCGACATTTCCGCGAACCCTAACCGAACGCTCCATTGTTCGAAATAATTAAAAGTCCGCCTCCCAGGATGCACTACTCACCTCGCGGCCCTCGCTAGTGTCCATAAGACCGAATGAACTGTGGACAATTGGCAGACACAACCTTGTTAGTTAGGTTTTTATTCAACCTCCAAATATTTGTTCAACAAATGCTCGATGGGTCAACTGGATTTACACAGTCAACCGTCGCACGCAGTGTATAATTACACGAAGCTCCTGCTATTAATCACGTGATATAATACAGGAAGTTCCGTCCTGTTTGGTAATTTAATACACGACTGGAATATTAATCTCGGCGTCGGAGCTTCGGGCACGCTTTAACGCGAAATAATTACAGGTGCTATACGAAAAGGGATTGGCTGTAAAAAACATTTATATTCCTCGTGTGCATTTTATCGCAGCGTTCTTGTGCAACATGGTCAATAATTCTCGTCAGCGGTGTCAGGGAATCGCTTCGTTAGGCTCACGTTCAAACTGTCAGCAACAGCGTCAGACGACGAGAACGACCATGCTCTGGTGGCGGTTGGGGGGAGGGACAGGAGGGTTTGTAAACGACCTTGTTTTCCTCGAGTACGCGCTCCGTGGCATATATATATATATATATATATATTTTTTTTTCATTTTTTTTTCGCAGTCTCTCTCCTCTCTCGTTTCTCCCATCCCGCTTTTCCTTGTTTTTTGTTCTCCGATCTTCCGCAACTGTGCGCGCACACACTTCACGTCGTTAGAACCCGAGAGCTCAGCTGGCAATCCAAAGCCGGCACGAGGTACCAACCCAACCGCCCATTGTCGCTCTACGTGCAGACGCGTTTCTCCTCACCGGCCTTCCATTGTTAATTCATTTACTCCTGGCGCTTCCTGCCAATGATTTCCCCTAACTTCTTAGCTCAACTCAAACTGCGTCTCACTGCCTCACTGACATTCGTTCATGGTCACGTGATGCCCTGAAACGCAATAACTGACGAAACTTAACGTAGTGCACTGGGCTGAACTATTTTTGCAGGTGTTACATCAAGTTGTGGTGAATTTGATCAAAAAAAAATTATCCGATACATGCGTGACGGTCTACAATGAATATCCGAGCCTCTGTTGGAGTTTAGGTTGAGAATTCTGTCCCAACCCGGAAATTCGAATTTAAAGGGGTAGGAGTTTTCCATTACTTTGTTAATAATTGGATTTGGATTTCCCGAAACAATTATAAATATCCCAGATGTGTATCCAAAATATATTGCTGACTAATTTTTAATGGATTCCATTAAAACGTACTAACTAAATAAAAATAACAACTGATATAGCGAATAGTAATAACCTATACGCATCAAACTTTTATCTAATCGTGAGTGTAAAAAGACAAACTAGCCTGTACTCTTTACATCTACTACAGAAACTATCTTCAATTCACGAGAATAGCGAAACAATGTTTTCGCACATCTCTCCATTTTCCCAGTTCAGAGTGGATCTAAAATTACCCATGCAAAGGTCCGTATGAGAATGGAAATGAGGAAGGCTCCATCGCGCGGGTGACCGATTAGATTTTTCCGCTCTATATGTATCGCCGCATTTGGAGATCCTCTCGATCAGGACGCATATTCCTGACAATCGTTGACCCCGACTCACGCAACGCGCGTAACTCGGTTTCCCAATCGAATTCCGCGTGGCCGGGAGTCGCCAAGTACCGAATGATCGAATTATTACGTCGGTGGTAACGGTAGCAGAGAGATCTCGAGGCCGGAGCTGAAGCTGCTGGTTCTGCTCGGTGCTGCTCCGCCACTGCCGCTGACTATTCATCCCTAACTACTTCGGTGCGCTACAATAGAATTTGCATATACGAGTGAGCGCGTGAGTAAATTTGTCCCGCGTACGTCGGTCATTCCACTGTTCGCGCGGCGCTCTCGCGATGCTCGGAGATACAGAGATAGAATCGCGAGTATCCGGACCGCTCGTGCAGTTCTGCACGGGAAATAGCCAAGTCGTCGAAACTCCCATTCGATAACGACCAAGTGACTCGCACCACTTGCCACGATTTATCGGCGAGAATTTGACGCAGCGTCGCGACGCTCGCTTGCGCCACCGCGTGTGATCTATACGTGGATGCTGTACATTGGGAACACTTTATTGCGGAGATTTGTAATTCCGCGGCGCACGAGAGATTGAAATATTCCGCACTAAACGGATTTATTCGGCGTTTACGAGTTTTGTAACGATAACCAGAAGGAAAATAAAAACGAGTACAATATGTTTGTGGTTTGCTCACCGCAGGTCAAAAGTAAAATACATGATAAGGTCCAGAGATTATTAATCTGATTAACGGGGTTAATTAGTGTAATTAAGATAAAAATTCATTTCTCTAAAAACTGTTCAGGCAGTGGTAACAATAAGTTTACTTTCGTTTTGGTTTCAGTTGCTTCGCCACCCGACAGAAGAGTCACGAGGGACGACATCGCCGTCGCGACGTCTGCACCTGCAACTGCAGCGTCGGCCTCGACGGTAGCAAACACAAATGCAAGTACAAGCTGCACCGCTGGCAGTCCCGGTACCACACATTCGCACAATCCTCCTTCGCCGGGAAGAAATGGTCAGCTCTCGAGTAAGTTTATATTACTTTCCACGTGGCGTACAAAAGTGGAACGATATTGGCCGCCGAGGGTTTAACCTTGTGGCAAGAGTAATGGCCAATATCGGTTCGACACTGCACTGGGTTGGAGTACTCCTTTCGACTCAGTCTCGTGGGTACCTTGGTACATGGTTGCAACCGACTTTTGGCACCGTCAGGTGTTGAATTGTAACCGTGGGTTAATATTACCTTGACGTAAAATGCAAAGATAAGAGAAATTTAATTTTTAATTATTATCATTCACACAACATTTTTGAGTAAATCCTTCGCGATCCTGCAGTATACAACAGATCTAGTATTTTGAGTTATAAATAATAGTTGAAAACAAAATTTTTAATATATTTCCTAATAGCGGTAATCGCTTTAGTTACGTAATTCTATAATATATGGTCGGAAAAACCAGCAAAATTGCTAATAAAACTAAAAAAAATTGTCACATTAATATTGAACTTAATATTTGTCAGTACTGGTAAAATTTGTGTGGGTATGGAAACCTAGCACTACTCATTTGTTATCTGGAAATTCGGGGAGGGTAGAAATAGTGATTTTCGAAGAAGTGACAAATTCAACGTCGCTTTATTTTCTTTTTCTCGAATGACCCTACATCAGCACATCAGTCGTTTCGGTCTGTATTTACTTGGTAGTAATCTGTATTATCCACCCCGCGTTGTTGTGAATTTGACGTGATTGATATTGGGCACAAGCCCCGCATATCTGCTACGGCCACAATAATAGTAGGTCAGCATGTACAATAACAACGTTATTGACTAACAATGACTATTAGTATGCAGAGATGCCGCAACGTTGTGCCGTTCGTGGCGCCACCAAACAGCGCGTTATCGGATAAAGAAATTCTTCCAAGATTCACATAATTTACCGGCCAAATTTTTCTGGTTTGAGTAATTCAAAAATCAAACATAAAAAACCCGTTTGAATTATTTATTTATTTATTTATTTGGCAATGAACGGGACAAACCTTTGAAAATACAGTAAAATATAATGACGAATTATGGGCAAAATAAATAATAAGATTGAGTGAAAAAAAAAAAATCTGTCGAACGATTTTGAAAAACTATCCTTCCAGGATGTGGTTAATTCATTACAGAAATATAAATATAAAAATATAAATAAATAGCTAACCGACATAATAGCATATTCAAAGCTTAAAAATTTTGTGGTCGAGTTCCCTGCATCAATAACGTTGCCTGGTGTGCTGATTACCGTTCCCACCTACATTTCATGACGTCTCAGTTTAAATGTCCACGTACGTACGTTCCTCCAGTCCATTTTCCATCTGAAGTCGATATGTCCATTTACGTCCCGTCGTAAATACTGAATAATAAATATAAATGTTCCAGCCCTCGATATGAAAGGCCAAAAATAGGCAACAATAATGGGGAGTAGACTGGTATTAGGCTTGGAACATGCGAGTCTTTATAGGAGAATTCAATTATTTTCTAACGTGGCGCAAACATTTTTTCTAAGCGTAATTGGTTCGAGTTGAAGTCTACCCTTGAGATCGAACGTCCCATATATTCTGACGAAAAGTTTAATACTTTCACAAAAGAGAGGAAAAGAGAAATCCGAACACAATCAACGTCATAGGAAATATTTTCTAAGAACGCTGATAATAAATAACAATTAAATTGACAAGTCGTTCATGAAGTAGATACAGAAAATTGTATGGAAGAGTTGTTAGAAAATTCTCACTCCTTCTCATAAATACAACAACTTTTTTTCATACATACAATTTTTTCAAAAATATACCGTTTTGAAATATCTCTTTTTGAAAATATATTAAACCTATTTGATCACAAGGAAAACCAAAATCGATCTGAATAAAATATTTGCATGAAAATCTATTATATTTATGAATTCACTGAAAATCGGGTGAAGAGTCCAACTTTTGTGACCAACCGATTTTATAACAACTTCACCGGTACAGGAAAGTCATACTTTTAACGGCCACAACGATACCTTAATTGCTTTGTATAACATAAGATCATAGATTATGAGTGTTCGTGTTTGTATCATGCGATTATTACGCAAAGATAAAGTACAATGATAGCGTTATGACCACAGACATTCGCTCGGTCGAATCACACTGAATGATTTGGAAACTAACGTGCAGGAATTTAACTCCCACCCAATCACGAGGCTGTCTGAAGATAAGCATTCCCTTGTTGATGTTGTGGTAACCCTCCGAGATCCCTTGATGGACATAGGGCTAAATGCCCTTCCATCTCCTCATAGGGATTCCTGGCAGACGAACCGATCGAAAATTGGATTGTAAGACGCATCGACGCGCGGTTCTCTTCAGCATCGCTTGTCTATACGCCTGTCAATTCTTATCGGTACGAGCGTGCAAGCTAAGAGGTGTCCGATCGAGCCTCTTTTTTTCCCGTAATCTTTAAACGGCAATCCCATTAAATTCTCACGTACCGGAGAATTCTCATTCAGCGTGTAATCGAAAGTTCGTGACTTTGGGCGAGTTGAAACGATCACTACCTTGACCGGTTGGAGAACGTTTAAACGATTCTAATCTAATCTCCGAAACAAGCAAAGACGCTTATGATCGAGATTTACTCTTCTACGAACTAACTCAAGGAGGCAGGGTGGTTATCTTTCAGGTGACGTGGAATGTATTTCGCACTGGTAATTATCAATCACATGCCAAGGTCGAACTGCAATGTTTTCCTAGAGTGTGATTTGAAAAGTGCGACTTCGATCCAGAGGATAAGCATGGTTCTTTAATTTTCCAGATATCGAACTATAATTAAATGGGGAATTGTTTGATTGTAATGTTTATTCAGGTTTCTTGATTATTGAGATTTTATACAGTAAATATTTTCAGTTTGCCATTTTAAAAAGTGTACTTTTTTGACAAGACGTCGTCCGCAAAGACTGCATTTTTTCTACGTTGCTCTGACAAGTTTCCTTCAACATTCAAGAAAAAAAAAACGTTTTTTTTTCTTGTTTGTGTGCTTCGGTTTGTGGTGGGAGCCAGAGGCAAGCGGAATTTTTTTTTTTTATGCAAATGCGAGTGCATGCGTAATGCTTCTTTTGCATTGTTTACTAGGCTCCTCACGTGTTTGAATATTTATATCAACGTCACCTGGAGCATAAAAGATACTGTACTCATTTTTTCGATACCCAAGAATCCCGAACATCGTTTTCAAGTTACTAATTGTATTTTGGATATTTAAGAAATGTTAATATCAATAATCGAATGATATTTCATCGCTTTATCCGATTAACTTTTCAATTCCAGCTTGAAGGATTTATCACAGTCGTCATGTTTTTCGTACAATTAGGTTACATCAGGCATTGAAGTAGCTGTTATTACATCAATTATTTTGTCATTTACAGAACAAGGCACACTGACGATAGTGCGCCGCAGTTCTGGCAAGGCTAAAGGTGGCGGAAGTGGAAGCGTCGAGAGTTCAACCCCGACTGACAATCCTGAAGCCTTCTTGAGAGGCCAGTCTGAAGATCTCGAAGAGATACTCGACAATGTCGACCTCGAGACAGACTCTCTGCCAGCCGTCGATACGCCCGATGCCTGCGACAAAGCTGCCCTCAGGTTAGTCGAGTGAGACGTAAAACATAAGGCGTGTTATCAGTTAAAATGAATAAAATTAGACTTAGAGATGCAATAAAAGACCTGCCATACATAACTAACATTGGATTTACGGTCAGTTCTCGGCTCTGGCGGTCCTACGAGTTAAGTAGCATTATTCGCGGCCATAACTTTGACAAATGGCCGCTTAGCCGTGCACCCAATGGCGCACCAATCAGCGAGCGGGGGGCCAGTATTTCTAAGACTGATGTGATATTTCATCTGATGTGATAGACTCACAGTGATATTTTTTTTGTAAGAAAAATAGTTATTTACCGGAATACGTAGAAAAAAATTGAAAGTCATTTACGGTCAGTTATAAAAAAAAAAAAGATATAATAGGTTTCTCGTATCCATGGCGAACGCGATAGCTAAAGGATCAACTTAAGGATTTTTTTGTCTTGCGGGTGAATAATAAAGTTCTGTAGAACTCGCAGTCGGTAAAACAGAAACTTGTATTACCGAGGTGGTCTGAAATCTGCTTACTTTGTCCAGAATGGTTTATGTATTTTTTAAACACTAGGGGATAAAATACGCATTATTATGCATGCGTAGATTGCAACGGAAAGAGACTTTTGGAGGTTAGATTGCCGTCACAAGGAGTTGAATTTTTTCAAATGTAGTAAGCTGTACAAAAATAAGATATAAACTACGAATCCAACAAATATTCTTGAATCGTGTTAAGTGCCGGTACTCAACACTTCAAGTGATTTTTTTTAATGACCTTGCGTCGCAAACAATGATTGGTCAAATGCGGCAACGCGGCAATGCGATTAACGAATCTAAAAATTCCATTAAAAAATAATTACGAATTTTATTCGAAAATACTCGAAAGTGATGATTAGAAAATTCTGAAGATTTTGTTAAAACACTAAAAAAAATGCTATCCGTTCAGACTACAGTCTCTGTTGCGGAAGCTTCCACATTTTGTTCACGTACGATTTTTTTTTTTGAAAACACACTATTTCAATTGTTTCGAGAATACAAAGTATCTAACAATCGAAAAAAAATGTATTTTTTCAGACTACGGTGTCTGTTGCGGCAGCTTCAACACGGCGAGATATCTGCTGATTTACTCCAACGAAATCTGCATTACGCAGCACGCGTGCTGGAAGCAGTATTCATCGACGAGACCAAGTAAGTGTTGTTCCTTACCAGGGCAAGAGTGCCACGAAGTGGAAAGGAGAATGAAGGAATTGATAATTGAATGGCCGAAGCATTGTCTGTACGGCGACAAAGTTAATTGAAGTAATGAATTTGAGTAGATAAGTGATACAAGCCATTAAAAAACAACAATTGAATGGAGAAACGAGAGTATCCGAGACACGATGATACGGACCGGAGGTTAAAAATTGCGGGTGGTGGTGCCTCTTTAGCTCAGTGGTAGAGCACTGGTCTCGTAAACCAGGGGTCGTGAGTTCAATCCTCACAGGAGGCAGATCACTTTTTTATTTTCTCGAGCGCCCTCTCGTGTCTCCTTTTCAGTTTTTTCCAGTTATTTTCCCATTTATATATATGTTTTTATTGCTTCCTTATTTTTTTCCCTTATCACACGCCCCTCGTTTACTTTCTTCCTCGCGAGGGAGTCACGTACTGCCACGTGTTTGGTCAGAGACCAGAGCCCTGCTTTGTTCCTTATTAACTGATTTATATTATTACGATCCACTGCCCAACCAACTGCACGAAGACCGGGAATTTCATGAAGATCTATCGGACAAGAATTACATTCGTTCACAAAGCTTCCCAGCTGTAAATTTATTATTATCGCACTGTCATCGTTTCTATCTAACGTCTCTAAGAACAATCTTTGCTGTTCGGTGTTTGAAAGACTCACGTCAACATGTTTTTTTTCTACAAGATAAAAAAATTACGTTTTCTTAATGCGTACATTGATTCAAGGACGTGGAAAAATTATTACGAGCAACAATTGTTAAGAAACTTGAAGAGCTCCAGGGATTAATTTTTGTGGGAATTTTATACTATGTTTTTGCGACTTAAATAACACAAAGTATCGAAGAGTCATTTGTGCTACAGGAATTTTCGTTACGTCTCGTTAGAGACTAATGCTGATGAATTTTTTAAAACATTAACTATTTAACGTTAATTTCCGGGAGGGGAGAGGGGGATTTTCGATTGGAATTTTTTTGACAAACACGATTTTTTTTTCATAAAATACGTTAGAGAGAATTAACTGAACATATATTTTATAGTATGAAACGAATACTAATTACAACCATTTGTTTAATAGACGTTTATTTAATACAGTGCTTTTCCCAATCAAAGATTAATAATCAACGCCGAAAAGTTGTTAATAAATCAGCCGAATATTTTTATTACAAAAATCAATCTCCTCAGTATCGTCAATCACATTGATATTTTTGATATTTTCTTCCTACGAAACTACCGAATTTCAGACCAGTCAATTTTTTGTTTGCCAATAAAGGAGCCAATAATTTTGGACTGGTCATTTCAGATTCTTTTTTTTTTATTCCCTTCACATCCTTCAATAATATTTGTACTTTTGTTTTGTCGAATTAATTCAGCAAACAGTTATTAAATCCCTAGTCTTATTAATGGCTGCGGCAAAGTGATATTGGCATCTACTAATGTGTTATTTTCAGCTGGAAACTCAACAGGAATGGATATCGATGGAAATAATCGTGTTTTTATGGAGCATGTAGTGAACGATGCTATGAGAGAATGTCTGAGAAGCTGTTATTTGGAAATACCATGTAAACAATATATCTGTTTCTAATTCCACGTGTGACTAACGAGCACTATCGCAGGGTGAGTTCGGGTGAGAGCACTCGGTCATCGCGTAGGGGGGCGGGCCACACAACAACGGCCCGCGGGTGTAGCCTGGACTCGGACGGACCACAGGGCCACGCGGTGGCAACCCAGAAACGGAAGCTTCGCACCCCCGTGTGGGCAAGGTTGCGAAACATTCACATTCCACAAAAGCCCTGCCACCCCCCGACCACCACTACCCGTGAAACCATAGCCTTAACCCCTAATAACCAGCCTGAAACGATTTTCATGACCAATAACCAACCCCCTCTGAATTCCTCAACCCCTCGATGTTACTATCATCACTTACGATATAAGTACGAGAATGCATTTTGTGTTCCATAAATGAAAAATTGCCGCGCAATTTTCGACGTTAATATTAGTGAGAATATCGGACTGTCACATATAAGATAACTTATAAGATAAAAGAGGACACCACTGCAAAGTCCGAAAATTACTAAACGTGATGTTTTTTTTGCGACTACTAAATGTGAGGATATTTATTAATTAAAAAAAATAATAAAAATAGTTATGGTAACTACGTGAATATTTTTGGTAATTATTCGGTAGTTACAGGAACTATTTCATTTTCGAGGTAACTGAAAAATAATTAATTGTAGGAATTTTTAAAAAATAGTTGCTACTTTGCAGTTACTTACACTGTATTTATTTGGCAGTGTGAGCTAAATTTTATATATTTAAAAAGTGTTGAATATATTTGAAAATTTTTAATTGTGCTTCGAAAATTGATTTCCTAATTAAAATCACTTTACTTGTATCAGACAGAATTTTGGTTTCGACCATTTTGTCTGAGTTTCAACTTATTCAAACTTTAGTTTCAAGCAAAACGCGTGCCAATTATATTAGTCGACTATTTTATATGCAATACCTTTTGTAACGTTGATATCTCAAAATTAACAATTTAGGGACACATTTTCGACATCTCATTATCAAGGAAGTGTAATAAAAGTAAATTCGTAAAATTATCACAGTGGTGTCCTCCTTATCGTATAAAAATTGATCATTTTTTACAAATGACTAACATCTTAAAAAATACCTCAATCTTAGGTTCTTCATCGTTATTCTCACTAACAACACGTAGTCAAATTTCCTCTATAGATCACTAGACGCCGTAAAAAACTGTGCGTGGCCTTGAAAAGCACCCTTTTCTGTTACTGATACGAATTTCCACCTTTCGATAAAAGTCTCATAAAACAAAAAAAAAATATTTGCACAAATATCGATAATTTAGGAATGATTACGAGTAGTTTAACAACCGGATAATCTGAAGACTAGGATTACTATATAAGTAGACGCCCGATAACGGGAATCACATTCTTGTATCGTTCGATCGAGATTTCGAAATCAAAAACCGATTCTCAAAGATTTCTAGATAAGTAAGTCACAGTAGACGTTATATCGATGAATTCGCGTGTAGATGAGCATATCCGATGGTACGATTACACACTTTAGTTCGTCGATTACACGAGAGTGTAATGATTTATCTCTACCTATACACTATGGGAAATATTGATCACTTTCAATGGAAAAAAACACAAAATGAAAAAAAAAAAAAAACAAGAAGAAATGATATCCTTCAACACAGCATGATGATGTGATCTACCCTATGCCTGCCTGTCTCTCTGTCTTACACGGTTTCTCTTTTTCAACCTATCTCGACCTATACTCTATTTTCTATAGTTTCTTCTAGGTGTAGCCTGTTCGTTCTTGGATTCTTGCCCGTTGCAAGTTACACATTGCATCATAAACCTCGAAGCGTTTTTGTCTCTATCTCTGACCGCGATGCATGCCATGTATGATATCAAACGATCATCCGATTCTTCGTCATTGTCGCAATAAGGAAAAAAAAAAAAAATCGATAACTCAGATACATTGAATGTCTACCCATTAAAAATATATATATTTATATACATATATATATATTATACTACTGTATATCATTATTCTGTCATCAAATTTTAATCACTAGATGTGTTTAAGAGTGTAAGCTATTTTATCGTTTTAGATCGATGTGTAATGTAAGTGTGATGTTGTATTCCTTGGTGTTTCAATTGTAGAGAAGCGGAACGTATGGAGAAAGCAGCCACCTGTCAGCCGAGCGTGCGTCGTAGGTTTGTTCAATAAAAACGAATAACCAGATATTCTACATCCCATCTTCACAATATCTCTATTTTTAATCTTTCGCACGGATCGAATCAACTTATTGCCCCTAGGCTCATTGATATACTTATCCCTTAATGCACAATTTTACAATCTAACGTAATGTTCATTAGCGTGCAGTTTAATTAATAATAGTGTTATATATATATTTTATCCATAATCGTTGTCGTCATATCGTCACTTCAGCCTCGTCATTGTCTATAGGCGTCAAGATCGTATCGGGCTCCAGTCGTTCCGCAAAGACGAAATGCTGACTCAACGCAACGGAATTTAATCTTCACTATTTTTCATATACATATTTTTTGGCGATGCAAAGCAACACACAGCTGGAATTTAGTAACGAGTCATTTGAATTCGGTAATTGTACCAGTTACACGCAGAGTGCCATCGCTCGTTGACCGAATTTTTCCATTTCTAGACGGTCTTGCTATTTCCATAAGGACAGGATGGCCTTGTTAATTTTATTGTATGGATCATGATACGTTGATATTTTAGGCACTTATACGCGTATGGAAGTACAAGAGTAATTACCAGGAGAAGAATGAATTGCAAATTGAAATTGCATCAATACTGAATTCATACGATCAAAAATGCACTCATTATCACTGAGAATTCGTGTCGAACAAAGTCATGAAACTTTGGTAACGTCGGTAACCGGGAAGTTCAATTTCGGGTTAAATGCCGTACGTCGAAAATATTAGCGAGTCTCTCTGTCGCGTGAGTGCGAGGGAGAATGCGCCATCAGCGTGTTATTAGGCTCGGGAGATGAGATAGTCTTCGCATGTCCCGTTTAGCCTCAATAAAGACAACGAAATTATATTCGGCTTTGTTGGTAAGCATTTGCATTGCCCGGCGTAACGAGGTCTAAGAAATTCCAATGTCAGACACGTGTGGAGTTTTGCATCCCGTATTTCCATTCTCATTTTCATTTTGAGCGTCGCGAGGTTTTCGTCTCGTCGTATAAGCCCTCTGAGCCCTTGCGAACGTACGTGACCATGTTTTGTTGCATGGAATATGTACGTTAAAACCTTTGTGAGATATCGTGACCAGCGTGTGCATGTCCCGTTTACCATTCTTGTGTATTCCGTTGTGTATTGCTAGCAAACAAACCGTGAATTATATCCCTTTTGACACAGTTACGTCAATTACCCTCGGGTTTGTTATTTCTGTCGTGGTATTTCGAATTGATGATTCACCGCTTGATATTCCGAATACTTTCAATACCCAGTATCAATTTGATCGACGTCACATTAAACCGCAAACGTGACGGGTATGGATAAAAGTGTATATTTTCGTTAATCCTTCCGTCGTATTGATTTTTCATATTTTACAGTACACACAAAAGCGACAAATATTTTGGTGTGCGGACCGGTACACCGGTTCATTTGATTAGTCCATGTTTTCCAGAGTTTTGCCGTTCCAAGTTGCGAGTCAACGTTGTTTGGCTAGAGTTCAGTCGATTACGGTCGAACGGTCTCGAATTGCACTTGAATCCCCTTTACAGAGCCCGCAAAACCCGAAACCCGCCCGTCGTGTAATTACGCTTTCGTGTAATTCGAACGAATCCGCATGAACCGCCGTGTTTGCCCGCGCGTTACTCGAGTACGTGGCCAACGCGAGTTTCGCTCATTGTACCCCATTGCCATGGATATTAAAGCTCTTTGAAATTAGCATTGCGCATAGTTGCGTTGTAACGTCATGAGTCAGGGCAACATCGATTTACTCATCCGATTATCTTCTGGGTGCTTTGCCTCGAAGAGAGAAAAATCGATGCTGATGTACGCCGGAAAAGTGCGTGTAACTTGGCATTTGTCTTATTCAGGAAAGTCATCGATAGGCCATAAAAAAATCCGCACGAATCTAATCGCGTTTCTCATCCGTGCATAAAATCATATATAGTCGAAGGCTTCGATCTGTACACGAACCCCTGATTATTGTAATAGCGTATCATGAGAAGCAAAAGGCATTTACAAAACCATTATCGTGCGCTATTAAATGAATAGAGTTTCGTTGAGCTGGGTGATTAACTTTCGACACCGGGCTAATAAATCGCTGTGACTTCCCCTCTAGACGCCTGGCCGACGAAGATGACGAGCTCTCGGAAGTGCAACCGGACGCTGTGCCGCCGGAGGTACGCGAGTGGTTGGCGTCCACCTTCACCAGGCAATTGGCCACCACGAGACGCAAGGCTGATGAGAAACCAAAATTTCGCTCTGTCGCTCACGCCATCAGAGCTGGCATCTTTGTCGAGAGAATCTCAAGAAGGGTCACCAACACTGCTCTCATGCAATTTCCACCTGATGTCGTCAGGGTTCTCAAGGTACCGAGATTTAGCGTATGGCCTTGAATTCATCTCTGCAGATATGTACTGCGGAAAAATGTGGATTTATTTATTGAAACACAGTCATTGTAACCGTACAATGTTTCGTAACCTCAATCTCAGCTCCTATCATGATTTTCTGCTGTCTCAAACGCCTTAAACGATAAACGTAAAACATAGTGTAGATTGATCCTGATTTTGACAATTTTTAGCGAATTTCTGGCTACCGTTAAAATTTAACGCGTTATTTTAATATTCAGAAAGAGTAAATCAAGTTGTTGACACGTTTATCTCTATATTTTTTTTTAATTAGCTCAACTCAATTAGCAAAACCCTGTTGGTCGTTTCAATGAAGTATTTTTCCCGCGTTTGATTGATTTTTTTTTTCAATGTCACATGATTTGACATTTTTCAGTTTTGCGTTTATTCTAATTAAATTGATCGATGTACCCTTCAACATTTTTAAGACTCTCGACGACTGGTCCTTCGACGCTTTCTCGTTGAACGACGCGGCCATGGGTGCACCGGTGAAGTACCTCGGCTACGACCTCCTTAACCGTTACGGCATGATCCACAAGTTCAAGGTTCCACCCGTGGTCCTCGAGAGCTTTCTCTCGAGAGTCGAGGAGGGTTACTGCAGGCACAGAAATCCTTACCACAACAATCTCCACGCTGCTGACGTCGCACAGACTATGCACTGGGTTCTATGTCAGACTGGCTTGATGGTAAATATGTTGTCCCATCCATCAGCTATTGCTGAGGAGGCTGAGTCACCTAAAAAACGTCATCAAAAAAATTCTGTACACGATACCCTTCTTTGAAAAAATCTTACATTTAAATCTCATTAAATACATGCCAAACATAATTATTCTGCAATTTTGTAAAATCATACAGTGAACCAAAATGGTGTAAGGAAAAAAGTAAAATTTTCAAACTTGTAGCTTTTAAATCGGTGAAGAAATTTTTGTGCTCTTGATTAAATGCAGAAATTTTTATTCCAGGCCTTCATAACAAAGCTATGATCATAAATGTGTAAATAAATATTCAATAAATAATTGGTTACAGTGAATTTCATTTTTATTGCATTCAGGAGTAAGGCTACATTTTGTGAGGCCCGGGCTACATAATGTTTCTGTAATTGAATGAAATTTGTTATTTTTACAGAACTGGTTGACAGATTTAGAGATTTTCGCGACCCTCGTTGCTGCTATTATTCACGACTACGAACACACGGGAACGACGAATAATTTCCATGTTATGTCAGGGAGTGATACCGCACTTCTCTATAACGATCGTGCGGTTCTTGAAAATCATCACATTTCAGCGAGCTTCCGGTACGTGCAGCCAATTAACTATGCACTTTAGTTATCGACCTATATCCACTTTGCCGAGAAACTTGGATTATGCTAACGAAACATGTCATCTATCAGAATTCTGAAGGAGGACGACTGCAATATCTTGCAAAATCTATCCAAACAAGAGTTCCGTGAATTCCGAACGCTGGTGATCGACATGGTGCTCGCTACCGACATGAGCTTCCACTTCCAGCAGCTCAAGAATATGAAGAACTTGTTAAGTCTCGCTGAGCCCAGTGTCGACAAGAGCAAAGCTGTCAGTCTCGTTCTCCATTGCTGCGACATCTCACATCCTGCAAAGAGATGGGATCTTCATCACAGGTAATACTCCGAAATCCTCAAAATCGGCAAACCATTTTTTTTCTCAAATTTGTTACATTTGCGAAAAAAAAAACAATGTTTGTCAGTTACACATTTACAATAAAAAAAGTATATAAAAAAACATCAGTATTTTCTACAATTTTCTGGACATTTTTGCAACAGGAAAGTATAATTTTGAAAAATTAAGAAAAATGGAAAGGGATTTGGAAAAAAAAGTGTTACTTTCAAAATTTGGGGGACGAATCTTTAGAACACGACACTACAAAAATAAAGTTTTGAGATGGGATATTCACTACAGTTAACAATTGGACATTCTTAAAACCATTTAACAATTTTCATTCTCAAAAATCCACAGAAATCTCTTGTTATATTTACGAAATAACATTTTTTTTTAAATTGTCAGTTACACGTTCACAAAAAGAGTATGTAATAAAACATCAGTATTTTCTTTCAAAAATTTTTTAACCATTTTTACAACGGAAAAATATAATTTTGACCAATTGAGAAAAATGGAACCGAATTTGCAAAATTAATTTATTGACTTTCAAAATTTATGGTAAAAATCTTCAACTATAAAAGTGAGCTTTTAATGTTCATGTCACGTGATACGGTTGAACTCACGGGTTTCTTTCATTGGAAGATGGACGATGCAACTCCTGGAGGAGTTCTTCCGACAAGGTGATAAAGAACGAACTTTGGGACTACCGTTCTCTCCACTCTGTGACAGAAACAATACCCTTGTGGCTGAATCACAGATTGGCTTCATCGAATTTATCGTGGAACCGAGTATGCAAGTGTGCAGCGATATGCTTGAGACAGTTATAGGAACATTGAGCGCAAAAGAGAACTCGGATGATCCAGCTAATGGTACGATTATCAACAGCATTGATAAAAATATTTTTGTGCGTACAAACTGATCGATTTATTTTGCAAATCAGGTGATGAGAGGCGGTGCAAAATCCAAAAACCGTGGGTTCAATGCCTGGCGGAAAACAAAAAATTCTGGAAGGAACAAGCAGTCAGAGGTAATTTTATGAACGAATTTCCAGATTAACGCCTTCCCTTACCATCGAATTTCCAAATGTGCGGTCCAAAAGCGACAACCAGGTCGGTCGCGCCCGGGGACATAAACAACTTTGCCAAGTTTCTGAAACGTTTTGTTTATGTTTCGCTCGGTAGACTTACGACGACTCTGAGGCGTCTTATCCGTGTTTGGGCCAATAATCTTGCGACGCCTCTCAGGTTGTCTTATTCATATTTGGTCCGATAATCTTGCGTCGCCTCTGAAGGGTCTTATTCGTGTTTGGGCCGCTAACCTTGCGACGCCTCTGAGGTGTCCTATTCATGTTTGGTCCGATAACCTTGCGACGCCTCTGAGGCGTCATTGTAAGCTAAGGGGTTAATACGTGAAATGTCTTTTTTTTTGCACACTTTTGTTGAAATCTAAAAAATATTTTTCTTTGTACAGATGCTGAAGCAAAAGCGCTGAAAGAGCAAGAACAAAAGTTAGAAGAGCAGGAGGAAGAGGAAGCAGCAAAAGTTGCCTCAGAAGAATAAGAAAAGAAGAAGAAGAAAAATCGTACGGTGAAGAAAAAAGAAATTTGTAAACTCTTATCGAAGTCCGACCACGACTCGAGATTTTATTTCGAACGTTTGACGCGGTTACCGCAAATTCGGCGTTACTCACGAGTCGACAACTAAATTACATTCGTAATAAGAATTTCGATTCTGTTTGAAAAATGACACGCTTTTTTCGTAACTCTAATAAAAATTCGTCTAAGAAACAACTGTAGAAAGGCAACAAAAAGAAAAAAGAAAAAAAAAAAAACGAAAACCAATGAAATTTGAAACTCAATGAAAGCTCTTTGTAAATAATAATAAAGAATTAGATGTTTATCAGGCAGGCGCGCATGTAATATCGTAAAGGGATAACAATGTTAGAACGATCTCGCGTTTTAGCTTTAAAAAATATCATGTATAATTCAAAGAGAAGAACAAAAAAAATTATCATTAGTATTTATTCGACATGATCGCTATTTTTTTCGTGTAAATAATCGTCGATGACAGAAATGCATATTTTGAGGCTAAAAAAACGAAGGGGAGAATTAAGAAAAATTACTGCGGTTGGGTGCACATCAGAACTTGATAATTTTAAAAGAAATGGTATTATCAAATTTGAAATTAAAAAGAATATATATATATAGAAATAAAACTTAAAGGAGTTAAATTTGAGCGAGACTCAAAGTAGTTCCGGAAAAAGTACTTTAAGCGATTGATCGGTGTAGTTATGTAATCTTCTAAACTCCGAGGTAAAACATATCTGTCTCAATCCATCTCAATCTTCCACGATTTCTCGTAACGACACATCGGGTAACAATAATAACAACCGAAACTTATGTTGCTCATAAAAATTTTTTTAAACAACAATTTCGAGATGAAAAAGAAAGAACACTGTGAAAAAGAGAGCCAACTAAATTGAGCAGCGCTTAGAAAACTGTAAATAGAGAACATGCCACCGGAGATTTGTTATCACAGTCTGGATCAAGAGAAACAAGTAGAGTAATGGATTAATGGGTACAATTTCAAAATGAGCTGTGGAAGAACGACGTACCTAAAAAAAAAAGCCCTCAAATCACCGCCGCGTAAAAATAACTTAGCGTTCGATGTGACTTTTCTACGTTTTACCTCTGAGTCTGTGATGTTTAGGGAAAAAAATGAAAAAAGAAAAAAAAACACACACAATTTGTGGCACCACGATATGTCTGATATCGACGCACCTGTAATTCTGTTCACCTCGCAATCAAGAGTGATCACGATAATGTAAAATGACATTGGAGATCACACTTTTTTACAACTCCTCATCAATTCAATTCATGTAACGATTAAACAAAAAAAAAAAATACCAATTATTTACGCAAATATAATGAGTAAAATGCGACCGATGACGACAGTCGATTTAAAAAGTACAATTTCTTTGGAATCTCGTTTCCTTCTGATATCGAAACATTTGTCTTTGCATCTATTCTGTCCACCGCATTGTCGTAGTTAATGGATTAAGTGGAAAAGGCTCGTTGTATGGGAGACAATTCACAAAAGATTCATAGTTTTATTCGTATTGGGGAGCCTTTTACGAGCTCGCAATCGACCGGGATGATAGCTTTATTAATTAGGCATCCGCTGTGGCTCCGATGCCGATGCAAGGAGCGACAACAAGAAATCTTCGACTATTCAAAGTGCTCTTCCTTCCTGCCCTTAAGCTTTCAGCATTGAAATCTATGTTTCTCATCAAATCACAAATCACGAAAAGGCGAAATATGAAAATGTCCACGTGCGGTTACTTCTTGTATCGGTTGAGGGGCCAACTCGCGCAATAGTAGGTAAAACGAATTATAAAAAATAGTGAAGATGAAAGAAGAAAGAATTTGGAAATTTTTTTTTTTTTTCTTTTTTTCGTGTAAATATTTAACGCCGTGATAAATTAGAAACCTTCCATTCTCTCTCTCTCTCTTTCTCTTACCATTTCTATATATCTCTCTCTCCCTCCCTCTCTCAATTTCTTTCTCTGGAATCTGCCTTTCAATTATAAGCTAATAACGTGTGTACGTTTGTAAATTCCGACCACGACTGTGCAAATCAAAAACTGATCGACCCACGTGGACGTTCAAGATATGCGAACCAATGCATAGGATTCCTCGACCTCAACTCGTCTCGTAATCGTAACGATATTTAAGAGTGAATTTACAAGAAATTATGTGTAACGCGTTCGTCAAAGAGAAATATCGCCTCGAGACGAGTTATATGAGGCCACAATACTTGACCAATAATAAATTACTATACCTCTAAGCTAGATGAGAGTAAAATTTAAAAAAGTAAAATATAAACTAAAATAAAGTAAATAAAACCAGTGTGCTGATAGACTCCGACTCCAAGAATGTATTTCCGTACTGAATATGATGTAAACTAACTAATCACGCGCATATGTGTATGACAGTGTAATTTGAGATTGGCTCATTATTTGTTTATAATTTAGAAAAAGAAAAAAAAAAAGAAATAATGAAATTTGTCGTATAGATCAGCACCGATGAACGGGGAGTTCATTTATGAGATTTTTAAATGTGAATCACAAATCAAATCGGACTGTACATTTTTACTATAATAATATTATTATTTTCCAGCACAATTTAATAAAGCGTTGTGTAAATATTCAATAAGCAAAGCACCATGTCCGTATAAGTGTAATGTACATTAAGGGATCGACGAGAGAAGAAATTGATAATATATTACACAGGTAAATAAATGAATGAATAAATAAATAAATAAATATATATATATATACATAATATATAATTATTGTATTGTGCGTAACTCTGCAAGATAATAAAGATAATCGGTTAGATACATTTTTGTGCTTACATCGTACGAATTCAATTAATACCATCGATTAGTTCTAATGGATTCAAGCAAAGAAAAATTTCAATATTATGGGAAGAAAGTATAAGATTGATCGAAAAATTTTCAGAATGCACTTATGGCAGATTTATTCCGATTCAAATGGAATAATAACAAAAGTAAAGAGTCAAACGCTCTAAAATTTTCAAACGAAGAAATTTATGTGTGGGCAAAAAAGAAAATGCAAATTTTAATTATCATCCGAGCAATGCTGTCTTGCCATCCGACGATTCGTTACTCGACAGTCGGTAACTGAATCTATAAACTGTTTTTCTTCACCACGATTAACGTCACGGAAAGAATGAAAATAATGACTAACTTCATCGCACAATTCTACAGTCAATAATCCAATCCGAATACGACAGACGACCTGCAGGACATTATCTTAACGGGATGTGACGTACCCTCCCTACCTTAGCATGCTCAATGGGTATCAAGCACTGTAAAAGAATCCACCCAAAAACGATTCGTTTAAACAGCAAAACAAACTCATACCAAATTTTCATTCGCTATGAAAACAATTATCTATCCAAAACGAAACCAAATCTTCCTGCCAAGCAAAGCTAAATTATCTTTAGCGTAAAATTTCACCCGAATCCATGTTAATCAAAATACAGTTTTTCTTACCGATCGCGGTATGATAGTATCTGAAATTAGGAAAATAAATATGACAAATCTTCCGAGATTATAACAGTTTTTACATATTCCGGTAAACCTGAAAGTGAAAACCCTTCGATCAATGATCGTCAGATGGTATGCCATCGCGTGACCAACTGCTGGTGAAACAGTGCGTTATCTACAGTCGGTAAATGAAGGCAGGAAGAGTATCGATAACGTCGGACGGAGCCAGTCAGGAGACGGACGATAGATGGACCTGTTTCTGGTTTGGCTTTGGCCTCAGAACGGGACAGAACAGCTGTCGTATTCCGAGTCGTGAGGGTGGTGTCTACTATCAGATGCTCCGCCTATAAATCAACCCCGGAGCTCGTCAGGGGTGGGAGAGACAGGCCGACGCCATGTTAACACACATAAACAAACCTTGCGTATCCCGGCTGATAAACGGCTTAAGCAACGTGCAACAAGCTATTCCATCGCTTTAAGCCCCCCGAAGCTTCATTGTATATTACACATTCATCCCAATTATGCCCACCGAGCTATGTTACTATTTTTCGTTAATAAATAAATAAAAAATCCTTATTGATGAAAAATTCACATTGTTTTTCCAGACTGTTGTCCCTTGGGTCTGGCCTGTTTTTTTTCATGCTATCAGGACGTTGATACTTACTCAGCTATTTGTCGAAACTAAGGAGGAATCAAACGTTGGACTAATGATAGAGGACTCTTGTCTCGGAGCTAGCCCCAAGACTAATCAGCACGAGCATTAATCTTCCTCGGGGATGCGGCGGGGACCCAATTTTCTTTCACCCGAACAGCAAGACGAGGACGTTGATTGGATTCCTGTCAATCCGCGAGGATCTTGATCATCACACTGTCCTATCGTTTTGTACCTTAGCTGTTTTTTGTTTTTTTTTTTTTTTTCTTGTTTTTTCTTTCAGTCTCGTCTCTTTTTTTGCAGTCTATAAAATAGTGTAAATTTGCGTTTAAAAGTTATAATAATGTATATAGCTTCAAATTTTACATGGTCTATTACTTCGGATGTGTTCTCGGACGTTCTGTACAACGAAACGGGAAAATTTGTGGGCGCGATTAGCGCATCTTGCTTTGATCTTCATTCGGACCCTCGAAAATTCAGTGCGGGAATATAATAAATGGAGCAGGTAGCAGCGGTCCGTTCAATGGCCGGAATGTATCTACTGCGTCCCTGAAAGAGAATTTAACGGAGGTTCGTGTGGTGATCGATCGTTCGACAGGCCAACTTAGAATTTCCATTCCATCACTCGCGCTGCCGCTATATTCTCCGGCACGTATCTAATTATCTTACGCCACGTATCAATTAAAGATATTGTTTTACGGGTGGTGATTAATGCGTCCACTAAATCGATAATAGAAGCATGTAGAGCAAAGCACTACCGCTGCTCATAATTTTGCCTTATTAATAATAGAGCAAACAATTAAGTTTGAGTATTTTTAATAAATGCTACGTCGGTGTCTACGAATCATTTACATCTTTCTCTTTTTGCTCGTTTCTTGTGCGGATAAAAAATAATTAAAAAATCTGGAGAATTGTTAACTGAATTACATTGAAAGTCTAACATGGTTCTTATGATAAATTAACTCGTCAAAAATCAAAATTGTAAGCAAGGTGAAAATCTTCCACCCACATTTGCTTAAATTACATTGCCGAGTCGATTAAGTTTTCGTAACCAATTTAGGATATCAATGCGCTTATCGCATATCGAATATCACGATGTTTGTCGAGGAAATATGAAATATTAAAAAATATTTTTTAAAAATAATGAAAATGATTCGAACATTCCCAAATGATATTTTTGAACCATGGGACCCCATCAAACTAGTCACTTAGGTTTAAACATAACTTTCCTTATGCAACATTAACAAAGAAAATAAAAAATTACTTTAATAGTAAAAAATGAATAAATTAAACCCCTGTTCACATTGTTATTATGCTAAAAAAATTTATGGTTGTGCCTCGCGGGCAGAGTCTCCAGTACTTGAGGGATTAAGATATAAATCTTTTGAAAGTAAGTATATGTAAGTTTATGCAGTGGTACGTATTTATCCACGACTACTGATACGATTCACTATAATGTTGTCAAAGGAGTAGAATGGGATAAGTCGTCGCATAGAAAGGAACGACGTTGGCTGTTGGTGCCGGTTATCCGGCGGGGTTAGTATCATCCCTCGTTTTCGCTAGCTCTTACTTGGAGCCGAAAGCCGTTTATCATCTACGCCGCTTGGGTCTTCTCGTCGCTCGAGTCTCGTGCACGTCTCTTCTCCGACGCCGGATCTCTGCGATTCACGTTCCGAAGAGTTAAAACCTCAGCATGACTGGGGTGCTAGGACGAAAGCAGAAGCAGCTCGGTAGCCGATAGACGTGTCACTTATATGCATCCCACGAATCAATAGCCCGCTTCACTTTACACGGCGAACTCACTCCCTCGGGATCATCAGTCATTTCACGCTGAGATCCTTCATTGTTCCAGCTCGCGCGTCGCACGTCTCAAAATACTTATGCGATATTATCGCGAATACTGTCGGAAATATTTTATTGTACTAATCAGTAACAAATCAATTAATTGTGTCATCGAAAATTCGATTGAACCTATTAGATCAAAATTATGTGAATTAAGATCTTACTTCATCGATAAAATGTACAGCGTTCAGCGATTAAGGATATAAATATGAATCTTGAGAAAATATGTAATCACGGTTTAATCAAAGAATTATTTAATACTCGGTAATTAACCTCGTCAACGTGAAATTCTTAATTAGGTGGGCAATTTTATAATTTCATCTAGAAAAATGTGAAGCTTGTTATTTAAATTAATTCATTTAAATATGTAAATGATTCGTATTTTTAATGATATGTTAATTATTTTTGTAAACTATGGCGTCGTATTCAGAGAAAACCTTACATTTTATTGAAAATAGTATGAAAGGTTTCCCCAATCCTATCAACAAATAATTTTTTGCCAGTATCAATGACTTTCATTTTTTTGATTACTTTAACAAGAGCGTATATCATTGTTTAGAAAAAAATATAAACATTTTATTACGAATCTTCTAACAGTGTTTGAGAATAATAATTAATTTCGAATAATTGTCGATAAAAAATCGGTATTGAAATTATACATTTGTTGTGGGTTGTCCATGATATGGGTTTCCGTGTGTGTATGTTTTTTAATTAATTAGTGGGCGAAGGGTGCGTCAAGGGGAGGGCAGTGCCCCCATGACTATCGATTATAACCGTTCGAGAAATCGAAATCTGTCGTGACGCGTGGCAACTAATCATCCGGAACGATACCCCTCACAACCGGTATTACGCCATCTCCGAGTGCTCTTCATGCATGCACGTGGTTCGGGAAACAAAACTCCTTACGCTGTAATTAGTATGTGTAAAGAGTGTCGAGTCCCGTTTGCCCGCGGCCGAATACTCGGGCACCGATGTCGCACTACATCGGGGTGAACATTCGTACTCGGCCCGACCCAAAAGAGATTTATGGAGCGTGCTAAATCGCTGTACAAACCCTGACCTCTTCATCGCCGTAGTACGCACCGGAAGGGGGTGCACATTGCTGTACCATTCGTAAAATCGATCCCTACTATCAATATTAATTCCAATAAAAATGCACAAGATGTTAAAAATGAACGAAATACTAAAAATCCATGTAGGATATGTTCGTCGTGTAAAATTTGGGGGGGGGGGGGATTTTTAATTACAAACATAGAACGCAAAATAAAACAATAGTTAAATACAATCTTGCAAATTGCTTTCTTATTACTTTTCGTTTAATAAAATTGTAACCACTTCATCGATTCTCACCAAATTTGCTACCGATCATTACTGCAATTTACTTTATGTACAAAAGTGCAGTCTGATATATCGTAATTTATCGAAATTACAACAGAACAAGATATAAAAAAATAAATTGAGATGCCAAAAAAAAACTCAACAAAAAAAGCGATCATACCATAATTTCCATAAAAACCAACACTGAATCCTTCAACTGCGAATTAATATTTTATGGCAATATTTACAACAGATTTACCTTTACCTCTAATTTTTACCTACCGATCCTCCCATGCATTATTCACGAAACATAAAAAATGCAATAATGTATCCAGCAATCATCATCGCACGAATATCGCCGCGATGCCGAAGAAGAAAGAATTACCGTCTAAACAAAGGGTAATGTGAGAAACACATAAATTGTTTTATAGGAATCCTCGTATCATTAATTATCATAACTCGCTCGTATTGGCGAATGCTTTGCGAATGTCCGTGTGAATGCAAAGTGATCACAGTCTGTGATTCTCCGCGATTCTATTTGCGGTTCACACCCACGCGTCTGTGTGGTGGTAGCGCGATAGGCGCAAGGTGCGTTTCGGCATTAGAGTAGACGCACAGTAGAACTGTGGCATAATGCGGTGGGAGGCAGAGGAGAGAACATAACGAACCGAAAGCCCGCTATGCGCGTGCACAACAAGAGGCGCAACTTGGTGCGCGCCGGTTTCCTTCATCTATCACGCGAACCATGACAAACCGAGGCTCAAAAGCGGCCGCCGTAGCATGCGCTCGGCCTCTCGGGCTGCGTTCTTCAGCTCTCACTCTTCGCTCAGCGACGGAACTCTCCATCGGCCGTCGGTGACCATCGCGCCAAGCCTTTACCTGTCCCGTGGCCAGGGACCCGAGCGAGACCTCTATCACCTATCTACATTTGTTAACGTTTAAGCGTTAACAACATTTCTCCGTGGCACCACGGCCTGGACCATGGCACTCTGCGCGACCTCGAAATGAGAACGAACGGGGCTTCCTCCCTCGACGAGCCTCGTTCCATCATCACCATGGATATACAGAACGGAAGACAAAGAGATGGGCGGCACAGCGGTGGGATCTTCTCTTCAATTAACTTCCAGCACTGCTGGTGACTTCCATCTTCGGTTACACCTGTACCATGCAAATTCGTAGATTAGTGAGTTAGGTGGGCTAAATAAATGTCGATGTTTTGCAGAAACAGAGCAATACGAATTGTTCTGTTGTTAACTCAGATCATTTGTTAAAACACAGGTGGAAAAAAAATGGTTGCATATACTCACTTTTTGACTTTTTGACTTTTCCACAAAATGGTCATGGGCGATCAAAAATAGTTCTAGCGACTTATTTGTATGTCGTTTTTGTCAAGAGTGTAAAATTTGCATTTTATTTTTGATTGTGGAATTTGATGTTTATTCTCGTAAAATAAAACGCTAAAAAAAACCAAGTATAACGTTCAATTTTGGAAGCTAAGATTTTTAAGGCTCAATGAAAAATAAAAAAGTTATTATATTTCCTCTGTATTTCCGTATAGTTAAGTAACTAATTGAAGTGCATTATGTTACTCAATAGGGCTTCATCCATTTCCGAAGTTTCGAGGTCAGTTAACCTTCTCAGCGGGGTTGAAAAGTAAGGTGAGAGAATCTTTGTCAGTAGAGTGTCACGGGATAGAGATACGAAGTGGCGTGAAGTAGTCGTCCCTCGACGATAGTAAGATTTATTGTCGGTCCGGGTTGGCCCGCGGTCGGGCCAGCCCCCGAGGGTGGCTAACCCTTGACTCTGGTCGTCCGGTCGCTCGACCCGAAAACTCTCGCGGTGACTTCTCTCTCCCATCCAAAGACGGTAGTACATTATCCGATAAGAATTACATCAAGCATCGTTTGACCAGATATTTAGCTCTTCAGCAAAAGGCTCTCAAACAATTCTCCAGTATATACACTCATTCACAAAAAAAAACGAAAAAAAAAAAAAACAAAAAAAAATACTGCCTAAAAATCTGTTACTCAAATGTGCCAAGAAAAAAAAAACACACACACAGAGACTCACATATTCAGCCCTCGACACAAGTAGGACGCAGAGTGTCAAGGGTTAAGATTTTTTAGAGTTAATGACTCGTATCTCGATGACGTTGGGCGGCTAGAGAGAGAGAGAGTGTATATGCTTGGGAAGTATATATACAGAGGACACAGCAAGCGAAAGGACGGTGCACAGTAGGTATAGATTTCGGTCGAGGGGTGAACTGAAACGTCGAACGATCTGCCGTGCCGTTGGGGGGATTGTCTCGTGTTACGTGTCGGGGGGTGGGAGAGGCGGGGGTTGTGGATCGTCAGTAGCAGCGCAGATGCAACGATAGCAACAGTTCGGTCGTGCGGTCGACGGCACGAAGGCCACATATGAGGTCGCACCGTGGCGTCGTATGGGACTGACTCACGCGGGCATCACGCGCTCCCGTCGGCTCATCCATCATTGTCACGAATTCTTCACCGATGCACGCCGGTTGAGGCCGCCGCCGGCGGCTCTCTCGCCGTGTTCTATCCAACACTGCGGCAGCTTCGCAACCCCCAACCTCGCGCACTCGTGAACGTGTACCGAGTCAACCGACGTTCTGTCCTCTGCTCCGCCGGATTTGTCGTCACTCTTCGCCATGTAACAGACAGTGAATTCTATTCGCCGAAGCGACGCTTCCGTTCCTCGTAAAAATATTCCTCGACCTCTTCTTCATGTCCATCTGGACGATAACATCTCCGCATTGATCTTCCTTAACCAAGCAAAATATTTACACTAATTACGTAGGAATTTTTTGTTGAGCTGATATACTTACGTCCGGGGCTGAAAACCGAACACTTTCGCTCCGAAGAAAAATATTGTTGGTAAAAATTGAAAGAAAACGCAATATTTCATTTAAGTTTCTCTAATAATCTGTATTTGACAAGAATGTGTCCGTAAAGTCGTGTATACGAGTCAGTGTCTGTAAAATAATGTACACGTGCGATAATTTTTCATGGTGTGTGTTGTTGCAAGCCGTACCACTAACCTGCAACGGACTTACATTTTATGTACGGTAACCCGATGGATTAACATTGCGTGGGCGTTAGTGTGTCTATGTGTGTGTGTGTGTGTGTGTGAGTGTATTTTTGTAATACAATTAACCGCGCAGCGTACTCGGGTACACGAAATATTATTATGTATATGTACAAGGAACCTTCATTATGTATAAACAGTACGACGGTCCGCAGCAATTACGCACCGACGATTCAATAGCGATTTATAGCATTCTTATAATTGATTTATCGATTTTATCCTATATCGAAGAAAACATTAGATAATCATAACAATTAACGTAATTCGTAGAAAATTGACAGGATTCGGTTAACAATAGTGCACGAGTCACGCGACAACCTTGGGTCGGCAGTATATCAACTATATGATCCATTCCGTGGTTATCCCGAGTTTTCTTTTTTTTTTCTTTTTTTTTCATTACCTTAAATAATCATCATACAACCATCGTGTAGTATGTAATGTTCAAAACTACACGTTTCATTCCTAAATTACATAAGTCACAGTTAAACTTCACAGTCACTTGAATCAACAGACGTGGCGATTGCACTTTGATTTAATTCCCGTTAAACTCGACGAATAATACACGTTGCTTACGCAAATAACCCAACCGATCGCGAGGACAGGATCGGTCTTAATCCATGCACGTTCAATCAGTACAGTTCATTGAGTAAATATTGTTCCTCGTTCCAATCGAGCTGACCCGAATGTTCGGTCTCCGGCTGGACTCAACTGAGCTGATAGTATTCCGGTGCGAAGTCATTTGCCAAGTTACTGAGAAAGTTGAAGTCCGAGGAGCTGTTGCTGTTGTCAGCGGAGGTCGGAGGAGCCGCAGCTGCGTTGTGAACCTGATGATCACCGTAGTAATTTCCAAAACTGTTGTAAGTCTCGGTATTACTGTCAGCTTGAGCAGTGCTATCGGGTGGGATGATGACGGCAGCGGTTGCAGCAGCGATTGCGGTAGCTGTCGTGGTCATACCAGGTACTGGGAAGGGGTCAGGAGAGGAGACGTAACTGCTGGGAATACTGGAGGCTTCGCCGCCCTGATGAACGTGCAACTGGCCCGTTTGTTCGTAGTAAGGATTCGAATGACATTTGCCGGTTGATCTGTAGTCACCGGGACTCGAATGAATGGCGGCTTGATGGGCGACGTATCCATCAGTGCCATGGTGCTGTTGATGTTGTTGCTGCTGTTGTGGTTGCTGCTGCTGCTGCTGCTGCTGTTGTTGAATCTCGCTGTAGTAATGCTGTTGACCCGGCTGCAACGACACAGCCGCATGCCCATGCTGGGCAACCAGATTCTCACCAGTTGCGTGATACGTTCCGCTTGCCGGATAGCCGTAACTGCCCCCGGACATGTAGCCTTCTGTCGCGGCGTCACCCTGAGGGTTCGACGGATAACTCTGCTGTTGCTGTTGCTGATGTGGTCCTCCCGCAGTATACGCATTACCAGTCCCTTGCTGCATGCTTCTCGCGTGGTAGGACGCGTGATATGCAGTCGCTGCTGGTCCACCTTGAGAACTGTACCCATTGTACTCGGCTGCTGCGTTGGGATATTGCGTTTGTTGCTGATGATACTGCATCGAGGCTGCGTTGTAGACTGGACGCGAAGCCGAGGACGATCCACTTGATCTACCATGATGACCAACCCGGGAAGCGACGACCTGATTTGGTCGATTGTACAGCGCAGGATGCATCTCACTCGTGTAGGACATTCTTTGCTGATAAGCGACGTCCCTCGAGCAGTAGGTATTCTGCGACTGACTGTGCTGCTGACTGGCCGTTGGAACTGTCTGCCGGCTGTTAATTGGAACTCCGTTTCTGTAATCCAACGTTCCACCTTGATAAACGTTTTGTTGCTGTTGTTGAGCGAAGTGCGACTGAGCATTGGCCGCGATGCTTCTGGCTCCATGAGGCGACATGGTCGCAGGATTGGAAACTGGATGGATCATAGCACCTGACATCGTGCCAGGCACGGAACTTGTCGAGGACGGAGAACTTCGCGGTCTCTGCATGTATCCGACGTGCGAAGCTTGAAGACCCAAAGGGCTGCCCTGTTGCAGTTGCACGGAGACTGGAGTGCCCGGGGTTGAGGACGGGGTCAGGCTTCTTGACGATGTCTGACCTGGCAAAGCTGGGGTGCTTACTGTAGAGTCTGGCATCGCTAGGAGGACGCCATTGCTCGTGACCGAACAAAAGTCCTTGGCGCTCGACGGAGGTGACTTCTTGCTGACCGTGATCTGATGCTTCGATGGATTTGGACTCTTGTGTCCGCCTTCCACTTTCACTCTAACCTCGTTGCTGATTCCTAGTTTCTTGCAGTTGATGGTCGGCGACGTGACTTCACTTCCGTCTTGCGATCTGGAATCCTCGTCCGCGATCATCTTCTCGAAAGAACTCGACACGCTGTTTGTACTACCAACGCTACTCGCTCCATTGCTGTTCGTACTGAAAGCTGCGGCGCTATTGTTATTGTTGTTCGTTGCGGATGGTGTGTTGTTGTTGTTGCTTCCGGTGCGGCCAGAGCCGAGGTCGGTGACCTCGCCGAGAGAACTGCCCACGTCACCCACTCCGGAAATATCACAGTTGTGGCAGCTCTTCTTCTCGTCCTCGTCCATTGACAGCATCTTGTCACTCTTGCTCTTTTCCACACCGTCCGAGGACGTTCCGTCCTTGTCGTCACCGTCCTCCTTGCTCAACGTCTGCCTCTTGTGTTTCATACGACGATTTTGAAACCATACTTTCACCTGCGAACATACACCATCAGACATTGCAGTTAGATTATCGTCGAACTATTCACGCGTTAAGTTTCGTGCAGTTGTTGCTATTCGATGCACCGAAGTGATTTGTTCGCGTCAATCGATCATGTGCATAGCGCGCACGAGGGTCGACGCGATCGGTTACGCAACAGAAAATAATATGAAATCGTTCGTGAGCCCCACCTGCCTTTCCGTCAAGTCCAGCGAGGCTGCTATCTCTATTCTTCGGGGTCGACAGAGATATTTGTTGAAGTGAAACTCCTTCTCCAGCTCCAGGAGTTGAGTGTTCGTGTATGCCGTTCGTAATCTCCTTGGCAGGCCATTTTCTGCAACAAAACACAACGACTCTCTTATTATCATTATTGCAACGCATTCGCAGAGTGGAACCATTGATTTCAATCATAACATGAATCTGTTATTCATTAATCTGTTAATCTGTCATTATTCAGATCGCTGAAACCCCAACACTAGATTCGTAATTTTTGTTTTTACAATGGATAGACCAAATACGTCACAACGATGCATAAATTAATTGGTCTAATCAATAACTTGGTTGGCGCATACATATTTCAGCGCCTAGGGTTTTCCAACCAAACTCTTCCCAGCGTTTAGATTCAATTCATAGTTAAGCTCTAAGTTCTTGACTAAATAAAATACTGGAGTACCGTAAAATTTTTTGATCGTGTTACCGATCCCATTGTTTCGTTGCGTCTTTGAGGAGTGTGCTTTTGTTTTATGGATGCGCGCGTCGAAAATGTCCTCGTCTCTGTGGCCGGGCGAATTATTATTTTCACGTCGACAGAAAATCGTGTAACGGTGAGAACTTCCGCTCGGTTACGGATTCGGTAATTATCCGAGGCATCCGCGCGGCAGCTCGCTCCCGTTAGCATAGACGTCGCGCGGTCTTGCGCCGATATTATTTTTTTATGCACGCTCTTCTTTCCATCTCTTGGTGTCGCGTTCCCTTGGTACGAAAGTTAAGGGTAGCGATGCGGAGATGCTAAACTACCCCATGGCGTGCGAGCGGATGTAAGGGTCGCCGCCACCCGACGGGCTCTAGGGTGAGCTGCTCGAGAGCGGGGGAAAGTGAGATAGAGGAAGAAAAAAAAAAAACAGCGACAGAAGCTCGACGGAAGGGAAACGCCGAAGGGTGGGCCAACGGCAAAGCACGAACTAAACTTGCCATGGCTAGTGCAACCGTGGCGAGGTTAAAGTATCGCGTGATTGACGTGGACCTCATCAGCATTTTCGTCTCTCTTGTGATTGGTTGGACGGACCTGTCAATCAAATATGATCCACGCCTATTTCCACAACCCCATGGGCTTCTCACCCTGATGTACGCCGCGCTCCAATATTTCTCGCTGTTCACTCCCCTCGCGACATTATAAATAATCGGGCCTGTTGACGTAGTAGTTTGTAATATTTGGAATAAATTTTCAAATTACTTTCCGAAATAGTTAACGTGAAAGCATTGAATTAATTCATATTGTACTGTCTCAGATTTGTACAATTTAACTTTTCAGAGATCCGTGTTATTTTTGTACTGTTTCAGTCTCAATTTTGATTGGTTAAAAGACCTGTCAATCAAATATGATTAACGCCTATTTCCACGACTCCGTGTCCCTTTCGCCAATGGGTCCGTACTTTAATATTGTAGGCTCTTTGTTCCTTTCGTGATTTTATGAAGACCTACGATCGTTGTCCCAAGAAAATTTAATGGATATTTCCAATTACATTAAAAAATATTTAATCCCTTTTTAGGTAGTAACTTTTTTATGGAATTAAATAAATGCGCATTGGACTGTCACAGATTATCTCGCAGGAACATAAAAAAAGAATCTCCTTAATAAATAAAAACTGACTTTGTGATGTTTACTAGATGTTGAGTATTATTCAATGATTTTTAGTGTCACCTCGAATAACAACGTGAAGGTCTTTTTCGAGAAACAAAGTGAATTTTATTGCAATTCCAATTTTCGCAAGTATTTGCATCTTAGATTTGTTGTAGCAGAACGAAAATATCGACTCAACGAAAGGCTCTGCCACGTCTCGAGTCGTGTTCGTACTATATACGAATTCATCGAGAGCATGAGAGAGACAGAGAGACACACACACAGACGTACGTGTATGTCGCAGAGGAGATGACGAACTGTCAGGCACGGACATGGAACGACGAGCGCGGAGTGACGGGATCGCGTGCGAAGTGAAATAGATAACGAGCTTAAAAATAGACCGGGATGTTCTTCACCTCTTCTCGCGTTGTTATGCTTGAGAGAAACGGTGTCGGACGTGTGATATACACAGTATTGCGCGTACAGTCCTCAGAATATTAGCATCGCTTGCGACAATGATTTTCTCTCAACGAAATCGGATTCAATTATTCCACTTCAATAAATCTCCGAAATTACGGCGAAAGTTACAATTTTAATTATCCAAGTTTTCTTTAAAAATCAATTTCGCAATTACACTCTTAGCGAAAATTCGAAGATTTTATACATAAACTGATAAATTAAATGCAATATATAATTAATGTACCTTTATAATCAAATTAAAACACATTATAAAAATTACTATATCATAAATTATTTAAAATTGCACTTATTAAAATTTAGGATACTATTTTATGCATAAAAAAATTCAGCACTTATGCATTAAATTTCAAGCTTTTTTTTCAGGTGTACGAATATTTTTTTTTGTACATCTTTGTATCAATTTATTTAAAAATTCGTAAAAATATAACAACCAAGGTATGCGTTGGTTGTTATATTTAAAAAATAACAACCAATTGGCGGTTGAGTCTAGAGGCTCAAAAATAACAATTGACCGAGCGCAGAAGGGTGCGCGCGGAAGTTCTTCACAAGTGTATCGGTATGACGGGCGCGGAGTATTATTTCGGGCAGGTCGTCAGTCATCGAGAGTCATGCCGTCGAGCGCACGAGAAGCGGCTCTTCTTCTCCCGAAGCGAAGGCCGACGGCCGTCGCTTCACGTTCGTCGGGCAAGCGGATGAGAGTCTGCATCGGGCATCCCGTCGGCTCGAACGTAGGTCAAAAATCCTCCGGTGTGGGCTACCGAAACGACGATTGACGGGTACAACGTCATTGTTTTCACAACGGAATTCTCGTCTCTTCTTACTTTGACAATTCTGACGTCCCAGAGTTTCATCAAAAATCTTTTGCCCCACAGTCAGAAACGCAATTCTCAGCCAAGAATTCCGACGAATATATCATTAATTTCGTATGAAATGTGAAATATCATTGATCATGCTCCCCGGCACGGTCGTCTTGACAAGAAATTGAAAAATTGCAGTATTGTAGCGAGACTTTATTTATCTCATAACACAAAATTTAAGTAATCCTTGGATTGATTTGTCTATTTAAAAATCTAATAATCATGATTTTATTCATAAACTTCTCTGCCATTCCACGTCCCAATGGCTGAACGTGACCCAGTGACTGAACGCAGTGCGTGTGAAAATTATGCGTGTTGCAGTTCATGACTCAAAAGTAAAATTTGAACCATCACGAGATGACCAATAAAGTAGAGTCCCTGAAGAATATCCGCCACTGATGTCATCGTCTTTCACCTCATCGCCAAACATTTCACCGCTCGCCTTTCCCCGATTTAATTCCGCCATAATCCATGGTATTCATATGCCCGAGACCTGTACTTTGATGCGTGCTTGTAACGCGAGAACGAATCAACGTCTTTTTTTCCCTTCTTTCTTTTATTTCCTCTCTGCAGCGGCCGCGATGAAGGTGAAAGAGCGAAGGATGGAAAGGAGGTCGGAGAAAGGAGGCCGAGCGCATCACAAAGTACCTTCGAAAGAAGAAGAAGACTAGCATCGCAGCTGAGGTCGAGAGGAGGATCTCGAACAGAAGAAGAAATGGCAGCGGGCGCTCATCGAGGGAATGAATCCACACACGCGAGTCCGCAAGGTGCCTCGCCACTCCTAGCCCTTTTTTGCACCCTTTATCTCAGAGTCCTATCGTGTTCTCTTTATTTTCCTATCCTTCCGTTCGTTTCCTCTTTATCTTGGCCTTACCTCTCGGCCCTCGGAGGATACCTCAGAGGCTCCTCACTAGTTATATATCGCATCGCTCGTCTCAGACGTCCCAGACGAGGCGTTTCAGGCTATAGACAGGTGGGAAGGGTCACATGATGGCCGTCTCTCTGTAATTTGTCTTTTGTTTTCCCCCTCGTGGACGGCTGGCGTTGCGGTGGCGTCGGCGGCGGCGGCGGCTTGTTTGCTACGACGTGAACGCGGTAAGAAAAGTTGCGCACAGCCGGGAAACAAAGGGCGGAAAAGGAGGTCAATGCTCGTCGACGTTGGGACACGGCGCTAATAGCAGAAGCGTAGCCACGTAAGTAGACGACCACGAGGGATGAGAAATTCAGCGGGGGTGGGGTAAGCATGTGAAAAATGAGTGACGAGAGAGAAAGAGAGAGAGAGAGTTTGAAACAAGTTGCGAGGGAGCAGCCTCTACGATTTCACGTTGATGCGTTTGGCTGTACCTGGAAGTGCCGACATATCATGGGAGATTTTTATAGGCCTGAGGAGGGGATACATTCCAGAAGAAGAAAAATTGAGGGTTGCGGAAGATTTGCGCAGGCAGGCAGAAATGAGCCAAAACGGAAACTGATGTTTCGTTACAATAATTGTTAGGAATTGTGAAAAAAAAATTGTTATCTTTTTCATGGAGTAAGTAATTATCAATTATTTTAAGTGATCCGAAATGAAAAGGTTATTGCTTGCAATTGATAGCTCAATAAATGTCGAAAGGACGACGCATGTAATATTTCGACCAGTGCTTGTAAGGAAGAAATAACTGAAAATAATATTTATTCTTTAATTACCTGATGTGAAATTATACAGGTATTAAGGAGAGGAGAGACGTATTTTTATCAGGATACTATGACATAAGTTTATTCTCAATGAACGCAGTATCTTTGATAATTAGATTTGAATCGGGACTTAAGAAGATGCAACCTTATATCAAGGTCTTATAATTTTTTCTACCATTCAACATGCAACTGTTTTATATTAAATATATTTCTTCACGCATAAAAGCATCATTTCTCTTTGGAGATGAAAGATCCAGGAATTCTATCCCGGAAAAATTAGATCAAGATTTAATTCCTTTTTACCACATTGCATGCAACTTTTTAACGTTAAGCAACGTTTCTCTATGGGAAATTGAACTCCAGGCAGTCTTCTACAATAAAACTCACGAAGATGGGATGCCTTCATTTACTTTTAATTATGAGAATTAATGCCGTGCAATATAATGTTAACAATGCTCGAATATTAATTTTAATAATGATTGGAAATTATTTAATACAGACGAGAGGACACTTGGCTTTGAGAGGATTGGCCGTAGAAATATTATTGGGTAATTTGCGGTATGTAGTCACGTCGTTTCGTAGCCAAGCGAAATGAGCAAACCCCGAGAATATCGCCGTAAACTGTGCTTATTACAGATTTATGCACAAGCAGAAGGGAAGGGTCGCGAGAATCCGATGGTAAACGGAACAAAACTGTGTGCTATAATACACGATGCTCGTGCGAAGAGCTCCGGGGGTTTCTACGGTTCACAGGACCGCGGGTTACGAGCATCCGCGCTACAGGAGAGTGTGAACCGAATACTGGGGGCCTCGAACTATAATCAATTAACTTGCAGCTATAGAGAGCGAAACAAGAACTGCTGGGAGAGAAGGCGGTTCGCATAAAATGCATCCTCTATTACACTTACATAACCATTGATTCTGTTGCCTCAAAAGCACTTTCACCAAATAAGCCATGATGAAAATTGAATGAAAGTAAATAAACATGTTTATGATTAATATTTTTCAAACATATCAGCGCATATTTCCACCGAATATCAGAAGATATGAAAAATTGTACACGTGAACTACACAAATATATGTATATTTGTATATTTCGTTGTATATATTACACATTCTTTTTGGATAAAAAAAATATATATGTGAAATCTATGTAAAATTCACAAAAAAAAAACTATATATATAAGCAGCATATTTGTAGCATACGATAATGAGATTTAAACGCAAAGACGTGAATATATTTGTATTTATATTCATTTTTATCGCTTATCAATTTTTAATACAAGTGAAATATATTTTGTATAGCTTGTTTCTATGGATTCTTACCCAGGCACAATTCTGGGCAGGCACGAAATTTATTTATTAACCCTTGGGAATCTCAGGACAAAAGCCATATTGAATGTATACACTTTATATCCGCGAAATTAGCTTTCGAAATAACTTCAATTAAAAATTAAAGCCCTGTGGGGTATGTCTATTAGCAACTCAAGGACTGTGGATTCCTTCGGTAGTATACACTCTAGGGAAAATCCCTGCGCGACTCGGAGAAGGGCGGGCAAAAGAAAGAGGCTTAGACATCGTGCGAGGATCAAGCGGACCCTTCGTCGCGGGATCGCGCTTCAAGATGACGGCAGTATCTTCCCAGTCGAACGATAATCCAGCCAGCCCGTCGATTTTATGCAAAAGCTCGGTCTCCTGGACGAAATGAAGCAGCGTGTACCGCGCTCGTAGCTCCGACTCATCTCAACGAGCCCATGACGATCACATTCATGCGAGGATTTTTCTCCTCTCTCTGAGCATAAGCTTCTCCATTTTATTTTTACAACCTTCGTATCAGCCTGCATCATCTTCAGTCCTCACATAAGAACCTAGTGAGTGTTCAATAATTGAAATTAAATGGGTTACATTTTCCTCTTCCATTGACACTAAAAAAATTATTTTCTCAATTTTTTACACAATGTGTTTGCAATTTTTTAAAATTGTTTTGGGTGTTTGAAGCAATAAATCAGACAATTCCGAATCTGGGAATGTGCTCTTTGCCCCGATTTTTTTTTCACTTTAGAAATACACTCGACTTTTGTGATTATGTCACTTTTTGCTCATGGCTTTCACTTTGTTCCCCGTTTCCTTACAAACAAACGACGCCAATATTTCAGAAATGCCCCTGTTTTGGTCCTGACGATATTTTTATAATCCATTAAAGCCTATAAAATATAATCGCCAGGGATGACGTTCCGTAGCACGACGTTGGAAAAAATCATATATTTCAGAATTTGGGGAAGTGTCCCATTTTACTCTACATTTTTTTAAACCCACGCTCAAAATCGACTACTGGAATCCAGTTTTTGAGTAAGAATCTGCAACAACCCACTTCGGGTTTCATGATAAAGTAATTTTTCCATAGGTGTCGCACTTTGCCCCCCCCCCCCCCCCCCCCCATCCCCTATATAAAAACGACATAAATATTTTCACCGCTTCGTACGACACATATAAATTACATATCCTGCAGTATACTTTATTTCATGGTGTTCGCCCGGAGCCACACTTGTCGAGGCGTGCGCATGCCGCTATCCTCGCATTCCAGTTGCATTAGCATAAAGTTTACCATGCAGCAGTCTCGTTGTGCTTGGTAATAACAGCGTAAAACCCATGTACCTTCGCGGTGTAGAGCCGACAAGATTCCAAAGCGTAAAAAAAAAACAAAAAAGCTCCGGATGCGCACAACATTAACGCCGAATGTATTGTTAAATTATCATATCGACTATGTTATTACCTGCGAATATAACCGCGCTGCTCTAACTCGATCCCGGTTAATAATAAATGCATGATTATATAGTAGGAGGTGTATAGAAATAGAAAACGAGGGAACCGGTCGTACCGCCTCGTGACGCGGAAAAATATTGATGAATCTACACGGTGTTCGCACTGTGAGCGATTATGTGCGCGATATTTATGTGCCCTATACGCGAGAGCTTAGAACGATGGTAATAACACTTTTGTAACTATGGTAAAGGGCATCTTCGGAGAGGGGCGAAGAGAGCGAAGAGGGCGAAGAGGGAAGAGGGCGGAGGGGGGGAAGACAGAGCAGGTTGCATCGCCGGAAGGTTTGAAATATATTGGTAGGCCAAAACGTGTCCGTATACCATGTCTCGGTGGTATACATATATTAGTATGTATAGTTTATTATACAGAAGATTGAACTTGCTGGCGAAGCGGCGGCCATGCTGCTGCCACGCAATGGTGAGCTCGTCGCTCGCGGCCTTTCGCTAACCCGTGATTATGGTAGCTGCGGTTGTGGCTATTCTGCGTTCCCCATGGGCTCGAAGCGATGTCCGCTGCCACGGTGCACGTCCAGCGGGAAAATTGGACGGACGGGATACGCTTCGTGGCTCGCGAGGGCGAAGCCCAAGTGAATGAGCGAGCGAGCGAGCTTGGTGCCCATGTATATATCCACCGCCTGGTCCGATCCGGACGAGGCAACTCGAGCAGAGGCGGTACCGGTGCAACCTGCAATCATCGGGGTGGAGCGAACTGCCCGTGCTCGACGACCCCTTCTCGCAAGGTTCAGGGCGAACCCGCGCCTCGACGAATCCGGAGATGTCGACTGTAGGTGGATGTATATTTTGTATGTATATCATATATCGCACGAGTGCATATGACCAGGGAAAATTTCACGAAAAATCTCCAAGGAAATCGGTGAATTGATTTTTTAATTGGTTCCAGAGAAAATTTTGTTTGGTTTTGACGTAATGGTGCATAGGAATTTGAAGGAAAATTTCGGATTGACTTTTGAGAAATATTTATGGAGGGTCATAAGGTGTAAGATAATTCAGTGGATCGCTTCTTTTGAAAAAATTCTGAAAATTTCTAAGGACATATCGTACATCAAAATGGTGTAAGGTAACTTTTTTTGCAGATTTCAGACCAAACCGATGCACACATTTTTTGACTATGATTTTTTAAATTTAATTTCAATGAGTATTATGCGGCACAAAATGGACTGTAATTGGTTGCTGCTATATATAGTTTAATAATTTGCCAGTGAATGGTCTAAAAAAAGTATATCGGGGTCGAGAAACGTGAAATGCCTTGCGCTTCTTCATGATTTTATACCTTGCAACAACGAAGCCAAAGTATGATCGCTGTGCTATAGTCTCGATAACACTGTTCAGATTACTGGCCCTGCGTGCCTCAACCGCTTACGGTATGCACGAACATTCCGCAATCACGCAACTATATACCAAGAGCGATCTCTCGCAGTTTTCTTATTCCATCGGCGTTTCGTGTTCTGGGCTCGTACGAATGTGCTCCGATTTCGTGCTCCGGTAATCGTCAGGGGTAATATCGCCCTTCGTTTTTATCTTCATAGAGCCACAGAGTGGGCAGGTTCCACTGTATTAATATTCACGAATACATATCGTGCGGCGGAACAATATTTTGAATTTTTATCGCTTCGTAGAATCGCGTTTACTTCAGAAAGTGGACACGCAAAAAAATTACTATTTCAGGGAATTCCTCTTTTTTGTTATTCGGCACGATCTACTTGAAATCAGAAAGCCAAATTGACGTAGGTACCATTTGTACCATCTGTAACATATTTAATTTCAGAAAGCCGGAAATGTTTCATTGTGGTCACAACTATCAAATAGTTACCATAACTATTCTCTGAAAATACTGCACTACTACGATTTCCTTGAGTATTTTGAAAAATCATAGATTTTATAAACTTCAAGAGGTGGATACAACCATTGCGTCAATTTTGCACGAGGTCTTTCGACGAAAACGTACAAAATCATTTCAGCTTTCTGAAGAATGACATCGATGTCCCAGCAGCAGAAAACCGGAGAACCGATTTTCACGTATTTCTTCGTCGAAGCACAAAACTTTATTCTTCGGCTGCTGGGCCGACGTCTCACGAGCGGCTGGGCATTTCCGTCTCTCTTCTCCAGCGTTGCGGAACTTTTGCGAAACTAATTTTCTGATAATTTGCGTTCGGAAGTCGCGAAGAGCGCAGACCCTCCTGTGCGGACAAGATCTCATCCCTCGACAATTCGGAGAGTCCTATCTCTTTCCTCGTCCGCTTGTTCTTTTTCTTAGGGCCTTCTTTCTCGTTCTCTATGAATTCCAGCGAGTCTTCCATTCGCAGACTGGAATCGTGGTTCGACCCTCTGCCCGTCGCGTTCCTTCTCCACAGCATTGCTCAGCCCCGAATCTCCCTCTCAGCTTCTGTTACAACGTACGTTTTTCGGTTTTTTTTTCTCACCCTCGACCTCTCGACAACCAACACAGTCTTTCCACTTTTCCAGGCGAATTTCAGTGGTGACTCTCCGAACGGATAAAAAACTTTATTTTAATCTTTACAAATTTTAAATCCTCCGCGGGTTTTCCAAGTGACTAAAGTAACGGCGAAAGAAGGTGCCCCCGAGAGCAGCGGCTTTCGCTGGGTACGCGACCCTTAAATCTTGTATCTCCACCCTCTGAGTACGTATATGCGCGATCCGCCCATCCCGCGACTCTGCAATACTTTCTTGCTCGCGACACGCGGCCTCTAAGAAACCTTTTATTATTCTGTAGTTCTAAGGTTGGACAGGAATAAACTATTGTTGCTATTTAGATACTAATTCATCACTCTGAAGCTGAATTTATTTTTTAGAGTATGATAAAAGTGTGATTATCAAGTTTACAAATGTTTTGGAACAATTTCCACAAAAAATTGTTGCGTAGATTCGTTAAAAGGCGCCATAAAAAAAATTGCTTCATTAATGGTGTTATTCATAATAAAAATTTCATTGATTTTTGTCAACAGTATCGTTGGTTATGCCAAACAACAATGATTATTTAATCTTCTAGGAAGTAAATTAACAAATATAAAGTGAGTTTAGACTCGATGCGATGGTCGCAATTGTGTAATACTTTAATCAAAGCCGAAAACGTTAGTGGCTATAAGACACAAGCATAAGCTTCTTATTTCATGAATCTGTGTTACTCGAGTCGCACTCAAAGCTACAATGACATAAACAACCAATTTCCTTGATTTCCATAGATGGAAAGTGGTTTCAATCGACTAATTAAGTAATAAAATGGACAAACGGAATAGCTGCATCGTCAAGGTTGGAACTGACGATGAGGGTCACCCAGAACTGGTGACGACGCGACGCGATGAGAGCGGATCGTGGGCGTGGAGCGACGAGACAATTATTATGGTGTCTAGCCACATTTCCTGTCTCCAAGCTCAAGGCCATTAAGGTGCTATTCATCGGTCTCGAGTCGCCGTCGGATGTCAGGGTCAAGGTCTCTTCGATGGCGCGTCACATTTTGCGGACGAAAATATGGGTGAGCCGTCGACGTGTGTTTCCCATGGGTGGACACGGAAGTTTGATTTTTCGGGGTACTTACGTTGCAACAGACGGCACCGCCAAATTTCGGCGTATCGACGGAACCGATGATTAACGAGGCAGATAAGACCGGGTCAGTTACAGTTCAAACGACGACGAGTGCGGCTAAGTAATTAGTAATCTTCGAAATCATCCGTCAGCGGAAGCTAATTGAGCTCTTGCTTCTGCTGCTGCTAATCAGCGCTGTACATAGGCCGAGACGTCGTCGTTCCGACTCACTCGCTGAGTGAATATTTCATTTGTCCCAGACGAACCACTTGGCAGTAGGAAATTGAGTGGACAATTAGTGCAGCGGTGGTTATTAGCGATGAAAGGAATCTCGAGTGTACGTACCGATGGAAAAAAATAATGCCGGTAGGAAAGACGATTTCTTGACACACCTTCGTGAGAAGCGTGTACGGCGTGTGTGCACGGTAATGCAATTAATCACAATCCGTCAAGACTCTCCGATCAACTTTAAGCTTTTCCACCCTCGAGCGAATTATACGCCGATTTCTAATAGTTCTCTCTCTCTCTCTGTCTCTCTCCCTCGATTCGCGTTAATTAGAAGAGCCTCGCCGATAAATTCATCGCTACACACAAGAATGGCGTTGTAATTATTTTTATCAGCTCGGAGATTTATAGACGATGCTGCTTTATAAGAATATATATAGTCCTCGATCATATTCTGACGTGGATCATTCCACGCCGATTCTCGCCCATTCTCGTCGACATCTCTCTTGCTTATTTCTGTCGTGACAGTGAAAGGATTGGCTTCTACAAGATTAATCGTTGATTCGATAAAATATCACTATTCTTTAGCTACCGGGAAAATAACGATAATTTGGGTTGAAGAATTCGATAATCTCGAATGTTGATTAACCAATCGACACAATTAATTAAGGAGTCAATAATTTCAACTGTTATTCTTTGGAACCAAGCGACGAATGTCGAAATCAAAAAATCGAAATTAACGTAAAATGTATTGTTCCCATCGTCAACAGAGGGTGAAAAAAAGTATGGCAAAATCGAGATTTCAAAGGAGAATTATTATGATGTTCAAATAATAAAAATAAATCTAGTAATTCCTCGAAATACTGTGTTTTTGCAAATTTTTAATAACTGTTATTCGTAAAAAAAAAAAAAAATTAAGAATACATGATTTTAAATTGCGGTCCTTTGAAAAGAAGTAACAGCGGAGCCTAACGAGATAAAGAAAAGGGTTCTTTTCCTGAACCGGGCCTGAAAAGATAAAACGTGCGGAATGCTTGGGCTTAAAGGGAACGAGTGCGAATAAGGATATGAGTGGAGAAAGGGATCGCGCTGGAGAGGCAGGCGCCATGTGTATAATAATGTTAAAGAATGTTAAACGAGGGAAGGGATCGAGGACCTGGGTCGCATACATTAGTTGTTAACAATGCTATAAAGGACACTCGCTCTCGGTCGGTGCTTGTGCGGGCGCGCGCGAGCCGCTCGAGAACTCGCGCCGACACCCCAAGCACTTCGCCTCGTTTCGCACCGCGAGATTTACGACTCTGCGTCTCTCCTTTCTGTGACCTGCGATTCTTATGTAACGCTTGGTCTCGGGGATGAGGACACCCTCGGTAAGCGCAAGTAGTCTGTTCTCCGATACGATTTTCGTGTCACCAATTGCGGCTCGTTTGTACGATTAAAAAGGAAAAAAAGAAACGTCGGTAAAAATCATGGATGGTCTTATAAAAAATGTTCATTGAATCGGAAAAATCGTCGCCAATAAAAATATATATTTGACTTTTAATACTACCTTTTATTTCAATGATCTCGTACTCACTGAAAAGCAGTGACATTCAATTAACATTTTTTTAAAGCACTAAGCCTTTTTATATTGATTTAGTTAAAAAAAAAAAAAAGAGATCAATTGAAAAATATGTTATTCTGTGACGTACTAAGTGAAGATTGGATATAGAAATCATTTAACATCATTTATTTAAACAAACACTGATGTTTTTAATTAATATAATGTAATCAGGCCGATTTTTAGTTTATATCACTAATGAGATCGGATTAACAAATTATTGATCATTCCGTTAATGGTCTTAATTTAATTAATCATGCAAAGCCTTCAACCAACTGAAACTAAGTTTAATGCAAGTCCATTAAATGTGTTAATTCCACGGGATATAATTAAAAAAACTAACTTCCAAGATTTATTTAATTAATTTTTCCAGGCTGGCTTAAGAATTAATATGATAGCATGTAATACGGTTGTGGACGCATGCAAAGTCCTTTAATAATCCGAGGTTAAGCAACTGGGCACTTGACCAGTGGTACCTCAAACACTGCGGCTACTAAGCAACCCCGGCAAGCGGCAATAACTTATCACCCTTGTCGCACAGAGAGCCAGCAGCAGCAGTTCTCTCGTAAGCGCACCCTCCGGACCCTCGTGATAATTGTTTAAAGCGACCAGTGGCCGGCGGCTTTGGCCCTTCGTCCCAATTCACTCGAAGCCCATTCCCAGAGCCGTTTGTTCACCGAGACCAAACCCCGCTCGACACAAACACACATGTAAGTGAACCTACCCCCTCATGTGCATTACTACCTCGATGACTTACGCTTCGTACGCGCACACCGGTCAGCCCTAATTGCGATCTAATCATACGTACTTTACGTTCCAAGCATTGCAGTACAAAATTCTCGTTAAATTATGTCGAAAATATATTTTTGGAAAAACGAGCTGCACGGATATTTTAACTGCAATGTAATATTGACAGTAGATAATTTTTATCGCTTCATTATACAATATTTCCTGCAAAATGTATTCAACAAAAAATGCGATCAGTTAAATAGTGAAAAATGAAGAAAATCCACACTAGGAAGAATGAGTGGTTACTTCACCTGAATTTTTCTCATACGATATACTAAAAAAAAAATTTCCTTTATTTATCTATTTATTCATTTAATCAAAATAAAAAATGTCTGTACGATCGTTTCGTAATAATACAGGCCATCTACAGTAACATCAACCAGTCACGTTAAAAGCACATGTCACCCAAAGCGAACGTGGCGTAACAATAATATTATTCTGCATTTATATTAAAGAATACACGGTGATATAGAAAAATAAAAATAACGAAAACGTAACACCGAAAAGCGAATAAATAAACGACAATGGTGTGGTATGGTATATATCTCGCTCCACAGCAGACGTAAAAAATGATACTTGTAAATTAGAGCAAAAGCCAGCACGAAATCAAGACGGTGTGCTATTTCAGGAAAATACTCTTTCCTTCTCGTTTCTCTTATTCTTTTCTCCCGGCTTTCATCCTCCCGAAGCATCTTCCTTTACCTCACCTCCCTCTCTCTCTCGCTCTCTCTCCCCACATAAAACCACAATGGATAAGGTTTTTGGACGGCCTCCAGAAAATATAGGCGAAAGGACGTCTCTCTCTCGTCGCGGTAGCATAAGAGCTCGGGTTTGAGAGGAAGAGGCGCGCTTGAATATGCGCGCTCCCGGGAGCAAAGCGAACGAGAGGACTCGAGGCAAACGTTCCCGCAGCACGACGATAGGGAGCAAATAATAGGGAAATGATTCGCTCCTTGTTAGATAAAGAGCCGCGAACGGGAGCGAATTCGAGGGGCCAGGGGGACAACGACTATGGGGTTCGGAGGGGGAGGAAACGGTGGAACGATGAAGGGCGCGCGGTGGAGATCGAGAGGAAGGAGAGAAAAGAAATATTGCTCGACGCCAATGAAAGGAATCGCATTCGGGAGGAGAAGCGTTCGCTTGTAACCGCTTCATCGACCGTGGACTATTCTCAATGTATTCGCTTCATTCGGTTCATTCGCGTGTGCCAATGAAATATTATATGACCGCAGGACTCGATTAAAAATTCAATGGCCCTTCCTAGGAGACTTATTGTCTATCGCAATTTATGCAAAGGCATTTATTTGCGTTATTCATATAGCATCCGATTCCGCGGGCTCGTTACCAACATAACGTGAACACACATCGGGACCATGATCTATTTTACTTTTTCGCCGAGTCACATTTTTCATCACTCTTATCAGGAGGGGCAGTCGATACGCACCCCTTCGCAACGTATTTTGGATACGTTCGGCTAATAGGGTTATTATAAAATCGATCCCTACTGCTTGTCATGTTTTCGGGATATATCCGATCAATATTTCTGATTTGTTTTTTTTTTTAAGCGAACGGATATCAATACATTTTAATTTTTTATTTTATTTTTTTAGGGCTCCCTCAATTGTTATCAATATTGTCCATGTTTGGTGAAGAAAGCACGAGAAACTGGTGAGTTAGAAAGTTGTTACCAGCAGGTCAGCCAAGTGTATAGGCCGAGGTAACCCTTGGTCATCGGCTTCCCTAGGGCCACGAGCGAGATTCTCGTCGGTGTGCTTCGTTCAAGTCACTACTACTATGCATATAGTGGCAGCGCTTCAGTGGTGAGTCCAGTAGCGATCATCAATCAGGAAGGCAGTCGACCATCCGCTGGTCGGTCGGCCGTGAGCTCGCGAGCGTCCAGCCAGCGAGATGCACGCACGGATCGGAGCTCGCGAGCTCGCCACACCGACCGACCGACTGGCAGGCCTTCCACTGGCAGAGCAGCCAAAGTTCACGAGATCTGCGAGTCACGCTCGACCCGCTATCTCGCTCACTGCACGATCGATTTCGTCCGCCTCTACACACAGGCAAAAGTCGCAGCTATCAAATATATTCTCTAGAGCATCAAGCTCCTTTCGTATTTTTAATTACGATAATTGATATTTAAAAAAATTAAATCAACCGGAGATCACCATAAATCGAGATATCTCAAAAAGTGTAATTTTCGGGAGGCAGGATGAAAAATGTGCACTAAGTTCAAAGTGATATTGAGATCGGTTCGATAGGAAGTTTAGTTACTAATTTAAGCGCAATTTTGTGACTTGGTTTTAGCGACTTCTTAAACCGATTTTATGGGGGTTAAAAATTTTACGAATTCACTAATTCGAGGGCTGTTTAAAAGGGTTGTTACAAAAAGCGGCTAAAACTAGGTAGCAAATTGCGCTCAAGTTGGTCTCAAATTTTCATAACAAATTAATGCGAAAATCGCTTCGAACTTTTCCAAGACTTTTCGTCGTAACGCGTCTCAAAAAAACACTTTTCGAGATATGCATGATTCCAATTTGACGTAATTAGTCTTAGGCAAGAAATCTGAAACTTTTTCAGTGCGCAAAGTATTGCCATTCAAACTCGCACGATATCCAAACTCGCTCAAGTGGAACTCGAACACGATATTGCAATTTTTTGCGATAAAAAAACAAGCGTAAGAAAGAAAATATCTTTAGCATTTCATTTTTCAAAGGATCCCGAAAGCGTTCTTGTCGCCTTTCGCTCTTCGTGGATCTTTTAGAAGGTGAGCGGTTATATAGTGGCCTCACCGAGGGGACGTTGCTTCTGCTTCTTGGGGTAATTGCGAAGCTTGATAATGAAGCTGCTACGAAAATTTCACCCTCACCCAGGAGACTTTATAAAACCGAGACATTCCTCGGTCCTTCATCGAGAGGCTTCAGGAATTGCCCGTTCGGCGTTGCATGACTTTTTATTGGCGTCCTGACATTTTATAAACAGGAGTGCGCGGGAAAAGCATTTTATGGCGGCGGATGTATAAAGCTAAGCTGTCGTTCGCTGGGCGAAAGCGAGAAATCTTGGAGAGGCGTACGGGACCTCGTCTCCTGGAGTTACTGCTGCTTTTGGCTGCGGGCTAATTACCCGCGGACGAACCCGGCGCCGTTGAAACCCCTGCACCCTCGCTTTCGAACGTGCTTTGCTCGCTCGCTCTATTTTCCTTCGTCTCAACGTCTCGGCGACGGGAAAAGTACGGGTTACAAAGGGCTTTTCGCACGGAACAGAGGACTAATGTCCCTTAGAGTAAAGCGTACTAAATTGACGCTTTAGGGCACCTCACGGTTCATGAAACCGATTTGGTCTAATATAGACTGTTGAAAATATATTTCCTTTAAAATCTGAGCTTTTTTTCAGCGGTGGATGATCTTTGTTTACTCATTGCTCACTAAAAAAAAAACAAAATACATAGCAGAAAATAAAGTTCTGTTTATTCCGGAAAGTCTGTAAGCCACTTAAAAAAATTCTACATTAAGTAAATTGTGATTTGTAATTTTTTAATTCATAAACTGGTGTATTAAATAAACGATATCGAGATAATTTTCAAACGGAATATTTTATTAATTTAATATAATCATATTTCTATATTGATTTTCTATCATACCCTATCAAAAATAGATAATATTCACATAATGGTGTACAAATGAATAATTTCGTGAACGATTATTCAATTATAAAAATGTGACTAAAATTTTTCATAAAATTAATGTAATTCTTACCATACGAATAATATTCGGTTAAATATGTGAAAAACTAAGGAACAGATAAAACGATCTTCAACGATAATTTTTCATTATCTGAACGATTGTTGTGTACAATGTTGTGCACGGTGTCAATGTCTCGCCTGAGAACTACTTAATTTTTCGAAGGATCTGCCGGGTAGAAATGTGAGGGAGATAGTGACAGGTTTCGAAACGATTTCTTATGCCGTTGAGGAAGAAAGAGCAGGAGATAAAGCACACGTCCGCGCGAACGAATGTGAATTGCGGCTGACTCTTTGATCGCTCGATGACTAGCTCGTTTTGAATAACAAGGCTAAACAGAGGCTGGTGTAGGCGCTGGCAACCAGAATGGAGAAGAATATACGAATGTACGCGCTTTTCACTGTGACTCTACTCGTACAAGACCTTTTTATCGTCGTGTGAGGCCCATTACGATCCGTAAGTCCGCATGAAAGGAAAAAAAAAAGACAAACACTGAATCAAAATGTCAAATATGGTACACGTTCACTCAGACGTTTAAAAATAATACTATAAAGTGTAGGATTCTCTTGGAAAGTTACAGACAATTTCATTTAAATGCATTATCCCATAAACACGTTTAAGTAATTATAATTCTACCTATTTACACCTGTGTGCTCATAATTTTTTATATTTTTGAAAGTAAGTGTCTTACTTTCAAGTGTCTTAATGTTTTTTCATTCTCATAGTCAGAATTTAAGCGAATGCTGTATTAGATACAGTGCTTGATATATAATAGGATATATAATACTTAACAGGGTTTTAATATAATTTTTTTTTAAACAAGCATATCATCAATACATTTATTTTTTATTTTTAGGTGACATGGTCTCCTTAATTCTGGTACTATATTATTAAACACAAAAAAATTGTTAAATATCAGAAACAATTTTCTTTTTCACGTTTTAAAAGTGAATAAAATTATTCTCAAATTCAGCATTATTCAGATTAATAATTGTAGAGAAGTAACATAAAATCTGAGACTTTTATCGTGCGATGATGAATATTCCCGTTGGCTTCTCTACCTTCCCTTATATTTTTTATTCATCCCTCAGCAGTCAGCCCTGTGAGGCTCCGCTGGATGGCCTGTGGTGCTGTCGACCCTTCACCATGCCGAGGCAACGGGTACGGATGAGCGAGAGTCACCCTCTCGGCATTCGGATAGCTGCGACCCGGATCTCCCGGAGCCGGGGTAAAAATAATGCATTAGAAATTCAGATGACCAGCGCGGGAGCTTGCGTGGGTGGCGAAGTCGCTCGACGATGGCTGTGTGGGAGCTTCGTCGAGCTCTGCCTCTCTTGGATCACCGGCTTGTGCGCGATTTATCAAATAAAAGGCGGTAGTACAGTCAAATACCCTTTCGTCGTGTCGTTCAGTGGAAGCGACAGTTCATTTTTAATATAAAGGAGAGGCAATGCATGCCGCGACTCCTGGTTCGTCGGTTTGACTTTTCTCCTGTCTGTGCATACGCGGACCAGTCGCGAAAAAAATCTTTCGGAAACAGGTCTACGACAATGGCCACCAGACACACGCTGTGTTTCTGCACACATGGATTACCATTTTTTGAGTTTCGCCATTTTGTTCCCTTTACAATAGTCCACTGGCCATAAGGAATTTGTATACAAAAGCGAATGAAAGATCTTTTTCTTTTTCTGTGTGGCGACTTGATCCACAAAAAGTTCCTTCTCATGATTCATGAATGGCGGAAATTTTCCGATCATGTATGTCCAAGTTTTGTGAAAATCAGTGCATTCATAGAAAATGGTTATTACAATTTACGCTCATCGTGATCGGTTTTCAAATTTGATCGTTTGGTTTTTTTTCCATGATTATTTTGTGAAAGAAATAGAGCGATTAACGAAAAAAAAAAAAAAGTTGATCATCACAAATGTAACCATTTGATGAAAAATACGTTCATACGTTTCTTATGACATGATATCTGAGCTTTCGGAGGCCTGGCTTCCACAACTGACAAAAGCGTCTTGCGAGGTCTTCGCCCGGGAATAACAATCGTTTTGACATTCATTCTTTGGGGTATGTTAATAATATTCATAAATAATATAATTGTGAACGCCTGCCAAAAATCGTGAGGGTTTCGCGCGACCTGTACACGTTCATCCATCACTTCCCTTCCTCCACACCTTTCGTTCTCTCATCATCTTCTTCTCTCTCTCTCTCTCTCTCTCTCTCTCTCTCTCTCTCTCTCTCTCTCTCTCTCTCTCTCTCTCTCTCTCTCCGTTTCTTTCTCCGTCTTTTTCGGAGTGTTTCACGCTTGGAGCTCGCGCCTCATCTCATCCCTTGCTCGCTCTCTCGTCCGTTCCACCCCCGCACCGAACCATCGTGCAGTCGTTTAAACGGTTTATAAACAGTCCCGCCGAGAGTCCGACGATTCATTAGACCCCGCAACAGTTCGAAAGATTCACTGTACTCTTTCCATCTGCCTTGACGTCGTCTACTACTTCTGGTGCTGTTACTCTCCGCACTAATCCACTTCCTACCTGCCAAAGCGTTTGTTTCTTTTTTTTTTTATTTCTTCACTTCTTCACCGGTAATCTCCCACCAGGTAAACCCTTCTAATTTCTAAGCGCTCCCGTGTCTGCACGGGAACACACAGTGTGTTGGAAAAAAAGCTTGAGAAATGAGGTAGCGTCGGAGCGTTAAATTTATATCACAACAGCCATGAAGAGACCGCTAGCGAAACAACAGTCGGACAAATTAGCGATGCGGTGAAATTCAGTGAAAGCAGGAAACTGCATAGAGTATTAGTTCGGGCAATTAATGGAGGAGTATGATGGTCTGGGGTGGTAAAGATAAAAGCGTGAAGCCGCGAGAAGGTTCGCACGGGACTAACACAGAGACAACAGTGTGCCGGATGTTCTCGCCGAGTGCTTCTCTTCTCACTGGCTTCAGCATAGGCAGCGCCTCACTCTCAGCGGTCATACCGACACCAGTTATATCGAGACTTCCGGGTTCGTTACCTTTTGTCCAGTGTCTATTACTCTGCCGTATCGTTCCTACTAAGAATGACAGGACAAATTAATTATCAGCGACGAAATCTCGACAGGTGACAAAGAACGATCCGAAGAACATTTGAATTATCTTCTCACGAGTGTCCTACTGTAATTTCGGACAATTATGCGACAATACACCTGCAATTGTGAAAAGTCAAATTGTTTTTCTTAATTTTTTTTCTACGCAATGAGTTTACTGTTTGGTATTGGCGTTTTGCCACCTTTTTGGAGCTTTTGAATTATTTATTCTGCTATTGTTATTTCTGTTATTTTATTCTGTTGTTCTTGATTAGTCAATATAATCACAAAACAAGTATAAGAACACCACACAAGAACAACTGCAGATGAAGATATTGCGAAAATCCTGGATTTTGGGTTTTATTAACTTTTTTGCTCTGCAATTTTTATTTGTACTGTTTGTATAATTACTGGGCTACTTGAGTAATCAATATAATCACAAAACAAGTATAAGAGGACCACTCAAGAGAGTCAACGATCTTCGGAGAAAAGTCAGGCAAGAGTTTTAGGCGACCCCTGCGGTGTCCCTCACGACGGGGGTTGTGAACTCCTAAGGGTTGCTGCGAGGGTGAGGGAGAGAAGTACATCCTCTTCCTTTTCGGTTCGTGGCGAGGCGCAACCCCCTACGAAGCCTTTATAGCGGCCCATTTGGCGCGACAACGAGCGTGGAAAGTTCTTTTAGTATCGGGCCACAGATTTAGTTGAAAATATGTGTACGGTTATGAGGACGCGGAAGTTTCCGGATTATCAATTTGTTGCATCGTGTTTATTATTTTCTCTCGACTTCCCAGTCGTTGTACATAGTCGGACTGCAAGTGTATCGCGTCCGTGTACGCGCTCTGAATATTCTCTCGGCAATTCGCAACGCTCCGCGCCGGACGTGACTTCTGCGTCTGTTGGGGTGCACTATAATGTCGATGTATGTTACGAGAGTTTACTGTCGGTATATTCGAGCAGATGTTTATATTGGATCTCTGCCGAGAATTCTTCCACGATGATAAAATTTGGGTGCAAACGCTACAAGTTATTCGCTACATGAGAACACGACACTCATTATTAATTCTGGAAAATTTGTTTGGCTTGGAAAATATCGAAATTTACAAATATTCGATTTATTGAATGTAACTACACAGTTTATCCTGCGATCATAAAAAATGGTACAAAGTCTTCAAGAAAAAATCCACTCTGTACACTGAAAAAAAGCTGTTTAAATGGAGTTGCATAAATGAAACGGCCTTAAGTGTTTAAAGGATTTTGATCGTATCGAAACCATGATGATTAACTGGACTGTCATGTACATTTGAGCTGAATGACTTCTTGTATAAAGTTAAAAAGTATCTTATGGTTTTTCTTAGCATTTTTATGACGTAAAGGAAAATACGGTTTTCGATTTTGTCACGATACTCAAAGTGCGAAAATCATTTTTAATGCCCACTTGCTGGGCGACGTGGCAATCCTGAGTCTAACTTCCTCTGACCTTGAGTCATTGGAAGTTTCGTTGACATGAGATATCAAGTTCCCAATTTTCTAGATACAAAAAAAAATAGAGAAGAAGATAAAGGTCGTTTCTCGCGCAGCATCTTAAAACCGAAAGTAGCAGAAGCACCGGGCCGAGTGGCATCATCAGTTCCCCTGTCGCGGTGTAACCGCGTCGCTCGCCCGTTATTTCCTATCGAGAACGGAGGATCGAAGCCGTTTGGATTTTCCCGAGGGAGTTATCTCTAATTCAGCCTGGATTTACTCGCCGATGAATCTTTAAATTACATGCCCCCTTTCCTCCTCTATCTCTTCGCTTTCTACATCCACCGGAGCACAATGGCTTTGCGACTGGCTTCACTTCCAAACACTCGATCACGCATATCGCACAATCGAGCGAGGACTTAAGAGCACTCCGCACTTACTCGAACGTCTCTTCAATCAAACGAAAGAACGAAGAGTATTGGCCGTAGATCCGCTTGTGGAATATGAGAATTCTCGAATTTACGTTACTGGATTTATCGTCGACAAGAGTCATGAAGCGGAAGCGCAGCTCTAACCCAAAATCAGAAGGATAAACTTAGCTGAAGGAGAATTAGAAGATGGACTCTTCACCTTCTCGTGATCTTGTGTCGCGTCCAAGTTTCCGAAGGACATACCGAGATATGATAAGCCATCCTCGCGCGGTTTCCCGAGGGACGCACAGGGGATTAATTGACACATCGGTGCTGCGGCACTTTGGTGAGTGAAACAGGCTCGAGGTTAACACTTGGGAAGAACGTCTCTTCGGGTCGTGTTCTCTTACGTTCACCGTTGACTGATGAGCCGTCCCCGACGAAGTCGTCGGGAAAACACTCCACGAAAACGGTCAGTTCACTCATTGTCCATTTTCCCTTTTATTCTTCATGGTTTACTGACAATTCAGGAATCGTTGGTAACACAAAAAATAGAGCATTCTCTCGATTTTTTTGAGGGTTCACCCGGAAGTCGAATGGCTTCAAGTACTAATCAATTACTTGGTTGTTCCCCTTGCATTTCAAATCGAGGGACGGAGAGTACGACGAGCGGCATATGCGAGGCCCAAAATACACACATTCGTTGATGGTGGAATATACGCCGAGTCGCCTATGTAACAGATTGGAATTTAATGCGCGCCGCCGGGTGACTCTTCGAGAGGGACAGTACAGCGAACGTTTTGGGGATAAAGCACAACTGAAGTGCGAGATAAAGAGAGCGCGATAGATTATGGATGTGAAATTTGCGAACGGAGAGGGATGGATAGGGCTTTATTACTTGTTGGAAAGTGATCAAGTCTGTGTGGGAAGACGAGTTCGCCAAGAAGTCTTCCACTCGCCTTCGCCGTCACCGACGTCCTCGACGGTGTACGTCGGAAAGTTTGCCTCCACGCGACGGCCATCTTGGCACTTTCAAAGAGGGACCGAAACTCTCCTACGTATCAAACGGAGAAGAAGCACACACTAGTATTGGAAAGCTTTATTTTTTATTGCTGAAGTATGATTTAGTGAATGTGAGCAGCGAAATCAAATTCAAGTACTTGAAGTACCGAAAGGGGTTTGTTGAGGTTTGTAAAATATGTGTAAAATATTGCAGAATCGAATTTCATTTCGCGTCACAAACTGAATTATCTTTATCTCCATAAGTCGAATTATTAACATAGGATTGAAAATACGTTTATGTAATATCGATAGAAAAGCTGATGGTATATTTTTTTTAAAGGTGAAGTCATTGGTGATTCGAACTTGTATGTTTGTAGATTTCAACGCGTTTGATAAATTCGACAACCAACATTCTACAACTCAACGGTCAAAACACTGTTTGTCTCTTTGACATGCAATATACCTCTCCCGCAGGAAAACTCGGCTTTATATGTCATATCGTAATATATTCTTATCGAAACGTAATTTACAATCTCAATGCAGTCATTAAAATGCTATGACTCAGTACATTATAACGTCACGTAATCATTTGATTTGATTTCATCATCTAAATCAACAATTCAATTAAAAATTACGACCCCAGTAATTTTCAATTACATAACAATGTGTATATATTTTCGAAACTGCATTGCCTCCATTCGCCGGATAAAATGATATAGCTATCTAATAATTTTTTTTCAGCACCCTTCTTAGTTTAATTAAATGATGGAGGAATATTTTACAATTGACGTCCGAATTACTTCCATAATAAAGTGTGGAAAAAACATGATTTTTTGCATGTGAATCCCGAGTCAGTGGATCAGGTTCCGCTGAAGATATCTCGACCGAATGTCCGAGGCCGGTAAAAGCTCGAATGTCGCCTCTAGGGAAACTCCAACGCTTCTCGCGGTTCCTGGAAAGCTCGCACGAGACCCGAGTGCGGGTGAGGTTGAGTTATGGGCGTCCGGACGCGTTCTCCCGCAGCCCTGACGCTCAATTTACAGATGATTCCGCGTGTTACCGCTGGCCAACGGCCGGTTAACCTCGCCGTTGTGGACACTCGATCTTCCCAACGGGCTTGGTCCAGCATGGGGCATCTAGTCCATGTGGGATAGTGTGGACCGAGGCGTGCGTTCCAGCGCCGTTAAATCGCAGCGACGTCCTCCGCGCCTCACACCCTCATTTCTCCATCTCCTCTTCGTCCTCATACTTCTGTTCTGTCCTGGTGCTCACCCTTTGTCGGCCATAAACCGACTCACCCTTCAATGCCGCTTCAGCATCCTCGTATTGGATGCGTAGTGGCCTTCCTCGCCAAGATCGCACGCGTGCCAGGACCTCTTGCCAGATTTATCGTGCTTCGATGGCTCGCCCTCGACAATGGACCAACAAGTTGGTGGAAAATGAGCCTTCGAAGCGGTACTTCCGTATCCCTGAACATATTTCTCCAAGGCATGTTAGGATTGAAGAGGAGTTGTACTTTCGTCAATGTAAATTATTGGATGGGAAGAAGAAACGTGACCATCGAGGACGACGATAATTCGTTGCAAAAAGACAATCATTCATCCGGACAGTTTTCTTCCGCCATGTCGTAAAGATATGATATTGAAAGGGTTTCCTTCTGACATCTTTCTGTCGGGAAAACGTCCACGTGCGGGCCATCGCTCACAGTCGGCAATCTCCCAATTTCCACGGTGGTCTTCAATGGTCCTCGATGCGAACGTGCCCATGCTGCGACCAGTTCTCATGCTACGCCACAGGACCGATATATGTGGACACTCTTAATTTGGCGGTACGAACACAATACCGGTGATTTTGTCTTCGACAAAATGTTTGCCGTGGTTACACAGAGTCGAGGGAAAACGTGCGGTGAACCGCTGCACGACCATCGGTACTCTATGTGTACCAGATGCGGGCTGCGGTTGAATCGAGTTTTCACCGGGTTAAGGAGGAGTGGCTACCGAGTGTCATTAACCAGCGGCGACGGCTGGCACCCCATGGAGCCAGTCGCACTTTACAGTCGTCTAATTTATACCAAATGTCTTCGGCTAATCCCTAATAAACTAAACAGACGGCGCCCGTTGAGCCAGGATGAGCCAGGTTTCCGCTGGTGGCAATGAGACAAATATTGACATTCCTCATCCATATCACGATACATTTCCATCGAAAGTCCCTACAGGATGGAAATATATCGATGTTTCCTGAGTTGCTTAATATTTATAGAGAATCAGTAAGTTGCTTACCTTGCTGGTTGCTTTTTCTCGTTGTCTTTTTCTCTTTCATCCACGGATACTCGGGCACATTGACACCCGATGGATCCGCAACCGCGTGCGGATCGAGCATTGTGTGGTACCCAGGATGATGAGTACCCGGACTCATCGGTCCACCAGTACCAGGCGAATGCTGAAGCGGACCGTCGCCCGCGAGTTGTGGCAATGCCGTCATAAACTCGGCCATCGATGGTTGGCTGTTGATGAAGCCAGTTTCGGCGGGTCCGCAACTTGGGTCCATCGCCGGGTGAGTCCCGTGGGGTGGCAGACCGGCCCCGGCACCGGCCCCCGCGGCCACCGAGGCCAGCCAAAATCCGCCACCGACTCCGGTTGCACCGGAGCACCCGTCGTTCGCCAGGACGGGTGAATTCGGCCTCGTCTTATCAGCCTGCTCGAGCTCCTTGCTCTCGACAAAGCAGCCCAACTGCGCGAGACGCAGACCCACGGTCGCCTGGTGAACCTGACGATGGTGATGGCTCTCTTCCTGAACGAAAACGGGTTGCTGCTTTCCTTGCATCAAGTCTTCCGAGGCTTCGCTACGGTGATAACGAGCTGTTTACGACGTCAATAATTCACGTGTGCGAATTCAAAACCGACTAGATGAATTCTTCCTGGACTGGATTAACGATCCGCAACGCACACTGCTTTTCAATCGCGCACTCACTTGTCATCACTGAATCATTCAAATCATCAACTTATCACTGAATCTCTCGTCGTCCAGGAAATCCTCGCACTTTTTGGGATATCGATGGCGTAAACGTCGCTATCACGAAAACAAAAACAACAACGCACTTTTATCAACTGATGTTCCGTCTTTAATTTCACACTGCTGATAACGCTGAAGAGACGACCATTCTCAATGACGAAGATAATAACCCGCGGTTACCGGGGACAGGCACTGTCACTCCGATCGGCCGGAACCCGGCGAGTGGCGTACGCGAAGTGAAGAAGGACACCGGAGATAGAAGATGGAGGAGGAGGAGGAGGAGGAGGAGAAGAGAGGAAGTTGGAGGTGGAGGAGGCGTATTGTGGAGGTGGGAACACCGTCAGAGACCCGGCAGAGGCCCTGAGGCTTGAGTGCGGCACCAGAAGAAGAAATTGGTCTCGGAGTGGGTAGGCGAGAGGAAGAAAGGAAGAGAGATCGGCGAAGACTACCAGTGTACACAACGAGAACAGAAGGTGGAGTAGAAGGGAGAGATCTCGCCAGCGGAAGACCCTTCAACGTTACAAGCGTGAGACCTGCCACTGGTGACGAGCGGCCTGTCTCTTTCGTAGTGGTGCAACTACAAAACTGTGTAAAAGAATTAGGATCGTCAGATCTGTCGTGGCGGCAACGGTGGTGGCGGTAGTGGCAATGGTGAAGTAGTGGGAGTGAAAAAAACGACACGAGAACCGTTCTCCACTATCCAAGAGATCCCGCGAGCTCGCGACCTCTCTTCCTCTCTTACTATTCTTTATACCTCTCTGTCCTCCTCTATATCCATCTTCTTTCAGCTCGATTTGCTTTCGTTTTTTAGCTTTGTCTCTGTCGACTCCTCTTCTACATGACACTCGCACGGTACCAGCGGAATATCTACATGTTACTACGACTACTACCGATGGCGGTTGTGAGGGAACGATCGCGCGTGTGTCTCTCGCGATTCTTCTTCGTCCGTGCCTCTTCGTCAACTTCCTGTTCTTCTTGTGCCGGATCTAGTGGTGCTAGGCCGCGGCGATATTCCCGTCTCTCTTTGTCCTCTCCAAGCGTTTCCCTGGATCACGTGACCCCCGACGCGGTGCAACGTCCAATGGGAAGCCGGTATCGCGAGTACGCAGAGGCACAACCCTCTCTTCAATCTCCGGGGGCGGTCGCTACGTACGGCGTAGCGACTCTCTCTCAAGGACGGCACGGCACTCTCTTTCCTCCTTTCCTCTTTAGTCCTCTTTCTTCTTCGCTCGGATGGATGTGGCTGCGTGAAAGGTGCGATAGACTTTCTATTTGTGTTGTCGTGGACCTGGACCACTTTCCTGTTACCTCAGTTGTCTTTGCCTCACTTTCGGGCTTTGTTTTCTTGATAATCTCGAGTGTCAACAGCGCACGTCAAACGCTCTCCACGACGCTCATCCTCGGTCCGGACGGCGCGAGTGCGGGCGGGCGACTCTCAGGCTCCCGGTGGCGAACACGCCGCGCCGCCTCGACAAGGGCGGCGGCACCAACGTCGACTGCCCGTGGGCGGGACGCGCGGCCGCGCACAACGCTCTCGCTCTCTCTCTTGCACCCGTCGCTTCGGATATGCATCTACGGACTGTGGTGGGGACTATGCCGTCACGTGCTTTCCGACCACGCGGTCCTCTTGCAGGTCTCTTGTCATACTTCCTCGAAATCTTTGGACCTCGTGTCATTCAGGTACAATCAACACGTTTGGCAGGGAAACTGAATGGGAGCTATATGGGGACATTGTTTTTTTTTAATTTGTATTAATATACCAGAGTATGAAGGTCGGATGCATATGGTGTATAATAACTTCAAGATTCGTCGTTATCAAGAGCAGTTTCTTAAAAATCAACAGACGGAATCCGAGTACAGTAATTTTCAAATACCACACGAAAATTTACAGTAAAAGTATATTAATATGGAATTTGTATACACGATGCGGAAATGTCGTATCGTTTTATATATTACATTTATTTGCATGTGCCATATTGTAAGACATTTATATTATATTTTGCAATATAATTTATATATTAGTAATAAAATTCACATTTTCTCCATGCGATAGTGAGACAGACGTAAATTCGATTGGTTATTAAATTAATCTTAACGATTAAAGAATGGAGGACCAAATTTGAAATTTTAAGGCTCACAGTTTCTGGTTAAGTAGCCAATTAAAATGGAAAATAATTTGATGTTCTTCCGTGAAACTTTAGAATTGTTCATGAGTAATCAAAAAAATAACGGAAAAGTGAAAAATTTAATACCATGATTTTACTATACTAGAGATGAACCCTCATGGTTCAGTGTCACAACCGGTACATCTGTTCGATGCGTATGAATTTACCATTATAAATGTTCTCACCTCACAACCATAATTCTGAAAAGGACATACTATTCCCACGTGAATTTTAAATATTTGCATACCCCGTTATCGCAACGCCAATCTCATGATCGGTATTGATTGTCCCACCCATTCCCATCGACATGTGCAACAGAGGTTGCCAGTAGTAGAAAGTGGAATCCTAGATCGCCAGGGTTAAATGCAACCGTGACGGCCGTATATGCCAGGGTGTACAGCGATTTACTGGGATGGGTGGAGACACCGGCTGGTGTCACTGGGAAGCGGCGCAGGCCAGTTTTGATGACAGATTACCCTGATCCGCTTTGTGGAGAAGCTCTCATTTCGACAGGCCGTTTGATCGAAAAGTTTACCGGTGTCCGTCTGTGATGTGCGTGAAAGAGAGCACACGTTTCTCCCAGTACCTTGATCACTCGATTGCCGATACATTTCGCACACGGGAACGATCATTTTTATACGCTCGTGATCGTTGCTCAATCGTTACTCCCGAAGAGCAAATGTTTTCAATGGCCACATAAATTTGCCTCTCCGTCTGAAAAGTTTCACTTCCTTCGTAGGCTTAGCTTTTTTCTTTTTTTTTTTTTATGGTGTGCTACACGTATAGGTGGCACGTCATAAACAAATGACAGGTCGTATATGGCTTGAGTCAGTTTAGTCTCGGCTGCGGTGAAATATTTGATTTCCGAGTGGATTCGGGCGAAACGCCGAGAGAGCGAGGAAACGAGAGGTGCTGGAAGCCTACGGAGCCTCAGAGCCAGGGAGGAAGGGCGAAAGCACGGCGCGATATAACCCACCCCCGAAATATTCGCGCGGAGGGCGCGCGTTCGCTCTCTCGGCGGGCGCAGCGATCTGCTGGGGCGCAGAGAGTGGCGCAGCTCGAGCACATGCCACATCTGCCGCCAGATTTAACTATACATTACAGACACACGATATGTCAAAGTCCTATACTTCATATCGACTGTGCCATTTATTAAAAGTTTCATCGCACGCTCTCCGTGTGTACGCGGAACTCCGTCGCGTCTCTCAGGACTACATACTTTGTAGCCGTACACACATATATCCCGACTCTCGAGAGTTTCGCTTCCGACTGTCAAAAAGAAACGACCTGCCCCGCGATTTCTTTCTTCTTTGGCTTGACAAATCCTGAAGAACGCTTCGAATTAAAGTGACGTCGCTGTAAAGAGGTTAATTACGTATATTTTGTGATTGGTTACTTAATTTTCGTTCCTTATGGCTGGCGGCGTTGTCTTTGAAAAAAATTGGTTCTGGAAAAAAATATGTTTTGAATGCACATCCATGAATAACCAATACGAAAAATTGACAATTATTAATGAGCTTAATCGCAAACATTCATTTCAATATAATTACGCACTTACGGCAATGACTTTGGAAACTCATCAAACCGAATTTCGAATGATCCAAAAAATAAAAAATCTATTCTACTTAAAGTATGGCGTTCAATTATTTTCATAAGAATTATTCGAACTTCGGAGGAAAAGGGAAAAATTCATTAAGAGTTCAGTGAATCCTGATTCTGTGCTAAGCTCTCATTCGAATGCCGAATAATGGAGAGAAGCAAAAGGAGTGGAGGGAAAGTAGCGAGAAAACGGTTGAACGCGCCCGGTAAAGGAGTCTTCCGGTCGAGCCCCTTTTTTGTGACGACAGCGTATAGCACTCGGCATTTCTATCTGCCAGCAGGCAGCGAGCAGACCTCTTCTTTCCTCCGTCTGCCACCGATTGCGAAATGAAGTTTTATATTAAGCTCGGAGTTTTCTGTCTTGGCCCCCGGACTTTTCTCTCTCGAGTCTCCTATCCGCGCGCTCGTACTCCGCCCATTTTAACCCACCCTCTCAGCTTTCGCTTCAGCTCGACTTAGCTCGCTCTTTCTCCATCCCTTCAAACTACCCCTGTCGCCTCGACGTCTCACCCTGTATATTTACGTACCGATAGATCGTTATGTCGGCGTTTGCATATATATTGACATTGCTCCATCTCGGTCCCTCCTACACTTCCCCAACGGAATATATGTATAGGTGCTTACGGGATGATCCACTGTTCGAGTGGCGGAAGTCTTGTCCTATCAAATATCACAAGATTTTGACAAATCGCCATAGCATTATATTAAAAGATGACGAACCAAGTGGGGTAACAACGAATAGTACAAATTATTTATTCTCTTTTTGCAAAATGACATTTGGCAGCTGTTGAGTCATTAAGAAGTATCAAACAAATTTTGAATTACAAGTTTTATATTTGTGGAAAAAAATGTATGGTCCTAGATGAAATTTGACGAATGTCAATGACAAATGTCAAATTGGAGATAATAGAATGATAAAAAATAGTGCGGCTGGAATGATTAACGGGAACGCGAATAGCATTGCAATTTTAAGGGTGAACTGTTTTTCGAAAATTTGAATATTTAATTTGGTATTGAACGTTTTTTGGAGTTCGTGTTAAAATGAATGCAAATCTTGAAAACTTATGTGATTCCTACTTTTTGATATATGATTTCATATTTAGTAACAACTTTGATATACTTTAATAATCATAGTCTTCTTTACAAAATAATTCAGTATAATTAATGCTGAAATCTATTATACGCTTCTATTTCCGCCATTAAAAATAAACCATGTCTCTCGTCGCCATTTTAGTATGTAGTCTCGTTGAGAACCTCTCTCGAATTGCTTCCACTGCCGAGCTGTCAATCACCGGATCACTGTTGGTTCACCCTGTGAGTCTGCGTGTCGAGAGACGCTCAGCCCTAACACGGTAGGCTTTTTTCCCCGCTATATCCTACTCCTATCCTGTTCCGCACCCGATACTCGATTCGACAGACCCTCGGCTTAACATTTTTGCCGCGTTCTCCGCATATCCGCGTGTCTTTCCTTGCTCTGTCGGAGCGAGCTCGGTATCTTCTCCAGGAAAAAAACTTCAGCGCTTTTTTCATGTAGAAAAAATATAGTGAGCACAAAAACCCGAGTATTTAACACAATTAGAAATAAATTCAAAATACTTTATGTTTTGGAATTTCTCAAATCAGTAATAGGTCACTTTGATAATAAAATAAAATAATCCTAATACATAATAAAAAGCAGCAGCTTGCACAATTAAAGGGATTGTAAAATGCAGATTTTTTTTACGAGAATTTTAATGATTACACGAATGGGTCTCTGCATTTTATATATATTATATTATATTATATTATATTAATTATTTTTCCATTAGTAGTATTTGCATATAAAAATTCCAAGTGGACGTGGGTTTATATATATTTCACCTATAAAAATCATTCACAATAATTATTTAAGAACCATAGTTTGTTGTAGGCTGTGACCGACTATTTCTAATATTAATTTTTAATCGACTATCGGCGGTCAATTTTTCAAGAGATGGAATTTTGGGAATTATTTAATAACTATTGGCAGGGGAAAGAAGAGGAAGTTTAAGTGAGTGAGAGAAGCCTACAACGCGGCCAGTCCCGTTAAACGGGACTTCTACTTCTTGCGGCAAGAAGATCTAAAGGGGGGAGAACTGGAGGGCGAAGGCGCGTTGCTCTTCAGGAGCGAGTGCGCAGAGAATAGTCTGAGGTTTTAATTAAGCATTCACTGTGGATGATATCGCATGCCTCTTTATACTTCATAGCGGCCAGATGTTGCTACGTAGCGTCGGCGGTCGCGTCTTACGTCTCGCCCTGCGACGCCCTTAAGAACGCAGCTAACCCGGTGAAGACACCTTGCAACGTTCTGTAAGGTACACAGACGTATGGAGAAGATGCTATGAACAGTAGCACTAGCAGCAGCGGTAGAAGATACAGAGCTGCCACCAGCTACGTTTAATTATGCATGTTTAATTTGCTCATATTCCACTCACCCCCACCGCACCACGTACACGATCCACGAATGTTCACTACGACGACAGAAAATTCGTCGCAATTTACATGAAAATCTCATTAATTCTCTTCGCCACCCCTACGAAAATGCACGAGTTTATTTTATACCATTAATTTTGTAATCAGACAATTTTTATCATTTTTTCTATACCCAAGAAAATCCTGGCCTTCTTAATAAATATTTGACTCTAATGCCTTTCAGGGTGTCCCATGATTTCTTGGATTTCTACTTGAAAAAATAATTGTCCAATTTAAATTAAAATTTTACCGAACGGCGAATTTTTTATTCATAGAAATTTTGATTATTTCCGTTATTGAAAAATCTGTACAGGAACTAAAAAAATTGAATGTTGAATAATGACCATTCAACAAAATGAGAGCAAGATCTTTTTTTAGGGGTTTCAGGTTTTGCATTTTCGAAAATCGGTATCGAAATGTGGAGGCAAAATTTTGTAAACTTATAAGTGAACTAACATTCAACAAATTTATTTATGAATCATGCCAAGATTCTTTAGATCTTTTGTACTACAGAACATTTGAATAAAACGGTCCCCTTATTTTGGCAGAGACCAATACGCGCTTTTTCTAAAACAGATACATATCGTTCAGTTACACTCTACTTCTTCATTCCATCATTTTTTCTTAATCCAAGAAGGAGAGACTGGTAGGGAGTGGTAGTTTATGTCGGGCCCTAGAGGAAGTGCAGTGTCTAACGCGTATATCCACGACGTGTGGCTGGTTCTGAGGGTCGAGAACAAATCTACCCCGCACTCGAGGATATCCCACCGCGGTGGCTCTTTCCCCGAGCGGGGGGCGGTCGGGAGGGGTGCTTTTCCGGAGGGCAGCTTTCCCGACACTTGGCGCAAATTGCCCCAGTAAGTGTAGTGCATTAATCTTTGGTTTGGTCTGTGCTCTCGGGCCGACGACCACCGCGTGTGTTGCGGCCGCGTTCTTCTCGTCGCTTGTGGCTCGTTCTTCCATTCCTATCTTCCTTCCACCCTCGCACTGTCTTCGCTCCTCTTTACCATGTTTCTCTTGTATTGACCACGAAAAGAGAATGCATTCTTACGCGACCATGTACGTACGTACATACATACACGTGCTCGAGGGAGGATGGTGCAAACATCATACGCTTCGCCCTCGACAAAGCGACCCTTAAGATCCAAAGGGCGAAGGATAATGCGAATACCATGTCCTCGCGGGAATTCCACATCAACCGACACTTTCCCTCTACTTTATACGGTTATATAAATTGGTAGCGATTAGCTGTACCACGTATCTCGAGCCTCATTCTCGTCAGTGGACCACAAACTTTTCCGGAGGCTGTGAAACAACAACGTGAACGAAAAGTTTCCTCTGCTGCAGGGTTCATAAACGTCGCGTTAAAATCGTGACTTTTTATTTAAGCATTCTTATCAGAGCCACTTCGGTAAACATGGTTCAGGTTTTACAATGGACTAGAACACAAATTACGTGTCATTCGAGATGCTGAAGACTAACCAACACGAGGTCCAACTAGTCGCCCTCCTTTGTAATGCTCTGCAACGTTCTGCAATCGACTGATGCTTGGCTCCTTGAAAATGCATTTGCAGAATACTCAGATCGTGATTCGGACCTGGATGCGGTTGGAGTTCCGTTACCGGAGCGTCGCAAAGTGCGGTGTAGACTCTGAAATTAGATGAAATCTGTGTACCTCGCTGATGTATCCACATCCATGGCTGCTGGTATTTCCCAGATTGCGCTGTAACGACGTCGTAAGTCGAAAACATAATTTCCACGGGGTTCCTTGGCGTTGAGATTGCCGGAGAGTCACACACGTGCCGTATCTTCGTGGTTTTGATAATGGACAAACCAATTGGTACATCAGCCAGCAACTTTGGGCAGAGGCCACGGATACCAGGATGTATCTCACCGAGATGTGGTCCGGTCTCGAGGGACGAGTATTGTTATCGATCTACTGGAGGAAATATCCATAGTCATCTCTATCGCACGTACAACGTGTATATCAATTTATTTGCGCGATGCCCAAAGACTCGTCCCCTTTTTCCAGGAGGAAAACGGCAGCGACAACGGCCCTCGACAGCCTGGCGCTCCACTTCCCTCTGGACGCTATTCTCATCATCCATTCTCCAGTACTAGCTGGTGACTTGCACACGAATGACTCGGCAGCAACTGCAACGAGGCTTACCACGGCAAAAGTTGGCACGGGGCTTCGGTATCATCGCACCCACGTGTTTTCCGTGATGGTATACACGAAATATACGAGATACCAAACCACTGAGTGGCATGGAATGAGCTCGCGGAATTGAGCATCCTCGTTTACGCGATCATCCACTGAGAAACGATTTATCTATCGCTCCTCCTACGAGAATCGTTGGAACGAAGTGACGTCACCATTACCTTTCGAAATTATCGGACTTCCAATTCGGTTGGTGCGACTGGAAGTGGGCCGATGATGCACAGATGCAGATGCACCTCATATAATTCGTCGACAATGAAGCGAAGCGAGAAAAAAGAGCTGTGACAGTTCCATGGTGAAAAAAGGTCAGCAACGTCCGCAGGCGCTGTGCGGTGGCGAGTGATTGCCGATTATGATGGACGAGCGGGTCGCACACAGGGTAGAAAAAATTTTTTTGCCGATATTAGAGCAAGCGGAAAGTGCTCGATCGATCGATCCATCGTCTCGCTGTATTTTCCGTTTTCCCGGTGTGCGGACCGTTTTTTTGATTTCAGTTTTTGGCCAAAAGAACTCCAAGCGTTTCGTGAACGTGGAGCTCAATTAACCGGGGAGTTGACATATTTAATTTCCTCGGGATAATGAGAATGGGTTTCAAGGCAGGAGCTGAAGCAACGGCTGCAGCCTCTCGGAAAAGATATGAGTGGGAGGTCCGGATACAGACGAAAGACGAAGGTTCGCTTGTTCGTTCTGAGCTATGTAGGGTTAACATTTGGCACGGCTCGGCTGCAATTAAGGTAGGGTGATCGCGGGGAGCTTTTCGAGATAAAATCTGTGGTTTTAATGTCTCAGAATGATATCAAGGTAATATACATCTAAATATTGAAGTAGTATAAGCATTTAATTATTAAAATGTATAAACAATGAATATTAATAAATTTGTTAAATATTGGGACAGAGAATTTGGAACATATAAGCATTTTTCGAATTCCGAGTAACAATTTAACGACCTTCTGAGGCGCAAAATTTAAACTTGAACTTGAAGCAAACATGAAAAGTCATGAGTTACTTACAGTGCTAAAACATCCTTTTATCATCAAGATTGCGCAGTCGACGACTAAACGCTGTCGACATTGATGACCAAATGTTAACCCGACTGTAAAATGATGTAATTCAGATATCATCACAAACAAAAAACGCCAAACAACTCGATGTCCTTGCTTACAACCGTCGCTCGAAGAAGTACCGCGTGGTCCTCGCCGATTTTCCTGACCTTCCTCAAGGCATCTACAATCAACTGATCGATCGGTCGGGGAATCGATGCGTCCAATTTATTCCAATGTTCACCGTCCCTTGTTCCCTCGGTCCTCAAGTATAAAAACTAAGAACTTATTCGGCGCCGAGCGTCAGGAAGCAGGCTCATAGAGAATTGGAATAGCGAGATTCGCAGTGGCAGCAGGATTTTACTGGCAGGAAGCTTTTATCCTCGGACTTGTCCTTTCCGCTGGTATATTTTTGTCTTTCGGCTTTACGTGTGTCTGTCTATGTTGATGTGGGGGTAAATCGTGGCTGAGAATCAGGCTTCGGATATGTAGGTAAGTCTATTTGTCACCAAGAACGCTCCGCGTGCTCACCGACGACGACTACGAGGATTACGTCGACGTAGATACGACGAGGGCAAGGGTATAGTATCCACAGCAGTCGTGGGGACGACGATGCTTCGCCCAGCGTCGTGACGCCCGGATGCTCTTTCTTTTCAGGGTCTCCTCACTCCCTCTCCAGGGACCACTCGATCTTTCCGCCCTCTGCCACGCTGGATATGTCGCTCTTTCTCCCTCTCTCTCTCACTCTCTTTCACTCGATCCATTCTTCCTCATGCTCCTTCTCTATTTCCCATCTCAGACAATGCACAGCATAGCTGGACATTGCCAGTGATCTCGCGCCCCCCCGTTAAAGAGGTAATTTGTGTCATGAGCAATCCGAAGGGTTTCCTCCAAAACTGTCCCACAAGATGCCACCCATCCGGTCAGTACATACTTTGTGATAGTGCGCTGCAGAGCTTGACCCGACTTTTTCTTCGTCGGTATTTCGTACACACTTTTCTTTTGGAAATGCAGGTTCCGTAGGAAAACACCGTCGTTTACTTTACCAAACAAAAGTTTGATCGTTTGATAAATTATGAAATTTAGAAGGGTGTCCTGCGATAAGGATAATGGTCATTTTGAAAATTATCGATTGAATGGTAATTTTAAAAAATTTGAAAGCTAGAGGTGAGTGTTTTTGATTGAGTTTCGTTTTAATAGATTCTAAGGACGAGAATGAAATAAAAGTTTTGTGATTTTAGAGCATTATACGGCATTGCGTTGTTTTTTTTTTGTTTTTTTTTTTTTTAGGGAAAAAAAGTTCTAGGGAATAGGAGAAGTAAAACGGGAAGAGATCTTTATTAACGTGCCAAATACGTTGCGAGGCTTTTATTTCTTTATTTAAGACACGGAGCGGGTGGTACGTAAGGACTATCGTGGTCGCCCTTATACGTAAGGATGGCGACACTGATTTACCAAGGGTCCTTCTGCTCTCTTATCCTCTTCTTTTCTCTCGTTCTCGAAAAACCTGCTCGACTTTAAAATAAACCCCGGGCGGGGCCAAATCCCTATTTTACTTTAGCTACCCGACTCCGGGCTAACGGCGGGGGAAAAGTCGGTCGTGTACTAAATTTAAAAGTAAAACCTTCGCCTTTGTAGGCGAATCCCCGCGCTGAAAGGAGCGCGTTGGTCCTTCGCTTCCCGTTCTCTTTTTCTCCATCTTTCTCCGTTGCCCACGAGCTTCCGTCAGCTTCCTCGGTCGCTTCGTCCTTCTCTATTCCCAAGCTCGACCCATTCAACAGATTTAAATGGAGCTCAACCGTTTGCTCGCCTCATACTCTTTCGACTCTACTATATCGCACTCGGCTATTCATTGTCTCAAGAAAATTGAGTTCTCATTTTTTACAGTTGAATGAAAGGATATAAAAATCAACTGAGTATCCTTTCAGTGAAGTCATTACGGTCGCATCAAATCGAAGACGAACAATTCTGCAGTTGTTCAGCTTTGTATCGATCGATGATTTCCTATTCACTGCATTTGTTTACATTTCCCGTGAATAATTGTGTGTTAATTATAATTTTTTACTTATTTCTCTATTTTTTTAGCTAAATGGCATTAGAACCTCTCATTCAATAAAAACCGAGTTGTTTCTTTTTTTTTAAACAATAAAAACTGTTGAAAAATGATGTTCCAATACTTTTAGCAGTGAGAAACAAATATTTTTCGTGTGAATATGAGAAATTAAAGATGAAAAGCTTACAACACGTTTATAATCTCGACGGGAGTTTGATGGCTGATGAATTATCTCGCACCGGGTATCTCAGCGTGAAGCGAGGAGAAGAGAAAAAGGGCGGCCACTATTGTCCGACGCTTAATGGAGGCTTAATTCGTGGACAATGTAAAATATTTAGAGGCGCGAAACGATTACCGCGCTACCGCACCGGCGAACCTATTGGCTAAATCAATTCATAAAAGATTCCTAATTAATCGTTTCGTTGTGAATTAACTCACCGGCAGCCGGTAGCTGCTGCATTATCCCGACGTATAAATCAGATGAATCAGCGACCGAACAAGATCGACTGGATTTTCCTGTTGCAAGCTGGGAGAAAATTTTCACCTGTGGAAAATATAGAAAATACTTGCATCCTGACTCATTAAAGCACGAATTTCACGAACGTAAAGGAGAAATGAGGGCACGAGGCGAAACTCGTGCTCCGCGTATGCGGTTTCCCAAAACGTTTTCCTCGTGTGGACGAGGATACTAAGGCACGAAATTGTGGGTATGAAGGTTTAAACCACCCCTCATTTCGTACAAAAAAAAACACACCAACAGTAACCCTTGACCGCGGGCAACACCTGCCTCTGTCATAAAGGACAATGATATTTTTATAATTGAAATTAATTGCGACTGCTGGTACACGCTAGCGTCGAATATGTGCCGCACATATGTGTTCGCCGAGCGTCCAAGGCGTCGTAAATATACACAGGAAAACTCGAGTGTCCCTCGGAATTTTCGTCGAGAAAATAGGACTAGAAGAAAAAGGGTCTAAACGGTCTCAAAGACCGGAACAAAAAAAAACTTTTCTCCCCAAGGAAACATCATTAAGCGAGAACAATTAGGAAATTCAGCGACGAAATGATGACAGACGATGGTCCACCGATCCTTCGTCATTCATCAATCGAACTTTCCCATCAAATCTCGGTGGGAGTTTGAACACAGGACACCCTGAAAGTGACAAAAGAAATTGGAGAACTCAATATTTACAAAACTCCTTTTAAGTCTGCAAGTCGCAAAAACCCGTCCACTCGAATTTGTAAAATATCCTTGGTCCTCATTGAACATCCACCAGCTGTTCCAATTCTGTCTTCAGGGCACTCGGTGTTCTCGGAACCTACGGCCGAACAACATGCCTATGAACGCCGCTAGGGGCTTATAAAAAATTCAGTCACGATTATAAATGTAATGAAGGTTTTTGATTTTTTCCAACTTAAATTCAGGATGCCTTGAAGACCGTTGGGGAGGACGGGGAGGAATAAGAGAGAAGAGGATTATAAAGTAGGGTCCGGCAGGGGGCAATTATGGCCGCTCTGCATTGAGGGCTGCTCGGATGGATCGTGATACCTGTTGATTGCGCGAGAGTAAAGTGCAGGAGACGCATCTCTCGAATGGTGAACGCACGTTCTTCAGCATATATTCGTATTCGTATGAGAGAACAACAAGAGGCTGGGATCAACGACGTTGGTACATGCAGCCGAGTTATGTCGGCGCTGCGGAGAAGAGGCGGTGGTCCCTTAGACGACGTCGGTTCGACCGGCGCGTTGCACCCGATCATCAAAGTCGCATTTTCAGCCGTAATGGGTGTGTTTAGACCGCCGGAAAGGAAGAGGGAGAGAGAGAAGGACGTCGAGGAGGAATACAAATAAAAAAACGTGGAGGAGCGAGTCGCGGAATGGAGGGGAGGTAGATAGGGCCTGCCGATCGGTGTTATGGAAGTCGAGAGGCTCCGGAGTCTCTCGATCGTGATCGGGCCCTATAGCCCAACCACAACCGCACCAATAATCATCGCCCAGGCCCCGATTACCGTGCCTCAGGCGTCCAATCGCACGGAAGACTGGAGCGTGTTGCCGCATCGGCGTCGCAGACGGGGCTGCACTCTGTTATTAGGGAATATTATCGTAATGAGTCCGGGCCGCAGCAGGATCAGTCAGAACCCTCCGCCATATCAGAAACGTGCGTCCTGGGTATGGAAAGGTAGGACGAAGTCGCATAAAAAGTCCCGATAATCGAGGAATGACGCCATATTTTTTTCGTTCGGGCTTCGAAACACGTTTTCTCGGATTTACGGGAAACGTTTTATACCGGGTTTTGCTTTTTTGCTGTTCAGAATGCCTCAACCGGAAGCGTTTTGGGTTTGGACCTACGGTGAAGCACCCAAATGGACAGATGATGCAATAGATAACAGTTGGGACTGGAATCAATGAAGTAATTAGAACATATGATCCTAAAAACAATTACGTCGAATGGAGATCACTAATCGACGTATAGCAAAAAGTGCCGTTTTCGACATGTGTTGAGAAGAAATATTTTAGAAAACTACAAAGCGATTTTGAGGTCGATTTGATGTCATGTTTACCGATTGATTCCAGCTATTTTTTAGAATGGACTTGTGCTTCATCGAACATCTTAAAATATACTATAATCGAGTATTGTTTTGAGACGAAAAGTCAAGTCACGTATTGCGATCAAATTGAGCAAAGAAAACTTGGTATCAAATCGATCTTGAAATCGCTTTGAGCATTCCTAAAAATGTTCATCCAAACTTCGAAAAAATTGCACTTTTTGAGACGCGTCAATTCACGATCACATTTCGACGTACGTATTTCAACGCGAGATGTGAGCAAGGCAAGAGGAAGAACAACAGGACCGAAAGTCTCACGGATTGCCAGACCAAGAATCGAGCTCGAGGCTCTTCAGAGAAGAACGAGTAGAAGTACTAGAAGAAGAAGCTTCGAGGGTGGCTGCGGGAGCAGAGACTTCTCTTTTCTCGGAGAGACGCGCTTCTGCGGGGAGTATCGAGGGGTGCTAATGTTCCCCGGGCAGGAAACGCCGTCTCCATCCTCTTACATATTTTCCGTCCCTCTTCAACTCCTCGCCAGTTTGCCGCTCGCTGCAAGGCCCTCTATCTCGCACACTGTTCACTCGCTTCTTCTGAGAGTTCGCCCACCGTTCGCCCTCGCCTATTTTTATTCGTCTTTATCTGTGCGACTCGAGTCGGTTCCTCTCCATTTCCTCTCGAGGACGGAGCAAAGGATAGCGAGAAATCGGGAGGAAAGGAACCCGAAGTGTATACACCGCCTTTCTCTCCCTTCTTTCTTCTTTCTCACTTTTGCATTTCTCCTTTGGCTCTTTGCGTCATCGTTGCTGCTGTCGTCGAAGCAAGTCCTCCCGGACCATCCACCGCCCTCACCGTACCACCCCCCCGAAAACCACCCCCGGGCACCGATGCGGTGACAACAACATGCAAACATTCTGGTATTTGCAATTCGAATGCCGCAAAACGGGCGGCAGTTGCGGTGTGGGTTTTCCAAGAGGTGAATAGAGCGAACGCGAGACGATGGGGATTTTCGTGGTGTGTGTATGTGTGTATATACGCACGTGCATGTGGCCCAACCGGCGACAGCAGCACCAGCTCGCGGTTTCTATTAGGCACCGTGATACGTTACTGTTGCGACTCGATAAGCCGCACTGTGGCAAACGATGGGTTTGCGGCAGCGTATCGCAACGTAAAAAAAAAAAAAAAAATGCTCGAGAATCATGAGAACATTCGAATGCCACAAATTTCTGAGCTCAGATCATATTACAGATGAGATACACGTTGTAATCACGGAAATGGGTCATTTTTTTTCTTATACCTGCAAGAGCAAAAAGCGAGTCAGTTGATAATTCAACAAAAATTGCTGCCATCTTTTTTTACACTTAAAAAAAAAACTCCTTCTCCTGAAGTCAGCAGATAAATTATTATAATCAAACGTTTTTCTCAATTCATTTTTTTGTGTCTGTGTCAGTCTCATTCGGTTACGTCCGTAATCATGGCTGATTTTTTAATGGATGGTCTGAGTGAGTTTTCTCTTTTCAACCAAATTGTACATGTAATGTGTGAAAGCATCAGTTCCGAGATCACACCTCCCTCCGGTTGGTCAACTTTAGTACTCGCTGAGTACTCACACTCACGCGGACTGTCAGCACGCTTCGTCGCCGGAGCAACGCTCGACACTTTGCCTCTTATCGTGTCTCCACCATCTCCAGTAGATTATACGTGTACAAATGTACACGCTGGAGTATGTGCTCGGCTTCCGAGCGGTATCGTGAAACGATCGCGCCGAATTCAGTCGGTGAAGGGGCTGCTATACTGTACGGCTTGGTGTACGGGCTATAATATATAATTACGGATATTATTACAGGCCCCGAAGCGAAAGAGTGAGTCGCATGCCAAGGAAGTGAGATGGTGAATGGTCGTGCGGCACCTTGACGATTTGGAATATCGCGCACGCGCGATGTGCGAGATGATCCTCCAATATAATTTCTATACTATCATAAGTGACACGCATATGCGGCAGCGCTTGATCAGTTTAAGATTGTATCGGTGCTGGCAATTTTGAGACATATCCACGGTGGATCTTTGAGACTTGAATTTAAATTCTATGATTGTGATAACTTTAACAAAAAATTTTAGCAATCACGTAGATAAATGTCTGTGCTGGGACAATTGAGGAAACAATGGCAACAAAAAACGTTTTGCTAGGCAAACAAAACGATTTGTGAGCCGAACAAAAGGATTTTTATTGTCACCGTTTTATGTTGCCAAAACACAAATTTATCGTCGTGTTTGCTTAAACTTTCTGTCAAAGTTATCGCAATGATTCTATTTAAATTTAAGCAATGAAAAAATTGATGAAAGAAACAAGAATTTTCTTTACGGTTGTGAAGTTATTGGCTATTTTTGTCACGGTGCAGGGAAATGACTTTTGTCTAAGGGAAAAAGCCTCGGTATTAAAATTTTGACGGAAATTAATGGATCGTTATCTACAAAATGTGAAGATTATTGCTAACATAAAATAACTGGTACTTGTGGTATTAATTAATGGCTGGTGATTTCATGATTATCCGATGTAAAAAATTTTTATAACCTGATCAGTTATTCTAAATTTATGATTACAAATTAGTGATACTCGTGAATATCGGTCGCAATCGAAAGTTAATACGAAATTCTTTCAGTAGCTCAATGACTTTCTCTCGACTAGATCAGAAATATCCGGTTTCGAATATTATCTCTTTCTTCTTACAAGCATGATTTTTTTTCGTCATTTTTTTTCCCGGGTCTTCTTTTTTACTTTCGAAAGAATATCATATTTTTATTGCTTCGTAACAATTCAGGAATGTGATTTTGAATAGCTACTCGGAAATTAAATAATAACAGCATCTGCTCATTATATTTATTTGAAATACGAAAACAAAATTTTTTCAGATACGCAAATTGGTAGTCCTGCACTTCAAGACTTTGCTAACGAGTTACGAAAAATAAAATCTGTAATTAAAATGAAAAATCAAAACTTCTAAACTGAAAATATCAAATACAGTCCAATTACCAATTTACACATTATTTTGATCTCATGTCAAATGGTAGAAATTGTAGAAAACATTTGAAAAAATTGATTCGAGGTATCCTTTCCATTTGTTAATACGATTTTAATTCAGGTGTTAAACCTAAATATATAATACTTATCAGCAAAACAACAGAGACCATCGTTTCAATACCGACTATCAAATATCAAATGCTTGAGGACAATACAAAAAATGAAAAATAAACTTGATCCGACCAAGATTACAGGATTAATTGCACAGCGAAGCGCGAGAATAGGAAACTGGTTTCTGCCCATTTTTCGACGTCGTGAGAGAAGAAACGCAGAAACGTTCAGAAACAACAGTGGGAGGTTCCTCGCGTGCGTCGAGACTGAATTCTACGAGTATACGCCACGATGGCGACATTCAGCTTGACAGACCCTTAGCCTGGAGAACCCGGAGCCATTTTGTGCTGTCCCTCGGACCTTCAGGCCTATCGCGCCTGGTATCATCGTCCGTGTAACTTGTACGGCGAAGCTTGGACGTGTACTACTATCCATCGAGCTCTCGCCCGGCTCACCGACCAGTGACACGCGATCCTCCTGTAACTTTTAACGCGCCCTCCTGGTATCACGTTTCTACGATCTAGTCACGCCCGGTACTCCAAGTTTCCGGTCTACGTCGTCGATTCCAGAACAAAAATAATTCTCACCGTTCTCCGAGGATGAATAAAAATTTATACCGCCGAAAGAAATTTTTCTGACGCCTGTGTCTTCAAGTCCGAAAAATTCCAATCAATTTCACTTTCTTAATGCGCTCATTAGCGGAACAGTGGAAGTCAGGACAAAACTAGTAGCGAAAGATTAAAAAAAAGTCCTAACTTTCGTAAGAACTCATTTCACTTGATGATCTACCAACAGAAAAATTTCAACGATAAATTTAGTTTATAGGATTGATGATATTACATAATTAAATATATTGTGTGTCGTTTTCGTAGCATGGTTTGATTGAATATAATATTTATTATTTAAAAGAATAATTTGTTGACTCAATGAAATGTTAACTAACATTTAAACCTTGTACTGGAATATTTTTTAATTAATTATTTTTATTTTTTCTTAATTAAGTGTTTTTAATTATATTCTTCTCTCAGTCTTGATCATTAAAATCAGCAAGTCTATAACTTATAATTTTTAATACGAATTACGTTAATCGATATGTCGAATTTTATTTATTTCGCTTCCAATGAATTCTAATTATTGATTTTCCGCGTTTTTCATGCTCGTAGAACGCAGGAAATTGTAAGAAGTCGATTTTCAGGAAGATAAAAGTTTTTACATGGCTGCCCATTCTGCCCCCACTTTCCTTACAGTGAAACGGAGTAAAAGATGCATTGCGTGACTCGTGGGCGTGCCAGGTGACACGCTTCAGCGATCGAAGAGCCGACCAACCGGCTTTGAGATACCGCCATGTGCGATATGCTGTGCATATATAGGAGTATACAAATATGTACAGTCCGTAGGGCCGCGTAGCTGGAGGAGCTTTGTTGTTTCTAGTCACGCGGGAGCGAGTAGTGCACACCGGTTCTCCGATATCAATTCGTGATGCTAAGTACGACTTTGCGTGCATGCACGAGCTACCTCGAGAATATAACTAAGTCTGTGGCTAGTCTGAGCGACGTTGCCATCCCTAAGAGCTCGCTATATTTCTCCTCGTGTGTCACAGAAGTTATTCCAATATCTCGAGATTTTGGGCCTATTTAACGAAAGTGTTCAATTTTGAAATGCACTTCCAAGTCATAAGAAAAAAGATTCTGTACATTATCGTTTTTCCAACTGAATACACTTTATTTCATGGGATTACAAGCTTTTCGCACTTTAATTACAAAGGAATTTGAATTTTTATGTTGATTAATTTTTTTTGAGGGACATACACCAGTTAAGTAATTAATTAAAAAGTGAAATCCTTTCCTAAGCGCCTCCAGTGGTGGGATTCAGAACTATGGAAAGTGATCCGCGCATGCGTCACATGACAGCGCAGCGGATACCGAGCAAAAATTATTCAGACTCTTCGGTTCATGAAATTTCGTACAGTCATGAAATCGCTGCAAGTAGTAAATTCCGGTGGACGGCTGAAACGTTACAGAGCTTCCGGGCTCTAAAAGCGGTTTATAAAATAAATGGAATTCATTTATTAGCGGAACAGCAAAGCGATTGGATGCTCAATCGCATCTCCGACAATTGATGAAGATCGTTGGAATAAAACAAAAGCATCACAGGGCACATATTTATCCTGGGAGCTGAGGAGGAAGGAGAGGGAAAAATAGAGGCTTACGTTGTGTGAGAAAGAGAGGCGGCGATCATTTGATTCCCGCGGTGACGTATTAAATATGTGGTAGCAGCGATGGTGTCAGAGGATTGCTTTAATCAGTAGATTAATTCGTCATGGCCTCACCGTGTGGCTCGTCCTTTGTCGGCCGGCACTCTACTCGGTGCCCCAGCTAATATACCAGAGAGCAGAGCATAGTCTACGTACATAATCAACTATTTGTGGTAATGAATATTATGCGCCCCGGACGCGTGTCATTAATAACGTCGGGCCGCGTGCTCTGCAATTTTTTTTTTCCTTCATTTCTTTTCTTACACTCTCTCTTTACTCTTTTTTCCAGTGTCTTGTAACCCGGCGCTGCACAAACTTCACCAATGTCCGGCTGTGTAATAATAATAACACGAAAAAATGTTAATTCGACGCAACATTTATCGTTGCATCAGCAATTATGAAACGTTGAATTATTGGAGAGAGTTATCGAATGCAAAATGTGCAATTGATTGCAGCGAGCGTCTGAGGACCTATTGATGCTGCGTTATGAGAGGTGATGTCAAGGAACGTTATTAATAATGTCGGGAGACCGGGACAAAAATGCTAAGAGGTTAAGTACCATTATATTGCATGGAAATATCGATGAGTAGTCATTTTTATAACAACCTCGACGTAACGACTAATTTTCCATTAAGGTGTGCGCTTTATTTGCAATGTTATGCACAATGTATACACCAGAGCGATTGGAATATTCTGCATTTCATTCCTGAATCATCAAAGATGTTGCCAAATGAATCGCTGTCATACATCCCGACAAATATCATTTACGAAAGCTGAACTTGCACGACTTACAAAGTCCTTCATTACACTTCGAAAAGCTTTTCGCTATCTTACCATCATTTTTTTTTAACTGACAGTAAAATCAATCAGTTTGCATGTCTTCTTCATTGAATTCTAACTTCACTAAGTGTCCGTACAAAAATCTCTCTGGTCAAACATGAAACTAATGTAATTTCTCGTTGCACCTACAATTACGAAGGAATGGATGATCACAGAAAGAGATAGAGAGAGACAGAGTTAGAAAAGGGAACACTAGGAAAGTTCATGAGTTGGTGGAGGAGTTTGAGTGTGAGCGGAAGCGGGGGAGAGTAAATGAGTCTGATGAAGGACGAAGAGAAGGCTGGCCGCTGGTCACCGTGTCCCATGAACGTTCCCCGTTGCCCGTAAGGGCGAAAGGGCTGCGTTGGACGTGCCACGCCGGCTCGAGACAACCCCATAGAGTGGCGGAGCTAGGAGCTGCTCGGAAAAGCGAAATGAACGTGGACGAGAGAGAGAGAGAGAGAGAGAGAGAGAATCGCTTTACCACGGCCACGCAGTATTTCTTGCGGCACTCGCTATGCTCCCTGGTCAAACACTGTGTCGCCTTTGGTATTTATCGGGCAAGTTCTCACCTCAGGCTCATTTGTCTTCTGGGTGTGCCGTGCGGGGGGTCGTCGCGGGGGTTGGGACCCCCAGCACGAGCCGAAAGGACCATATACCAAGCGTGAGCAAGTGAGAAAGGAAGGTGGAAGTCTCTCGCTAACCAACTGACCCTTGCTCCTCGAGCGAACTATTATTACAAGCAGATCGTACTTGAAACTCTGGCACTCGGCAAACATTCTGTCGAGCTGCGTTTGCCTGCGAAATATACTAAAACTTCTCTGCGCACTTGATTATGCTTTTGATGTCAAAGAAAAAAAAAGAGAGAGAGAGAAGGAAAAGGTAAATATATGGAAATCAGTATGCATGGCGCTGGTACAAACTACAAAGAAATATTGAGGCAAATCACGAGACTCGCTTTCTCTTCGTATTCCACATATGTTAGGCTCGATATATTCGGATCAAGAGCCGTTGTATATGAAACCCGGCGAGGACGGAACGAGGAAAAACGAACAATGGAGTTTCGCCTCGGGACTTTGTAGCATATGCTACAATATTGCAGAACGTAGATGCAGTCTATCATAATATTCCACTGGGTACTTTCGTTTCTCTCTTTCTCTCTATTTGTTCTAGCGATACCTGTACGTCTTTTTTTTCAAATTTAATATTCTATCAACCACAGAGCGATGCGTCAACTCGATGAAATATTATATTTATTCCGGTGGTACCGATGAAAGATATCAATTTTTATTATAAAATAAAGCGACATGTAATAGAAACAAGACCATATATACAATGCCTGTTATTACAAAATGATAATTCAGGGATTTTGATGTTACCAGAGAGAAAATGAATCATTTTGCGTTATCGTCATTTTGAACACCCAAGTTAATTTGGTTGGTCAAGCAAAAACTTGGCTGGTGCATATATAAATGTCCCGGTTGCCATTTTGTTCCATGAACATTTGACATTTCAGCAGGAACTCTGCAGCAGCAGGTGAAGCATGATTCGCGATCTCGACCCGTGCGATGTTACGTAGTATTACAAAGGATCAGGACACACGTGTGTCAGAGATTAAAGCGAGATATAAAAGCTCCTCGGTCGGGGTGAACGAGTCCAGCTATACGCGGGGCGAACAGTGTCTAGGCATGGTTGGATACTGAGGAAGCTTTTTGCCGGCTCGCGTCCGCCTCGCGCGCCTCTCTCGTTTTTCCAGCAGCACACCGAGATGAAAAAGTATTCGTGCTTTTAGCTGAGGTACCGCGGGGCTACGGAGACAGCTACGGTGCATCATTTTTCAACGGCGCTACGTAGACCCAACCCCGTCCACGTCAAGAAGGAATGGGGCAAGTGAGGCCGAGCGACTGCCGCCGGCGACGTCAAGCGTCAGCGAGCCAGAGCCTGGATCTAGCGCCGTCTTTTCTCATCCAGTCGTATTATGTGCTTAGTTTCTTTTCGTTCTCAGCTGACTGCGACGAACCTCCTCGGACAGTTGAATATTCTGGCTGTATGGTTAGCTATATGGTGTTAGGTTTAGTATTAGGTAACTCTGAGATTGGGTTAACTGCCGACAGACTTTCAAAAATAAATTTTACTGTTTTGCACAGTAATTTAATATCTTGATTATTCAAAAACTGAATAAAATGGAGATCACAATTTTTTTTTTTTTTTTTTGAACCACGTTGGACAGGCAAATATACTGGCTATACGCTTAACTATGGTATCAGGTAACTCTGGTATGCGGTCCACTGCCTACAAAGTTGTTCAATAAATTTCTCTGTATCGCACGGTAATTTGATATCCTGATTATTTAAGGACTGATTAAGATTGATCTTACTTTCGATATAAGAAGGTATAATTTTGACTCATAAGAAAGTTTGACGCAAAAACATATCTACAATTGACAGTAGCGAAGGAAAAGATAATTTTAATTAATACTTTTCTCATGAAGTTGCAGCGAACTTCGGTCATTCAATGATGATGAAGCTGGAGGTTTTGTTTTGATTGAGAATGATCGTGAACAACGGAAACGACATATCAAGAACTCTGACCGAAGACGTACAAGAACAGGCTGATGCACAGTGATATTCCACGTAGGGATAGGAGAGAATCGACGTATTATAGCTCTCGAACGTACACGGGAGCACAGAAGGCAGGGGCAGGAAAGTATCTCGGTCGCTTTGGGCTTGGTACGTAGGACACGTTCGGCCGAGGCACCTCCAATGTATGCCGCCCGCATAAACTAACAGGCGCATCGGATTTTACATAAAATTCTCGGTGAGGGGTGAGTGAACAAGGGCGAGTGAACGCCGTGATTTCGGAAGAGACGAACGCGAACGTGACGGCGACCGGCTCCGGATCGAAACAAACTGTATGCGCGTCGGTTCTTGAATTATGATTACATATTACGATCATGTTGAAACGCATCCGACATCTCAACCATTTTGTCCGACCAATAAAGATACTCGTTTTTTGCTGCAGAAAAGCGAAGAAGAAATAAATTCATAACTGCTGGGCAATATTGGGCAAAAACAATAATCCGCATCTACGTGAATGACATTATACCTCGAGAAATGCTAGTGGTATCCATTCGGATTCATTAATCTCACCAATTTTTCGACAAAGTCACGTACCGTCGTGGATATCAGTCGTCGGGACATTTTTTTGCATCAATCGGGGATTCGTGTTCTGGTTTAGTTGCAATTTGAAGGGAAAGCGCTCCGTGAGGTTATTTTCTCTTGAGGCTTGTACGTGGATGGTACGGAATACGGTGAAACGGGTAAGGGATGCTAAACGACGCAAGGACCGGATGGATGGATGGATGTGGATGCAAGTATTTGATCGGGGAAACGGGAAATAACGAGACTCGAGCAGGAAATCATATTTGAGAATCAGAACAATCTGTAATACACTTCATTCCTAAGATGTGATTACATATTCTAATCATGCTGAAATGTCTTCGAAATCTTAACGAAGAGAATATACAGAAATAAATTCAACTGCAATGTTAGCGTACCTCCAGAACAAAAATCAAAATTCAAATTCAGCTACGTACGCAGCATCGCACTTCCAAAAATACTGACGGTGAATTGTTTTTTTTTTTCTTTTTCCTAAACTGATTGCATATTCTAAAATGCTACCATCGAAATCTTAACGAAGAGAATACAAAGAAATAAATTCAACTGCAATGTCTGGGTAGCATCGGGACAAAAACAAAAATTCGGATCTACGTAGGCAGCATTGCACTTCGAAAAATGCTGACGGTAAATTTACTTCTTCTTTTTCAAAGGAGCAAAGAAAATACGAATGGATAAATTCCTCTGCAATTTCTGAGCATCGCGTCACGTACGAACGCATTTTGTTTGTTTTTGTATCAAGTATGTATCCCTATTCCGGTTTTGTTGCAATTTGAGAGAAAATCGCATCGTGAGGTGACTTTCCGGTAAAGCCCGTGCATAGAGATATACGATATGGGCGAGGGGAACACAGCGAAGGGTGTAAGGGTGGCTGAACGCCAGTGGGACGTCCGGAGTCCCATAGCCGCGATCTCCGCGGATGGATGGATGCGAATGCAATTGTTTAATTGGGGAAACGGGGAACGACGAGACGCGAACGAGGAAGCACGTAGCAGTGGGGCAACCGTTGTGAGAACGGGGGCCATCCATCACTCGTGCTGAGTCTGGGCGCTCTCTCAGTGCACGACACTCACCGAACTTCTCTCTGTTACAGCGACATTGGTGCCGTAAGAACGGAAGAAACGATGCGGGCTATGTGTTAGTTTGGGAAGAAGGAAGTAAGAAGGGTTAGTGTGCATTCAGGTATTTGAATACATGAAGGGTTGAAGTGTGATTGAAATGAAAGAGGATATAGTGAAGAAGCCAATTTGCAGGGAGTAGATCGTCTGGAAAATGATGTGCTATGATAGGGGTCGTTAATAACCTTGCTAACTCAGTAATTGCATTTTATTGCGTAATTTTCATTCGTGTCTATAAATTGAATATAGCAATTCAAGGAAATTTTTCTTTTTAGGATTGTCTTTTATCGCTGAACTTACGACTTCTTTTCTAATTTTTTGGTAAAACAACTGCGTACACGCAAATGTTCGCAGTTGATGTTCAGATTTAAAGTCGTCTTCGTAATCCAAAATAATTAGGAACATTTTAGTTCACACGCAAATAGCTAACGTTTGAGGAAAAAAAATGGTGTTAGTTTCGGCGATGTTTGTAACGCATCGCAATATCAAACAAAAAATTGTTTTATTTACTAGACCTTCAAAGTCTCATGTTCGTGCAGATTGCAAACTCAAATTGAATCCAGGAGGTTTTGAATAAGAGCTTGGCCAAAATATCCTTCGAAAAGCCTCCGGGCTGAGGCTCCAGGTTGCGGCAGGTCTGCAGTCTCGTCGGCGACGGCGAAATCGGCAGTCCGACATAGTATACAAGTATACCCGCGTAATCGGTCGAAGAAGAAGAAGAAGAAGAAGACTTGTCGAGGCCAGCGAGCCGACGGTCTTGGAGCCGCTGTAGTCGCGTCCATCCCAGGACTTTTGACTAATGAGCCGGCGCGTCCTCGACGTTATTAGATCGGCCGAAGGAGTTTTTCGAGAGGAGGATACGATGGCCGGAGCGAAGAAAAGAGAGGGCGACTGCGGCAAGTGAAAAGGTGGAACAAAGTGCGAGGCCGACGGCCAGAAGAGCACACACCGCATCGCAACGCCGAAGAAGCGGTAGAGGAGCCGAGAAGAGACGGGCGCACCGCACGCTGCAACCGCGAAGGATGGGTAATGATACGCCTGGATCCCGTTTCTTATTTGTCAAACGTCAAGCACAAAAGCCATTGCAATAAGGGAGCGGCGATCTCTCGCTTGTTCCTTTGCTGCTATCTGTTCACTGCGTCGTTTCTCCTTTCGCTTCTCCTCTCGTGCCCGACGTCCATTCGCGCGAGGATTTACAGTGGTCGACACAGTAATGGCAAGTTCACAAGGTCCTAATGTTGAGAATCCAGGAAAGTTAGCTCCGCTCGTGATGATCATCCTGTAAATGTGAACTTTGATTATTTAATACTGGTCCTGAGGCTCTCACTTTACTTACTCTCGTCTTGTTTTGATCCCCGTAAAGGACCAACACTATTTCCCCCAGTTAAGGGCCCTGGGCCCTCTGGAAATGTGGGAAATTATGTGATGATACACTTGTGATTACATAATATAGTGTTTGTGTGATCTACAATGTCTAGATCCTCTCAAAAAGATCTATACTTGAAGCACTCACGATGGAGTTCAATTTGGTTCATTTTTGTGCCTCAGCGCTCAACATCCATTCCTTGAGGAGTCACTAATGCATAACCAAAACGACTACACGGCCTATGCATCCGCCCGGAAATCCGGTTCAGGTATTATCGTTCGAACGTAAATCCATAATACGATGCCAAATTATGAGCCCTTTTTTGGTATCTGCATATGGAAGAAGCCCAACAGAATTCACGTAAAAAATGTATTACCAACGAATAAACAAACATAGGAGTCACTCATTGTTCAGAGTAATTTTTAACAAAATAGCGATGCAATATTAATTACCGAATAATACTAACGATTGCTTATAAATTTGTTGGATGCTTTCAATTGAACTTTTTATGAGTTGTAATTTGATCAATGTCAAATCAAATCTTAAAAGAGAGTCTACGAGTGCCTTCTCGAAAATGGTTAAGCTCTTTGTTTGTAGAGTTGATCCCGATTGAGTTTGTCCAGAAATCGCCAGCACCGCTATGACTAAACCGGAAGTGAACCATGACTTACATGCTCGGAGAATTCAGATGTTCCACTCATTTCGTGATCGTATCCTTGGTGCATAACATCATTTGGAATATACGTTTCATGGGAGCGAAGGAACGAGAGGAAATGGGACGAAATTAAACATACCTTAAAAGCGGAGAAGAAGAAAAAAAAAATTGGGAGACGTCGAACGGACGCGCGGCCAGTTCTCGAGGCCACGAGTGAAATTGGTCTGCGGCAGCAATCGGCGCTTGCTTATTAGCGTTTGACGTTCGATCAGTCAAGTGCGCGGGGGATCCATGAGCTCGAGAGCCTTTCGTGTTGCATAGCGATGGTTATTCTCAAGGTGCTCGTGAGCGGGAGTAGACCACTGCCTCCCATTACCGGCACCGAGAACCCGTCCGGAGTTTCGAGTCTGTTGCAACGGAAACTTCGTTACCCCGAAGGATTCTACCATGATTCGCCATCAATGTTCGAGTTTAACCTTGGCTGACTTCAGGAAGTAAGGATCCTATCGTACACGCTCGATTACTAAAGTTTCCAGTCATCAGTTTACCGTCAAATTGATCCGAACAAAAATCATGCACATTATAGGGTCAGTATCCAAATCATTGATATATAATTTACAAAATTATATTTTACTATGTACAAAAAGTTGAATCTGCTCGAGCCCGGTCAAAACTCAAACTCCTTGGTTTATTCGGACTTCCTTATTCAAATGGAAATATCTGTATTGATTTTTACCTTGCGTATCGATTAATCAGGATAGACATGGTACAAATGTCAGGTGCCACAATATTTTGGTAAAAGAATTCACGTTTACTTAAATTTACGCAGTGTTTGCCTTCCCACAGATATTTCAAGAACATACGTTATGTTTTTGGGTAATCGCAGCTCACACGGTAGTGACCGGCGTGAATTTCTTGAGGCTCGGCGTTATTCGGTATGATACCACGTTCTCTTTTCACTGGTTTCGCCTTTGCTATCGAGGCACGTTGCGAGTCCGTAATTGGTGTTGATGCCCTGAGGCTTAAGGTGCGAGAGTCGGTACTGCGTATGGTTTGGTACACACACAAGCAAAGCTGTCTGCGTCCAGCATCACTTGGTCCGCCTCGCCGGGACTATTTATCATATTTTGTTGTCTTTTTTAAAGAGCCGCGTTTCCTTTGTCACCTGGCGTCTTTATACTCGCGTCGGTTTATCGCGGCGGTAGGTACGCGCTCGGCGCTCAGGTAAATTGTATAGCCACCAGCAACCGGTCGCTCTTGCTTGCGTTCATGGGACGTACATACATCGCTACAGCATTGAAACCGCATTCGTGTGGGCTCGCAATTGTGGGTGTGAGAAACGTTTTCAATTCAAAATAAGAGTCTTTTGCGGCACCGAAAAACGAGTAACAACTCGTGTTCGGCCACTGGCTACAGTGAATGCAAACAAGTCGGAGATACGGCGTAGCTCTCGAGAAAAACATTACGTAACGTTCTGAATCGAGCCCATATCAGGTTTCGTTGGAAGTGATAATTTTGTCGATGCAATAGTCAAATCTTTGGCATGTGATGTTCAACCAGTTCTGCCTTTTTAGTTCATCCATGGGTTTGGACATTTTATTTTATTCCATCCTGCATGACGATAAATTGGATTTCCTGATAGCCGAGGAAATCGAGCGGCAGGTACGCAAATGTTTTTATGCAATAGTGTGATACTGAGGCAGATGGATCCACAGCCCATATCATTCTCCACTTTTTTTTGTCTGGCAAGAATCTTGAAACTGTTTCCTGCTGAACTGGACGATCAATCGGCGGAAGGAAGCGAAGTTCTGTGGCTTCTCATCAGGAATTCAGCCAGGGTTGCTCACCTCGCTGATCAGTCGTTCGTGTAATGATGCACCTGGTGAAAATTGCACTTAACCTTACATTCTCATTGTCAAATTTACCGATCGCACAGAGACATTTCGTTTACGAAGCAATTTTTCGCCTCGTGTCGTTGATGAAGTGAAACTACGTTATTTTCAGGCTGATGTCACGGTACAAAGTGCTGCATCGATGCGTCCAATAAATTCTCAAGTCCCGAACGACCCTTTATCGCAAGCGGACAAATTCATGGGTGGGGGTAGGAATAATAATTTTAAATGAAAGCGTGTAGTCGAAAAATATAGCGGGCTTCGCGAGCGACAAAAATAATGGTCAACATTTCCTGCTCGTATTATTTCTGCGGTGTGGGATATAATACGAGCTGGTGCTTCGGGTTGGTGCTTCTGCAGCAGTAGGGCCAAAGCCACCAACAGCAGCAGCAGCAGCAGCAGCAGCAGCAGCAGCAGGACCGTGGGATTTACGAGAAGCGAATGGAGGCAGAAAATTAACGATTCTCTGGTAACGCGGAGGTATGGAGAGGAAAAGAGAAACCCGACAAGAGCATAGCGCAGCGCTGGAGGGGTAAAGTTTTTCTTAGTGTTTTAATATAAATGCGGCTGGCGGTTGGCCGGCGACTTCGTCGAGTTACGTTACGGAAAGGCGAGACACCAGTCCCGCCAGGCAAACCCCGAACCGCTTGTTTGCGGCAGTTTGTGCCAAGCCAAATGAAGAATGAAGCTGAAATTATTTGGTGAAAAACAGTGAAACAGGACGTGGAAACGACAACGTCTAGATTTACAGGCGAATGCGCGCGTTCTTACAACCTTCTGAGGGTTCATGCCTCTTGTGAGTTGTACAGTCGCACCCCCCGATCATTCCAAGCGTTCCGATGCGTTTTTAACAGTGTGTCGATCTAATTTTTTAATTTTTTTTAAACGTTGAAATTCCGATTTTTCGAAATTACGTAAAGGATAGTTGTAAACGATGTAGATTTATGTGAATTTTCAGGGTTACCCATTATTTAAATTAGGAATATGGTAGCTGAATATGACGTTGCATAATTGTTGCTGACCGTTCACTCTGATGACGACAAAGTACGGGCGTAAATATTTTCTAACCCGTTATCATGTTACTCAACGAAGTTTGAGTAATTATCAGTCAGAACACTATTTGCTGTTTGGCTTGATAATTATTAGAGCAATAGTCACAATTTGCATGAATAATCATCAGTCAAAATACTTTTCCCCATTTTGTTTTGATAATTATAACAGCAATATTCACGATTTGCATAAATAATTATCAGTTCAAAATATACTTTTTCCAGTTTGTCTTGATAATTACAAGAGATTTGAAATTTGCCTAAATAATTATCATTTAAGATACAAAAAAACTCATTCGAATAATTATCGATAAAAATATTATCCCAGTTATTTCTGAAGAAAAATGTCCAACGACACGACAATTGATTGCGGTACATGGATAGTACAAGTCGTAAAATTGGTACAAAGTACTCAACGAATTTTCTCGTTTCGTGTAGCTCGAGGACTCATTGCTCTATCTCGGATTCATCCCCTCGTGAAGTTTCAGAGCTTTTATACCGAGCAGTGCCCATAAACGCTTCTCCCACCCTCCGCGCCTTTTCCTTTTTCTCCTCTCGGGCGAAATCTCTGCATCCACCTCCTTCTTTATGGCGAACCAATAATGAACTTTTTTTCGGTATAAAACTTGATTTGTAGCTGCATCTCTGTCTTTCGGGCGCGGAATTTTCTCCGCAAGGTGCGGCGGCACCTCCTTCTCCACCTTTCTCTTCCCCGCTTCTTGGTTTCCTTTCTTCCGCCAGCACCCACGGCAAACCAGAGTATCTCGTTCTCGCTTGCGATATCACTCGCGGCATTGCTCATTACTCATGGCGTCTTATCGTCGTAGCCTCCCTCACTCTCTTTTCGCGCGCTCTTTCACTCCGGGAGAATACCAAAGAACCCTGTTTTACCTATATCAACCCCCAACACTCGAGGAATCAACCATTCCACCAACGAACCCCTTCACGACTCTCCATTTCTTTTCCCCGTATTCAAGGTAATTTCCACTAAAATTCTCTTTACTACTAATTTTTAAACTTTGCTGACGGTCCATTGCACCCTTAATTCATGGTCTTGTCATACATATACGTAGAAAATCATTTTTTTTTCTCGACTGCGCTGAAATGACGTGTTTTTGCCCCTGAAAAACGGGAGGTAAGTCGCCGTTTATTGACCGCGAGCAGTGCGCATGCGCAGCAGGCAATAAAGAACGCCAAGACTCCCTAGGGCATCTTGCCCTACTTTATTCCCCGCTTAGAGGTTCTCAGCGGTTCCGCCGTGCAGCGCTCGCAACGACTGAACGAGACACCGTCGAGCGAAGATCGCGCGCGAAAATCTTTCGCTTCACATGTATGGGTGAGCGTCCAGCCCGTAACCTCACATTGTGCGATTCACTGCCAAGCGACGACAGAAAAAAGCCTTTTGAGCTTTTTTTTCGACTTTTTTTTTCAAAATTTTTTATGTCTTACCTGCCACCAAGGAAGAGTCCTTGTCGCGCTCCCTCGAGTTGTCCCAGTCAAGGTGCCTTCGCTCGTGTGCGGGCCATCATTTCAAATTTTGCCGCTTTTCGTCTCGTGCGCGTCACGTCATTAAGGAGGGGGATGTTCGTGACGTCATTTCAGCTCAGTCGGAAAAAAAGTATCGTATGCCACACGGCAGGTAGCACGATTGTTCCCTTCTGCTCGTGCTGCCCTCGCTTAGCTCGGGCAGGAAACCTCGCACTCGCTGAAAATCGCGCGCTTACCTCCTTGTAGCATAATGTACTATTATCGTCAGCTTATTTTCGCAACTGGTTTTTGAACATCTCCCGTCCACCTGCAGTTGTTTCACAATATTCCAATAAATTTGAAAAAATTATTCAGTTGGGCTCTCGTACTTTTTGGCAATATTCATAGTGCATTGAGTACATACATTTTTACAGGAAATCGATTTTTATCAATAACCATTGATCTTCTCTATTTTGTTTCACGTTAACGCGGATTCCGTTAATACCCGAGAAATTTCAGTTGTTAACGAACTAATTAATAATAATCTTCACCTTCATCATGAAGGAGGTACATTTAGAAACTTGATACTAGTTTGATAAAGTGGATGACATTAAAGCGTAATGAAATGAAAGTTCAGTTGTTCCTGCAGAATCTCTCTTCAATTATCAAAAGCTCATTGACAAATTAATTATACAATTTTGCGTAGCGCTTTTAAAAATGATTATTTCGAATATAATGTTTCGTTTGGTACTGCGAAAAGTCCGACGAGAATGAAAATGGCTCGCGGAGAAGTTTACTGCCGCCTTGAGTAAAGTACACACAGTGCAGCACAGCGTTTGTGGTCGGGCCGTAACTCGAGAGACTCTTTCTCGATACCGCGACCACGATATAACAGTGCACCCCTTGTCAGCCTTTACCACCGAGATAGGAACCAATAAGTATTGAGCCGGGTGCTGGGATGCGATGGAGCGAGGACCGAGCGCTGAGTGTTTCTTATCAGTGAATTAGCAACGCCGTGGGTCGTCTTCGGCAACGATGGCAACAGTGGTGGTGATGGTGTTGGTTGTCGTGGAGTATTCGCATTCTCGAGGAGCTCTGATGATGATGAGCTGAGGTGGCCAGAAGGAGGGTATCAATCACCGACCATCTCCGGTGACTGTCGTTCCTCAATGACTTTCTGATATGAAAAGTCCCCTGCACTTTCGTCGCTTTTGCTTCACTTGAACCGCCGTTTGTGCTAAGCTGGGAGAGCACAAAATATTCTCGAATTTTAATTCTATCGCAGCCACATTCAATTTCGCTTCACTACAAAAATGTTGGTACGATCAGAATTGGAATTAAAAAAACACTGATCATTAATAAATGAATTTTAATAAACTAATTTAATAAACTTCACTTCATCTTTCATTAAATTCTTTACGAGCTTATTGAACTATTCTGCAACTTATTGATTAATAAATGTGTTAATCCAATATGTTAATTATTAGAAAATGTATTGGGAAATTAATGAATGGCCAGGTTGTAAGGCTGAATGTATTTATGGATGTGTGGCGTTGATAAAAAAAAATTGAAAAAGGGTAAAATCAATCTACCGTGCTTGCCATTCTGAATAACTTACATACAGCGAGGTGAATATGACTATTTCATTTTTATGCGTTTTGCGGCGATTTTCAGCAGATTTTTCTTGAGGGAAACTGTCTCTGTGTTGAAAGATGAAAAACTGCGACGAACCGCATCCTCGTATCAGTCTCGTGTGAGCTAGTACGTCGTACATATATACCATCATATAACCTGCGCATAGCCCTGTGAACACTTCATTTATTATACCGTTAGTTATCGGGACTTTTCGTCTGATTTCCCTGGCAACAATACCGCCAACGCTGGGCCTCCGGACCGAGAGACGACGACGCTTTCACTCTGACGACGTTTTCTCATCCGACAGCCGCGCGTTCTGACGTTTTAACATACGTCACACAGGGTGCAGCACCATGTAACTGCTACCAGTGTGCATGAGGTCCTTCTGGCAACGCATTTCGTTTTCCTTTTTCCTAAAAAAACAGAAATTTTCCTAGTAAAACAGAAATTCATGGCAAGGGAAAAATTTTCTTGTCGCAAATCGAGAGGAAGATGGCCAAAAAAAGGGATGCATAATATGCCATACAAATATATTTATATCTGAAGAGTACGGTTGATACGGAGTTCGGATGATGCGAATAGCAGTGACAGAGAAGAGAGCGACTGTTATAGAATACTCGCGAGGGGTGCGAAGGGAGGATCTCGCGTACAAGAGCAGTGCGTGGAGTGGGTATAAGGAAAGGGTGCGAGGGTTGCCGTCGGCGTCGACGTAGGGCGAGTGAGGGACGCGAGGTGCCCGTAGGTTTCAACCATGATTTCCATTCGCCAGCCATCCATCTTGTTTGAGACTGGAAACTGACAGATAGACGTGGATCCGAGTGCCGGTGACGTGGCAAGTCTTGCACGGTTATACGTGTGTTCGTGAAACTCCAGTTACGTATATACAGAGTGATTCAGAATGAAGGCATTTCCTTGCAAAACTCGACCTCCCTTTTTTTCAAAAAAAAAAGAAAAATAGAATTGTAGTCTACCTTCACAAAAATGAACACGTTTCTCGTTTGTCATTCCAAATTTAAATACCGATATCCTTACTAAGTATTTCCTTTTTTTCTACATATTTGATTTTTACAGTTTGAAAACTGCTTAAATATGTTTTATAATATTTATAGCTTCATCGTACAATTGTTTTTTTTTTTTTTTTTTTTTCATTCATTTAAATTATTAAAATTGTGTTCAAAGTGCACAAGGAAATAAGTGTTTGTATTTTTTGCTGCAATGACATAAGTGTAAAAAAAAGTAAATGTGTATTTTGTAGACAGGGATGATATAGAGTTTTGTTCAAAAGAAATTTAGTAGAAGATTCTCTTCTTGGGTCACCCTGTAGTAATAACACGCAGGTTTGTACGACCCTCACAGAAAAGTTTGACGTTCGAGCATCGCGAACAACTTTTCACTTGTCGCAGAGCGTTTCATTTTCTCACTTAGGTTTGTATTTTTTTATTAATTTTTCTTTAACATTGGCTATAAATTTATTTTTACTCAAACTACTTTCAAGATATCAATGATAAAGTATATTCTCTAGGGTAGAAAATTCTATGCCGTTCGTATGCTGCCAATAAATACAAAGCCTATGGCGTGGGGGCGTTCATAGAGACCGCGAAGATCCGGCACGAGCGTACATATTTGAATCTGAATCGGGGATTCTCACGGTCTGGATTTACCGCGGAATAAGGTCCATGCGCAAAGGGCCACGACTTTTATCCCACAGGGGATGAATAATGGATGGATAATGTAGGAATTGACTATCACGTTCATGAAGGAGGTCTGATCCTCTCAAGAAAGCGGAAAATGCACCACTCATGCATAGAAATATCTATCGGTGTAGCCTGGACATTTTGACACGTTATACAAAAAAAAAAAAATGTAACCCATGCACTGGGTTACTGGCAATATTTATTTTCACAAAAATGTTCTATTATTTGGTGGGCTTAAAAACATCGAAATTCGTCATTCATTCTCAAATCGACGTTAAATTATGTGGATTTCAAAAAAACATTTCTCCGAAATAATTGTACCTGAACATTTCGGCACGTGATCCAAAAAAAATTAAACTCATGAACTGGACTACTGGCCATATTTGTTTTTATGAAAACGTTCAATTTTTTGGTGCGTTTAAAAACATCGAAATACGTCGTTCATTCTCAAATCAATATTAAATTATGTGGATTACAAAAAAAAATTCCGGAATAGTTGTAGCTGAACATTTCGGCAAGTAATACAAAAAGACAAATTTATCCCATAAACTGGGTTACAGACAATATTTAGTTTTATAAAAATGTTCAATTTTTTGTTGCGTTTAGAAACATCGACCTTTCTCGTTCATTCTCAATTCACCATAAAAATCAGTTTTAAATTACGTGGATTTCACAAAAATATTTCTGCAAAATGGTCAATGGTCAACATGAACTCATGCAAACTTTGTAATTAAACATAAACACGCTACAAAAATGCGGGGGGAAAAATGAGCACCTGTTTCTTGAAGACCTTGTAACCCTCCTTAAGGGAATAAAACGTGGAAGTCAAGAAAGTAGCTGTCTCAAGACGCTTAAGGATTCAACCGGCACACGGAACCTCGTAGTCCTCCACTCACAGTTAAAACGCAGAAAAATTGAAATGGGAGATGCGAAGAATGAATAAAGATCAGTGCAGGAGAAAGAGAGAGAGAAATGATCCAAGGGGCGGCAGCGTCGGTGGTTGGCAGCACGTGAATCTGTTCGCCGTGCGCTCGCAAGAACTCGAGGGTAGCTCGGGTACCGAGGGTTCAGAATCCGGACGCCTGGACTCGCGTGCTCCGTGCACGCGAGTGATATTAGGTAGAAACGCATGAACTTTGATATATTCGAGGCGTCAGGGAACCTCGTGGAAGGCACCATACTGCGGCAAGTATCCAAACTATACGTGATCTGCAACTTTTCCAGTGGCATCTTTCGGCACTGGTAAACCTACAGTATCCTTTCTCCTTCTCCCTCACTCTTTTTCTACCCCCATCGTCGCTGCTTCTTCTCACCCCGAAGCACCGATGTAACAATGAGAGATATTAAATTCACGCGATTTCTTTAGTCGCTTATCCGGGTGAAGATTCAGCTGCTGCTTCTGCTAGGCAAGAATAGTCATTCAACAATATTCTTCAACAATTTTTCAAAGTCGTTGAAATTTTTCCGAATTTTTTTTAACAAATAATTTTCTACTTTGCAAACAAATTTTTGTAGGCTTATGTAAACGATTTTTTTAGTTAATTTGGCAAGCTTATTAAATTCAGCTAATTAATCAATAATAATACAAGTAAGGATTATCTCAAACATAATCTTCAGTAATCACATAATATGGATATCAAAAATCATTACATTTTTTTCCCTTTTCTCAAAATTAGTTATTTAGACGCATTTGTACTTTTTTTACCTATTCCTGTAAGATTACTCTTCAGATTTCCATACATTACTCTTACTGAAAACGGAAATCTAAACTCTACTCATTCCACGTATGAAATCTATAAATAGCATTAACCATAATATAACCGCATCACCATAATTTCGTGTATTCTTTATATTTCATATTTTCTTGGAATATTTACTGATGATATCGATGGGGATTCTCGAGAAAATACATTTGAAGGGCCGTTACGGTGTGAGAACTCGAGACGTCGAAAAGGCGCGGCGTTTTCAGCGGTGGCGGCCGTAAGGCGGCTTGGAAAACAACGGAAAAATAATAAAAAGAAGCGCAGGCACACTTGGGCGCGCTTGGGCGGAATCGTCGCCCGGAAAAAGAATGAGGACGCTGTCAGCTGGTGGAAATTATTCTGATTATGCTAATTCTGGGTTCTATTCCACTCCTTTACCCAGCCGCGTGTCGTCCCTTCCCACCTCCACAGCCATTGCCCCATAGCATTGCCTCCCTACTGCTGTCTGCGCCATCTTTCATGGCTGATATTTATAATATAGGGGCGACCGAGCAGTTTCAAACTCCTTTTGGCTCACCACGCGTACCATATCCTCTCAGCGTTCTGCTAGTGGGGTTGCCCCCCCCCCCCCTTTCCCTCCCGCGCCATCACGACCCAAGAACTCTTATCGATGGCACTCCGCAATGTCGATGAATTTATTCATACTCCGCCCAAAAATTTTCCACCGTATTTCCAGTGCAGTATATGCACCCCCCCCCCCCCCCCTCCCTCTTCCCATCCGCTGGTCCCTCATCTTTTGTTCTTGGAGAAAGTTACAACTTTCCGAAAGTACCTGCCAAATTTATGACCTTTTACAGATTTGTGAATGCGAATTCATGTCGCCTATATTAGATATATATATATATATATATAAATAAGCGTTGGTAATCATCCAAATGAAATTCAGTTCAGGAATGATTTATGAAATTTTGTAATTGTGTATTGTACTGTATTGCACACTTTCTTGGAACATCATCATTTCTAGTTGATTTTATGAAATAGTTTTTATTATGCTTATGATCCGTAATACGTATAAATAGATGTTTTTTGTGGATGTTTATGGATTTTGGAGAAATGAACATGAGGGATTTTCAATTTTATTGGAACATTGCCTGTCAATGAATCAATCAACTAATTAATAAGCACCGATGAACTTCGAAAATTGAAGTATTGACGGGATAAATCGTAATCTACCAAGTCTGTAGAAGGGGATCATGAAAATGTAGGCAGGACTCGTAGGAATATATTTTTAATGTCGAGGAAATATGTTTTCCTCTTTTATTTTTTACGTGGGCTCTTTGACACGCGGATACTTAGTTTCGTTTTTACATCGAAATCTACGAAGGCAGTGCGTGAATAATTAAAGTCAGAAAATAATAAAAACGCTAGTGAAAAAAAAGAAAAAAAAATACCTCAACAGAATAGTAGTTCAGTAAAATCCTGTGAGAGCTGAGAGCTGCGGAAGCAAATATCCCCTAATGCGTGAGTGATCTGATGTTTGCTCTGCGTAAAACCGACTGAAGTGGATGTCCACACATGACCTATCAAGCATATTCTTCAATATTTTACTGCGGTATACGCAAACAGTCACATATGTCTACCTCGCTGCGGCGATGAGAATGATTACCATTGAATTGTGCTCCAGTTCAGCTATTTATAACGTATCCTCTTAAGGCCGACGCTTCTCAAACATCAAATTCATGCGTATTCACGCAATGATATTCAGTCCAAATATCATCCTTTCTTGAGCGCCGCCGAAGCCACGTAATTAATTTCTACAAAATTCATCACCATCGTCCAAAAAAACATAAGATGCATTTTTTATTCGACCAAGCACGAAAAAGAAAACCAATCACTGTAAAAAAAACGCAATGTCAATTTGTCATTTCGCAAGAGAATCTTAGACGCAAGCAATTATATTTTTTTAAAACACCTTCTGTCACTAGACACGCCAGACTATCGAAACACTAATACTGAGGAAATAATAATGAAGAAAAACTATTTTTCAATATGATTTTGAATTGACGTATACATTATATACGAGATTTATACATAATTTTTTAAATCCCTATTACCGAAGAATTAGAAAAAATATCCAGAGGCCACCGAACAGGGTTAAGCAGTCCTGAAAGCCATTTGAAAAAAACACTTGTTCGCTTACCGCCGAGGCCAGCAACACGCATATATAACACTCTTCCGGTCCCACCATGAATGATAATTAATATCAATGATAAGCTGTGAAAAAAGTAAAGTAAAGTGGAGGGTCGTTTGTTTGGACTGTAAGAAGGCGACCTTAGAGGGAATTCATCGTAGGTGGTCCAGTGCGTGTAGTCGTTGGCGTACACGTCGTACCGTAGTACATAGTATGAGCGGAGAGGAGAGCAAGCGTTGATTAATCACAACGACTGTATTATTTCCCGCTTACAGGGAACGTCGGTCAGGGTTCCTCGGCTTCCTCTGTCGTTACAGTGAACCAGAGCCAGTTGCCAGCAAGCTTAACCGTGCACTTGTGTTCTTCTTCAAAGTATGTAATGTACGGGAGGCTGCGAAGGTGCGGCGAGCAGGAAGCCATAGAAATTCTGGGGCATTCACGGGATAAATCCGTGGGCACGCTCTGGATGAGATACAAAGAGGCGCGCGCGTTGCTGGTGCTCTTCGTCCTCGTCGATGTGAAGGTCTCGCACAGGCTACAGACAGGTTGCGTATAAACATGTCAGGCTGGCATGCTCGCCGTGCCGGGCGTTCATCCATCACTTCTCGGGGCCAACGTCGCCGCACGTCTCTCTTCCTCCTTCGCTTCCCATCTTCTTCTTCTTCTTCGTCGTCGACCGTAAAACTTCTCTCTACTCTCCGACGAACTAACGATTTTCGGCACTTTACGCACCTTCTCGAGTAGAAATTTGTAACGTCACATCAGGTGTAAATGTGGCATTGATAAGGCCCTATATAAGCACCTGATTTGGGCTTAATGCAGCAGTAGGATTTTCTCGTTGGGTCCTCGAAAAACCCGGCTTTGGATTTCGGGAATGGAATTATTTTTTTTTGAGTCCAGATTCTTTAGGTTACTACTCATAATAAGTTACTGGTGAGTACTTATCAACTTTTCTGTAAAAAAAAAAAAAATTGGAAAAAGGGTACATAGAGGAACGAAAAACTTTAAATACCTATAATCATTTCGGCAATAACTTTGTTTCTGCACGTTTAAGTTCCTGGAACGTAATTTTTTTAATATAATGAAAATAAGGAGCGTGGAATAATTTTTTGTACGATTCGTCAATAGGATAAAAAACAACGTGAAAAATACTTGAATCAAAAAAGTTTATTATTATCATAATTAATTGGGATATTTGACAATTTAAACCTCGCGTTAAAGAAACATCGAGTACTTATGACCTTAAGATATGATACAAAATATCCAACGTCGTTGTGTACGTGGTTAAAGAAAGTAGAGAAAGGTTTTTGTCGAAGCAGATCACGGCCTTTCTCAGAAAATGTAATTTTAGTCATTTTCCGTTCGTTTAGCATAAAAGCTTAGCCTAGAAAAATTAGTACAATTTTTTTTTTCATTTTTATTTCCAAAGGCTTACAATTTTTTAAAATTACAACCATGTTAGCAGTAAAAGAACGTTGTGTAAAATCTGTTCAGCTCACATTTCGAGCTATCAAAATTCGCATCAATTATAAGCGCGAATAATAATAGACTAAACTTAAACTAGAATTAATCATAAAATATGTTTGTAACTTATGTACAAAAATTTACAATTACAATTAAATTTACAGGCTCGTGAAGTTCGAAGTGATCCCGCGAGTCTCCAGCGAAATATCGACGCAGATATCGGCGAAATCTGGTACAATCGGTTGAGCCTGATCGGGATTCTCAGGAAGCCACGGGGTGAGATCAGGCAGAATCGGTAGTGAGTAGTTATACTCCTGACCGTTTGCTTCAGCAAACGGTTGGGTATAGCTGGCGGCGGGAGCATTGTTTTGTTCTAGCGCGTAACCGATTTCCGTTCGTTGGAAAGCGCAATTGGTTTGGGAGAGTTGACCGTTCTGCATGTTCCATGCCGATTGTTGATTAACGTAGCCGGTCTGCTGAGGCTGATAGTAAGCGTTCAGTTCCAGCTTCTGACGCGTTTGGGCGGGTCCCTCCGTTTTCTGGAGAAGGCTCCAGTAATCGTTATCCGTCAGGGGAACAATCAAATCGGTGTAATAAGGAGAGTCCTGTCCCACCCGGACATCACCATTACAAACCCGCTCAGTGTCCAGTTGAACCGGCGACACGAGATTGGAAGCGGTTATCGGATAATCGGTTTGAGAGATCGCCGATCCGATTACCGATCCCTGGTTGCGGCTGACGTCGCTCTGAGTCGACCAAGAGGCTTGACTATTGGTCTCGGATTTATTCGCCGTCGATTGGTTTGCAGAAGTTGGTGATTGTTTTGGAGACCTCGTGGATGTGGGAGTTCCCACAGTCCTGTGAATCTGATCCTTCTTGTATTTCATGCGACGATTCTGAAACCAGATTTTGATCTGTCTCTCGGTGAGATTAAGTGCCGCGGCCATTTCGATTCTTCGTGGACGGCACAGGTATCTTCCGCTATTGAATTCCTTTTCCAGCTCCACGAGTTGAGCACTGGAGTAAGCGGTCCTCGCCCGTTTACCGCGCGATTGCTTATTTTCGCGCAGTTCTCCAACTGAAACATAAGTAAAAACGTCGATTAGTACATGTTCATTGATCGACTTGAATAACGTGGCTATTTGCGTGTTCAGCCGCTACAAATGTGCACTGAGCCTGCCGAAAAGATCGCTTATCGCATGATTCACCGACGTAATAGCATTCGTGTGCATGGACTAAGTTCGCTGTAGCCTCCAAACAAGTGCAATTAAATTTAGAAACATTAAAGCCGTTTGACGTCGCCAAGAAGATCCGAGATTGCGATACAGACGCAAATTCTTGTCAGCGATTGCGTCGAAAAAGTATAACGAGCTCGAGGGCTTCTATCGAAACGTATTAACTTGCAATTAGCGCAACGAAAAACCCTATACTTAACATTACTTTACAGCATTACGGCGTACCCCAATAGAAATAAAGTATACTTGAGAATATACACACGGATGTATACATTATATACGCTATATATAGCGGCGAAAATTTCTATATCCTCTGTATATCTGATATATATCTGCGGATATATAGCGAATATAAAATAAATACATATTTTTTATATGTGGCGGGTGTTTGAACTATATATTTTTATATATTACTCGTATATGACGCATAGAAGCTTCGTATATAATATATGGATGAAAATACAATCTTTATGCACAGAAAGTATATAGAGAATACATTCTCTGTAAACAATAAATATATGAAATACACATTCTTGATGTATAGCAAATAAGAATTTTTATATAGTGAACGCATATGGCCATCATATTCTGAATATCCCTCTAAAACATAAAAAGATAAAAATACGTAGATTAAAATGGCAAAAGTTTTCGTTCGTTAATCGATAATGACGTCATTTTTTTAACGCGGTCTTTCAAGGATAAAAAATATATATCCGAACATACCACCTATCTATTATTTTGCACTCTCTAAATTTGAAAAAGGGAAATTTGCACTTTTTTTAAGCGACATTATTTTTCACTCGTTTCAAAGTCAAATTAACTCTAAAAAAGTGAATTTTTGATTTTACACTTAAAAAAAGTGAATTTGTTTTAAATTTTGAAAAAGTAAAGTTCAAACTTGCAAGAGTTAAAAAATTATATTTCAGGTTTGCTATTTCGATTCTCCCTGGACGAACGACTTTGTATATTGAAAAGCCCGAAGCTTAGCCCAATTCTGTAATATATCCGCGGATGCTACAAAAATTGGAACTCTTTCTCTCGAGTAGTTTCGGAGAAAATAGGTTTGAAACCTTTATGCTGTACTGGAAAAGTGGGGGAGGAAGTATCAGTGCCTCTTAAGGGTGCGCGTTACCTGTTAGCCGTGCGTCTCGAAACATTAGTTCCCTGTAAATAAATAACGGGTTCAGACAGGCAACAGTGTGCGCTCTCTCTCTCTCTCGCTATAACGCTTAGGAGTTTTCGTGCCAGGACATAAGCTTTTTGTTCTCTGCGACTCCCCATATTTTTTCATCTATCTTTCGCTATCTCCTGATTCCACTCCTTTTATGCCATTTAGACTCTAATTCAGCAAATACTCGATAACAATATCATTGTTAGGAAGTTAGGTAGGTAGGGCCGTAGATTCGATTCTCGGTATAGGCAAAAATTTTCTTCGATAGAAACCGTTTTCCTGCATCCAATAATACTGACAATGTAATACTCTCAATAAAAAATCCTCGAGACGAAATATATGTATTTTCATATTTTTAGGAATGAAAAAAATGATTCAACTTTTTCAAATTTAGAGAGGCATTCTTTGTAAATTCCAGATATATAATTTACATATTGCCATTACATAAATTATATATCAACAATATATCTCCCACTTATGCTAAATATAAATAATATATATTGTTGTATATAACAAATGTATTGAAAATATATTGATTATATATCTTTTATGTATACATGCAATATATAACACGGCAAAAAGTTATATATCTCGGATATATATATATAATACATAATATGAATTTCCTATGTATCCAATATATATACTGGATACAACGAAAAATATACTTCCAAAAATATTTCGAAATATTTTTTTTCCATGGGGGTAATACTACTTAACGTAATAAAATAGACCACAAGTTGGTCTACGTTTACCTGACTCGGTATTTTTCGTTTTGTTTTATTACATTGTGAGGGAGCAATAGTGACGTCGTTACCATATACATTATTGACTAATAACCATCGATCGGTGAAGTGACGAACGGATTAATGCTAACCTGGGACCGGAAAAACCTTGTTTGCCCCACTGACGGTGTCATAAAACGTATAACTTGTTGAGAGTCCTGAGCTACGCGCTCAGCAGGGGTTCGGGGTAGCCAACCGAGAAAGCTACGGTTCCCGCTGGGCCACTCAAAGCCATGAATAGTACCAGTACTTCTGCATGATATTGGATTAACCCGCTTTGTCTTGCTCGTAAATTTACAAGCCTGCGGTAGTTTTCGATAAAGCTTTTCCGCGCTCCCAAAAACATTTGGTCTTCACGATTTCAACACTGTGTTGAATTCGAAGATTTTTCGAGACAATGAAACGCGGTAAAAGGTTGCTTTGAATGTCTCTGAGAAGGTACAAGCTAAGCTAAATGTACGTGCTGAGAGAAACGCATTACTTTTCAAATTGCCTCGAGGTATTTGTCGACACACCGCGATCATCTCTTATCAAATCGTGGCCGAAGTATATCATGCTTTTATTTTTCTAGAGAATCGGCGCAGGTCGTTGACCTAAATTTGATAATTTCAGAATCAATAACAATGATTTTTGGATCGTTAGAAAAATAACCGAGAAGAGGATTCATTCGAATTGACTACAAGGTTTTGGAGAATTTACACTGTAAAAAATATTTGGAAATTTTGTATACTGTATTGTGATGATTTCGATTTATATTTCAAAGCTAAGCGCGCCCAAATCACTTCGAACCCGGTCTTGTGGGCTCGTATGGTTTCGGCAATTTTCGTAAATCGTATGTTCCCTATGCAAAATCAATACTGATCGTCGAGGTAAAATCGATCGCTCTCTCATCCTGCGTGCGTGGCGTTGGGCAGACGTGCTCTAGATCGGTGTGACTATTTTCTTTTGAAATTGTTTAATCTACGGAATAATAAGCTAAGTATAAATCAATGGAAATTTAATTTGTGAATGTTTTTTTTTATATATTTATTTTTATAATGAGATGTTTTGAATAATTTGATGTTAAATACTCAAAAATTGGTCGATGAAAAAGATTTATTATTATGAAATAAATGTTGTCCGTTAAAATCTCTACGTTTATTTGTGTTATATTTATTTTCTTATTTATTATTTATATCCGCGAATATTTGACAATCGAAGCGGTTATTTTTATTAATCTAAAGGCTCCTAAAAATAAAACAATTTAGAATTCTTTCAAAATTATCCAAATATTACAGTATATAAATTTAATTTACTGTGTATTTACTGAATTCGAGGAGGAAATTTAATAACCCAAAATTTCATATCCAAAAAAAAAAAAAATGATTTCGTATTGGGGTCTGAATCACATTGCAAATTTAATCTCGGGAGTGCTGAGCCTAAGTAAAGTATCGATGGCGAAGAGGGATGCCGCTGAAGAGTTTAGTCATTATATATAGGCATGGTGAGACCGTTGGTTTAGGATTTTCGAAAGAGATGGAGAGTCATAGTGTTGTAAGCCGATGCTGTGCCGCGGTGTGGTAACGAGGGTATTCTCGAGGCGTTTAGGGGTTGTTTCAAGTAGGAAGTGGGGGCTGCAATGTATCACGTGCAGACTGAAGGTCTTGAGAAGGTACTCAATGACCTATTAGGACTCTAAGGACGACGTGCTGGTGGCCCGTCGACGGTGATCTTGGGAAACTTGTGGGATCGCTCGTAAACTCTGCACTCTGTATTACTGTATAGCCCGTGTTATCGTATACAAGAATGTATAGAAGCGGTCAATAAACTTGTCAACGCTGGACCGTGGTGGATAGTCCATCATCCCTTCGACTCGACAGGACGTACCGTGCCACAATATTTAATATATCGAAGTTATGCTATTCGTTTTAGAATCTTTCCCCAACGAAGTCAAAGTGGGCCAAAAGCGACTTTGCGGTTCATCAATCTCGATTCAATTTCAGGAATTGCAAAAAAGACGCCAGAAACAAGAAAACCAATTTTCTTTTTCTTTTGAGAAAAATCATTTTGAACATGTCACATTTGACAACAATAATTAATTAACTATGGAATAATAACTATACGATGGATCATGGTATTTTTTATCGTTTGTAATGATTGAGAAAATTAAATTTAAAATTCTCTCCCGCTTCGCACCACGATCGAGCGGTCGAGTGATCGAAGCGATCGATCGAATATGGGGATAGGGCGTAAATAGAGCATACGATTAGTAGAGATGGGCCAAGGTCCTAAGACATGATTTGAGTGTAGCGTGAGAGATTCTCTCCTCGGTTAGCAGTAACGGCGAGCAGACATGCTCCAACAGACCACGATAATAAGCTAAGTTTATCACTTTATACGAAATATATGATCTGTCACATTACTAAATGAATAAGAAATGTTATACGTAAAAATATCGACTTTTGTTTGTTTACTCTTTATTACGTTAAGTATGGTTTATATTCGTCAACGTCTCACCGTAGAAGCAGTTATCATAATAAAATTTAATGCTCACGATTTGTAATTATCGTTCCTCCACTTTCAGTGATAAAAATAATTAAACTGTGAGTTCGTTGTAAAATAAATGTTTCGAAAAAGATTGTAAAATTATTACAATGGCGCTCAACCAGTAGGCGCGACTTACGTAGCCGTTATTTATTGTGATTTATGTGATGCATGTTTATTATTGAATTATGTAAATGTTATTTATTGAATTATTTATTTGAAAACTGTGGATTGTGACCAAATTTTTGAATACACATATATTTTCATGACGAAAATTAAAGAGGTAAAGTCACCACGAACAACTCGGTCGAAAGCACGTGAGTTAGCTTATTAAGTCCTGCTGTTAATTCGTTATCAACTAAAAAGTTAAAGAAAGTGGTGAAACGAAATATATCGGGGAGTCCTAAATTGCATATAAACAAAATCGGTTCCAATATTCGCAGGAGCACAAGTAAGGACGAAATGGCTGAAGCTAATAATGATTTGCAACGTGATATTGATGAGGAGTGGCAACAGTTAAGAACTCTGCAACAGTGGTTGAATGAAGAACGAGTAGAACTGGACCGTATTAGAGCAAGTATCGCTAATCCTGTTGACCAACAAGCCCAAGGTCAACAAGCACCAAATCATCATAGTCAAGACCAACCGACTGTTCCTCTTAATCCACAATCGCAAGTACACGAGAACAATGATCAATTGGTTAACGGGCTCGTCAGCCATTTACAAAATTTGCATATAAATATAAGTGTTCCTAAATTTGACGAAGATATTAATCCAATTGATTATATTGATGATGTGGAAAGATATTTTAAATTAAAGAATATCAGCGGAGAGCACCAGCTTATAGTTGCTGAGAACATTATTGAAGGTCGAGTCAAGATATGGTACGCAGTTAATAAACGAACTATTCTAACATTTAAAGATTTTAAGAGAGCTTTTCGTGCAGAATTTTATTCGGTTCCAGTGCAAGTACGATTTAAAAATCAATGGGCTGCACGTCGATACAAATACAATGAAGGTTCAATGCATTCTTATTTTTATATACAACTGAAAGAATCGCGACATTTCCAACCGTCATTGACCACTTACGAAATTAATTACACGATCGTACAACAATTTCCGTCCCACGTAAGATCAAGTTTGGCAACGGTTAATTATTCCGACTCAAATTTAGTCGCTCAGGCTTTGGCTCAGTTGGATCTCGCTCAGGAAGATTTTATTAGGAATAAAGAATCAAGAAATAATCATAATACACTAAATACGCATGTGAATAGTATAGGAATGGCACAATCGAACCAAACGAATAAAAGATTTGATAATAGAGGCCGATACAATCGTCAAGACAGACAACCTATTGCCCGAGCGCAAAATCCAAATCCATATCCGGGTTGGCACGAGGTTAGGAATCCATATCAACCAACAACCGCGAATTATGGGCTTCCGCCGAATGGAGTACCAGATTATCGTTTTCCTCCCCCAAATTTCCAAGTGCGTCCGAGTCAAACAGTGCAAAATAACCAACAAGATAATCAAAAAGCAAATAACAAGGTTGACAATCAAAGAAATCATTTAAACTGAATATTGGTGCGGTGCAAAAAGGTCCGTCGCCGTGCTATAGATTTTTTGACTTTATAGAGGACCTCCACAGCGAAATTGAGGGAAATGTCCCACTTCCATGTAAATTCAAATCAGGTATACAACCATCTCCGACGATAAGACTAAAAATGGGGGATGACGAGATTAGGGTTTTAGTAGATACGGGCAGTCAAATTACTTGTATTTCGGAAAGCTTTTATAAGCGATTAAAAGCACTGTACCATTTAAATGAATTACCCGTCACGAACATGTACGTCTCTTCGGCAATTGAAAAAAAGATTTCTACTGTTAAACGTCAGCTTTATTTTGAAGCGTTTATTGGTGATCGTGGTTTCCATCATGTTTTTATTGTGGTTCCATCATTAATATCAGAAGGGATACTAGGCAGTGATTGGTTAAGCCAAAATAAAGGAATAATTAATTATGAAAATGGAACTATTAGTATTTGGGGTAGTCCGCTCGATCCTGACACGATTACGTTTGATCGAGATTTCTCAGAGAAGCTAAAAATCTGTAAAAATAATGAGGATACGTTGATTCAAATAATTGAAGTTAAAGAAACTATGAAAAAACCTATTAACAACGAAGTTTCAAACACGACCTCAGTGTCACAAAGTTTAGAAGACTCGTTATTTGAAAATAGTTTATTTCAAGACCTAAGTATCGAAAATTCACGGGTGGAATCTGAAGATAAACACGAAGAGACGGTGGTTAATATCAGGCATCGGAATGTCAATAATATCGACATGGGAAATGAGGATGATATTAATTTCGATTATTCACATCATTTCGAAAATCATGATTATACCCAGCGAGAAGGATTCGATAGTGAGCTTGCTTTCTCTGAGGAAGTTCGATCTTTCGCGCGTAAGCTAACGTCCCTCGGGCAGGATCGCGCGGATGCACTGACTAATTTAATATGGAAACACAAGCAGGTCTTTTCGGATAAGCCCGGCTTAACGTGCATTTATGAACACGAAATAAAGTTAATTCAGTCAAAACCGATTTCACGACATTCGTATCCAGTATCAATACATCTACGGGATTTAGTTAGACAAGAATTAAATATTATGATCAATGCCGGTATCATTGAGAGAGGTATCGGTCCGTACTGCAATCTATTGCGCATAATAAATAAGAAAAATGGAACAGTCAGAGTATGCATCGATGCAAGATATTTAAACGCGATTATTGAGGGAGATAATGAATCGCCTCCAATTATAAGCGAAATAATGCAAAAACATTATGGAAAAAATTGTATGTCTACACTCGATTTGACACATGGATATTGGCAAGTGCCATTGACCAAGGAATCCAGGAAATATACCGCATTTCTTTTCGAGGGAGTTTTGTACCAATTTAAAGTAATTCCTTTTGGTTTAAAAACATCCGGTAGTGGTTTTATTCGGGCTCTCGGTATGGCTTTTCAACATGACTTTGCTGATTTTCTCACCTGTTATGTTGACGATTTATTGGTCACGTCCTGTGATTTTGCGCAGCATTTAGAACATCTCGATAAAATATTTCAGAGATTGAATCAACATAATTTCACGTTGCGATTGAGCAAAGCATCGTTTTGTAAAGAATCCGTGAATTTTTTGGGATTCATCTTATCGTCTCGAGGAATAAAACCGGACTCAGAGAAACTCGATATAATAATCAATTTTGAAGAACCGAAATCTAAACGTGACATACAAAAATTTCTAGGGGTCTGTAATTATTATCGACAATTTAGCATTAATCACGCCAATTATGTTGACCCATTGCGATCCTTATTAAAGAAAGAAGCACGGTGGGAATGGACAAACGCACACGCCAAAGATTATAAAGATCTAAAAGAAAATTTCAGACGCTGCGTCGAATTGACACATTATCGCGTCGATCAGACATTTTATCTGCAAACGGATGCATCTGATAAGGGCATCAGTGGCATATTGTTTCAGATAAATGAAAATCAGGATCATGAGATAATATCGATAATTAGTCGAGGGCTTGTTAAAGCTGAAATTAATTATACAACGACCGAAAAAGAGATTCTTGCCATAATATATTCCATCGTTAAATTTCGTATTTATCTTTTCCGTCATCCATTTATAATTATTACGGACCATCAAGCGCTTACTTTTCTCAATAAAACACCTTATCATACCGCTCGATTATCAAGGTGGATTTTATTGATTCAAGAATATTCGTTCGCGGTCAAATATTGCAAAGGCAGAGATAACGTAGTAGCAGATTTTTTTAGCCGAAATCCTAATGGAAAATTCGAGGAGGAAAATTTAGAAAAAATTATCATATCGAATCTATTGTTATACGAAATCGGAGATTCCGATGGAATAATAAACGATGCTTTGATCATGGTAACTCAACTCCAATTGGATCCAGTTTTTGAAAAAGAATTGAAAAATTTATCTCAATTGCAACAAAAAGATCAGTCATTATTGAAATTTATAGAAAAATTAGAAAGTACTAACGAAGGAAATATACAAAAATACAATAATATCTGGTTCCATAAATCCACTTCTTCATTACAATGGCGTATAGTCGTTCCACTAAGCATGCAGCTTTTGATTATTCAAATGGAACACGATCGGATGGGCCATCCTGGTGTGTATAAAACACTTTGTCAGATAAAACGATTTTTCTATTGGCAGGGTGTGAACAGAGATGTGAAGAAATATGTAACAAGTTGTGATTTGTGCCAAAGGGTCAAACATTTACAAAGATCTATGGCAGGAGAATATTGTTATGTACAGTCCGACAAACCAGGTGATCTGGTTACTGTAGACTTTTATGGTCCATTACCGGTTTCAATAGGTGGAGTCCAATACATTTTTGTCGTGTTAGATGCGTTTTCAAAACTAGTTAAATTATATACGTTGAAAAAAGCAACAGCGCGTATTGTAGTAAGAAAAATAATACATGATTACTGCGTGAAAATAGGTAAACCAAAAAGAATATTGTCGGATAATGGTTCACAGTTTACTGCAACAATTTGGAAGAAAGAATTAAATGATCATGGTATCAAGGTCGTATTTTCATCTATTAGACACCCGCAATCGAATCCAACTGAGCGAGTCATGAGAGAGCTAGGCAAATTATTTCGCGTTTTTTGTGCGGAACAGCATACACGATGGGCAAAACATATACCTACAATGGAATTTCTATTGAATCACACCATGCATTGCGCCACGGGCTTTATTCCATTAGAACTACATTGGGGTTCTAAGCCTAAGGATAAAATTTCTGAATTGCTGCAATTCCCCGATTCACCAGATATGGAACACGATGTAAAAATAGCGATTGCTCACGAACGGTCGATGAAAAAATTCGAAAGTCGGAAACGGAATCAAAATAATGTATCCAAAGTAAACCTTGCCATTGGAGATTACGTTTTATTACGAATCCCTCATTTATCAAGTAATACCGACAGAACCACTCACAAATTCTTTCATTTGTTTGAAGGTCCTTACGAAATTAGTTAAACTAAAGGACATAACGCATTTGTGCTCTCTGAAATTAACGATAAGTCAAAAATTAAAGGAACGTATAATCGTGCTAGCTTGAGGAAGTACCAAAAGAAACCAGTTGATATAAAATAAAATAACAAAATGTAGCTAAAAACCTGCCACTCATCTCTGTAAACACGTTCTAGGATCTAGGCAAATTTCTATATATAATAAATTTCAATGACGACTCTGTAGAAATGTAAATTATGACACAAAAGTAAATCTCGTTAATTGTCAAATAATCAATAAAGTTATTGTAGGTTTAGGACGAGACCCTTAAAGGGGTGGAGTCGAATAATAAATAAAATAAGACGAGATCCTTAGTGGGATGGAGTCAATCTAATGTAAGATTTTTAGGGACGCGTAAATTTGACGATTAACGTAGAGGCTTATCGAATAATATATAAAATAAAATAAAAAAAAAGAGATTGTGATGCGAATTATGGTGATTATTATGTGAGAAGAACGATTGTTTTATAATTAACATTACCTATTAATCATAAAACAAGGGGGATAATGTAATGCTTGAGAAAATTAAATTTAAAATTCTCTCCCGCTTCGCACCACGATCGAGCGGTCGAGTGATCGAAGTGATCGATCGAATATGGGGATAGGGCGTAAACAGAGCATACGATTAGTAGAGATGGGCCAAGGTCCTGAGACATGATTTGAGTGTTGCGTGAGAGATTCTCTCTCTTCTCGGTTAGCAGTGACGGCGAGCAAACGTGCTCCAACATACCACGATAATAAGCTAAGTTTATCACTTTATACGAAATATATAATCTGTCACATTATTAAATGAATAAGAAATGTTATACGTAAAAATATCGACTTTGGTTTGTTTACTTTTTATTACGTTAAGTATGGTTTCTATTCGTTAACGTCTCACCGTAGAAGCAGTTATCATAATAAAATTTAATGCTCACGATTTGTAATTATCGTTCCTTCACTTTCAGTGACAAAAATAATTAAACTGTGAGTTCGTTGTAAAATAAATGTTTCGAAAAAGATTGTAAAATTATTACACGTTTTTACATGTCTGTTTTTTTTGTAAAAGACAATGGTTCAATTTTTTGTCCTGAAAATGACTTGACCTCTCCAATAATAATGCAATTTTTTTGCAAAATTTTTCTATTTTGTATTGATATGTAAGGAACTTAAACTTAAACTTTAGCGAAGTGCTGAATATAATTTCTGTGAATTCCACATTTCCTTGCTTCATTAATTACTTTTATCAATCAAGGGGAGGTTCCTCTATAGTTGACCGGCGAATTACACTAAGTTAAGGAATTAATTGTGAATAAACAACAAGACGTAATAAGCTGGTATTTTTTTAATCTTTATTTATGCTTCAAACCTTTTTTTTTATTAGAATTGGAGGATAAATGGAGATTAAAAAAAACCACCGTATTACGTTTTGTTCTTTATCCACAATTAACTCCTGAACTCAGTGTAGTTTCGGTCAATTATAGAGGAACCTCCCCTTAACGCATGTTATATTTCTAGCGAGTTAAAAAATATATGTTTTTTTTACTATAAAAAATACCAGATCTTTTCCGAAGTTCGAAAACTATGTTCAACGTACCAAAGTTAACATTTACGTGATAACGTCGAAGCTCAAACTGTATAAACAATAATATTTAAGCAATTTAAAAAGTTTTCATTCATGCTTGTCGAAAATTTGCAATATTTCAATTTTTACACCTGAAAATGACTCGACCTCGCTACCACCGAATATTCCTAGCTCTAGTGGACTTTCACAAAACTTAGGCACTCGTTTATATAAATCGTGCGTTTCCCAGAAAAATGTTTGGTGACAGAAGAGCGTTCGATTGCTCAACTATTTTGGCAGCTAATCGCCGAAACACAATCAGAGGAGAAAACAAATGTATAGAGTGTTGCACAAACCTTGACTCGTGCTGGGAGTAGCATTGTGACCATTGGACTGTTGAACAACGTCGCCTTCTTGCTTGCCAATAATTTGACCGTACTGTTGTCCTTGATGTTGTTGTTGCCTCACATACTGACGAACTTGTTCGTTGTTGATAACGGTACTTTGCACTTGTCCAATGTTTTGCCATCCACTGTATGGCACCTGATGCGGCGCGTGTGAATTGTTGCTGCGAAAATTGTTGTTGATATTCCAACTTGTGGTTGAGACTGCAGACTCCACACTAGACGGCGACAGAGAATATATCGAAGCCTCGGTCGATACAAGACTTTCTGTACGATGAAGGACATTGGCATGTCCAAATTGAACGAGAGCCATCTTTCTTCCGCTGATGTTTCTTCCTTTGCTATCGACCTTGACTTCCTCTTCCGGAGCCTCGCCTGAGACCTTCTTCGAGACGTTGGAGTCTTCTAGATTTCTAAGTCTTGCCGATGCACGACGAGGTTCACTGTTCGAGTTGGTTTCGTCGACTGACATGTCGGTCATCGGTTACACGCCAATTTGTAGACACCGATCGGCGATCGTCTCGACCAATCGGAAGTAACCGGCCGCAAGGCGACAACAAACCCTTTTGTCCTTTTCCTTCGGTCACCGCCCCCCGTCGACTACCTGAAGTATATTAGTACTGTATCTTGGATATGGATACTCTTCGACAGCGATGAAGTCAGACTCGACGCCGTAGATCTCTTGACCTGTTGGCCGACTCACGACGCCCTATTCTCCCCTCCAAGGGTTCAACCCGGTATTCTCTACCTAAGATTGTCGCACGACACTCTCTTCCCTCCGCAGCCTTCCCAAAACGGCGAAAATAATTGGTAAATTTGCCTTTTTGGCACGAACTACATGCGCCCCTCCAAAAATCGTAGACTTCTCTTCACGTTTCTTCGGTTGACCTGCCGAAGAAGGATGCACGGAGCGAGCGGTCACGCGGATTTTCTTCACCAATATTTAACCAAAGCGGATGAAATATTAACAATTTGCCGTACATACTCAAAATATGAAATTGATGGCGGATTTTATTTACAATATTTTTATCAATGCGAATGAAATATAAAAATAACTGAACAATTTGCTGCGCATCCTCGAAATATTGACTAGATATATAAAGTACTGACAAATATGTACGAAACAAAAATTTCTCAACGTTGACTTGTATGATTACAAAAAAGTAAAGATACGAGTCGTTGATGTAGAAAAGTACCTAAACGTTTCTCCGCCTAAATGTCTATGAAATATCTCACAAAATCGTGTGATCTTCGCACCTAGATTTTTTAGTATAACTCACAAAACCGTATACACCGGGATGTCAAAGTGCACTGCCAGGCCGTGGACTTTCACATATCTGAAGAGCGATTGATGTATTCGAACGAGAGTGAGCGAACTGAGGAATAATGCTTAGAGTCGCTAGACAAAAGGTGAACGTGACTGACACAGCCCGAAGGCATGGCCTTCCCGTTCTCCGCGTCCGAGGAGATCTATTTTAATAAAATCTGACTATCAGTTTCGTACACAAAAATAAGAAAAGAAATCCAAAGCAAATACAGGTATTATTTATCCAAGAGAACGAATATAGATAATGAACAGATAAAAAAGAAACGCGGAGGAGGGAAGATGCGAAATAGAGCAAAGGAAAAAAGGCAGAAAGAAATAAGGGTGGATCGGAGTCGGACGAAATTCGAAAGCGAGAGATTGATCAGCGTCATCCTGTCGGGCTGTTTCCTCAGACTGTTTTCTTCTTCTTCCTCCGCTTCTTCTTCTTCTTCTTCTTCTTCTTCTTCTTCTTCATCTTCTCCTCTTCCTCTTTCGCCTGGTCTCATCGCAATACCACCTCGTTCCATATCCACGTTTTTCTCGTTCCCTCACTCGACCTCGACGAATCCAAGCTCCGGCACCCTCAGCTTCAGTCCTCATTCCCCTCATGTTACCGCCACGCGGGAAGGTGTGGGTGGTGGGTTTCCTCCTCACAGAATCAGCCATTCTCCATCCGTGCGAGAGCTGTCTGCAGATCCGCGCCACCGGTTATCCGACCCACTCGCAGGAACCCCTCGTCGCCCAACGAATCACCCTTGCAGCGAGATTTTCTTTCCTTTCCTTCGTCTTGCTTTCTCCAATTTTTTTGTCCTCTTCTTTCGCAAGATCGTACTGTCTCTTTTCCTCTGAAATATTTTTACCATCGTAGCCTCTTGGTCTGCCACTCATTGCTTCTCTTTTGCCACCTCGCACTGTACTCAAAACCACGCGATCATTTTCGTTCTCTATCGTACTCGTTGTATAGAATTATGTGTGTGTGTGTGTGTGTGTGTGTGTGGGTGTGTATAGCAAGACCCTCAGTGCCGCTCCATTCCCGCCGCGTGCTTTCCCTCTCGGTGGTTGTACCGTGGGTTTTTCCCCGGCTCTTCGAGCTCGGACGGATGAACAAAGATCGTAGAGCGCGCTTCTTCGCTCTCGTGCCTTCGTATCATCTTGGTCCGCGGCGATCGTCGGCAAAGCAGCGGGAAAATCCCCAGGAGCCCACGACGAAAAAACAAGCCACGAGCCATTTCTCCCGCTAATTCTTTTCTTTTGCAATCAACTTTTTTTGCAGGGCTCTTCGCTGTTCGGCCTATATGCACGAAGGGGGTGAAGTGCTAGGTTCGATACTTTAGCTGAGAGCTTCATCATTTCTGTGGCTGGGTGATAAACATTGCTGAAGAGTATTGGGATAATTAATTGGGAATGTAAAGCATTTGGATGAAGAAGTATTTTTTGGATTTTGAAATAATTTATAATAATGCGAGAACAAACACAAAAATATTTTTTGGAGGGATACTCACTATTCAAGAATGTATCGTAATGGGAATAGCTGTAACTAAAAAATAGTATAATTTATTGGATCATAATTTTATGAATTGCGATTAAGTATTTAAGTACTCATAAATTATAATATTATCATATACAAAATCTTTCTCTGTTATCAGGTGCTCGACATCTGAACCACCGTGATAAAAAAAGTTTATACCCATTTCAATGATGGCGAAAAGTATGCATAACCATTACAAGTATATTCACATTTATAGTTTGTTTAATAAATTCATGCATTTCAGGTACCATGTATAATATTAAAAACTTTTTTATATCAATAATCGAAATAATATTAAAAATTTCGGAGAAGTCAAAAATAATTTTACTTGCACAATAGGGATGAAAAATATTTTTCGTTTTTTTGTCATCGAAAAAAATATGGATATTTTTCCAATTCCATATACAATTGTTTTACTTGGAGTTATTATGCAGCTAGAGTGACGTAAAAGTGCATGGATGCAATGGGCACTGAATTTACGGGATACAGTCGACAAAAATATGTTTTTTTTTTTGTATATCTCATGTATAATTGTTTAACTTGGGGTAATTATACAGCTGGAGGGACGTAAAAGTGCATGGACGCAATAAGCACTGGGTTTACGGCGTACAGTCAAAGGAGAGGGAGTCATCATGGTCTGGCGCAACTGTTCGTAATCGTGATCCGATCATCGAGAGTAGGACGGAAAGTAGTAGTGGGAATTTTCTCCGTTTCGTTGCTAATCCATACTTAGGAAGTTAAAACGCCATAAATTACATGAACGAGCAAGAGGAAGAGAGCATCGGAGCTCTCTTCGAGTCCCCGCAGATACGAAACGAGCCTACGTGGATTAGGACTTTGTTGATACGAGGTTTACGCGAAATGGAAGCTTATACAAGAGCCGGAAAAGCTCAATGGAAGAATCAAGACCCACTTGACATTCGCGGACATCGATCACCTACGTTCGTCGTGGTAAGTCCAGATTATTGAGGAGGAATCGGAAGAGAAGCTGAAGAGTGACCCAAATTAAATCGATTCTGAGAAAAGTGCTGATAAGTAACTTCAATCCTATCAGCGCCACGCAATACGCAATTCTCGGACAACTGCTGCATTTGGATTAACCACGAACACCATCATTCTCGTTAACGATAAGTGCAAGGTTCGCTGCTCCACTGCAGCATTAACCCAGTTTTAGTGTGTTTCTAGAGATGCAGAATTGAATTCAAAGGTTCCGTAGTTTTCGTTATTAATTTATTTTCAACCACTGTAGTTTGCAAAATATACTAAGATCGTGACATTAAAAAAATCATAGTCTTGCGGTTGATATAATTTACTAATTTGTGCCGATCAAGAAATTCCATAACGTTGATAAAAATAAAAAATAAAAATAAAATCTTTTAAACGTGAAAGAAATACAAATATGAATTCCATCAATTCCCAGGAAAATTATAATGCGTATTTTAGTATTTGACACACGTGAAAACTATCATCTAATAAAACATCAATCGACAGCAGTGGACGCGTCGTTGGTGTATGGCTTCGGCGGTCTTCCAAGTTAAGCAGCTTCTCCCGCGGGCAGTACTTGGATGGGTGACCGTTTACCTATGCATCAACTTGGACGTTAACTATTGAGTGGGAGGCAGTCTTTGTGACTTTCTGATGTATTTTCATACAGCAGAAAGTTAGTAAAATAATAGCCGCCTGTATCGGTATTTCGCAGGTTTCGTGTGGCTTTGTGCAAGTACGATACAGTGGTGCATTAGGAAAGAGGGGCTGCAGGTAACAATTTGGGGGAAATTCGGTAAAAATGGAAAGGGGTGGGGAACTCAATGAATGGAAGGGGATGAAGGGGAGTGGGGGAATGCGGGAAAAACCCAAAGTAGGTATACGAAAAAATACAAAAATAAATATATAAAATATCATATATTTAGCAAAAGCTTAATTACGCGAAGCATATTATCGACAATCTCTCCAATCACCAGCGATTATAAAATGTGACTTCTCCCGAACACCGAAGAAAATATGAAAATTCGATCGATCTTCCCTCGTCGTATAATTGACAGAGCCTTCTTGCACCGTGGCTCAGCTCTCCGATAAATTTCTCCTAATTGAAACTCTCTCTTGCACTTTCCATCCCTCTCCAATGTGGTCCATCGTATTCTCGAAGATCCAGCCGCACCAACTCGGAGCTTTCGAGCGCCGACGAAGAGGGGGAGAGCTTCGCGTCCTTCGCGTGGGAAACGTAACAGCGTATCTCCGCTTTTGTATAATATAATCTGCAAGTTTGACGGGGTTGAAGGAAGGACGATCGCGAGAGGCACCGGCGAACCCGCCAGGGTTTGTTGAACGCGGAGACAGGCAGAGGAAGACGGTGAAGTGGACGAGGGTGGGTTACGAAGGGATTGGTTAGAATATGGAGAGATAGTGCGAGACCAGATCCGTGGCTGAGAGAGTGGAGCATAGGAAAACCGGGTTGGGTTAGTAGATGGGATAGCCCGTTGGAGTCTCATGCTCTTCTCTTGCTGCGGTGAAGCGGAGGGACGTCAAGGTGGTCGGGGCTGACTTGCCGGGAGACAGAGAACGAAGCGATCACGACGAAGAAGATACAAGGCGAAAGGCTGGGAGGGAGCGAGTCACCAGGACTCGCAATGCGTTCGTAGGAGCGTAGGAGGCTATAGGAGTTTAGGGAGGGTGAAGAGGGGGAGGACGGGAGTGGGATAGGGAAAACCTTTCCCTGACGACCCTTAGCGCTTCGCGCTATCCCCGGTGCGGTGCGGTGGGTGCGGATAACATCGGCGGCTTCTCGCAGCCAGGAAATGAAAATCGCGCCGACACTGTTTAATTTAGATAAAAGCATATGTTACAGGACGCGCCAGAAACAGCGGGAGCAAGGGGCAGGAGGAAGCGTAGGAAGGCCCTCCAGCTGCGAGCACCGAAACCCCCGGGCACGAGTCCCACGAGAGGAAAAGCCAAGGAGAAAATCCGGCGAATTCGCTTCTCGCCGAATTCCCGGAGGTATTTTTGTGTGGACGTTTTCCTTTCGGATGTTGTGTCGGGGAATTACGTGAGGAATAATGAAAAAGTGCACTAGTACCTATGGAAATAAACTGGATAGAATTTTTTCGTTTAATCACGGAATAAAAGCAAACATTTTCTAGCTTCATCAATTTTTTTCTAAACAATGACACAGAATGGCATGAATTATGGAATCATTATGGTTTAATCGTATGGTTTGAAAAATCTTTAACAAGGCCTTTTTGGGTTTGAAAGTTTTGAGATCATTCCCATGGGATGAAGTGTCTCTTGTCCCCGATTTGACGAATTACATGGTGGAAGATGAGGGAACTGTGGAAAATGGATTCACCTCAATTTGGCAAATTGCGGGCACACCTTATTCCACATAATTACTCAAATATTCCAAATTCCCTTGAAATAAAATTAATAAGAATATTCTGTAATTCTTGCTAAATTTCTGATGTACAAAAAAAAATTTTTGCCTCGTGCAGCAATTCACCTTCCTAATCATCCTTAACATCCACCATGAACATGATGACCCTTGCCTCATTATGAGATAAAATAATCTCAGTGTACGAGGAAGCTTTCGATTTGCTGTAATAACCCATTTCATTTTTACTGATAACACAGCTTTTAAAATTCTTCCGGCGTATAAAACAAGCCGTTTGTTTCGACGATGTATAGCTTTGAATAACGATACAGATTCGAGAAGCGAAACGGTATCTCCAGCAACGTAACAAACATAAGAAGCTTCTCCCTATAGGACGAAAACGGATCTTCCCTTCTCGCTCATAATTACGCGTGAATTTCGACTGGCATGACGGATATGACGTGTTTTTATCGGGAACGAAAGCTCTCCCTGTTCTCCGCTTCCCCCCTTTCGTCACCTCGATCGCACCGACCAGCCCACCGCCATTCTTCAGATTCTCGTGGCCAGATAGAAAAGGGCATCCGCATACTTTTATACTCTGGAGGTTAAAGTTGAGGAAGTTATTTTGAGTTTGGACGCGTGGGTGGGATAGAAGGTGGCAGGGAAAGTCGAAGGTCCTTGTGGTCCTTGGCGAGTCTCGCCTCGACGTCAATGTGGTTGACGTTCGCATCATAGTCACCCTTCAACGACGATTCACGCCACGCTATCTCGATATTCTTCACCCTTTTCTTCCTTCTTTCTTCTTCTTCTTCTTCTTCTTCTTCTTCTTCTTCTTTGCCGCGACTTTGCCAGCATCGTTATTCCTTTATTTTTCGGCCAGACTTGTTCCGTCTCCCTTTCGACTCTCCCGTCACACAGCCAGCCCTCCCTCGTCAAGCCACGCCGAGCTCAAAGTCAGGCAAAAAGTTAGCAATCTTATAATAGAAGTTTTCTGAATACAAAATCGGTAGCCCGTCGCGTGTGCGTTCGCCGCTCTACCAACTTGTATCGTATAATGGAACCAACTCTCCTTCACTCTTGCACAAGCTTCTATCGGATTCTCAAGGTAAAACTAAACTGTCTGGTATAGTGTTGGCTACAGAAAGTGCAGTAAGAATTGTAGTAAAATGTCACATTTATGTTGAGACTATGGGAATCGTGTTATCCGGAGGTGGAATCTGTATGAGGGCTATTCTGTGGATAAATGTATTTTGAAAATCGTATTTTAAAGTTAAATTAGCGTAATGTAACTTTTATTCGACAATTGATTATGACGGTAGACAACCTAAAAAAAGTTTATCTTACTTGGAATAAATTTTTCATTTATAACTCAGACAAATAATATTAATCACATTCGAATGATCGATATTCGGCCATTCACAATTATATTTGTAATTTCCATCTCCCAATTTCATAAGCATTTAAAGTATAATTCATTTAATAATAATAGACGACTGTTAACTGCAAATTGCAAAATCACATTCACAATATTCAAAATCACTGCTAAAAAAATTAATAAGGTATTAATAACTAAAGTAGTTGTACCCTAACATTTTTATTAAAAAAAGCAATGGCTCCTCACAATTCTGTTTACACTTATCTATTAATTGTTATCATATATTGTCCTTCATTATAAAATTTTTTTCAAAATTCTACTTTCCACAAATCATCAGTCAAGTGGATAACATAAATCTCCTCAAATTCAAGTGCAAACGACCCGAAGATAAGAAAGGCTGTATTAGCATTGAATTTATTTGTCTCGGCGCGGAAAATCAAAAATTGAGAATGGAATAAGTGGAGACCGAGCGGTTCCTCGTAATTTACAGTGGGGACCAAAGCCGGAGCCTGTATTAGGGAAAGCCACACGGAGCCGATGAGGTCGATTGCACCCCACGCGGAATGACCGTGCCTAGGGCAATTCGGAGAATGTAACGCGTTTCAGTGGCCGCACCGTCGATGACGTCCAGACGTCGCCGGACTAAGCGGCTGAAAATATAAGCTCAGGATGCCGGTCGGCATCGGCCAAATCCGTATTGCGCTATATCCTGTGCCGTCTAGACTGTCGCGTCCGTTCGACTCCTGAAAAGGCACGTGCGACGCTCCCCTAATTATACAATGATTTTCCCATCGTTGACGCCGATTTTTTTTCAACCTCTCTGATATCCCTTAGCAGTAAAAAATCTCAAGGCGAATCGGCAATCAAGAGTCGACATGAGTCTTAACTACTCAACTTTTTGCCTCGATAAGCCGAATATAATACACTCGAAAAGGTAACTCGATGAGCTGAAACACAAATCAACCCTTTGGGCACTTTGCACCTGACAATTGCCTGACTGCCGGATTTTTTAATTTTTTTATATCAGACCCTTTGTCAGCGGAGTTGTAAGCATCACATTGTTTTCTAAATCATGTTTTAAAAAAAATGTTTTTGTTTATTCACCCAAGTCGATGTTGATTTCCAAAATATGATTTCAATATTAAGAAATAATGAATAAATATTTGATTAAAAACAGAATTGGAATATTTTTCATATAAATATAAGCATAAAATGCTGACGGAAATATTGATGTTTCGTTACATCGATTTTAATGACGTTTGCTAATTGATATTTATGAGAATGTTTTTATACTGTTTTCATTTCATCATACATTTACAACCAAAAATCATATGCATTCGGAAAAATCACAGAGTTCGTTGCATAAAAAGAAAAATAATAAAGTTTCTCGAAAATCCATATTTGCAACATCGTCACTATTTTTCAATTTCCTTTTTCCATCGAACATATAATCACGCTGTATACCCAGATATTTTTGAAATGGCACTGAATATTCTCGACAATATGTGAGGAAATTAAGAAAAGTATTAAGAAGAGTTACAGCTCCGTTATCATAAATATCGAATCCCTTGTCCCTCCACGTTGTCACCATCGCGTACATCAGCCATCATCGCCCTCCCCCGGCTGCCACCCCCAGCCGAACCCCAATCATCGCCACCCCCGAAAACTATTCTATAACATAATACTAAACACCTACTCCTCGGTATTTATCAGCGTACGGTATTCAGCCCTCCCTCATCTCTACCGAAAATTCAATTCCAGGCCCCCTCACCGTCCTCCGGAGCTCGAAACATATAATCGCGTGTACGAAGATGTCTTATCATAATCGGGTGGAAGCGAAACCCGACAAGCCCAGCGCTCGTCCATTTCCCTCCCTCAAAACGTCGCTCTCTGTCGTACGATCTTACTTCACATAGCTTCCAACAGCAGAAGAGCACCGAAAAGCCCTCTTCTCTCCGCCCGAATTCTGTTATACTCTTGCGAAGTGGGTATTATGGAGGTTTCTGATATTTCGTGTAGTATGAACAAGGTTGAGTGAGTTGGAGGACCCCGAGGCTGTGATACCGATGCTGTATACCTCTTCAGGGTTGTAGCTATAGTCACAATCGCCAAGAAAGTGTAGATATATATAACAGCAGAGAGCATGAGACGAGAGACTCAGAGGGTGGTTTTCCTCATACTCCTTCTCACTCTTCTGCCCTCCATCCCTCTCTTTCGCCTCACCTCTTGCGTGCGAGCTACCAAGGGATGATATATTATCAGGCGCTGTTTGCACTTTGACAACATCGCGGAGGCATAAAAACGCTGACTCATTTAAAGCGGCCCCCGGGATTGCCGGAGCGGAGCAGAGGTTCGAGGCGCAAAGCGGAGCGCGGTTCGCCCGTCCCGAAGAAGATCCGTCCTGCCAAGCGCCCTGCACCCCTCTGACCCTTGTTCTCAATCTCGCGGCCCTTTTATCTGTCCTTCTCCTTCGCTTTCCGCCTCGTCCTCCTTTCCTCTCTCTATCTCTCGAGCTTTTCTTATCGCCGGGCGTTTTTCTTTCTCTTTTCCTCTGGTTTCTCTCCACGGTGCGAGTTACCCCCTCCCACCCTCCGAACGCCCACAGCACCCTTCGACGAAGCCTCCAACCGGGTTTGCTGCACCAGTCGCAACCGCGTACCACCATCCCCGTTTCCCGTGACTCTTATTTTCTTCCACACAAACGGCAGATACGTACACCATTGGATTCTACGAAAAAAACCGGAGGAGTGGAACCCTGGGCGCTATATAACCGATGCACCCCCCCCCCCCCCCCCCGCCCCCTACACTGGCTAACCGTCGTTTATAATTGCAATTCTTCTGGTATAATTTTTATTAAGTCTAATTAATTGCAATGGGTTGTATAATTCGGTTTGGTGGGAGCTACGATTTCTACCCCCTTTCGCTTCGGCAATTTACTTCGCCTCATTTTATTGTCTTTCTTTTTTTTTTGTCATTTCTCCTATGCCTGATTTTCTTCGGCAATGGAAATTAATTGGACGAAAGTTCCGAGGGGTTGTTATGGATCTGCACTTCTTTTTATCGGCAAAGTTATCCGCTGAAATTCACACATCGCTGAACTTATGGAGAACAGTGACATCGATGGATATGGATTATGGTTAGATCGAGTTCAAGCTTATGTTTGGCAAGATTCTCTGGAAAGTTATTGACCGAGCAGCGAAGAAAAAATGCGCGAAAATATTGATGTTATAAAAAATTGCCTTTCTGCACCTTGTGAATTGAAATCGTATACAATATTTCACGGAAAAACGTTTTTTCAGCCAGTGTGAAAATGTTTTCAGGTCATCGTGTCGAAATATATTATTTTGCAAGACAACTCCAAAAAGTACTCCTTTCGTGCCTGCAGCGTGAGCTCGAAATCGTTATTCTTTGTTTGAGGTATAAAAAAGTTGAGCATGGGAGCGCCGGTGTGAAAACGTAACAGTTTGACATTTCGCAAAGTAATTTTTTTTTAATGAAATTTTCGGTATGTAGATAACCTAATATTCAATTGTTTCACATGGTTTCCATTTACAGTTTCTCCGTGGTATTATGTAATTACTTTTCGATTTCACCAAGTCCTTTCTTTCGCGGTGTATATCCCCGAGGGTTTTTCCAGTCTCGAGATATAAAGAGGGTGAGGGACGAGAGAAAGAGAGAGAGAGAGAGAGAGAGAGAGAGAGAGAGAGAGAGAGAGAGAGAGAGAGAGAGAGAGAGAGAGAGAGAGAGAGAGAGAGAGAGAGAGAGAGAGAGAGAGAGAGAGAGAGAGAGAGAGAGAGAGAGAGAGAGAGAGAGAGAGAGAGAGAGAGAGAGAGAGAGAGAGAGAGCTTCGGTGGTTACACCTTGGATCGGATTATGAAACCGAGTGGAAGCGTAGCACTGAAGGTATACTATGCATATAGTGGTATAGAGCCAGGACGAGCTGGTTGGTTGGAAATGTGGGTCGCACGGCGAAGCTCCGTCGAGTGGATCCAGCGGGCGTCGGGGTATTCAATGGGGTAAATGGAGTATTGCATATTAAATACGGCGTCGGTGCTTTCGCGAGGGTGAGCGAGGAGGGGACATCGACAGTTCGAAGCCGTCGTCGTGCTTGCCGGATATAACACACGAAGCGGCTTCTAAAAGCTCGCGGGGTGTGGTGGCGGTAGCCAGGGGGCGCGGGGGGGTTAGTACAAACTTGCGTGCGGAGCAATGCGTGTGTAAGCCCAATGCGGTTATTGATTGCGCCCTCCTGTCATTGACAGCGTGCGTCACATGCGGCAACGTTGACGCGCTTTTTCGTTAACGTTACGTTTTTATCATACTGCAAACTCATTTTGGTTCACTTTCTTCTCTATATCTTATTATTTTATTTTTAACCATAGCGTCGCTTTTTGTCGTTCGTATTCTTGACTACTTCATTTTGTACTAATTTTCTTGACTCGTGATTTTATTTTTGGGTTGTCTTTTGTTCTGTTCATAGATATTGAATTTTATGATGAATTTTTAAACCGGGATCGTCAAAACCTCGATGATTCCGGAGCAAAGTGCTGGTGTATCGGTTTCAAAATTTGTATCGTCCAGCTGTGAACAATAAGGCGGACAGAAAAATATTTTCGCCATTCTTCTTCACTAAACCAACGGCAATAAGTGCCCGGGTTTTGTTAGCTCGACTTCGGAAGCCAATGGACAATGAGTGCATTGGTTATCGTGGCATCAGGTAAAGTGTTTTCGTCGACGTCGTGTCGCCGCCGCAGTCATAAACGGTATGGCACGAGCCGTAAAGGTCGACTTACCGATCATTCTCGGCCATACACATATTGTGTACCACTGTACCGAGGCCAATAAATGTCGGCAGCGTAGGGCGGGGAAGCTACCCCAGGGGCAATTCAGGTGTACCGCTGTACACGATTTCGTAGAGACTGGAATTAGGAGACAATCGAGAAGTCGCCAACGTTTACGCGCTGTCGGTCTCGAATAATCTCCATTGTACTTCCATGGTACCTTGAGATTGTGTAGACTTTATATATACACGAAGGACACTCTCGGGACTTTCCAACTTATTATGCTATCTCGAAATCTTAGTGCCCTGCCTGAGGAGCAAACCCTTTGCTCCATAACGAATTATTTCTTTATGTATCGCTTTAACGGTAGTAAGTATATTGATGGATGCATGGCCCGCTTAACTCAGGTTTACTCATAACTGTTGAAAGCATATACTACTGTATTTGTCACTTGTTTTGTAAGGCCTGTTAGGATTATCATAATTTAACAACTAGTTTTTCCAAATAATGTTCAATTTTAAGAATTTTTTCACTCAACTGCATTAAAACGCGAATTCCTTTTTTTTCGCGGTTTGAATTCTATTGATGAATATTTATAATGGCTTTTTTTTAAATGAAAAATGAACTTTATTTGTAATTTTGTCATTTTTAATTGCGTGGTCACATCCAAAACCAGAATCGATTAAAAACGGGAGGCACAAAAAAAAAAACAAAATAGTTGCCTGGATTATATAGATTAGCTCACGTTCAATACTTATGACATTCAGCATTTATATCGATATATTCGAAGGATCAAGTCTAAACAGTTTGTTTTTTTCTTGATTGGATGATTTTACTAATTTGGCTGTGACGTGAAGACACGAACTATCGAGATCACGTACATTTTTTTTATATTGCGAATTTGAGGAAATAAGAGATAAATTTTACGCATTCCGAAAACGGAAAATCCAAACCTGCGTCCGTTTCTATCTCAGAAGCTCAAAGCATCGCAAACCTTCATTCCGCGTGCTGCTGGCTGCTGTTGTTGAGTGATGGCCGCTCAGTCGACCTCGTAACCGACGCCATACATCATTCAAGATGGCTGGCTTCTCACGCGAGTCTTGTCGCGCCGAGAGACAAGGGTGACAAACCAAACCCCCTTCTCTTAAACCCCCAGTAAACTGCCTTCACAAGTCCATGCTACATATAGAGCACGGTATCCCCACAAGAGTCGACGCGACTCTTGATTCACCATGTCAACACCTTCATTGATAATCCGATAATAGGTATATCGATTGTGAACTTTATTTATTGACCAAATAAAATATAAGTAGGTTGTGATCGATCGAACTTTAATATGCGTTTTACAGTCTGTGGTTATTCATAATATACATTTAAAAACGATGCATTCTTGAGCATATTTTTTTCGCATTGTTGCATCTCATTATGCATGTAATTTCAAATTTCTGATGAACAATTATTTGCGGAAGAAAAAAATATGAAGAATGCAATTGGCAAGTTTGTATCTTAAAATGCGAAAAAAATTCGTTAAACCGCAATAATCGAAAAAATCAACAAATTTCTTCAATTTTCTCAGGCACAGACAAAGATATGGAGTTTAGAATGGAATTTGTATAAAATAAATGAAGGATAAACATCCCGTACTGTTGAGTCATTGACCAACTATATATGCAATATTATAAAAACAGGTTTAATTTCCAATGATGGTTTCTAAAATGTGTAGACGTTAATAAAACTACGATCCGTGCTGCGAGAGAACCATTATAAATAGTAAAAATAGTATTTTTCTTTTTTTTATCGCTCATTGAGTAGCTGATTTGAATCATATTTTCCTTGACCCGAACTCTCGAAAAAAAAATCGAACAAAATTCAGAAATTGCTTGAGAACGTGTTTACATACGCGACGCACTAATCGGACCCTTAAAAGTTGTTCAGACACGATTAATAACCGTTTGCGATATGGAAAACGTCGATTTATAATTTTATTTGCCTAATTAATGAGACGCTAATTCTGCATGTGGACTTGGCAACGTGGGCCCGCACTCTCGAAAAACAAATCGAAAAAATTTCAGGAATTGCTTGAGAACGTGTTTACATACGCGACGCACTAATCGGACCCTTAAAAGTTGTTCAGACACGATTAATAACCGTTTGCGATATGGAAAACGTCGATTTATAATTTTATTTACCTAATTAATGAGACGCTAATTCTGCATGTGGACTTGGCAACGTTGCAATGTCTTTGCGTTAGTAGCATTGCTCAGCACGCGGCGTTTTTCCACACGTGATATAATGTTCAGAGTTCAATTTGGAAAATACGAACCTCAAAATTCTAATTTATCGTATTAAAAAATCAATTCCACTGACTATTATACAAAGAAAGCAACGATTTCATAAAATCGCTTCAATTAAATTATAATATCATTATAATTACGTGGGCACCAAACGTTTTTTTTTTTTTTATTTTTATGCAATCCTAAGACTTCAATGCATACACAGAGAAGTTTTCTTTCCCTAAAAGAACTTTGCAAATATAAGCTTCAGGCAATAACGTGACACTACTCACGGTCCGTTAAACAATGCCTATGTAAATTCCCTAATTTCATTAATTTAATAAAAAAATGACTCGAACTTAATTCTATGTTATAAAAAATTACAGATCGAGAATATAGTGGCGACCAAATAGAATATATTCCCTTAATTTCTTCAAATGTTGATGAAACAAAATTGCATCCGAACTACAGAATGTGTTAATACCAATAAATTGTATTTCTTCCAAACAAACGCATTAAACCATTTGGTCGGGTGTGTAAATTGCTTACGCGTTGATCAAGCTTCGATATCATTCGTCGATTTTACAGCAGTAAAACCAAATTTCCAGTCTGCCAGTTCTGTCCCATGATCCGGATGAGGGGGGAGGGGGGTTATTCTATACACCGAGATATTTCAGTGTATAGTGGTAAGCGAGAGTGGGAAATGTTAGTCCAATGCAAATCTCGGGTACGAAGAAGCGAGCCGAGACCGAGAGCCCTGTAATTCGGGTCTCTTCCCCGGGAATATATATTTTTTGCACGTCACCGGTGCCAACACGTGGCGCACAGATCGATCGAAATGTGGCCGGGATCCCCCGGGTCCGTGTGGCTAGGCCGGCTCGAGAGATGCATAAATAAGTGATCCCCGGTGTCCCTTTAATCCGACAGACCACGAAAGCACCGTAACGTTGGGCCTCCGCGTTTTAATAGGATCGATTTACCTCGGCACGGCAAAAATATCGAAATTAGGATATTACAACTAGGCATGATAAGTGAGGCTTGTAAGGTCGTGGCAAAACCTTCGGGATTACGTAGAATAACGTAGAGCGTCTTCGGCTAAATGCGTAAACGCTAACTAAATGACTATCTGACTCATTTCCGTTGGCTATAACGAGTAACGAGTAATACGATGAGTATTTTACTATGACTTCGCGTACTACCCCGGAGATAACGAATCAGCGTCCTCATTGTGTCGTCCATCGCTCTCGCTAATATTCCTCTCTAACGATATCATCAAAAAGGTCTTGAAAAACTTTACAAGCCACTCGCAACCGTGCCTATTAAGTACCATTCTTAAGTCCTCGTTTAGTATATGTAAAGACACATTACCCCGGGCCAAAAGTGCATCTTCGTGGCGATTTTTATGCCTAAGGGAATCGGGTTCAGATCTCGTTTCGAGGGGTGGAGCGTAGCGATTATTGGGCGCTATCTAGCGACCGAATGACTCAATTGGTTACGTAAGATTTTAGGGTAACGAAGAGTTTGACCTAGAACGCTTCCTTACCGACACCTGATGCAGTGAACGTTTTTAGCCGGAAATCTCGCGACTCTGGTGCTACAGGTCTGCGATTTTGTCTAGTGAACACAGCAATGGAGCAAAATTCAATTGTCCCTTCTTTGCTATGGAAATCTTTGTGTGAATTCATTTATTATTGTACGTAAATCAATAATGGTATGACTATAAATGGACCTGACCTATCTCAGTGACAAACATTTTACCCTCTGTCTTGAAGTTCAACGACAAGAGATGACAGAGCGAAAACACGACGGATAATATAAAATTCTCGGAAATTTAATTAAGCTGAAGGGGGGGGGGGCGGAGTGCGAGGGGCGAAGGGCTTGGCGCGTTATTAATATGATTCCGGACCTTGCCGCTTACACATTTTCATTTCTCTGCTCTGGCGTACCCGGCGCGACTATATAATACGTATACGCTTTTCCGTCGGATTCTTCACGCGGTATTCCCATTTTCCCTCGTACCGACTAGAGTCCTTCAGGATTTTCATAAGCGCCGAGCGGGCTCAACATTTGTCTGTCTAACCATCGGACGATTCTAATTTCAGTGGGAGAGGATCCTCGGAAAATGTCAGCAGGCACAGTAACATCTCAACAGCAATTTAAAAAAATGTTAATTTCTGATAAAATATGGAACAGCTTGACTTTGCTGACTTGCATTTGTTATTTATTTTTTTTAAACGCATGAAATTCTCGTCCTGCAGACGCTGTAAATTTTTCCGAAATAAATTGTATTCTTTTCTAACGAAAATCTCAACCCACTCATTTATTAATCGATATTATATAATATATAATATTATATGCATTTTCCTTGTGCGTAATCATGTATAGAATACAATATTGGTGAAGATTAGCCAACTTAGTTTCATTCTAATCTCGGATGCTTTTTTATTTCCAAGGATGTGAGATGTCTGGGAAAATATGAACACGCATTGGAAATAATTTTTTTTTGCAAAAATCAGATACAGGATTTTTGGTAGCTAGGGTTTTTATTCTATCCTGTAATTTTCTTTCTAGTCCTCTAGACACTGTAAATTTTACTGAGGCAAATGGTTATCCCTTTCTAAAGACAATAACGCCCCGTCTATCTATCAAACGTCAAGGTAATATTGGCATACCCATATATCGGACGTAATATTGAAATTGTATTTTTTTCGTAATATGAAAGTTATTTATGAAACGTAGTCGACGAGATATGAAGGCGATGGGGCGTAGGGTGGCTTCGGGTGCTTCTCTCGAGCGGAGATCCTAGCGAGCTGTGATATGATACGACACGTGATGTGAGGAGGATCGACGTCGTTTCAATATCTATATATGTGTTGGCAACACGTTCTCGAATTCATGAGCATATAAATATAGAATGCACAGGATAAACGGTGCAGTGATTTCTTTCCTTTTTGTAGCGTCACATTTTGGTCAATATTTAATTTAACTATTTAATGAGCAGACAGCTTTTTTCTTAGGATAATTAAAAAATTCTTAGATTACAGTTGCATTTTAATATTAAAAACCTTAAAATGATTGATAATAAAAGTGACTTAACATTTCTCATAAGAATCAAAATTTCCCATAGAACCAAACATAAGCCCATACAAAAATTGTAGCGCTGCAACAGCTTCCCATTTGATGGGAAATCACCCATCCCACGTTTCTTAATTAAACGCGGTCCTCCAAAACTCACTCGGCCAAAAAATGGCACGATTAATGTGAAATCCCTATCAATTCGATCGATAAAAAGATCATGAAGGACATCACCGAAGGAACAGAACTTCGGGTTATTATCAAATTCTCATACCGTTCTTAAAGAAAGGCGAAATAGATGCTATCTCTATTTTTCTAAGTGTTTCTAGTTTCGGTAGCATCGTGTAACATGGACCGGTTTAAGCGCAACGAAGCGACAGCTGTTCGCCGGTTGGGTGCGCTATTCGATTGTCTCGCTTTGATGATTGATGATCGTTTGGGGTGCAGCCGCTGCCTTCACTGTGCGTTCTGTCTTTCTCAATGCCTTCCGGTTTCGACTGTACACTTCGTGGTCCGAATATTTCTGTCTTCTTTCTCTTATACGTTTCCGAGGGGTAATACGATTGTTTCCTCCCTTCTTCCTGGTCTTCCTCCCACAATCCTCGCCATTCTATTTGACCAAAGAAGTACCAGGAAATACTTCGGAAAAATGTTTCTCGATTTTGTGCGAAAAATCCGAAGGAATATCGCAATTATTGTGCACTGTTGCGAAAAATCCTCAGCGGATATAAACACAATCTCGAGAAAATCCTGCAAACATTCACGAATCGAAAGTATAATCGAAAATTGTGTTGAAAGTATCCGAGATTCGTAAAAGTTTGTAGGTGTTATGAATTTTACATTACATTCTACAACATATTTCATGTATACTTTTTCAGCTTAGAGCAAAATGTATTGAGTATTTACAATTATTGTCGAAAAATGGATTTAACATAAGTGAAAATTGATTTTCCGTTCAGACATTTTTTTGCCATTTGAAAATTCGTATTGTCCGAATAAATGTTGAGATCGATTTAAAAGATGTATCGATTGAATGATCGATTCATTTTATAACTAATTAAGCTTGTATTAACTTTGAAGAGTGACGAAACATGAGAATTCAAGGGCATAAATTAAATATTGAGCTCCGAACCTACTCTGCTTCAATCCCTTCGTTCAGCCCGCCAACTTTTTTTCGCAATAAATATATATATATATGTATATATATCTTGCCGAGATTTCTTATCCCACCTCCTCTCGAGCTATATGTCCTAACCAAGACTTCCTCCGGACTACTGCACAGTCTCTTTCAGCTTCGTCATTAGACCAGCGAGTTTTAATATTAAACTCCAACCGCGAGACGGACCAACGGACGCTTCCCGTTATTACGTACCACGGGAGGGTAAAAAACTTGGACACGCTTGAGCTTCGCGCGCCGCGCTGAAGGCCATGGCCGTCTTTCACTGAGAAAGCTACTTTTTACACAACATTTTTCGGATTCTTCTCGTCTGTTGCACGAGAACAACCTTCGTTTTATACCTTACCAGAAATTTTTCGTATCCCGACTGCCTTTCCTGTTGATTTCTTCAATCACAAAATAAGATTCGCCAGTATAATAACACCAATACCAAAAATCTTATCGAACAATACGTAAATCGATTCTCTTTCATTTAAAAAATCTCGCAAATCTCGATCAAAATTTTGTCCTGTCCGTATTCCCGGATTTCAGGCTCTGATAAAATTCAGTCTCCTGCTCACGAAAACACGAAGACGAAATTTTTTGTATCCCAGCTGCCTTGTTTCTCTTTTTGATTTTTTTAATCACAAAATAACGTCCACCAGTGATAACACAAAAAAAACCTTACTGAACAATACATAAATTGATTGAGAATTTGATGTACATAATGTCGGACGACTCGATCAAAATTTCGTCCTGTTCGAATTAACGGGTTTCACGTACTGATATCATTGTGTTTCCTGCTGCACGGGCACCAAACGGAATTCGGATCAACATCAGTGGCCTCACACACAAGCTGCTGCAGTTGCGAGAGATGAAGAGTGCGAAGAGCTCCAGCATCAGAGAGTACGGAGTCGTGAATGGCTGCCCTACCTGGACCCGTCGAGGTCATAAATCATTTCCCCGCAATACTACCCCTCGTATTCCAGCAGCGTTGCCCCGTACGTCGGAGAACCGCCGGGGAGCGTCACCTGGGGAGGCTTCGACAGGGCATCCGCTTCTCACTCGTGATTCAGTACGGAAGCAGAGAACGTGCAGCATCGGGGTGAGTAAAGTTAAACAAATTTGAATTATCCTCCAGAAAAGTGGTCATTTACCCATGAATATCCGGTTTAAAAAATGTACTTATCGTGAGTTGGATTTTTAAAAATAAGAAACGTGAGTAACAATAAGTGCAGCCTTGAAATTGAGGTCAGTGATGTCGATAAATAATTCACCGTGGATTCATCGCGAGTAAGGAATTTATTGGAAGGGACGAATTCAAGTGGTCCTCGGCAAACGCGTCATTAATGGCCGCCGTGGCCCCCTCGGTCCGCAACTCACCCACTGGTGGGGGACCATAAATTTCGGCACACTTCACGCCGATTCAAAATGACCTCTTTTATTGCACGAATCGTCGGAGTTAGTTGTGCCGCGTTCTGCCTACCGAACAGTCGTACAATCATTATCTTCGGCTACTGAAAGCTCTTCAATTTGTTGATACTTTTTTTTAATGCACTGCAATGCTAATTTTGCGATGAAACTTTCGGTGTTCTGTGTTTTTTTTTGTGACATTCTTGCATCACAGTAAAATGTTCGACTCGCAGTGACATGTCAGAAGTGTTCTTATCATTTGGAACCAAAGATTGAAGGGTACGTGACAGTATTTTATATAATGCCTTGACGAAAATGACTTTTTTTTACCAAATTAAAGTTGTTCTTAGGAAAATTATACAATAATGTGCGAATGACATGCAAGAAACAAGTGCCAAGACTAATTTCTAATAATTATTATCGAATGACAACTTTTTCGCTGAAGAGTCTGCATCAATATAATTAAAGGGTTAAAATTCGCGAGTGCTCCCTACTTTACGATCACTGCGGTGGACGATGAAGTAAGTGGCGCCACTCTCGGCTGAAGCGAGAACTGCGAAGGTTCCCACGAATGCGGGTAGATGGCGTTGGTATCAACAAAAGCCCCACTGCTTCGATTCCCCTCCAACAACAGCCGAACGATGGAAGAGCTGGAGTCGGGAGATGTGGCCAATGCACGTTGAGAATTCAGCGTGTATCGTACTTCAATCACACCTGAGATAGCAAATAGTTATCTGTAATTAACCCATGACCTATAGTTTTCAAAAATATCGTCTACGCCCATCAGATTCTTGTCTGATGACATTTAAGCTGGGAAAATGATTGGGACCTGTTCGGGTTCCTTTTTTTGGTGTTGCTCTCGTTTCAGGTCATAACTTTGACTTTTTTATCACGTTCAAGGACTTAATATATTTCAACTCCCTCCGAAGTTTCATCGCTTTCGACGATGGAAGGGGAGAGATCGAAATGGTGCGTGAAAAGCCATTCGATATACCGTTTCAGCCATTTTGTATCTAGATTGCGAGTGTATTGATCGCACCGACCAACAGCCCGACATCGTACGTAGTTTTGGAATGACAGGCTGGCAGATGGAATCGTGCAACCCGCGCGCTCCCCTTCCCCACCCAACTAACTTCCTCCTCCTGCTCACGCTGGTTCACGAGGAACGAGCGCAGAGCAGTATTGCGATCTCGATCCAACCCCCTCCGAGGCTTTTACCGCGTTGCCGGCAACCCCCATGTCTCCGCCTATGACCACCCTGTGCTCTTCTATATCCATATTCGTCCTAACGACGAGCTTTTCAGCAGCTCCACCACCACGAGTAACAGTCCCACGCTTTGCATCTCTGAACCGTATCACCCTCAACCCACATCACTTCCCCAGACTTTCGCCAGCCAACCCTCTCGGAAATGTACTTTTTTAATTAAAATCGGACAATCATGCTTCTGCTCGGCGCGGACAGCCCGCGACGAACTGTGCCACTATTTCCTCTTTTATTGAAACGCTCGCGGTTGAGCGCGGTTTCGAGCTGAAAGAAAAATTACTGCTCCCTCTGCTATGGAAAATAAAGTGTAAACATTGCAATTTTAAGCGTAGCATTAAATATGTACTGGCATCGAGTTAATTATTTGGAATAATATTTCTTTAGAATTAAAACGAACACTTCAGGTATTGAAAGACTTTTAGGGAATTGGAAAATGAAAGAAGACACAATTTCATCTATTACGATGATGAAATTGAACAATGTAACAAACTCAGTTTATCTTTCATTGGAAACGAAATTCTGCTAAATATATGCGTTTATTCGTCAATAATTTTTGCATCGCTATTGAGTAGACGATTGAGGGATTCTTAAAACAAATAGTTGGAAAAATTGAAACGCTTGTTATAGAATTCGCATTTCCGGTACAAAGAATCCAGCACTTGTTTTTATTTACCGATACATAAAAATGATATTTTGAAAATAATTGTATTATAGTAATTATTGGAGAAACCGAAACTTTGCAATTTTTTGTTGTTTTTCGTAATATTAATTTTTATAATGATGAGAAAACTTACATCCACCTCGATTGCATCAAAGAATAACGTTTTCTTTTCGATTTTAAATGCCCTTTACACGAAATTTATAAAAATGTCAATTATGACGACCCTGTCATGATCGATATTTTATTTCACTGGGGCATTTGAAGGCTTTCGATGAGGCACCATTCGTCGGTTACCGATTTCGCCCAGAAAGGTCTCACTCCCGGGACAATCCGATTGATTACCTCGGGGGATAGCGATAACGTGTTTGCGTCCGCATCCACTTTGCTCTGACAAATGATCACGTCTGTTTCCCTCGGATCTTCTGCGCCGCAGCGTGAATCTTCGCCGTGAGAACAAGACGACGAAATATGGTCGAAATTCGAAGATCCTGAGGAGACCGATTTCAAAGTGACCAATTATGATTTCCCTGCTGCTTTGATACATTTTTCGTTTCATTGATGTTTAAAAAAAATTGGAACAAAAGGCTTGACCACCCACACCGATTTTTCAGTGGCGCACGGTTTCCGGATTATTGAGAAAGTTTTCGCAAAAGCACGTGCGGCACCTGTTTAGAAATCTCGCACACGCGAGGCTCTCGCTCTATAGCGGACATTCCCGTGGACGTGCCAACGTACATTGAACGCTCGGCCGAGCGGACAGTTACGTGAATTCGAGAACTTCCGGTTGGCACTATACAGACGCGTGCCATCCGACGCAATTCTGTAACCGTCCATGAATTCTTGAGTCGAGAAGCGTTCTTCCTCCTCGACCTCTCATATACACGCCAGAAGCAGGAGCGTCGCGGTGCCGAGACCACCGACAAACCCTCCAAAACTTTCACACTCCATAAATTTTCACCCAAACTCCAGCCAATTTCTCGCTCATCAATCTTAATAAAGAAATGCTTCTCCATATGCGCTCCGAGATGCATAGCCGAGAGGTTGTATGCATACACTTGGAGAGCGAGCTCGTCAAAATAACCAGGAAAATATTCTGTCTTACATCAGCCACCAGTGGCATAAATTTCATTGCTACTTTGCCATAAAACGTGAAAACCACTTCGCCTACGGACACTTGAGGCTTTGCCTCATCTCTGGATCTCTTGAAGAGGAGCAAAAAAGAAGGGAAAAAAAAGTATACCAAAGAGGATTTGTTAAGATACGGGTGTAAGAGTCGAGGGCGACGGGCTGTGACTGTGTAGATGGATAGACTGATAGTAGAAACGGTAGATGTACAATAGAGAGAGAGAAAGAGAGAGAGAGAGAGAGAGAGAGAGAGAGAGAGAGAGAGAGAGAGAGAGAGAGAGAGAGAGAGAGAGAGAGAGAGAGAGAGAGAGGAAGGGAGAGAAAGAGAGAGAGTGTGTGGAGGAGGAATGAGACAGGAAGGTTGGAGAAAAAGCTGAAGAGCTGAAGTAAGACAAGAGTGGAGTGAGGGCAATGAGGAGGAAAAGGGGGTGGATCTCTTCGGATGGCAGAGGGACGACAGGAAATAGAAAAAAGAAGGCAGGGAGGTCGAGGGGAAAGAGAAAAGGGGAGGATGGGGAGGATGAAACGAAAAAGGAGATGAAGAAGAAAGGAAAGCACTCTCACCTCGGGCGTCCGAGGGAAAAGTAGGGTGAGGGACTCGCGCTCCCTACCGTCCAACCCCTCGCGTCCACAAAAATGCCCCGCGGGAGCTGCGTCAACGTCCTCCAAACGCAATCCCCGTGCGGATTCCATCCCGGCGACCCCAGCAAGATCGAGAAAAAGCGTAGAAGCACGGATAGCCGAATACTCCTTCCCGTGAAACGTTCACTCCCGAATCCTCGCGTCGCTCACTCGCCCCGACCGTACAAGATCCTTCGCTCTCTGGGCCCCACCGGTTTTACGTCGTTCAGCCTCCGAATCTTCTATACTGCCGCCATGAACTTAGCCGAACACTGATCGTTTTCTTTTATTTGTTTATTTGCCCTAAACGAATTTTTTTCGGATGCCATGGATTTTCTGGCTGGCGAGTCTACTTCACAGATTCCAGAAAGCAGCTTTAAGCATTCCTGGTTCTGTCAAAATTTTTTTTTACGAATATTGTACCTTGTACTGTCTTCACTCTAGAAATTTAAAGAGTTCAAAGTAAACGTGGATTGAATAAATTTCATGATTAACATGTTTTTTTTGACTTATTAATATTATAGACTAAGAATTAAAAATATTATAGACGCGTTACAAAAAGTATGTAAAATTTGTCCTTAAATGCAAATTTTTGAGTTTGCACATAAATTTCATCTGCATATATTTTCCATCTATTTTTGTACGTTATAATCACCTTTTCCTTTTAGCTTTTTTTTTACCGTTTTAATATTTGTATCGTTGCTTTAGTCTTGCCTTGGACCTGCGCGGAGTGGAATGTGAGTAAATTCTGTGCTAACGCGAAATTCCGAGAGAGCATCCACTCTGAAAAGTTCACATAACTAGCTCCAGCTCGTTACACGAGGTGCAAATTCCGAACGAGAGCAGCATTTTTTTACGTAAGATGGAAAATCGAATTGGAAATATTGTGAAAAAAATATTTTTTGAATCCCTGATTTTCATTAAACAGATTCTCGAAAAAAAATTACAATATATTAATCCGGATCATTTGACTTACATGAAATATTTAAAAAATAAAAAGTCCAGTCTATGATCACAAAAATTTGACGTTTCACTATAACAAACCATCTGAATATGTGGTTTAATCTGCGGAATATCAATCGTTGCAAAAATGTGTTATGGCAAAACCGCTACTAGTGCACCAAGCTTTTCATCCAATTCGAAATTTTTTTAACTTTTTTTTTTATTCGTGATTTATGGAGATCGTGTACCGATAATCAGTGATTGGATTCTGGAGTAACAGCCTCTACAGTGTGTTTTGCCCGCATATAAAATCGTGCAATTCGTATTTCCATAGGTCCGTGATTAATGAATAAATTTTTGATCGGACCGAAGAGACACCATTGCAAGAGTTGCATGGGTATCCGAGGCTCCACGGGAATATAGTCGAGTGAACAACCGTGAAAGCGAACGCATGATAATCCGAGCAGAGTTAACAGGAGACTATAAATAAAAGATGCAAAATCGATCGGAGCTATAGTTGCTTCGAAGTTTTGCCCAATTGATCTAAATAAACAAGTGTTAATATGGATTCAATAAATTTTTGAGTCGATGGAGTTAGAATCAATTTAATTGATGTGAATCTTAAATAACTTTGAATAAATATTGCATTGAAATCAATATTGTTTTGATTAACTGATAAAATGATTGACGATATAACGTGACGAAATATATTGTCTGACGTTGTCAGAATATAGTTTGAAAAAATCAACGCATTTTTTAGTAAAAAAAAAAAAAATGAAATGTGTTCTTGACTCAATAAAATGTTTATATCATTAAACGATGTAAGGGATTAAATATTCAATTGGTTCAATCAGAACTTGCACTTGAATATTTTGAAATTAATCAATTATTTATTGAAAATTTTAAATCTATCTTTTAAAATTTTACAATCATTTAAGGATCCAAAAAAACCAAAGGACCGTCGTGTCTTTCTGCGACGTTATCGGTGATTGGTAATGCAAATTGTGCCATTTATCACTCAACCTAAATGCTCCGCGCCGTAATTCTCGACTTTACGCCGCGAACGTGGATTTTGCGGTCATTTTGCAATTTTCGCGGCCATTTCGCAATATTCGGGAAAAGTTCGCAGTTTTCTTGTTTCATAGACAAAATTTCAATAGCCTAAAAATTTAAATCAAATAATTTAAAAACAACTGCGGAATATATGAGGGAAATATATGATATTATAAATAAAATATAGGATCCATAAATATTTATTTTCGTGTGGGAACGTTGAATACTCTTTTGCATTTCACAAAAAGGTGAAATAGTAGCATTTTTTGGCGAGTCGACTATTGGCCTGAATGGATAACTTTTCCGGCGCGGGTTCACTTTTGCACAGTGAACGGAAGCTGAAAGCTTTTCAGCTGAATAAATTATGAAGCCACGAAATATGGGGTGGCCTGCTGGGTTCACGCGCATGCTAGAGTGCCTCTTCTCAATGGACGACGATGTGTATCTACTCTGGGTGGTCTGCGAATACATAAAATACTTTTAAAGGTTTAAAATAAATGAATATTAATAAACGAGTCGATTTTTACCCAACATTATCACGGCAAGCTGATGCAAAAATATATTGTTATTACTTTTCTCGCAGAATATTTTCAATTATCTCATCACTACTTTAATCAATAATTAATTGGTATACATGCTGCAAGAAGATTATTTTTACGGATCAGCGATTGTGCAATACAACTAATATTTTATCGCGGTGCTTTAAATATCGTGAATTGTTACATTTTTTCATAAATTATTTATTATTTTCATTATAGTCATGCACGGTGGAAATAAAGATAACTAAAAAATGAGAAATGCATTATTTTAACAGTCATAAATTGTATATAGTTATATTTTGAAAAATTACAAATGACAATAAATAATGGAAAATTCACTGAGCTCAATTGTCAGCTTGTTTTTTAAATGACTTTAAATCCGGATGTCATTTTATCAAAAGAAAAAATGTACTGTTATCACTGATCAAAATGTCATTGTAATGCAGTCCAATTTCCACTTCAAACAAATTTTAGTAATAAATCGACTAATGTATAAGTACGCAGTATCCCACTGAAAAAAAAAAAAAAAAAATGAAGAACATTTTGTCTCCCATCCTCGACTATAATTAGACAATAATTCACGGCCGCTACTCACAGAATAATACCTCTGGCCATCAAGTTAAACGTGTGCCGCAACGAACTAAATACGAAATAGTTTTCATTTAATAGAGGCACCGCTTAAATTTGCTGGCCCGAATCATCCATTTGTGAGAACCAGTGACAAATTATTATTATTTTTTTCCCTAAGGGGTTGGAGTAAAAATTCAAGTTACTATTTTTTCGTGATTTTAATCATAAAACTATTGTCAATTTATTTTCGAACAATGCATTGTTAAAAAGGAATCTATTTATTTGATTGCGTATCCACCGACGAAGAGAGCAAAATATAATTTTGAGAAGAAATTTAGAGCATCCACTTTAATTACAGAAAGCCTCTCGTTAACATTGCCGAGCAGTATATATTCATGATTGTAAAATAAATTCGAATCAATATATTCATCGGTGGCCGGAAAATCTCTTTCTCCAAGAATAAGACAATTGGCGAGAATCCAGCACAGCGAGAAAAAAGAAATTTCCGATGGTGATGGGCATCGAGATGGCTAAGAGGGCCAATCGCTATTTTATCAGGCTGCAGTTAGAATTCCTTAACGACGAACTTACGTTTGCGATTCAATTTGCGGAGGTATATTTTTTCGATGGCAGGGGCAAAAAGCTCGCGGACCTAAATTCCGTAAAAGGGGCGGCATGCTATTTCTCGTTGAAAATCCACTCCGCCCACGGCCTCCGCTCATCTCAATAACATTAGCTCGGTCGTTTAAGCTTTTATTGCTACGGCTTATATATTTATTCCGCAAAGCTGGTCGGCGTCGCGATGCCCAGGCTATTTTCCGTCGAAATGCTCTAAAAGCCCTCCGCTCAATTTTCAAAGTTAAATAAAATGGCTAAAAATTCTTTTTTCATTCATTTATTTTGGTACCTTGAAAAAATGTAATTCGCCTTCGTGATTTTTTTGCTTCAGGTGATTGGACTTGGAGTCTTCGAACGATGCAACCAGTCGCTGGAATTGCGCTCTTGCCACGAAGGAAATCGCCGACCGAACTCCATTGGCATTCAAGTCACAGCCCCGGACGTTCCTTCCTCCTGCTGAAACATTCCAGCGTAATACAATGGCCAGAGACACCAGTCGGTGGCAGCGTTTCTCGCCAGTCGTGCGTCCGCACAGTAGCTGCGTGGATATCGTCTCCAGTCCTGAACACCCGCGCTGAAGTTGATGCAATTTCGAGGTAAGAATTAACCTGAACAATTGAAGTCTGATTGTCAATATGTCTGCTCACTGCACCCACTAACTGAAGCCAAATGTAAATAGTTCAGTCGCAAAAATGGAATTCACCTTGGCAACATTAAAGGAGTGTGAACTTTTGGTCCAGAGGAACATTTTTCAATTTCCATCGCCATTTTTTCATTATTACGGTAGAGGCGTGAAAATATTTTAAGTCACAAGTTGTGAATATGAAATTTGAAATTTATAAGCAGATTAAAGTAGCAATAGTTGACAGTTCTAACTTGATTAAATTTTGACCGGAAAGTAGAGAGAAGCGAATAGTGAATGGTCAACTGGAAATGTCAATTTTGTATTTTGTCAGTGATTGTCGATAGGGTTGATAAGATTGTACACCTTTTCACGCATCGATGAGGTTAAATACAACAGAGGATTATGAAAATAAAGTTTGTGGGGAAAAATATTGTTTTTTTTTAATTGCTAAGTAAGTATAATATAAATAATTGCAGAATGCGTCAAGTCATTCGTTGACAGAGATCACGGACCTTTGGGGTGAACATTTGCTATCCCTTTTCGTTATTAAGAGGGTTGTCAAATAAATTTAAATAAAAAATTGTTAGAGAATTTGGTATTCTGCGAACTGATAAATATTTATAAACAACGATTGACAAAGTTTCCCGCGCGGCCAGTTATGAGCTTAAGCCACTTTGCGCATGATCCGGAATAAACTGCTCGACGGATCACACCCTATGGCGCCGCATTTTATTCGTATGAAAACTATATATTTCCGTGGTCATCAGATCAATTTTGTCAACATAATCATGAAATATAAAGTCAATACTGAAGCTCAAACTGACGATCTTATCAAAACCCCAAAAAAAAAAAAAAATGTATTCGTTCATGTGACGTAGAGTATTTTTACAACAACCATAAGACCCCATGCAATGTAATCGAGCAGTTTTCTTGTAATCCTGCAAAATGTCGGAATGCCTTTTTTGAAATTACACTCAGTTTGTCGATTTAATTGACCATGCCAAAAATAAATAAAAAATACATCGTCATTGGTAGATTTTAAATAAAAAAATATCAGTGTGCATTCTTAACAATTTTTTGATATAGTATTATAATTAAAATTGTCGTTTTACGTAACGACAATTCGAATACGCAATGTACTGTGTTTGGTTATTGGTTTAACGTTCGATTTAACGACAATCGTAACATCCTGTACGCTGCAATCAAGTTGTTTTTTATAATCTTGCAAAATGTTGAAATGACTCTTCTGATATTAAACTCAGCTGGTTGATTTAATTGAACATGCAAAAAAAATTAATTCACATTGCCATTCGTAGATTTTTAGTTTAAAAAATGATCAGTGTGCATTCTTAATAATTTTCAGATATGGTATAATAATTCAAGTTGTTATTTTACGTAAATTAAAAAATGCAATGTCATGTTTGGTGGTTTAATGCTCGATTTAATGACGACTGATACCCGTTGGTTAATTAATTGTTTAATAGCAAAAAATACAATTTCCTACGTAAGTGCAAATTCTCGTTCGTCGCATATTAATCAATAAATATATATTTCGCGTTAACTACGTTATAGGGGTGGATCGTAGTCATAAACGGCGTCTGGGAACGCAGACACTTTCAGTGCTTGTGTATACGTTGATGGTCCGGAATAAATTTCGTCGGTCTACTTTTCCGCATTATACTAGGTAGCTCCTCTCGAGGTACCTGGAGGAGTAGCTCGATCGATCAAGACTAGACTACTTATAACTTTCTTATTATATGAGCTTTCGGTGTATAAACACATGTACGGTGTCGCAAAGAAAAAAATTATTTGCTAAAGATACACTGAATAATTTATAACATTCCACTGGAATATTACATCAGATATCCATCATCGATACTCGATCACCTGATAAGTTTCTGTTTTATGAAAGCATTTTATAGCCCATTTTCATACTCTCGGCTTCTAGCGTACGAAGAGCAGACTGTGAATCATATAATAGGGGATGATAACCCCTCACCGTTCGCTGAAAGCAATAAAAATCTAGATTAACGACCAATGAAGAGGGCGATTGGAAAAATTCATCGACACGCTTAGCTCCCTCGGAAATTATTTTTTCGACCCACACGAAAATTACAAGTTAACGTTGACTTTCAAAATTCATCCCGTTTATATACTTCAATATTTTGCAAGCAAAGATCAATTGTTATTCACCATGTATTATCGTGAAAATTTATACATCTAAGACTTTATACATCTAAGATAGCACTCGGTTTTTTATTTAATGAAACGTAATTTACGCGTAAAAAAATTTTGGGACTTAAATTTTGTTATTATTTTTGCTATTGAGCCAATAAAGATTTTACCCATTATCTTATTGGAGACAAGTCTCATAAAAAATATCAATATTCATTATAAATTATTTTGTATTACAAAAAATTGTATTTTCATTACGTTTTACAATTTCATTAATATCATCACATTCATTATTACTAAAAAAAAAACACTATCAGGATTACAAAATATCGTGACAATAGCGAAAAGTGTCTTGTCAAGTGTTGAATATTCGTCAATATTGTCAGTAGTCTAGATGTGCCATCGTCAGGCACCATCCATCTTGTTTTCGTTCCCAATTAGCCGTGTATTTGTATAATGGCACGGGGAAATGTACACCGGGCCTGTCCTCGCACTGTCAAATCCGTGGAAGGCGTTATATTGGCTAGCAGGAGTAAGTAGAGAACGACAGGCGGATAGGTGGTTGAGTGGCATGTGACGTGGATGATGTTATGACGGGATGAGTGGTGTGGTAGCGATTTATTGAGTGAGCTCGAGTCTTCCATCCTCCTTCGGCCGGTGGAAGTAGCACGAGAAAAGCGCAGAACCACCGCGACGAGATATCCCTCTCGAAACGCTAAAGTTCCAACCCCTTAGCCACAGCTAGAGATATACCCCCAGCATCATCCCCTCTTCGCGGGATGTTTCTCGCTCCTTCATCCCTCTCTGTCGGATGCCCGCTGCGTAGCAGCCTCCAGTTCGGGACCAGGGTCGATCAATACGCCGGGAAACGTAGAATAGTGTCGCAAGTGAGAGCGAGAACGAGGGTGTCTGTGTGTGCGGGGGTTGAAAAGCAAGGGAACACCGGAGCGAACCATAGCTACGTTTCGGCTATGGTCTGGACCAGCCCGAGAGTTTGAAAACGCGAGACAAGGAGTACTCGGGGCGCCGATTCTTCGCAAGTCGCTCCAAGGGTAGCCCAGAGCTTGAGCGCCGCACACCGCGCGTATATATAACCACGGTATGAAAGAGAAAAGATTATGAGAACCCGAATAGTGGGAGTGAAAGCGAGGGAGAGAGAGAGAGAGACAGCGCAGTTGGCCGGGACCGCGGTCTCAGAGGGGTTGACAGAAGAGACCAAGGCTGGGTACGAGGTGGGACGAGCACAGGAACGTCACTACCCATAAGAGAACCCAGGCACCCATCTGAATTATTTGCCATCTACTGCTGCATCTCACAAATAACATTTTTCGAAACCGAAGAAAAAATCACCAATTTTTCTATATCCTCGATAAGTCCTTATGTAAATTATTGTACGTATGATAATCTGATTTTCATTTCATGGTTTGGAGAACATTGCAGATGGGCTAGACAGTTTTTACCTTGGGGATTTTTGTTGTTGTTGTGTAGAGTGTTATTTTATCTAATGATTGTGAGTAAATTATTGACGTTTTTATTTTTTTTCCTTGTTTTCTAGGGTGTTTTGGGATGAACAAGATTTTTTCTACGGTTGTTCTTTGGTCCCCCCTGAAAGTACCAATATTTTCGTACGCTCCTGAACGGAGGCATCCTCGCACGGTGGAGGAGGGTGCGCTCGGTCCAATCATCGCAGCATCCAGGAACCCCCTGCTTTCACCCGGGCAGCCTCGACGAGGAGACGCCCCGCGCGCCTCGACGTTTCGCGTCGGGACGCCTTCCCCATCGCGACGAAAAGGATAGTCGAGAGACCGCGCGTCGACGAGGGGCGTTGGCCCGTGTCCTCGTGGAGCTACGAGAGTCCTGAGAGTTTCGTCCGATTTTCCGGAGCGAGTTACTCGGAGATTTTGGGATGTACGAGGAAGGATCTTCCACTGAGCTTGTGTCAGCCGCGAGTGGAACTGTCGAATTCTCCACGGTCAAAACATCACCAAGGATGACGTTCATGTATAGTACAAATCACAATTTACATCAAACGCCCGATATTTCTCATTTGGTCCATGATACTTCATCTCCAAGCAAGTGACGTATTTTTCGAAAAATCATTTTTCACATTTGTTGCCCATCGAAGTATTCAGCATGACAAGCAGGGTTAATGAAAATATTTTGATTCCAGGATCGCAACATCCACGGATTCTGCGTCAAGTGTTTCTCCGTTCGTTCGAAGCTCGAAAATGATTTATCGAGACAAAAGCGAATTATTCAATTTGTGGTAATAATTTTTGTGTCGGTGTTTGTATGAAAACGTGACGGAAATCATGCAAGTGAACTTGTGTACCTGTGACTATTGTTTTCGTCCCTAACTTGTTGCTAACGCGGTCGCGGAATGCGTTGTTGCGAAACGTAATTTTGGAAGGATACAATGACTGGCCCTCCAAAATAAAATTAATGAAAATGAATGGATTTAAACGTGGATCGAATAACGCTACGGCGATCCTGACGGTGCTTCTTCGTGTTATTCGGGTGCACAGAATTTCATCGCCAGCTAAATCCTCCGACGGCAGTCACGTCAGGTACACGCCGAGTGTGGATTCGTGACTTCCTTTATCCATTTCGCTATTGCTCATGCCGAGTCACGTTCGTCAATCGTCGAACGTTAAGGACGTCACGTATTTGACACGTGGTGCGGAACTGGATATTAACTGAACCATAATAGGCAACGGGTGAAGTCTCATGAATAGTTTTGCTGCGAAATCAAACGACGCTTATCGTCTGACGCTAAATGAATTGTCGTGTTGCTCATGGGAGCTCTGTTGCAGATTTAAGAAGGCCAGGTGCACTCTCTTCACTCAAGAAGACCCCAACCGCACGTGTCTGTAAAAGCCATTTTCAATAATAGGCACATTCGTGATCTACCCTGTAGATCCGGGCTTTTGTAGAATTGTAGATATCAGAAGCTCGTCTCTACAGGTATCTTACGGATGACACGCCACGCGACTCTGATTGGCTAAAGGAAATCACATTGTCGGCGATGCTGGAAAAAAACGCCATTATAACGTAACTGATAAGGCTGAGGAAAATAATTTGTGAACGGTATCGATACTTAATTAAAATACAATTTATAAGGTATACTGTCAACGGAACTGAAAGTATTCGTAAGAATAGAAATGTCCAATGGAAAAATGTGTTAAGCTGAATTATTAATCCATAAATACACCAAATAAACATGCATTTTACGCTGTCGATATATTATTCAAAACCCGAAACTTGATTTTTTACTGTTGCGGATCATATGAATTATTAATGTAGCAAAAATGTTCAAATTAAGTGCGATAGATACGAAATGTAATTTTTATAGGAAGTATTGAATTCAAGTAAAAATGTGTCTGGAGTCTTATGTCGTATTTCAATCTCCTTGATTTTTGTCCATCTTCTTTTACGTTCTTGTGCGCAGCCGCACCGTGAAATATGATTATTATTGTATTCCATGAGATACATTCTTTCAAGATTTCGCAAATAAATTTTTGAAGTAAATTTCGATATTTCAGTAGTAGAAAATAGTGTCATTAAAGATTTTATAAATAATTATAACAATATATAAAAATGTATATATTACAGTCTTCCCTGGCCTGATATCAACTATAAATTGCTCCTCTGATCTTGATATCAAATGTAGCTGCTACTCTAGCGCAGATATAAAATATAATTGGTACGAAAACTTAGCGTTCTTAGTGTCCAAAACTTCTGAAGTTTATTACGTCGTACTTAAAACTTTTCCATGTCTCTCCGTCTCTTACGTTATTGCCCTTGCTATAAAATCTAATTATTTCTGTTCTTCTGATGCCGAGCATAATTGCTGCTCTGGCGACGCATATGAAATATCATTTTTATAGAAAATGTAAAGTTCAAATGAAAACACTCAAAATACTCCGATACATCGCATTCAAAAGTCGTTTGATTTTCCCTATTTTCCCTCTGCGGTATCTGCGCAATCTCAGTATTAAACATAACTCCTTTTTGCATTCTATATATTCACACCCTATATATGTCGGGCGGTTGAATAAATAAGTTTAAATACTCAATCAATATTCCAATGGTATTGAATTATAACGCTAAAAATTTGATCACTGCAAGATCTCCTCAAAACTCAGAAGTCCTGCACAAAACCTGAAGAAGCAATCGAGTCGGATAGAAATCTCAAGGTATTTTGAAGTGTCCGTAAGATTTTCACACCTAATCATGATGGCGATTTCGAGTAATGATTATAATAAACTGGACGCCACCCAAGAGTGGAATGAACACCGGTATAGAAGTGGGGATTAAGTGGCCCTTCTACTTAAATCCAGCCTTGTCGGCCTTGTTCCTACTCCGTGTGTACATTCCTTGCAACTTCAGCTTAATTCTGATTGGTCGAATCTGAATCATTGTTAGTACCATCTATTTTTAGGCGGATGAAACAGCAAGCCATGCGGAATATCTGCATTACCGACGCCCGATTATCAGCGACGTCACCCTGAATTACTTCAAAAGTTTGCAAAAAACCAAATTCCTTAAAAAGTATTGTACTGATCGACGTCAACTGTTGTAGAGATTGGATTGAAACGCCTCAAGAGGGAACTAGCGGCATAAAACTGTTATTAAAACGCAATACTAACTGACAACTGCCCCCGGAGCAGTGGTGCTCAACTTGTATTTATTTTCGTTGAAATGGTGAAAAATGAGCTGCAAAATCGAGATGTTCTCTACATTTAAAAAAGTGAAATAAAAATTAGTTGAGCATCACTGTTTACCGGCAAATGTCGGTCAGTATCGCACTTCCAGAATAGTTTTCAGCCGCTAGTTCCCTCTTGTGGCGATTCAATCTGGTCGGTACAACATTTTTCTAGTAGTTTGGGTGTCACAGGCTTTAGACCGTGGGCATGTCATCCTTCACCGTCGGTAAACTAGATAGTATTACCGACGTCGAGAAATGAATTTCTATACCTAAGACGTTCTGTAAGATAGGTGGCGTACTCGACATTTATTATACAACGTAGCTTATATTTCCTACAAATTTCATGATTTACGGGTGCTCCGTGAACTATCAAGGACTTTGTCGGTAATGTAGAGCAGCAAAACAACAATGTGGATTCCGTCCTACCTTGCCGACTTTAGATGGCAATCGTTCCTTTCATAATCTCTGACATATCAATTTCTCTGCTATACATGACATTACAACGATTGTTGTCTTAACTGATAATTTACTAATTGCTTAACCGTTTGAACCCTGCACTTAAGATTCCTAATTCTGACACATTCTAGTTTAATAACTAATTTTTTGACTAGAGAATAGGATCTTTGGGGTTGAGTCGAGTTCAGTAACAGAAATCTCTCGTTTTGGGCCGTTTAGGCTCAAGGAAGACCTAGAACTCAAGTCCTTAAAAATGACGTAGTTCACTTTTTGTTCTCAACAGCAAAATCCACTTCATTTCACAAGGTTTAGCTATAAGCATAATGTCCTGTTAGCCAGCAACGCAACATTCCTGAAGTACCGTAACCGGTGAATGTCTTGCGTGTACCTTGCGTGTACCTTGCGCTTCTCTCCCTCATCGTTTCTTCGATTCCTCAGGGTAGTGTCTCTCATACAACTAGAATTAATGTTACATGCCGTTGGTTCACTCCCACTATTAATTTCATCAGCGAAACAATATCTCACGTGGCGTGATCGCGCACCCTGTTTCCGCAGTGCATACTCCCGGTACCTTGAAGAGAACTGATGTAGGGGATACCTGTCGCTCTTGCACAAGTGACGTTCACCCTACTCATCACATTCAACTCGTGGATGTCTATTGCCGGGATGAGAATCTATCATTACATTCATTTCTAATGTCATCTCTCGGTGTTCGACCAAAGTATATAAAAATTTAACCGCGTCTTCTGATCTTCTGGTCTTCGAAAGTAAAAGTTTCATTCGATTAGAACTTCATGCTTTCAGCAATGAGAAAACAAACAAAAATAAAAAATCAACGCGGCATCGCCGTTATCGTAGAAACCTGAAACGACAAAATTTTGCCATACATCCACGTACGAATGCTGATATTGCAGACATGGGTCCGCCTATCAACGGTAGACCACATTTCATTTCATCGGCAGTTACGACACAGAACTAGACGTGAGATCGAACAAGATTCCGATCATCGATAAGTTAAGAATCGTGTCTGGTTCGCCACTTATCGATCAGCCGCTTATAAGGATCAACTGGACTCCGTTGTTACGTTCTTTATTCCCGTATCTCACATTTTTTCTCTTATTACAATTAGCATTTCGTTTTTTTTTTCAGCATAGCATGGTTGTAGATACCCACAACAAACCGCTGTAGAAGCCAGTGGTTCGCGGATCGGTTCGCCTATACACCGTGGCGATAACATCCAGCGAAGAGCGAGCTCACCGCTTGACGGGTTTGACTGACGAGCTCGGAGAGAGGCCGCGCTGCAGGAGCACACGTCATTCGTGAGCACGGAGTGATATTTATCTCGAGGTAATTAGGAGTTGCTTGGAATCACGCACACGCGGCGAACCACCAGGTATATAGGCCTTTTCACTCGCACTCGCCTCATTCTTGGCGGCGAGCTGTCTCATTTTCTGGCTGCACACACTCGTCCGCCTATATAATATCCACCCATATACACACACCCTCTTCGTCCATCCTCTTGAAGCAGCAGCTACCAGCAGCAACTTCACGTCATTCGCTGCACACCGTCTCGACGTCACTCGCATAATATTCGCTATAATAATTATTCAGCTTCCTACTATCATTTATATCCAACTCGCGGTTCTGTGTGTTACTTTTCCTCTTCCCCTTGGGTCGCGCTGCAGAAATGCCTCGGGAAAGAGAATCCCGAGAAGCTGGCCAGGAAACTAACTGCACTTGTACGTGCGCACCAACGAGAATTACATTACCGAGCTATTTTTATCGATAGACACTTACAAGCGTGACGGAGGAGTGATACCTGGTTCTTTTCACACACACATACACATTCGTACCATTGATTTTCAATGCTATTTTCTCGGGTATTCTTTGGGCACACAGAGAATAAGAAAATTTTTCCATTGCGGAGAATATCGTTTGCAAATTGGTCCCAGGGGAGCAAGTGACTTGGATGTTTTTCAGGAGTCTTGGAGAAATAGTGAAAGTGGCCCTCAGGAGTCAACCCTTTCGCTACGTGCGTGCATCCTCGGCACGTCACGCCAATTTTCGGAACGGTACCTGCGAGTCGGACTCGGATTTTGGCGCGTTTGCGAAATTCTTTTGCATTTCTGCTTTCTTCCGATGTTCGCAACCATTGGGACGAGCAATGGCGCGGCTGGGTGACGTATTTATGATTAGCAATTCATGCGTGTGCAGTAGCAGACCGTACTGTGCAGCACTCGCGTACCCCGCGCAACTCAGGTAGGCAACGGGTTAAATGGGAAACAATGCGACGACCGACAGTGTGTTGCTGCGGTTGCCGTACCGTCGAAACGCTCTCAAAGGGTTGTAAAATTATTGTACGTCTTTCCCGGCTACCGCTGCCATGTGCAACCACAGAGAACCTTGCAGAGTTTATTGCATCGAGAAATTCGGACTTCGAACTTGATTTTTCCATCGTCGCCATAGGCCCGACGTCGTAAGATCGGTAGCAAGCGGAGATCGGTAGAAACGGTTGGAGAATTAGTGAACCACTGTAACGGTTTTCATACACTGCATTAAAATTGTTCAAAATTGTAAGCCAGCATGATTTTTGAAAGAATATTTGGCAATTTATTCGTACTATAAAATTCAGAAATAAATATATCCGTACTTCAACAACACAATATTTGCTTTAACCGGTGATCATTTGTTGAACAAATTTCTTTCCCGTTATTTACAAATAACATTTTGGGACCATTATTATGGAAAATGGAGGCGGGTTTGCGGATTCACCCGGTACATTCTGTCATTAACATAGAACAAGTTGCAATAACAGGCAACGCGTCAGAAAATGTCTTCCGATCATAAGAAAGCCCGCATGAAACTTCACGCGATATCAAAATTGCACCTGGACGAAACCCATCAAATTCATTACCCCTTTTCCCATGCATCTCCATGCATCCACATAGGCTTATGCATTGCGGCAGGGCGTCTGTACACAAACCCCGTATGGAGGACAATTCGTACATCCCCATAGAATTCCGCGTGGCCATAAGAGCCACTGCGCCACTATCTCAAGTTCGTCGACGTCCGGAGGTGGATGATGGGGCGGTGGTTCTTCCTGCAACGAGCGTGCGAGACGCAGGATATATCCTGAACGAGAAGGCACATCTCCCTCGGAAGAGATGTGCTTCGAAGCTTTCTCACTCTGTCTCCCGTACTCTCAACTTGGCGTAGTACTACCTACCACCAAACCCTCCGCGTACGTGTACCCTTAGTAAGGTACCCCTGGCTGGCGGTTCGGTGCTAGCCGTGACACGAACGTGATTAATGATCCCACAGAAGAGCCATGCACCGTATAGTATGGTACAGTAAACCTGGTATACCATACCACGACCTATATCTAGCTCTCTCTCTCTTCATCTCCACAGTTCTTTCTCTTGGTCCCTCTCTTCTCTGTGCTCGCCCTTCGCTGAATTCCCCTCTATGCTTCCCGTACCATGCTGCTCGTGCTATTCTCTTCTCTCTTTTCCTTGGAACCTCTGCTCGCTTCCAACACGCTTTCCACTTTTACTCTACCAACAGCAGCAGCAGCAGTAGCGAGCAACCAACCAACGAACCAACCCCGATGCAACCGGGATATGTGCTGCGAGCAACGTATGTACGTTCCTATGTAGCTCGACACGACTGGCTCGAAGCTATCCGAAGAAGGAGCTCCAGCAGCTTTTCTCATTCTCCGAGAATGTGTACCAAAGGCATCTGTGAATGTGTGTACAGAATTCTCCGTATACATGGTTTAGCTTCACCAGGATCAGGGTTTCTGAGGGCACTTATTCTCTCTTTTTTCACCTTCCACTCTTTCGAGTCCATTGTACTGCTTAACGTGGCGTAGATTATTAGAATTCACCTCTTGCAACGTCAAACTCTGAACTACACTGGGATTTTTTTTTTTTCACTGGTTCCCTCGATGATTGAGATATCTGGAGCAGTCATTTTCGAAGGGCTTCGAGTCAGAGCTGGGACGGCAATTGTGAGAATACTTTTGGTAGCTGATGGATTCACAACTGGGGTTGTGTCGTTTTGAAGAAAGTTTATTTATTTATTAGGATTCACTTTTACAATCCAGCAATGTAAAAGACAATTATTCAAATCGAAATTCGAAGTGAACCGAACATAAGATTATTTGACACATTTGTAATAGTAATAACTAGTTTCTCAGTTTGAAAAACTCATATTAGGTATGACTATCTGTGTGTTCAATTCCGACATCGTCATTCAAAATAATCTTTTCTCATAAAAAATATTGAAAATCAATCTAATCTTGAGACTCCCAAATTTGCGCTGCAAAATACTTCCGCAATAAAAAAAATCTAAAATGCTCTGAATTTCATCCCACCATCCTCTAAATTAAATCACGAAAATCATGTTTTTATTCGTTCGAACCAGAAATACACTCTATCCAACGTTACTCATCAAGAAATTCAAGTGTTTCAATTAAAAAAAATCTGCGAGCATTTTAAATTGTATGAAATAAAATCGGTGACACATCCTGCCACATTTTCTGCTACCCTTACTCTCTCTCTCTCTCTCTCTCTCTGTCTCTTCAGACTTGTCTCGTGTACACACAGACGAATTCAGAAGTGCCATTTTTGTGATATCAACCCAGGAAGGCTCGCTATCGTCTCTACAGATGCGTTCGCGATGCCAAAAGGGAATAGGAGAATCCGATGGGGGGTTCGACGTTTCAATGGATTCAGAACCATCCCGTGGAACGGCGACGATGTTACAGGCGGACTCTCACTCTCCGCCGGATATCGGCGCACCCCCGCGCAAACAGGACCGCAGAAGCCACCCCTTGCGTTCGGCGGTGCTTGCAAAGGGAGAAAGCGGTGACGCGTCACTCCCCGCGGAAATCAACGGCGATGTTGTTGCGACCACCGCACCACCCTCTGTCCCTGAACCATCCGCCATCACCCCGCCTGAAATATCCGGCCCATTGTATGCCCCGTGAGCTTTGCAATCGTGGGCTGGTGACTGCTGCTGACGACGCGATCTTGTGGGTGGAAAAAGCTTCACGAACATCAGGGTCCTCGATGGATAAAGCTTTCAGAGGACGGCCTTGCTCTCGCTGGAATCGGAAAACCGAAAAAAAATGTATACGAAAGTATTAAACAAAAAATGCGGAAGTGTAATAACGATTGCACTGAAAAATACATAAGAAACATTTTTCGTTTTACCCAATTTTTTATATCCCAGCATTTGAAAAGTCTGAACATCATTTTTTTATCGTAAAAAAATTATTATCAAATGAATATACGTTTTAATTTTGAAATAAACCGATGAAAATGAATAAATTGAAGTAGTCAATGCAAAATCATAATTATTATGGAATAAAAAAAATTGTTATTAATTTTGCTCACCTGTTTTCTAACAAAAGCGATGCATTTTTTTGGTTACTACATTAATTGTCGCCAACTGTGAAAAAACTCTCTAATTGTGCATGGCTAATTAAAAAATTGACTACGATACATAATACGAACTTTTACGCATTGATAGGAACTTTTATCCTTAATTTGTACGGCTTAGCTATTACAAAAAATTTGATGAGCCTTTAATCACTCCGCCGGGTCATCAGTAAGGCAGATTATTAATCCATGTTAACCACCGAAGCTAGTCAAGTCCCGATCTTTGTCGGGAATACCCCGTGTATACACGCGTACCAAAATCATATTAATTATACGAGCACATGGAGTATTAGGGTAGCACCAGCAACAGAAACAACGTCGAGGGCATCGGAGCGTCGTGTCGCTAACGATCATTTCATGCAAATCGAGTGCCAACTTGCTTAAAAGGCACAGCTTAGCGATAACGATTCTCTCCGGCATTATCGCAGCAAAACATCGCTGCCCGACGAAAGAAAATGAACTCTGAAAGAAACAAAAAAACATATTTTATTTAACACCATAATTTTTTCGACTTTATGAAGAGATAAATTCATTTAAACCCAATTTTCCACTATACGTTACCTGAATTAAGTAAATAAAAAATGAAAAAAATACAATGAGCTTCGAAAAATACTGACAGATAATCGACACCAAGAATCTAATCCACAGACACTGAACACTGCGTGTCGATCTTGATAAAACATAATTAAAAAACGATATATATTCGAGCGGTGATTAATTAACCTTCACTTCAGCAACGGTAGCAGCCAAAGCCCAAATAGGAATCGACTTTAATGGGTTTTCACACTTTTCCTGTGCAATCCACGTAATCCCAATGTGATTGTTCCAAATTTTGTAGGAACTGATATGTTTTATCCATTTTTGATTTGTCATAGACGATAGAAAACACAATAACTTGGATTTTCGAGGTAGATTACTCCAAATGGTCTAAGGCATCGAAAAAGGTGGTTTAGAAATAAAATATGACGAGGACTACTATCCAGCTATTGTAGATATTCAATTTGGTGAAGATCAATACCCAAATTATACACAAATCTTTCCACCCGTTCGAATTTTATGTGATTTCGAATTTTCCCTATTTCCTTCGCTCATTTCTGCAATTAACTAGGTTCCAAATTTAATTAAAACACAACCTAAAATTGAACAACGCTATTTCAGGTAGAACTTCGCCACGAATCGGTCAAACAGTTAACATTTTTTCATACTTTGAATTTTTCAAAAAAACGTCTCCAATGCTGAATTAAGTCTGCAAAGTACATCCTTGCAAATTGCATTCTCATTAGATTTATTTTTTTTACAACATTCCCTCTAAATACATCATACATGCACATTCAATATATTTCCTCGCAGAGGTAGCTTTGTATCGTATAAATTTTCATCCCTATTTTTTTCATGTGCCACGCATCAAGCTCGAAGCGTTATCGCTGTGCGTCCGTCTCTCCGGCGTTTCATCCCTCTGACGATATTAGCACGTTCAGCACAGCCGGTGCTCCTGCCGCGGATCCAGACTGGCTTTTACTCGTCGGGAGATGAAATACTTCGTGATATTAAACATGAATAATGTAACGAGCTACCAGAACCACGGTAAGTAACGCGAGCCATAAAGCCTTTCATATTAGAACCAGCACGCATCTTCCAAATTGTTTCGCTTCCATTCACGTTGATTTTTTTTTTTTTTTTCAGTTAAAAGGACTAAAGACTACACGCTAAGTAACGTTTATTGGCATTTCGGTGAGACAGGCGGAAAGACCTGTGAAGTTGACTGGACGAAAGTGAAAACCGATGAAGAAGATGATGATGAAGAAACGGGACAGGACGAAGCTCCGATCTCGTCACTTTCGTAAGCAGGAGGAACGCACGCTGCGAGAAAATCAGTGACTTGCCGTTTTTAGTGATGCTGAGGGCACTATAGCGCAAAGCCCCGCGGGCGCGCTCGCGCGGCCCAGTGACTAAGTGTGAATTCAATTAACGGGCCCCGTACGCTCGCGCTTTAAACATCTATCACAAGCCTCGTTCGAAGCTCGTTCATTATTTCGGATAACAAGATGAAAAATGCTAATTCGATGTCGATACCGGACGTACGCACACCTTCATGGCCACCGCTCTCGCAGCTTCTGCCGCTGCCATTACTGCGCCATTACGGGTTGTTAAATAGCCGGCTGCTGCGCAGACTGACAGATCAAAACAGTGTTCATTTTAAATGATCGTTTTTCATTAATCGATACTATTTTTATTCAACGCAACGCGTTTTTGACGATTGGTAAATTCGAATGCCTGAAATGGACAGTTTTTACTAACAGAAAAATTGAATATGGCTATGGTAATGAATATGTGGATACTTTTATTCGTGAAAAGTGAAGTAAAGGTGAAGCACAGTTTTGCAAAGTGTTTGGGCTGCATTTTCTAAATTAAAAAAAACATTGGATAACAGTTGAAGTAAAAAAAAATACCAATCACATATTTTCTCGTGTTTCTGCAAAAGAAAATACCCACGGTTTCTTAACTCTTTACTTTTACGGTCTGGAAACGTCCTGGCCCTGAAACATTTATTTTAAGCGCTGAAACTTAAATGAGCTTGTCCAAATTTGGATTACAATTGTAAAATAAGCATAAATAATAATTCAATATAATTTCAATGATTTTTCCGTAAATATCATATGATGAAATTTCCGAAAAAGTTAATATCTTTCGATATTTTAGTTTTGAAATATTTTTCGAAGCTATTGAAAAATATATTTTACGTACATTTCTGGTTTCTGGATCATGATCCAAGCTTCATGGGCAGCCATGAAGGTTCGTGTAGCTCGCGGTTAGAACAGCAGGGCGTAAGGGACGGGCCAGCCTCTATGTCGAGCCCAAAAAGACCCTTCTCCAATGGCGAGAGCCGCAGCGTGAGTACGGGATGCTGCTTCTGCTGCTGGAACGTCGATGAAATGGTCTGGGGCGGTTCCTCATCCCAGTGTTCCCCCTAGGATTCTTAATTGTATCGAGAGGGCCTTGAGAGCCCGTCTCCTCTCCCGTTCTTCGTGGCCTACCGAGCGGCAAAGACGCGTGAGAGAAGCCCGTATGCTGTAGGTCGTGCAGAGAAAGGCCGTAGCCAACAGCGAAGCAAATAACAGCCCAGTCCGTAAACATCTACCATTTTACTCCGAGCCTTTTCACTCTCATATCCCACTGTTTCACCGATAATCGTTGGAGTCGGCTAATAGCTCACGAATTTTTGTTCAGAATTACATAATGGGTGACCAGATTTAAGGTAGATATGCAACGGCACCATCAATCGCTTCGACAACAACAAAATATCTTGGCCAAATTTAATTCCAGTAAAGTGAGTTGAATTTTCTAGGTGAATAATACAATAAAATACTGCAGGTTTATATCGTATACAAAGATAAATGTATATTGAATAAGAAATGTGAACAATCGCGGTATTTTGGAAAAATATTGAGTGTTCCTTATACAATCGTTTTTCAATCATCGAATTCCTTTATTAATAATGTTTTTGTAATCGAACAATTATTCGAATAATTGATTAATAATTAATTTCGAGATTCGCATGATTGACCATTCAAATAACTGACGTTCGGATAATCGATGATCTATTGTATTATCCGTCGGGCAAAATGTCTTGCAGTGGTATTGAAAATGACGAAAGAGGTTCAGAATTTGTGAGCGAAATGCCTGGAGCACTGGACACTCTCAGAATTGAGACCATAAATAAATTTTGGCAACACTGACGCACCTTCACTGACAGCCGTTAATAAAGAGGGATCAGAAAAAAATGCACTCAAAGAAGATGTCAAATGGAAGTCCCTGAAATGGCGACTTTTTTGCTGGTCCTATGTCCAAATGTCAGTGTAAGTGGCAATACAATAGAATCCAGTTAAGAACGCCTGTCACCCGTTTTTGTTTTATTTTCGAGTGTCGCAGTGGAAATTGAGGGTCAAGCCGCGGTGAGAGGAATTTCGGGGGTTCAAGTATCATAGACGACCCTCTCACGACTAAAACCCGAGGATTGACCAGCCGCAGGCTTACGGGATTAATTACGCTGAGGGCGTTGATGCTCGACGTCGCCAATTCCGGCGAAGAGGGGCTGCACGAGATGTTTTCGGTGCAGCAGCGAAACGAGGGGCTGTAAGTACTGCCGGACGTGTGAAAATCATCCCCTAAGGATGCCGGACGCCCTCCGAGGAGATATATTTAATCAACATCACCAAGACACTCGCAATCTTATTAATTTTCTTTTTCTACCAAAAATAAGATATTTACCTCATCAACAATTCTATTGCTTGCATGTTAATTGTGTGCTGAAGTAGCGACTATGAGAACAATCAAGGATATTGAATTTACTTAATTGGGGGTGAAAATAAAAATGTTTCTTTTTTATTAAGAAACAAAAATCTTTGCGGAAGTGGTTTGGGCACGGAAAAATAAAATGCGTTGAATACACTTCACTTTTCGTTCATCCATTGAACTACTCGATTGTGAGTTGAGATAACCACGAATTTTGTTAACGAAGTGAATCATGTAAACAATTTATTTATAGCAATTTCATATAATGTGAGTTGCCACAATTGCCATTTATTTTCCGGTTCAATTATCTGTAGATATTGAATACTAATATCTGTGGAATCGCTAAGCTGTTCAAAATGGGAAATTAAACGAGTTCAAAATGTGAGCGCAGCACATAAAATGGTGGACAGGTGAATCTAAGAAGCTTATATTACCACGTCATTTATATAATATTACTTAAATTAATCATTGATCGGCAATGACTTATGCCTAGGAATACAAAGAAATCATTTGATCAATGTCAACTGGTTTGAGGATCTTGAAGAATGAGATTCAGTTATTTTATTCACAACTATAAACATGACGTCAGGTAATAACAAAAAGCATGATTTATTTATTTGCGTGCTTCTGTTTTAGCAGCAGCGATTTATCGATTATCCCGATGCTCGAGGGTAGCATCCCTGACAAGGACCTCCCGGCGCAGAGCCTCGTCTGAACGAAAGCTAGGAGGATCAGCGAGCGAGACAGTGGCTATACCCAGACGACGACCGACCGTTGTCTCATTGCTATTCCGGGCGGAGGGGTCGCCGAATACGCTCTACTACCAGCGCACCAGGAGCTTCACCGTCGCCTCGAATGCGCGTCCGCGCACCGCGGGGCTCCTCTAAATTGAAAACAGAATCCATCACGTATTCCGCGGGGTACAAAAAAGAATTTTAATGAATTATAAGGAGTCGGTGTATGGACGAGATTGGCAGCCGATCGCAAGAAAATCGAGACGACCTAGACGCTGCTGACGACATTGGCTCGACATTGCCTTCCGACATTCTTCGACATTGGTCAAACAACGTTTTTCAGAACCGTCGAATTAAAAAGAAAAAAATGTTCAGACTGCTCCATCACATAAAAAAAAAATTATACATGCTCTTTAAAAACGAAAATATAATATTTTTTCGAATAAAAAAAAATTACACACGAAGAACAAACACTGGATACTGAGTAATAGGAAAGATTTGGTTTTAAATTAAATATTTACATTTTTTTTTCACCAAGTTGATTGAATACCATTTAAAAAAATGAAAGACCAAAGAATTTATGAAAAAAGAACTGAATGCTAAATTCTGCTCCGAATTAAGACCAAATTTTCTTACCATATAAAATCTCGAACACTGAGTGGTTAGTTTCCAATCATCGGGTCAAATAAAAAATTGACGCCGCATTGTCAATTTGGTTTGAGTGACTAACACACGTCGCGAAAACGGCAGTTCTCTTTTCGTCCAGCTAGAAGTAAAATAGACGAAGAGGCAATCCGGGTTCACGAGAGTTGCCAAGGGGGTTGGAGGGTGGTTGGTGGAAGCAGCAGTTTGAGGGAAGACTTTCAAGTAGAAATGCCAGGGAGCCTGAAGCACTGAAGAAAAAGGGAAGAGACAGGGGAGAATGAGGTGCCTGACGAGATGAAGGGGCGAAGAGGAAGAGAGCGAGGGCGGAGGAGAAGATTTCTACCACGAGATGAGGAAGAAGAAAGGAGGAAGAAGAAAGAGTTATGCTGCTGCTGGTGGTGGTGGTGGTGGTGCTGGTACTGCCGTTAGTAGCTGCTGAAGCTGAAGCTGAAGCTGCTGCTGTTGCTGCTGGGCCAGAGAGAGAGTTGATGAGAAGGGGTGCTGCAGAGCAGAGCGAGGGGTGGTTAAGGGGGGAAGGGGCAAGAGGGTTTCCGAAACAGCTCGCCGCTATCTCGACTGATCCGATCAAGATTAATGAACGTGAGCGAGCGAGCGAGCGAGTAGCTTGCGAGCTTGGCTCGCGCGCGCAAGATACCCACTGGTCTGGGCGGGCAGCGCAAGTTCCTCGTCGTCGTCGGTGCAATACCCAGAGAGAGAGAGAGAGAGAGAGAGAGAAAGAGAGAGGGACATGTACCGTCGCAAAACTCATCTCGCCTATGTACTTCGTTATAACAACAAGAAATTCGCCACTTGAATTCGGACGTTGATGGTCGGATCTGAATGTGTTCCCTGGTCTCCTCAGCAATTCGCCCAACATTGGAAAGATTCCAGGTACGTGTGGTTGGCAATGGGCCCGTGAAACATCCGACGGATCAACCGAATGTAACTCCACATTGACGTCCGTCAAAATAATTCACCTACCCGGAAAAAAGGGATTAGTTGGATAGACTCCAACCGGTCAAATTGTTTGGAGCAATAACTTAGTTGGTCACGGAACCAAATCTTTTGACTCAGGCAGCTGATCTGCTGGTTGGACTAACAGATCGATTATTTGCCATTCAATCAATTGGGTAGAAAAAAAAAACTAGTATGACAGATCCAAAAAATTGCTTGACCAAACCAATTTAGGCATTTTGTGCGTTTTTGGACATGTCAATTACTTAGGGCAAACAATTGTTTCTTTCCATGTATTTTACCGCATCTCTTGACATTAATACTTGTAACTCAGTCCAATGAACTAATGTAAGACTACCCTTCACTGTGATCAAATTGTGCATTGCATATTTTGCAATAATTCAAATCAAAGTATCAACTGGACTTGGTTTCAGTGAATGCCATTATCCTAATCAGTCGAAAGAGGGTCCAATTCAACGAGCAGATAACAAACTTTGAAATTCCGCCGTTTATTTGTTCAAGAATTTTCAGACGAATCGAAAATACAGTGTCGTATCTTTATACTATTACTCTTGATGCACTGGGAGTGCCGGGCCATCGGAGAAGCGCGCTTCTGGCACCACGCGCGACAGGTATATTATCGATAGCTCGACTAACAAGGCTCCCGGTTGCTACCGAGATCCAACCCGGAGGTAACTGTCACCATGTGCCCAAGACGAGACCAGGACGACGGTGCGACGTCGAAGAGACGCTCGGGCGCGCGCGAGATGATAAAAATACACGGTCCTCGTCGCGTTCCTCCTCCTCTCGCCTCTCTGCCTCTCTTCGCAAGCTTAATGAATCCCGAGGAGTCGTGGAAGACCGCCCACGTCACCCATCTTGCGGACCCTTCCTCTCTGCCCACTTTGCTCTGGACGGCTGATGTTGTTACGCACTCGGATATTCTCCTCTGCGGACTGCACTCAACGTCGATCGACGTCTACACAGAGATTTCAACGAATGCGGATGCTGCAGCTGCCCAAAGCCAGGAAATACATTCACCGTTTGGTACACCCTTCTCAAAATAATTAATGAAAGTCACTGTCTTTGAGGTGAGCTCCAAAGCAACTTCAACTCCATGAAGACCTAATTCGAAAATATCAATCATTTTTCGACCATTATTTATGATATTTGTTAGTTTCCTTTTAGTTGAAAGTTACCACTGTCATGTTAATCACGAATGGAGGTGTCAAGATACACCACCATTATTTCTACAAGAAACTTTTTATAATTTTTTTTCTCGAATATCTAATCTTGTGTTTCTAATTACAAATGACATAACTATGAAGACATTAGATTAGACAAAAAATGTTTACGCAGTGAAAAATTGTTTACTGTCGCAATAAGTGATATGGCTGAATACGCAACGGCAGCAATATTACATTGCTGTTTATATATATATATATATTTTTTTTTTATTTGTATTTCATGTTTGATAAATTATCCGCTTACATTTTATATAAAAATATTGCGTTACTCTGTGAAATTACCAATTTTCACTTCCGTGACCGTTTGTTCAATTTTCTCACGTGCGATGACATCGAGCAACCCCTTATCTCCGGTTACCGTCAAGGGAAGAGGTGTTTGAGATGCGAGGTTGTCTTTACTGTGGGGGATGTCAGTCAAGCGATGGGTTAGTCGACGCTTGGGAACGGGTGACGAGCGAAACTCCGGACCCCGTGAGCTTGCTAACAGAGCGGACTGGAGTTTAGCGTACAATCACTCGGGATATGTGGAAACCCGAATTTCTGTTTGGTGATGTCAGATGCCCGAGCAATTGGCCTGTGGATGCTTAATGACAATCTCTAACAAATGAAGCTAATTATTATTCTCCTAATAACTAATTAGTTATTCTCTTCTGATGATTTTGGATAGCAAACGTGTAACAATTAGTGTGTATACCATTTATAGTCATATTTTAAACAATGAGTACATTTGAATTGCTAAACGCAAAAAGGAAAAAAAAAGATTACATTATCTCATTAACAGTAACAGACAATTATAAAAATCGGGCAATATCAGCTTTCAGTGTATGAGATACACATAAAATACAAATTCCAGAACCAAAAAAAATGCAAATTTCCAGGTGTGTCAAAATAAAAAATTATCCAAGGAAAACTTCACTGGATTTGAATTTTATACCACCCTAAAAATATTTTACATTTACTCTGAATAATACCATAAACATAATCGTATTCACTTGACCGATTACCACCAGAAAAGTGATAAAGATTGCTCATCCACTTTATTTAGCATCCGAAAAAATTGCCTAATCAATTATCTAACTCTAAGCCACTGAAGTAACTCACAGGCAGCCGCACTTTTCCCTTCAGCTCAATCGCATTAAAAAAGTTTGTGCACCTCAAAAAAAAAAAACAAAAAAAATGCCCACTCGACAATATAGGTCACGTAATCGCGTCGTGATGTCACTCTCTCCCGCCTCCAGCGAAAATGCATTAATTCCTTTCCCGCATTTTTTTTTATACAGAGAAAATTACCATACGCACGATATTGAAATGACGTAAAAATAAAGTGAAGAAAAATAAACGACGAAAAAAAAAAAAAAAAAAAACGAAACAAAAACATAAGAATAAGAACGGGTTACTGGTGCGTGTTGTGTGTAGCACCGTGTGTCGATCGTATCGTCACGTGGCTAGGTGTGTGGCCACAAGGCCGAAGAGTCCACGCTGCAAGACTCATTCGAGTGAGAGGCATGTATACATATACATACCCATCGAAACCATGCATATCTATAACTATATTCGAGCGTTCCTCGCGCTGAACTCGTCGTACGCGAGCGAAAGACTCGTCGCTCGTCCTCCGGCATGGTGACTTGCTCGGAGAAGGTGACCAGCATGGGCATGGGCACAACCAGCAGCAGCAGCAGCAGCAGCCGCAACAGCGCCGAGATGGTTGACCACCCATTTTACGTCCTGGTCAACGCAGGGCATGTAGATCCAGCGACGATTGTACACCAAGTGAGGGATACTGATAAAATGAACGACTCCTCCGGACCATTCATCTCTCTCGAACGACGAAGAGCGAAATGTGAATCGGTTGATGGTTTTTCGAGGCTCTCGCGTTCCAGTATCCAACTTGTGGCTATCATATGAAGAGGGAAAGAAATAAAATAAACCAGTTTGAGAGAGACGGAAAGTATATTACACGGTATATGTGTTCTCGTTTCGAAAGGTTCTGGGGTTCTTGCGACTGATGATGTTGCGACTGGCAGGTAGAGCTTCTGTGAGGGCTGATGAGGGTACGCTCTGGAATATTACACCGAACGCCCGTAAGATACATACTGCATAGTGCATCGAAACTATAACAGTGTATCGGTGTTACACGATATTCTGTTACACGATAGTGAGTGGTCCTTACTGTGTATAATGAAGGTTGTTGCGGTGAGTGCACAGTCGGTAATCGTCTGTGCAAGATTTCCCTGAGACCTTCATTAATTAGCTGAGATTGTCTTGTAGAATGTACGAGGGACTTCCGTCCGGTTCCTCTCGCACGGCGAACCAACAAGCCAACCATCGTGGTACACAACTAGTGGACCACGATCCAAAGCGTCGAGGTACTTGTATAGAACTACAAGGTGTAATTACTCTTCGTGGGTGGCTGAAAGATGATGAACCCACTTGTCCTGACTTGGGCTCCGATTGTATTAAGATGCATGGAGCTCAGGTGTAAATTGCGGTTTTTCTGATATTTACTATATCCGATTCTTAAGAGTAGTATGGATTCACGTGGCGATAAGTTCGTGGAAATAAATTATATGCTGTGGGCTTGTTAATGTAAAAAGTGGTGAATATATTTTCAATTGAAGGGCAGGAAAAAGACTTGAGTGGATTGAGGAAAAGTTGGTTAAACGAGATACTATAAAATCATTGATAATATTAAGCAAATAATCGATAGATATTAATAATGAATTGATACTTAGTTAGCCAAATAAACAAATTGGTTTGACTTAATAAGTTATTATTGGTAATATTTTCAACTAAGTCGATAATATGCCCAATGCCAATTTGTTCTCCCTGTAGAATAATTATTAAAATTTTACCCTTGTCAAATTAATTCAATAATATTCATAAAATAATTTTTTAATTTTTTCTACTATGATCTGTGTAAATATTAATGTATGTACTTCGTGTGTTATTTCATCACATATCCGTATATGCTGCAAGGAATAACATGCATTAAAAAAAAAATTTATGACATTGAAAAAAATAGTAGAAATGATACCAGTATAAACTTTATTCCTTATAGGTTGATATTTGGAGGCATGGAAAGGAGCCATTGGTAGCTTTCGTCGAGGGAGTAATATAAAGGTACCAGCACCTCTTATTCGTATTCCTTGTTCCCCTTCTCTCGAATGTCTGATGCATGATCATCCCTCGCACGAAGCGTACCAGAAGCTATTCACAATGTTCCAGCCAACCGGAAATAGTAGGCAGAGCTAGAAGCCTCCAGTGAAAGGAGAACCCTCACTAAAAACTCAGTATATTTTCCCATACATAATTCGTGGCCTTTCCGTTACTTTATAGAAACTTCCTCACTTTTTGACAAGTAATAGGTATAAACATGTAAAAAACATATAATTATTTGTTGCTAATATTTCTTCATTTTCATAAACATAACACATTATTTGTCTGAGCATATTTTTCAATTTTTATTCTTTTTTTAATCCAATTTCTTTTAGTTTTAAAATTCTACAAAAACGACTCCTTGAATACGTAACTGATTTCTGAACATTTGTCTGCAGAAATGACTCGAAATTATCGTCTTCAACATAGATTCAACAGCTTTTGTTGAATCAAAATATGTGTCAGCTTTGAATAATCGGCTTTTTCACAAATGCTGCTCATAATAATGCAAAATAAACATATTATGGTGAATATTATTTGATACTTATGTCGCGAATGTGCGGCGAAAACATTGGATAATTTCTGATTATATTTTCCTGAGCGCAGCTGAATGGTTTAAGTGTGCAGCTGCATACGCGCTGTTAGTTTGTCTGGAATATCGATACTTGGATCTTGATGAAAGTGATTGAACGTCACGGAATTGAAGCCGGTATGATTGCTTGAACCGCGGGAGTATGGCTATCCGGAACGAAGAAGAAGAAGAAAAAAAGGAGAGAGAGAAGAGGAGGAAGATTGCTTTTGTGGCGCCGGATGAGTATAACCCGCATTCGCATCTGCAACCCTCTCTGAAACGTCACTACACTCCCACGTCAAGAGCAAGCTGTTGAGGAGCTCGCTTTGTCGAGGAATCGCCCACCCGCGTTCTCTTTTGCTGCCATGATCGTGACTACTTCTCCACTCCACACCCCGCTGCCACCTCATCCCAAGGGTCGCCAGAGGATCCTGATAAAAGTTCCCCTTTCTATACGTCCGCGCTCAACAGCCAACACGAATATTGATCCTTTTCCCTCGCATGCACTGTTCGCCATTCACGTATTTTTATGGGGCTTCCTTGTGCCAAGCAATAGCCGTCGGCCATTCTTCGCTGGGCCAATAAAAAAAAAAAAACAAATCTCAGCAAAAATTGTACCGTTGGAATACATAGAATCTGTCATTTCTTTTTTTTGCTTCGCTTAAAAATTTTTTTTGCGTAATAGTTCGAGCAACAATTGCGTTAATTTAACACTAGCCGAAGGTGCAATTACATATAAATATCACTTGGACCTTTAAATGTCAATCCGTACGGTTGAAAAAAAAAAAAAAATGCATCCACTGAACTCATTTTTAATGAAAATTGTCGAAGTATGATATTGAATTGATTTTCGGAAATCTAGCATTGTTTTTTCAACGTAATACAAATTTCTAATGTTGTCCGATTTGAATTCTATCATTTGTAAAATCTTACCAACGTTTAAAAATAAAAGTCGTTTTTTTGAAGTATCGCATCTTCGATGTGACAAAATACTGCACGTAGCTGAAGAATCAATTTGGTACATCTAATAATTTTTAATAAGCTGAACGACTTAGGTCGATGACCAATTGGTAACTCGGACTATACTTAAGTAGGCTAGCTTTAATTTAAATTAGTTAAAATTGTAATTACTGTGCCAAGAATTGTCAATAAATACATACTAATACTACTAATTTTTACTACAAGGTAAAGACGTCGATTAGCGTTTCGATAATTACAGCTTCAGCCTCTACCGATTTAAGCAACAAGAAAGTGATGATGTGATAATTATGATGATTCCGGGAATGGTGATTATTGTTACGAGAGTAGACTGTATGGGTGAACGTATTATAAATTACGAAACATTTATTTAATCATTTATTCACGTATTACGATTGTATTTCATCTGTCCGATAATATTTCAATATAAACATAAGCACTGTCGTGTGTCGAATTACAATCCTTATAATACAAGACTATTTACAGGGGGGCGGGGGATCTGGCGGGGCATTACAAGAGGAGTATGTAATTTTCGCGACGCATAATATCTATACGTTTATATTCAACGACCGAAAACTCAAGACTCTCGTGACACGCTTAATATACGTTAATTCGATGCTAATTAAGATAAATTGCCGAGAGACAATGAAACGTTGTAAGCATTACGTATAATGCCTCGCTTACACGCTAATTTTTCGTATCATCTATTATGGTATTGTTTTGGTATATCGTCACAGCGACTCTGCTCCATGAATCTCATTTGATTTGCTACTCGCTCGCTTTATCAGTGGGGCGAACCAGTTTTCTCGTATACTCGTGTCCATCAAGCGTCATTAACTCGACTTTACTTTAGTATTGGTCATTGATTACGTTCGCGCGACAAAAATAGATGCTATGTAATTATTTACATAACTTTGTGCACCCGTGCTTTGAATGGACTGTTATTGGTGGACAAATGTCAAGATTTTGTTGTTTTGTTTGTTTTTCGAAATAAAAATTAGGATTAGACACATTTTGAGACTAAAAATTCGTTTGCATATTAAGACGAAATGTAATCCTCCACAAATCACACACTTATCGTTAGACAATAATGTAATGAACGTAAACACTTGTTGTATCGATAACGCGTCACGATAATACTCTTCTTTACAGACACTTTGTACAAGATTAAACACTAAGGAAGGGCGCTGAATATTTACAAATTATCCGGTACTCGCGTTAAATGCATAGTAGAGTTCGTTAGACAATTAATTCATAGACACGGGTTTTTGCTTATCATCTTAATTTTTAAACTGGCCTCGATCTCAATGTAAACCCATTTACCTTTAGAATGGCACGTCTGAATTGAAACTCCCGATTATCTCGTCGAACATTTATCCTCGTACGCGCTAAGGAATTATAAACAAATAATAATCAAACTTGCCCATCACGAAGATCTAAACATTCCGGGGTTTCTATTGCATGACTCTTCAGGGTCGTACTTCGGGTATCCCGAAGGGTCCGTTTGCTATTTTCACTGGGATCCGCGTGCACCGCACCGTCGACAATTGTCCGCACAAATTTCAGTTTGATCCACAATATTCGAAGGTCAACACTCTGCTCGCATGGTTCAGAGCCACTGGTAATGTGGCGAGGACTCTTCCGAGCCTACGAAGTTGGTCAGGTCGCACAAACGCGGCTGCATTGAAGTCAGCTTCGTCGACTGGTGTTACAGGGACGTCAAGTCGTAGTCGGATTTAATGGCGGGCGGTGATACGACGACCGGAGGGCCACTTAGTCCGGGAGGACTCGTGGACGGTGCGAGAGGACTGATGCTACCAGAGCCCATGTGTCCGAGTGGTCCACCCGTCGCGTCCATCATTCCGCCCGCGTGACAGTGACTCAGCTGCGCCTGAAGATGTGCCAGCGAATGAGGATGACCTTGGAAGCCAGGATGATTGGGATGTGGATGAGGATGGCCTGTACCGCCCGCAGTAGTGACACCGTGTACGTCCGGAAGATCGAGACCGATGCTCCCATCGAGGCTGCTCTCCACGCCGCTCGACGGCGAATTATTGTTGTTCTTTCTCTGATTATTGTTGTTACCGGAATTGCAGCGATTAGCGGCCTTACTCCTTCCGCCGGAACCCTTGGCAGGCTTGGCCGGTTGTACCTGACCGTTGGCGTTTTTTCTCCTCACGTTCTTCGTGTTCGGCAGTTTGTTGTCCTTCTTCCACTTCATGCGACGATTTTGGAACCAGATCTTAATCTGTCGCTCGGAAAGGTTCAGCGTGTGGGCTATCTCGATTCTCCGTCGTCTCGTCAGGTATCGGTTGTAGTGAAACTCCTTCTCGAGCTCGAGAATCTGGTGCCTCGTGTACGCCGTTCTCTGACGCTTCGGCTCCATTCCTGGCTGATACGAACCGTTCGCTGTGAAATTAATATGCACCTTTTATTATCGTTATCACGAGATTTTGTTGATATTGTACATGGTTAGATCTAGCTGACGGTTGGGTACCCGTCGACAGGGGGTTCATTCGAGCGAATGTGTGAAGCGAAGGATACCAAGAATGGCGTTACGTCAATGTAACCCTTGCCGCTATCAATTGAAGCCATTGACGCCACGACACAATTGACACCGCGTTGGCGTCTAGATGTCGGCTCTGCTATATCCTCGTGGCATCGACATTCTCCCGGTGGAAAATTCACGTGGTTTCTTTCGGTTGTTCATAGGTCGTAACGATCGTCAATAGGACTGATTAAACTCGCGATTATTGGCAGTACAAAGCTACAAGAAAATATTGATTATTCGCAATGGCGACGGTGATTGGGAAAAAGGAACGTTGCACAATTTCCCGTTTGTAATGCACGGGCTGCAAGGCTTCGTAACGCGCGTGGCCTTTTCACTCACATATTGTAATCCCGAGACTTCAGCAAAGTGCAACATTCACTACTTTGTGCGCGAATGCGAACGTTCGGAATCGCACTCAACATGGACGACGTCATTAATATGTATGATCGCTGATATATTTATAATGTATCCTGGATCAGATGAGCGAAAAAATGTCATGACGGATTGAGCACTCGCAAGAAAGGCGCGCGAGTTTTTCCACGTTGCAAACATTACTCAGGGCGGTGTGCCATTGAGGTGAGATTGTTCGAAGATCAAATTGGTATCAATGGGTATCGGATGAATGAAACCCTCGACGAAATGCTTTGTTGTAGGTTTTTATTGCCGGATTGTTTCTGAATCGCTCAAAGAAACGCTTGAAACAAATTCGAAGCGGCTTATACGTACGCACAAATTGTACTATAATACGATTCTAGTGAAGCAGCCCAAGGCCGTTCGGTCGCTAGACTCTTTTGCCGCTTACCGCCGAGGCTCTATTCGGTTCACGACACTGTGTGAACGTGAGTGTACCTGGAACGACAGAGTCAGTGAGAGAGAAAGAGAGAAAAAAGAAGTTTGACAGACGTGGGCATAATAGCGAATGCCGCGAGCAACGGAGACGGCTGAATTTTCTTGGTCTCTTGGTGAACGTCTGGACCACTCTGGTCTTCTGGGATGTAAGATTTTTTTACAGGCATTCATAAGAAATTGTGGTCCAAGACAAGTTGAAAGACGCGCGTGCATGGTTTCATCACTTGGATACAAAACAACTCGAGAAATACAGATTATAGAGTATGAGCCATGTGAAATCATTTCAATGGCGTTCATAGCCGCGTGAAACAGAGACTTCGGTGGTCCTAGCTAAACCACAGGAAATGGAGGAACGAACAAGACCTTAGAATCCGTGCAGACGCATTCCTTTCCATTTCGTGCTGACCACCAACCACGGCCCCTCCTCACTGCCCGGCGTCCGGTACCGCCAACCGGACTGACTCTTCGGCATCCAGAGGGGAGATTGCGTCGGCCACCGTCCGACGGCTAGCTCGCATACCGAACCGACTCGACCCGGGACCAACCGCAAAATGTAATCAAATCCGACCAGCGTTTCTACTCGTGGAATCCTTTCTGCGATTCACCCACCATTTCGAAATGAATGAATTTGCTATGGCGAATAAAATGGGACTTCGGATTTTTCCGCATTTCGGATGAATAAAGGACCTGACGATTGAAAACTGAGCAAGAAGAGAAGAGAAAATTAATATTTCGTTGGTAAAATGTGGTGATATTTATTGTGAATGAATGGAAAGAGTATTTCTGACAATTGAACAAGTTCAGCCACCCAAAAACGCACATTCGGTGGATCTAACCGATTTTCTTTCTCAGTACAGGCTCAACTGTATCAACGAGTAACGCGAAGAATATATTTGTGACAATACACGGTTGAATGCGAGTCTTTGTCCAATTTGGCAGAGTGAACTGGGCCGATTGAACCATGATATACACTTTTTTGTGAACATAGAAACCGGCGCCTTTTTCATACGGATCAACGGGAATACTTGCAAGTTGGAGTGAGTCAGTTGATTTTTCGTCATTGTACAAAAATGGTAATGCTTACTGGACTCCATGGGTACACAACGAAGGCAAGCGGTTTTGGGGATTGTTACGTTGCAGAAATTTTGCCTTTTTGGTCTAAGGGTTCAGAAGGAACTACAGAAGACGTTCCCAAATTCGTCGGAATTTTTGTAAAGGCTAAGGCGAAATCATCGGGCATATTGTGTATATGATTATGGAACAAGAAAATTGTCGAATCATAGATGTTCGATATGCACTGATATTTTAATCTGACTTTTGTTGAAATTGTCTATACGTTGGAGCAGAACTCGGAAGAATTATCTCACTCCTTAGATCATAATTTAATACTAATGTATATTCATAATGCAAATTTAAATGATCTGCAATGGGTCAATTCCATTAAAATCCAATAAGACTTAACCTGTGTCTAATTCAAATTGCGTCTCTATATAATTGTTTTTGGACAATATGAATCTGAAAAAGTGTTTCTGGTTATTATAGCAAATTAATAATTTCACATGTAAACAAATTAATGGCAAGTACTTATTAATTTTGGATATGATATATACCGAGATTCTGATTAATGGAGTGAAGTGCGATGCAAAAAAAGATATTTTAATTTGAAAGTTAAATTATATGCAAATAATTATAGCAGCAAAATTTTAAACAACTGATATGTGCATTTGCCAAGACATTTATTGGCGAGAACGGTGCATACATTGTCGCTTTTATTATCATGATGTGAAATGTAAATTCCTCTCGAATGTTCATAATCTATATAGTTAATGCACAATTATTTTCATTACATTTTGCGTAAGAAAATACGCACAAGCTATGCTTGCATTACTGAAAAAAAAAAACACAATTATTATTAAAAATTGGCAATAACTGTGACCCAAACATCAATTTTTCTTCTGGAGCGATTGTTACGAGTGATTGATATCCGTACAAATTATTTTATTATGTCTGAGTGCTCTGTATTCAGTATAAACTTTTAATAAAGGGTTCATGATGTCAATTTTCATAATTATCAAAGAACTGCATTTTGAACTGCAAAAACCGTGCACAAGCGGAAAAAACAATTAAGTGTATAATTCAAACTAAAAAGTGTGTATCTCGGCAGGTTGCCAATGCCTCGAAAGCAATGAATGTTTTTCTATTACTCGCATCCTAATATTTTCGGCATGGGAAATAAATCGTCCCCAGTCGGTGCTATAATGAATAGGAGTCTGTATACAGGTGTGTAGTTCATACAGGTGAGTGAATATGTGGCAAGAATTGGTGTCGCGAGAATAAATTGCGCCTCATAAGTCTTCCGACGGTAAGCGATGGCCACCGTCGGGAAGCATGCGGACAGATGAACGACTAGACATAAATCGTTGAATTCGATGCGAGCAAGGTGCGTAAACCCGCACGCTATATTTGACAATGGGTGTGTCCCCGAGGGATGTTAAAATCCAAACATCTTGGCAGAATGATGGAAAACGCTAGCCAAGTGTATTTCTCGAATGGTTCCACAATATTTGAGGCTTCACACGCCGCCAGCTTCAGGTCCCTAAACCAAATTCTTCCAGCGGAATAAAGTGAGCCAAACAATTGTCAAATAACACACACCGGCATCCAACTCACCAACTCCGGCAACGTGAATCTTTTTCATCCACGGATAAATAATTCGATCTCCATTCTCGTCATCGTCTTCATCATCGTCCAACATTCCCGGAGATCCGTCCATCATCTGATCGTCCTCCAGATCGTCGGGATCCGAGCCATCATCCAGATGATGTTGTTGCTGCTGCTGCTGTTGCTGTTGAGCGTTTTGCAGGTGTTGTGAGTGTTGATTTTGTTGTTGTTGTTGAAGATCCGGTGAATTGTCGCGATGCAATGAGCCCGAGCCTGTCGGACTGCACACATTGACATCGTGTTGTTGTTGCTGCTGTTGTTGCTGGGTCTGCGGTGGTGGATGATGCTGCTGTTGTTGGTGTTGTTGCTGAAGCGGATCCGGTTGTTGAACATGACTAGTCAAGATGGAAGGCGAGAGAGACGTGTTGCCCAACACCGTCGATGAAGGAACTGGCGGTTGTTGTTGTTGTTGTTGCTGAGGCGGAGGCTGAGGATTTTGCATGGACGGAGGACAAGTGAGCGGCGGCTGTTGAGCTTCCGGTGGCATTGCAAGCGCACCAACGGCATGATGATGAGGATGGAGGCTCGCGTGATGAACCGCGTGAACCTGATGATGAGGATGATGGGGTCCGTAGTATCCTCCGTAACCAGCGTAGCCTCCGTTCAATGGAACACCCGATGCAGCACCGTAGGGCGTGGACACAGCCTGATGATGATGCTGATGGTAGCCATACTGCATCTGATGCGACTGCGGATGATTGAGGTGATGTCCGCCACCGAAGAAATCGGCCCCGCTCGATGGAATGTAATTGCTCTGACTGTATTCCTCGCTAGGCGGAAACTTTGGATCCACCATCACTGAAGCAGCGGCAAGATGATGATGGGGGCCCGGTTGCTGATGCTGCTGATGATAACCACCGGACGGATTCATCAAAAAGGAACTCATTCTGATTATTAGCCTAACCAATACTTCAATAGGGATGGAGAAGAGCTGCTGGGTGATCCACGCGGACTAGTTTCGGTGTTACGATGCGATGATGCACGATATACACAGTTTTAGAACACATTTACGCACAGCACCACACCGTGGTCCATCAAGGTTACGCGTTTTTCTTTGTTCGCCTGTTTGTGCATCACTTCGGAATATATTGAATTTTATCGGTATGTTGTGTTACTGTTATTAACGAAAGCAAAAATGGTACTCTGCCAGTTTCAGCCGTCGTCAGACACTTTTTTCTCACTCGCTATCTCTCAAGCGCACTTGCAGACCGCGAGAACGCGCGATCTTCCGTGTACGGGCAATAGGAGCCCGTTAGTCCCGAGCCGTACGGGCTACGGCACGAGAGAGACGAAACTAGTCGCAGCACCAACAGCCTCGGTCCCCGCCCACCGGAGACCAATTACCATACCACGTGACCCCACTGGCGAACCAATCAGAACAAGCCCGAGTCCGCGACCATGATGGATAACAGGCACACATGCAACATGTGAGTGGCGCCCCGCGATACCAATGCGGCAGGTGCAACAACTTCTGCCGCTTTTTATCACTCTGTCTCTCTTTCTCTCTCTTTCTCTCTTTCCCTCTCCAATATCCACCCCTTCGCACACTTTTGCAGACCCTTCAGCTTTTTCAAATGTCGACACACCGGACACAATCGATTCCCGCGTTTACTTATTCTGTTGTTGCAATTGCCACGATAAAAAACAAGGTACTTTGTAACTTTATCAATACACAAATACCGTTTTTGTTCTTGCGGTAATCAAAGTCCATTTTATTCTCGATGAACAATTTTTTTCAACGATCAATTCCGTAAAACGAATTTTCTTAGGGTGAATTCTCTTTTGGTATGAAACACTGCATTTGAACGGAAAGGGTGTTTGGATTGGTTAGATTTGTATTCCTTGGGTTGAATAATGTCACAAATGTCACTTTTGTTGGCGTTTCGGTGAACACGGGGGTTATAACGATTTTTTTGATGCTCAATCGAATGGTGAAAGGGTAGAACCTCGTGTCCTGGACGCGGGCTTGGGAGCAGCTCGCACAGCCTCGGCACAAACTCGTCTGGCAACTCGGCACTGTTGGTGAGCTCCCTCCAGCTCGGTTGGACGGCGGCTGTGGCGACGGCAGCGTCTCTCGCTCGCTGGAGAAACGTCTCGCCCCACCCCCCGGCGGCTGATCCCCACCCTGAGCGAAGCACAAGGCCAACCCCTGTCAGCTCGAAAACCCGTGAGCTCTGCTTTTGCCGCCGCCGCCGCTGCTGCTGCTGCTGCTACTGTCCGAACCATACTACCCTTACATGCAGCAACCCTCGTGGCTTCCGAATGGGGGTGGTACTCCTACGCACTGCCGTCATCCACGTCCTTCTCACGAACAACACGCCTACGATCTCGAGGCGAAAAAGTGAGGCACCATATTTTCTCGAAAAATGTTATTTTCGGTGGATGAAACAAACAGGGTTTACTTTCTTCAGTCCGAATTCAATTACACAATTCATATTTGAGATTCCGGGGTTGTTAAGATGCGAAGAAAAATTTGTATTGATTTTGAAATGAATTTAAAGCTTTGCGTCAGTTTATTGTTACAAAAGCGATTTTCGAAATGATTTTTTTTAAGGATTCGTGGGAGTCCTGGCAACTATTCTAATAATTATAAAGAATTGAAATTAGTTGTAGTAACAATGAAATAGTTGATATAATGATCAGCATAACTATCAAGGTATTCATACGAAATAATTATTAACACGTGCCACATTAGCATTAAAAAGGAATATTGCTATTTTCCACGTGACGGCCAATCTATTAATATTTGTTAAATAATTCATATTTCTCAATATTGTAATATTAATATTTGGAAACCTTTATGTGCAACATTTCGTTTCATCTGCGCGAAACCTAAAAGCACGTCCATTAATACACAAAAAATTATTACATCATCAATTAATATAATGTGATAATGCAGAATATAAAATAAAAGTCTTGAACTATTTATCCGCTACACAGACAAAAGGCCCGAGTCGAAAATGAATATGATGCTTGCGAATCTGATACAAATTCAATTAACAGTTCTTGCATTAGTGCCACAGATTGCAGCACAAGATATATCGCGTTAATTGTTTGCCTTCCCAGATCTACAGCGATCATGCTGCCTTGACCATCGCGATCACAACTATCACCCGCTCTCATAACGTGCTCTAGAAAGTGTTCTTACAGCACACTCGACCGAGTATACATACCCATGTCCACGCGAACAGTTTGCCAAGTCCACTGTATATAGGTAGACACAGCAGTGCAAACGAAACCCGCCGAGTCATTACGCAAAGAGTCGACTCACTGTGCGTTTTATGCTGCCGCGTGCGGGGCTACCTCTCGTCGTCACATGCAGCGACTGATGCCCCACCGGCATGTGCAATGCAACACAATGCATTCTGTTTATAATAACCCATATGATATTTGCTACTACGCGTACGTATATCCGAATAACGACTAACGTTGAAATTCACTTAGATTAATCGTTGCGAATTACACGCTTGTAATTTTTTCTTTTTCGGACCCTCTCCACGACGTTGCTAATGGTCATCCGAACGGGGACAAATATTTGAACGACGCACAGTGAGATTCTCGTGTGTACCTCGTCGCTATTTCGCAAATCAAGAGATCACCGTGAAGGAGGAACGACGTTGCAGCATCAGCAGCGGGCAAAGTGTCCTGCAGACACAACGCGCTGGCAGCGACGAGAGAGAGAGAGAGAGAGAGAGAGAGAGAGAGAGAGAGAGAGAGAGGGAGGGAGGGAGGGAGAAGCAGAAAGAGAGAGACCCTCGGTATTACATGTATTACAATAGACGCGACAGTTGCCTGTGCTCGTCCTGGGCGACAAGGCAACCGTGAATAATACATATAAATTATTCTCACTCACGGAGAGAAATGACAGAGACGAAGAAACGACAGAGAAAAGTTGGTATGTACGTATACACGTGACGTCTGCGTGGTATCGATCCCTTCCTGATGAATTACCACGATTAAATTGCGGCGAAAAAGAATTTTTAATATTTTCAATGTGACTCTAGGAATATTGAGAATTATTTTTATTTTATTCCAAAGTGATTCGTTGCATTTGGAATAGAGCACCGAACCGAGTCGGGAAATTCGTCTGATTATTTTAAATTGATCTGTCGAATCAATATATTGTAATAGAATTTAGTTTATGTGAGAGAACTCTGAAGAAAATGTACCAGCATTTTTGGAACCGGAGATCATTTTCAGTTGCGGTCTCGTAAATTGGTAAACCGATTGGACATTCTATTCGAATTGGAGATGGTATTTTATAATGAATATATTCTGGGGTTTTCATTCATGTGCCTTTTTTATGTGCACGTAAAACGGGATTTTATTTAACGATTTAATTTATATATTTTAACGTTGACGTTTAGATGCTATTTTACTGGGAATTGCGAAGGAATCTTGAATAATTGTAACGCAAGTTCACACATATTAGAAATTACTTAGGATAGTCATTGACCACAATAGACAATTGATCAGGATAGCCTTGAATATTAATTGGACTAATCCGTTCATCGCCGATTCTCGGCAGAAAAACATTTTTTTGCCTCATTTTTCCGCTCCTCGTATCGCAATATACTTTTTTTCTCCCCACGGTTCGAAATCACCAATGACTTTAGTCATTGCTCCACCGGAATTTTCTTCCTCTTCGGCAATTCCGATCCGCACGTGACTCAAATCAATTGTGACAAAAATAGCTAAGAGTATCTTGAAAAAAAAAAAAATGATAGTAATAAAAACTCGAGGATGTTGCATGAATCTTTCACGAGCAACTCGCGACTCGAGATACTTTCAACTTCCGGGTGTCAACACTTGAATTTACCGAGTGGGAGTGAAGTCCCCTCGTCCATTGAAGAGACCACACTTGCGGCGGAAGATTCGCGAGTTATATCAGTAGAAACTCGAACGACGAAGAAAGGAAGAAAAGATTGGGGAATAGAGGCAATTCAACGTGAGGAGGCTGAGAGCTGCGTCACCTGTTTTTTGTTCGCAATGACATTGGTAGTGGCGGGATATATACGAACGTAGGAATGAGAAGAGCCTCGCTTTTTCTCAGCGTGGCTCGAACGCCGGGACGCCCTCGCGCATTCTCGCGACGTCGCCCTCGAGTGTGTATTTCTATTTTTCTTTTGTCCGGCCACTCGACGCCGCCGGGCTTGGCTCTCTCGCGCACCACCGACACACAGTCCTTCTCGTTGTTGTGTCTATATGGTCCAGAGAACCCGAAGATGGTCTCCTTCGCCGGGAGTGGAATCTGCTGCTGGAGCAGCGAGCTTCGGGGGCGTCAGCGCGACGGTCACCGTGCAGACGATGCCCGCCGGGTCAACCGGCTGAGTGCCAGCGAGGACAGCAGCCAGACTCGAGCCACGATCTTGTCTTCACGTTTTGCGTCTCCGTTCTCTTGCTTTTTTTCCCTCAAGGACACATACCCTGTACCCACTGAAAGTTGGGTTGCTTTCTCATAGAGGGAGCTTCGGTTTCGAGGAAAATTACATTTTCCCGGATTTTCATTTTGGATTACTCAGAATGATAATGGAAAATAGTGGTTTGGAAAGATTTTGGATTTCAGATTGAAATGTCAAGGATTCAGAGGAATTTGAAGATCGATTTTTTAAAATATATACATATCATTATATTGGGCCTTTTTCGAAGTTTCGATTGCTCTCGTTCACGAGGATATTTGAAGATGTTACTTTGTTGCTGAAAATTCGGCAACGAATATTTAAAATCGTCAGAAAATAATTCGAAATATTTCTTAGTAGACAAATAGAAGGTCGATTTTGTTTACTAAGAAATATTTGCTCTTCTGTTGTATCAAATTGGTCCTGTTGTCATGGTTATTCTAAGGAAGAATATTTATAAAATTTTCAGCAAACAATTTTTTCTGTTTGGATCAGTATTTGAACGCGTGATTTTAATCGCACGAAATTTTTGGTTGTCCATTTATTTGTGACGTATATCGTTAACCTTCCGTGTTCATCATCACGCGAACTAGCCACACGGTCTCTGAAATGTTCTTTTCCTTCTATATCTTGCGCTCACTCGTGCCAATACGAGAGTTCAGTAGGGAGAACTACAGCAGCTTTTATCCTCATTCTCGTGGGGTACACGAGGCTGCTTTCTATCCTCGTTTATACATTTCTCGGGGTGTGTACGCGATCGCCTGGCTCTTTCACTCTTTTCTCTTTTCTTTACTCTCGTCTCTTTCTATCTGCTCTCTATCTACCCCCGCGCGATCGTCGGCCTCGTCGTCGTCGTCGTCGTCGTCGACGTAGTCCTCACTTGCAGAGCGGAGCGCGTTTCGCTCTTCTCCCAGCTCTTCCGGCGAAACACGATCAATCACTTCTCCGGGTCTCCGGGCATGACACCCCCTTTTACTCCCACTACCACCCTTAGCGCCAGCTCTCGCGAAACGCGAGAAAGAGAGAGAGAAGTGGAGAAGAGAGCCGCGCTCTCTTGAGAGAGCCCTCCTCTGTCGTTCTATATTTTTGCTCTTCTTGGATCCGATATACACTGAGGATACTCCTCGCGTTTTACAAAGTCTGTACTTTTGGTTGATGCGGGTGATCCATACGAAAATATGAATAGTTGTTGAATTACGTTGATACTGTCTTCGAGATATGTAATTTTCTTATTAACGCTCATAGTTATTAAGGTATATGTTATGGTAAGGTAATGTTAATTATTGCGGTTGACTATGAAAATTACCTTCATAAGCAAATACGTGAATGAATTTGCAAAACAGAAACATTTTTGGACAGATTTTTTAAAAATCCAAGACCCCAAAAAATGAATCTGCTCTTATGAGAAAATTGACTGCGTTGATCTCGTACGTCATGATAAAAAAAAGCTCAATTTTTCGTTTCTCTTGGAGACAATGTCAATCAAAACGTGTGCTAACATCAACATGATGATCGACACATTGATCATCTCATTTTGAGAATGTACCGTTACAAGTGACGATAAATGGTACCAAAAATAATTTATCCTGCGTTTGTGACCATTTCCAATGCCCTACGATTATGTAATAGTGTTGTAATGAACGTTTTTTTTTTTTTTTTTTCACACTGCGTTCCAATAGCGGTTATCGGCGCATAGTTGCTCAAAGGACAACGCAGGACCCTTTGGTCTCTCTCGTGATAATGATAAATGAAGGCCCAGCATGAAACGCGCCGCTTCACAATTTAATATCAATCTCGAAGGCGGAGCGGTACTCATTATAGCCCATTAGTAAAGTTTTAATAACGCTGGGGTGCGGGGGTCCACGGGAAGGAGGATATACCACGCGGCCACCTCGAAACCCACGAGAACCAGCGGACGAAGCTTTACAACGACGCGCGTGGGCAGCGATTTATCTTTTACCCTGGAATTATATTGGATAATATTGCGAACTCTCGGTGTTATAACTTGTTGATCGGTGATACCAAAGACAGGAGCTTCAGCTGCTGCGACTGCGATGACGATTCGTAACTTTGCCAGATTTAATATCGAAGCGAAATACTAGAACTGGAATTTAATTAAGTTCTCACTGTGACAAGGGGATGAATGAATTGATTGCCACAATTAACTTCTGACTCACGGATACCGTAAGCTTAAATCACCTTTTAGTGGTAATACTATTGAAATAACCACTTAATAGACGATAATACGGATATGATTGATTTTATGGAATTCGTGAGGACGTTCGACGTCATTGAACTTGACGTCTCGGTGATCGATCCTCGCCGATCAATCCTCGTTCGCACAGGTACTAAATATTTTGACAATTCATGGTGAAATTGAAAGAAATGGATTTTCCGGTGAAATGTGTAATTCTTGTTGAATTATCTTCTGGGGAACGATCGTTCAGTCTTGATTTACACGCGTGTCATCTACGATGTCATTTCTGTTCGGTTGAATCGCAAAATATTATTGTATATCTCTACTCTCTTGTGGATATGTGGTGAGGCGAATTCAGGGCTCGAAGAGAAGCGCGAAATCCGTGGGAGGCTGGAGCGGGTCCGGAGACGAGATGAGTCTCTCGAGATTCGATTTCCTTTGCCGAGTCATGACTCGCGAGCGTATCCGCCCGCACCTTTCGTGTCAACGGGACACGCCGAGGTCTCCGCTGATCTCGGGGGACAGTTCCTCTTCGGGGTTCCTCACTTCCTTTGATGCCGCGCACGCATCCACTGCTCGCCGCCTTGGACTCCTGCGGATCTCAAGAATCTCTCAGTGAATAGAACAGATTTTTTTACTTTCCTTTTGCAATGATTGTATTTTTTGACGTCTAAAAATTCAAATAAAAATGAATAATTTCGGCTTTACAGTTACCACGTCGTCCAAAATTTCGTTGAATTTATTTGTGGTCCAGATTACCTTAAAAAAATGAATTTTCTTCATGGTTTATTCAAAGATGACGAAAAACTGTTTAAGTGGAAAATAGTTTTATTTTTAAGGTAAAAACATTTAATATTGATTAGAGTATTTATTGCAACTGAACAACAATTGCTTTTGTTGCTCTATCGGCAGTTAATTTTTTTTTTCTTTTTTTTCGTTGACGAGGACTTACTTATTCCTCGGCGATCCTCTCGAAAGGGATACTCGAAAGTATCAAAGAAGTGCTTCACTTCAATGGCTTATCGTCAGCAAAAACTTGACTCGACGTCCAAGCTCGAGAACTGCTAATTGGAGAAGGATCACGCGCCTCACGAGCCTTGGGGTAACAAAGTGTCTCGTCACTTTCCGGGACCACTCTAACGACTGGTAATCAGCTCGTTGCTGCTGTTGAGTGTACAGTCGAGTTATGTCGCGCGCGACTCGATGGGCCGAGTGTAGCCAGATCGTTGCTCTACAGAGAACTTGATGAGTGAGACCTTCAACGACGAAGAGATGACTCTAATTTCTCTCGGTTTATATTTCGACTTCACCCGCTCTAATTCTCAACTGTATTTATGTACCTCCCGCGTTTTTTGTTCTCTATTCTTTCTACTACTCCCTTTAGATATCATTTGTATATTTACATCATTTCATAGTTTTATAGTCCGAATCATAGGGCACATAATTCTTAGCAGTCAGAATTTAACATTTTTAAGTTAAAAACTATTCTTTCAAAATTTGAATAATAATAATAGTAATGTAATTAGCAATTCCCTTTTTTTTATATATGTTTTTGTGTGTAAGTGGATTGTGTGTGTTGGGGCTTGCAAGGTCATCATTGAAGAATATGTATTCAAGAATGTTTGAAGTATGAATTGAATTTTGGTTTGATGTTGTGTTTCTAAACTAAAACTCACTTGGGAGAACCCCGAACTGTAGAAAATTGCCTGACTCTTGATCAGGGGCCTAAACTAAGCTCTTCCGATTCGCCCGGCGAAAGAGGTAACGAGGTGAAGGTCAAAAATGGGTCCGCCGACCCTTGTAATTACCATTAGGCGTCCTTCACCCTTTCGCTCTCATCTCTGCAGTGATCTCGACGTTGCACTTTGCATAGCAGAGCAAAATCGTTGTGCATTGTTCTCTTCAAGGGTAGTAACCCTTGCAGGTCTGTGGGTATGACCCAGTTTACGTTTTCGGCGAACCTCCACATTTTTTCCCGAGCCCAAGCGAAATTGCCATGTCGAAGAAGTTGTAATTCACCGCATGAAATTCTTCTTCTGAATCTCGCGAGTCAGCATCACGTCATTAGTAACCAGGAGAACTCGAGCGACGGAACTCCGGACCATGTGCTTCTGTAAATATGGCATAAAAACGTTTTTCTGCGCCTGACCTACATGCCCATTTCGCACTGACTGGAAAATATGGTGAAAACCTTGCGAATGAGTCAAGTGCTCGAGGGTCAAGATCAACTCCTGTTCCACCCTTGACCTTGTCGGCAATTAGGATGCGACTAAAAGGCCATATTCGCGGTCTCTGTCTGGTGGTTCCGTCCCTGATGGTAACGTCATGTGTCCAGAAGAAAACACGTTTGCATACAAGAAAATCGTTTGTTTTGTCCATGGAACGGCGAAAATCCCCGTTGACCCGGCTAACCCAGTTAAGATTTCTTAGCCGTTAATTGTCTTTTGGCGGGCGGCAAAGAGGCGAGACCTGCAGGAGGTTTCAGTTTCGACATCTGAAGGATGATCGTCACTAGATGGTTTCCACTTTCTTCCGGCTTTAAAGCGGACTTGGAAATCGGTTCTTCTCGCCGGTTCAGGATTCTGTATGTAGCATACCGAGGGTCTCGTAGTAGGTGTAAGTGCAAAGGGATGTTTCGTAGCTGCGGTGCTTCTGGTCGTGCAGCTATTCCACGCTCTCGTTCCCTCGTCCTCCGCTTCTCGGCCCGGCGGACTAGTCTCGGTTCACGCGAGCTAACCGTATACGGGCGCAACACGCGCAGCAGCACCCGTCAAGATTAATGGATTCGCATTGTCGGTATTTTTTCAGTCCATTTTCGGGGCCCACTTTTGAGTCTCGAGAAGGTTCATTTTTCAAAAAGTCCGTTCCGGGACGGGGCCCCGTGTTTTCATCTTCACTTTAAGCTTTCCGTCTCCTCTCGTCAGTGGGTCCATATATACTCGCGGACTGGGAAATATCACGCGACCGATTCGCTTCCGTGCTAATGGTTTCCAATTGAGTCCAAAGATTTTTTTTTTCGGTCAATTCCGCCTTCCTGCAACCTTGAAAAGTCGAACGGTCAAGACGATTTTTCAAAATTATTTCATAAAATATATAACATCTTCTCAAAATTAATAATACATATTTTTCTAGCTATTAAAATGGTATCTCTCGATAATAAAAGCGAATAAACGGTAACGTTGCTTTTATTTTACCAGGTGAAAATGGGAACTGAACTTAAAAATAAAATTACAGTAAATTTCGTCAGCGTTACTCGAAGAAAGTCGGCACGGGAGAAAAGGGAATCCTGAGATTCCCTACGAGTCCCGAGGGAGCGTAGGTTTGAGAACAAAACGAGACCGAGGGAGGATCAGGGCGTTACCAGCAATTCCTAGCGTTTTACGACTCACCTGAGACTATATTCTCATTTGCGTGCCGAAGCGTTGAAAGCCGAGCAATTTGTGGTATTTATTGTTAATTTGAAGATTTACGGGCAGGCAATCGTATGCTGTAAGACGTCGAACGAAGAGAGGAGACACAGGGAAGCCTGCCTCGTTTCCTTTAGTTGCGCGAAGAAGAAGAAGCTTCCGAAGAGAGGCGGATGAGATACGTGTTGGCGCCTTGGGACACCTTTCGTGGATGACCCTTTGCACTGGCACGAGACTTGCGAAAAGAACTTGCAATACTCAGCATAACTCGACGATCCAGCCGATGAGCTGTGACCGATGAACGCACGATGAGTCTCCGCATGAAATACCGCTAGCTTTTCATGCATAATGCTAAATGCGTCTCGATAGAGTTGCGCTAGGTGCGCGAATATCACGACGGCCTTCATCAGTAAGCTATGAGGCACCTTTCGGAACGTTGCTGCAGCTTTTTCGTCATATGTCATATGACAATTAGGTAGTCATTACGCTGGATACACTGAGAGAAAATGATGGTACACTGCAAAAAAAATAAATAAAATGTCATTGAATCAATAAATCCATCGTTTACGAGCTGCCAGGTATAAGCGTTATCAACTTAATTTGAATCCTAATTCCTCTAAGTCCCATACATGATCAAATCAATAAATCTAAAATAAGCAAAATAATATTTTATTATTTCAATGTTAAATGCGCTTGAACGAATAAGAACTAGAGTTAATTCGAAACTACTTCATTTGACAGCCCGCAAACGATAGATTTAATGAATCGATGACATTTTTTTCTCAGTGTATTAACAATTAAAACGTGTAATAACTATTCATATTTAGTTGCAACAACAAATTCCTTTTGTCGTTGTTACATTGTTCGTTGTCTAAAGAAAAAATTGTGATACATGAGAAACCAAACCGATTTTTGTGTTTCCTGAGCAGTGAGTTCACTAGAAATTATTTCATCCAAGCCCGAAACTGTACATTTTCCCGAAACGAAAGGACTTTAAAGGGACGGGTAGAAAGATTGCTTTCTATCCCTCTGACCTACTTCGCCAGGAGTTCTGCGCAGAATTTTCGCCAGTCTAAGTGCGGCTGTGAGGCTCCACGTGCTGGGGCTTTTCGAGCTGAGGACACCCGCACAAGTCAGCAGGATATTCGGTAGTCAGCGAGGTATGCTGCTGTCTGGCTGGAAAAAATTCGATTCGCACGGCAATAAATCAGACGTCGGTGACCGAGCGACGGCAGTAACCCTTTGGCTACATGGAGACTCGGGGGGTCCACAACCACCTCGGGCTACGCACACCAACCCTTTCGCAAATGGACATAGGCCAATCGGCTACCGCATCCGTTCGCCATTGTTCCTTTCCAATAAACGCACACAATAACCGCTGGTTCCGCTTGATTACAATCGCTATTATTTACAAGCTGTAAATTATTGAAATTTCGAAAGTACTCAACTCCGTTTCTTCCATTTACAAAACTCCCTTCGGTCTTCAAACTCTTTCTCCGGTAACCCTTTCACTCCGCTTGTCTCGTCCTATCTTCCGCGCATCTCTCAAGCCCTTCATACATAACTTTCCAGAAATTCCTTTCAACAATTTGATACGCGTGGGTTGATACGTGTCAGGATTTGAGATTTTCCAAGATGGGCCAGCCTGCGACCATCGAGATCCATCCACTTTGCCCGCGATAGGTTGGCAGGCTCAAGCTCTTAAAGTTTCCACGGTGAAACTTTGATGAGTCTATCGAACGCCATTATTCCGCGAAGGCGACCCTCTCCACGCTGCCAGCCATCGTCTTACCCCGCGACGTTCTCTCCTTCCGCGTTCTTTAATCATTCAAAGTGAATCAATCACCGATCCGGCGGGAGCCTCTTGCAATCGCCCAGTCACTCTCCGCTCTCTCCCTCACTCTCACTGTCTCTACGTCATCCTGGAAAACTTTGTATCCCTTGTTCTGGATCGGCATCGTGAGGGCCTCCCTCGACGACACGACAGAAACGACGATGTTATCAAAAGCAGGAGAGACTTCCTCCAGCGAGCTTCTTGAACGACTTGTCTCTCCCGACTCCCCCTTAACCACAGATGTCTCCAATTATGAGACTCCTTCCTGCTGGCTCTGCATTTTATTTGATCCAATTATACACCGCTTCGTTCAGAAACATGATATTACATAATATATACATCACTCCACTGGGTTAGATAGAAAATTAAGGGTTTGCTATACTCAGAGGTTTTGAAAACCACAAGATGACACGCTTTTTGGAATACGACATGGAAAAAAATTCCAATTTTACTTTAGATTTGTGAAGTTAAACGCTTAGAAAATAAACTTCACTCTTCGTACCGATAAAAATAACTAAAAAGCGTCTAAAGTTGGTTTATAAAACTTTATCATGTAATAATCTAAATAAATCAGCATTTACATTTTATGTGATTGCACGACATTAACATTAGTCAATTTTACACTTTTTGTTATTGCTTGAAAACAACACTTTTCCGAAATCTGAGATACGATGAAACAAATGATTCATAGTTCAAAGGTTTTCTCGAAAATATTATAAAGAACCCTCCAATTCCACCCCATGCCCACAGAATGGGGTGGAACGCGAGGCTGTTTATAACAGGGTGGATCAGTGGATTGCCATGCTGTATTTAATAGGATATATTCCTCGACGCCGTCACGGAAAAGTCGACGAGCGCATCGGTGGCGCCAGCGAATTCTATCGAGAGCAATATAGCACGGAACAGAGCCGAACGGGATCAGCCTCGATATAAATGCGCATTTTATTAAGGGAGCGCGATGCGCGGTGGGCTATCGGCGTTCCGGGGGTTCGTTCTAGCCCCCGTGGGGTTCCTGGCGTGTATGTTCTACAGGGGGAACCCTCGGAGACTATGCCGACCAGGAACGAGGATCCCACCGAGGCCACGAACCAATCAGCGATCCCCCGAAGAGCCCCTCGACCCCTCGCGCAACCCCCGCACGGCCACGCCTGCCAATATAGGGTACGTACCCTCGTCAGATCTACCCTTATCCTCGTCTTACCCGCCATTCTTTCTCCCGGGCCTCTTTCCCTTTCTTTACACTCTCTCTAACCCACGTGAATCCGCTGGACCAAACTCATTCCCCAAAATGGACTCCTCAGTCATTTCCATTTAGAGCATGCACCCAAAGCTTTCATTCTCTTGATGCGGATGTTTGCGGTCCTGTTAAATACCCGTACTCTAATTAATTCTGTCTGGCTAACAGCAAATGTGACCTACGAAGAGCACAATTCAAAATTGTGATATCGGATCTAACCTCCTCCTCGTCTCTTATTACATAATTCATTGCATAATTATTGCATGGCAATGAAATCGTATTTATTTTTAAAATTAACTATATTTGATTTTTTTTATTTCTTCAATTCGAATAAATACCATTCATGATTAAAATAACATAATCTCAAATCTGTACGCTAATTTGAAGAAAAAGCCTCACATTGATCATTGAAATTAATGAGGTTCACTGTGGTGAACGATAAATTGGCAAAAACACTATTTTAATCATCATTTTCATAGGTTCTCAATAAAAACTCAATGGTATGAAGAACCAAAGACATTATGACGATCGCCAAAAAAAAAAAAAAATGATACAATATTATTGGTGGTCACACATCTCGATTAAACGTCGTCGCTCATTTGAATGGCGCGGTGACAATATCTGCTTGGTACCAATTCTGTTTGTCGATTTTCGTCCGGTCGTAGAATCGATGCATCCGATTCTGACTTCTCTCCCTTGCCGATAGTTATAATAATTCGTGAGGGGCTACTTCAGCCGTGTTTGCCGTTGTTGGTGCATGCCGCTTCTCTTGGTGGTGGCGTTGTCGAGGAACGACTGAGCGGCCGCGCTGTCACAAAGGCATGCGCCACCCACCACGTCCTGGATGCTGCGATCGTTAATCAACTCAGCCGGGACCCGAACTTTCGGGGTACCGATCCACAGGTACGGTTCTCCGCGTCCAATCCTCGCTCCTTCATCCTACGCTTCACATAGACTCTCCCGAGTAGTACCGACATCACCGCAACTGGATCCAACAAGCCAATGCAAAGTTTCAGGAGCCCATCATCCCGACATTTAGTAACATACGGTTTGGTTACCGAAGCTTGGAAATCGAAGAACCAACCCTGGTAACAGAGGCCTGGGTCAAAAGCTTCGATAAAACCTTCATTCGTCCTCTGTGGTGCCATTTTCATTATACACCGAAAAAAAAAAAGGTCAAATAAACTCCAAACAAAAAAAATTATTAGTCATAAGCTAGTTGGCTACAGAAATAAACCATTTGATTGGGAAAAAAATCATTTGATTTTGACAAATCAGTGAGCCAACAAAGTAGCTAATAACCAACTAGTTTGTCGGGTCGCCAGGAAATTCGGTAACCTAACCAACCTAGTCGCTAGAAGTAAAACAATCTCCATTAACAAAAAATATTACTAATAACAATGATTCCAACATTTCGTGTACAATTGTATCTAGAATTTTTCTGAACCATCCAAAAGACTGCTATTTATTTATTTATCATTTTTTTCGAATGTTATATTGCTTGGTAAAAATTTTTTTAAATGTAATATTGTTGCATTTAGCCCAGAATTTGCTGTTTATTGCATCGAGGCATTGGCTTCTTCATGAAGAGACCCAAAATAGTGTTATTTAAATAAATGTTTAGCTCAGATATTTGACAGTGACACTCCAAGTCCGCATACGTCAAAGACTTAGGAGGACCTTGAACTGGCGATGTTCTTTGTCATGTGTCCTTTCATACAAACGACCCAACACTTCCACCTGTGATTATAATACAGCGTTGATTGTCGCGTCACGATTTTTCGGGGTCCTGCATCTTCCACACCTCCAACAGTTATGATCCCGTGCTTCTGGACCCGAAGCATGTGTGTTATTAGTTATCGAGTGGCACACGTCGGCTTCTTTACGTCAACGCTACACACAAGAAGAGGATGATGATGAAGAAGAGGAGAATAATATGGACGGAACGAAGGGAGTACAGCACAGAGAGCAGACTGCCGACGTGGTGTTGCTGATCTCGACAGCAGCAGCAGCACCACCACCAACGGCGGCTGCAAAGCAGTGACCAATTGATTCTCATTACCGTAGCCCGAGGACTGCGGCATAAGCGCTTAACGCCCAAAGCCCTCATCAGGTGACTCGCCGCCGCCTGAAAATGGTAGCTGCGGCTAATAAACCCTATTATCAAACGGTACTAAGTCATTTATTTTATTTTTTATCATACCATTTGCATTGTGTATCCTCTCTTAGCGGTTTAGTGACCTAATAATCCGACCCGTACATTCGCGGTAGTTATTATTTAATTATTACTCATTTGATACAGGCTCTGCAACAGTTAAATGTTTATTTCTGTTTTACTGCTCTTGTTATTTTTTTAAACAACAACTAAAGTGCTTGACGAGTGAAATGTTTTTCGTCAAAATAAAAGCTGCAGCTTTTTTAAAAGTTACGTCGATGTTATTTAAAAGAGTAATATACGAATTTTTGATAAGACAATCTGTGAACAATACAAATATGAACAGTGGTTATTAAAAGAAAATCATAAGTGTTAGTTCCGGAATACTTTCCAAAACTTTGTCTAAAAGTCTATTTTCAAATCTAATTCATTCACACATGTCATTATTTATATTTGAAATAAACATAAATAAACATAGAATCCTTAATAACAATGATGTTTTTTTTTTAATTTCACCCTTTCGCAAACAACCAATATTATAATCCAAGTAGAGTGAAACAAGTGAAATGCAACATTAATTGCTACAAGGATCAAGTTGAAGTGTAGGCCTATAAACGCATTGTAATTGGAACTGTATAAACATTTGGTTGGGAAATCGTAGTGATTTATAAAATTCACTCACCCACATTCGGCAAACGATAATATTTTGCTAAAATCCCCGTGTTGATTCTCGGTCGATGACAAGGTCGACATACAAGTATTGTCTCACGTATGTTGACCGTACATTCGTGTTAAGATCAGCTATCTTCGGACTACTCGTGTTCGGAGTGATTCGGCGTGTGCGTGTGCAACCGTTTGTATTATAACTTGTACAATGGGTCGTGAAAGTTCGTGTTAAGGCTGCTCTTCATGGTACGGCAGTCCTTCGAAGCATACACACAACCGCGCAGCGATGACGATGCCAGTTTTCCATAGCCGACGGTGGATTTAGCCCCATCACTACAGCCACCGGTTTATACGGATATCGTGCAGAGAAACGTGCACAGGAGCTGTGGACGCGTGTGCCGGCTGATGCGCAGTTCGTATTTCCAGCACACGCCCGATCACCGTTTTCCCGTCGAATGCTTTCGTTTCGCACACAATATGCCATATGCTAGATTATTCAGACATGCCACAATAGTTCGATAACGAATACCGAGCAATCAACGGTTATTTTGCTATGCGTATTGTTCGCCAAGATAAAATAAAGGCAGTAATAGGTAACTATTTAATTTGTTTTAAGAATTTTTTGCTCTTTCCGCTATGAACATTGTGTGCAATAAACATTTTTGTTAGTGAGGCTCTTAAAATTGGAGTTTTAAGGCTCTTTTTTTTGCGGGTCATTTATTGTATAATGGATATAATAGTTACTCTTATAATTTTTTGTGAAAGTGGATATCTATCCCAACTATTTGAAAGTGTCCATTTTTTTACCCTTTCTCATATGGAAATGGCGAAATCATTTATTTCCCTAAATTGACATTTTGCTCACCTAACCAAAAACTGTATTCATTTGAAATCTTCATCACGATGTCCAACAGCATAATTACGTGCATCACTTTCTCATTACTATTTGTCGAACAATTTTGTTTAGCTCCCGAATTAAACGTCGATTGTTAATGCGGAGGAGTATGCAGGAAAAAAGTATACATGTTTCCAGGCGTCATGGCCGATTCCCCAGACACGTCTCGTTTGTGGTTGCCTCATAAATTCATTCGCAGAGTTCTCCAACACCAGATCCTCTCGCGAATCTCTGCAACCTGGATGAGAGCTCGGAGTGTAGATATCTAATACCACGAGGCGCTCTAATGCGTTTCTCTTGCTTGATGGCCGTTGATTCTCTCTCGCAAAACGATTTACCGCAGCATTGTAGGCCGCATGGGCTTGTGAGCCCGCGTGTTATTCTTGTGTAAAGGTGTGAACGCAGCGGAGTTGAACGAGGAGAAGCGCATATAGGTGCGAAAGAGTGTAGCAGAGTGTAGAGGTACCGTTAGCCATCTCTACCGGTCAATTTATTATTCTCGACCGCTAGCTGCACCCGCTGACCATTGCTGGACATCAGGGATATAGGATCCGTGTCCCCCTCAACCCATTCCCGAAGGATCACGCATTTATTTTCTATGATGGAGCTCGTATCGATAAACTTATAATGGAATTTCATCAGTATATGATACGGACATCGTGACATCGTAAATTTACGACGTGACATGCATGTCAGAACCACTTGTATTGATTTGGAGTACAAGAAACTATCAAGGAAAAAGGAAAACTGTTTTTCGAAAAGTACTGAAATAATGTTTCCAATTTATACATAATTATAGTCAACATGGAAAAATCGGCAGTTTGCATTGACTCTACAAAAGATCTCGCCCATCTTGAGTGAACGTTAATGTTGAATTATGTATCGATGACGACGATTCTTATTAACCTGCAACAAGCTTCGATCTACTGAACTTGGATCCTGAGGAATTCGATAATTCAATTTTAGTCACCAAACACAATTATCTCTACCGATTTCTGCCACGATAGCGCTATATATTGTCGTCTATATGTCGTTTAAAAAATTCAATCATCACGAGTAATTAATCAACAGCTGAAAAACGGAAAAACAAGGGAATGTCATCGAGCATCGTAACATCAGTATCGGCTAAGACATAAAACAGGAAATTCCCTACGACGAAATCAACGAAATACAGTTTCCTGTAATTATCTTAAACCCCAAAACATTTGTCGTCCATTCCTTCAATCAAAACAAAACCTTTTCACAAAAATGAAACTGAATTATCCAAAAATATAACATAACCTCGCGAGTATCGTAACGATCGTCCGTCGCAGCCTCGTCCAATCGGCTCACGAAACACACCTACAAACTCCGTTATTCAACGTCAAAAAAAAAAACGAAAAAAGCAATGGCGGCCGGCATAAACGTGAATCGAAAAGGAAGAATGTAAAGGATAGACAGTAGTAACTATACAACACATCGGATATGTATATACACAGAAGAGATCCGACAGGGTGAGAGAAAGAAAGCTCCTCAGCTCTGGCGATGTCGGCCGCGCGCGGTCGCATGCAGGGACGAAGAAATGAAAGGCCGTCGTGAGCTCGGCGAGCGCGAGGCGAGCCGAGAGGGCCGCATGAGCCCGGGGGTATTAGACGGCTGAAGGGTGGATGCGAAGAAAGAGAGTTCCCCGTTCTTTCTTATATATTTTTTTTCCCGGGGTATTCCGTGGCGGACGCTGCTTGGGAAAAGTTTGTTGTTTGAAGCCCGCGCGAGCAGTGTGCCCGGGTTCGCTTCGTTCGCTCTCCTTGCCAGCTCTCTCGCGGATCCATTAATCATGCCCGAGTTTTGGTTTGACTAGGAGAGGCGCAGAGGAAAGCAAGAGAGAGAGAAAGAGAGCCCCGCTTGCGCGGCTTCTCCGCAGCATCAGCGGCACGGCTGCTCCGGTGTGCCGCTTCTGCTGCTGCTGCTGCTGCTGCTGTTGGCCGTGCACGCTCCGCTCGGTTCCTGTTACGTTCCAGCCGCACTGCCGCTGCTGGCGAACAGCGGACGTCGACCAGAGGATAGACCTCGAGGGTTGGAAACGTCGACGGTGGCAGTAGCTGCTGCGGGGTTGTTCCATTCCGCATCCCCCTTCGCTGTGCGCTTCCCTCTCGCTCCCACTTACCCACTATTTTACCCTCTGTCCGTCGGTGAAAGGACGGAGAAAGAAAGAAAGAAAGAATGAAAAGGAAGGGGGCCCACGGTACTTTCTTCCCGTGATGGGGTAGAGTGAAAAGGGAAGGGATGAAAAGAGAGCTTGCCATCCCTTCTCTGCACGCGCAGTGCAGACCGAACGAGACCACCTCCAGTAAGGAGGCGACTATTTCAGTTTGTATGTATGTATGTATGGATGGATATATATATATGTGTGTGTATATAAGGTCGGGTGCTCCTGTAGGACGTAAAGCGTGGAGAAGTTTTGCCAAAAAGGGAAAGCTTCTATGCCTTCGAGCTTTTTATACGCTCCGCAAACGCCATTTCTTCCTTCATCTTATACGCCGAGTCCTGTATACGCAGCTTCTTGTGCGACGGTGAATTCCTCGGCTGCTTCTCCTTCGCAGTTGTTTCTTACCCTCTTTCTCCCGTTGGACTCGTCGCTATGACAGCAAAACGATTTTCCTACTTCGTTATTTTCTCGCACTCAAAGTCGTGGCGACCTTTTTATCCTCGTATATAATAATGGCGCCCTCGATTCCACTTTCTTTTTTTTTTCGATTGTCTGCCGCCCTACGATATTTTTCTGCGTTTTGGAGACACGAATGGTACACAAACGATTTCGGAGCTCGGGACGACATCCTTCGGATTATTTTTTTTTTCTAATTCTTCTTTTTCGGCACTTGGATTGTGGAGATTCCTTGACAGGGGATGAGGTTGATTAATTGTAGGTTTGTTGTAAACAAAAATATATAATATAAAAAATATATATATATATTTAAAATAATACTGACACTAACAATTGTTTGCATTTTCTTAACCCATGCAAACAGGAGATTTGTGAGTGTCCATCTTCTTTTCTTCAGATTATCTTTATATATTACCCTGCATATGATCTTGCACAATCAGTGATACACATTAGATTAATTGATAGGCTTTCGATTATTATACTGGTATATTGAAAAATATTATTTCAATTATCGTGCACAGTTTTTCATGACCATTTATCTATGAATTGTTCTATTCCATTTCTGTTGAGTTTCGTGACCTTCCGTGATAATAAGATAAGGCGATTAACAATACTTTTATAATAATCCATCAAGTATTAAAAAATATTTTTGAAGAATGTCACAGTTTTGTGTGGCCTCAGATTCTATAAATATTGTAATTTTTGTTTTTCTGTTAGCCATTTTATGACAATGAGATGAAACAGATTAATCATAGGTTTGTAATAATCTTTACTGTAATAGAAAATTAGGGGTTATAGGGGTCAACGTGGTTCGTCTCGCCGGGCAGTAAAATGGCTGCCATGTATATAGGTACGCTGGACACTCGTCTCTCTTTTTCTTACTCGAGCGAACAGCTCGAATCAATTTGTTCCCTTGATTAATCGTCCATTGAAGTCCAAGCTTCTTACTATCGTGTACGTTCCTCGAGAACCGAGCGGACGAATGAAATGCGAGCATGAGTCGAGATTGAAGGATAATTTCCTCTCGTCAATATTGCCCGCTGGTTTATTCCGGACATATACTCCACGGTATCGAATAACTGAGAGAAAACGATAATGGAAGAAGTTATTCTTGTTTACGAGTGTGAGAATATTTAAATGCAACTTTTAGAGCATATCTTGAATGTAAATTGCACTGCATTAAATAATTTATTAATCTTATCCGTGATCGCAGTTAGAGCGAGTGATCAGTGCTACCAATCTTTATAATCGTCCGCAATTTGTTAAACCATTATAATCACTGTAATTAGCTCCTTGCGAGCGCTCGGAAGACTGCAATGATGAACACTGCGCGTGAGAATGTGAATGCTTGCAATCTTGATTTTCATTAGACCAGCGCGCGCGTTCGCCACTGCACTTACTTACATCCCGGGACTTTGTAATTTCCTCTGACACTGTTACCACTAGGTGGGTTAACACTTCAGTCATGACTGAAGAAAAAATAAATGGTTCACGATTAGCGAACCCGAAGTCATCGTTGCCATCAGAATATCAGCTGTGGGAAAGGTCTTCTTATGACTGCAGGTGAAAATATGACCGAATTCACTTCTTCAAGTTCAAGGGCAGCCTAGATCATCGATCACATCATTGCACATATTGCACTCCGGTGACGAGTATACAAGGACTTAAATTATGAGTTACAACAAACGTTTCCTTGAATTTTGCGAAACGAGTCGATTGTTGTTGTTGTTTTGTTGTCTGTTGCAAGTGCCGCCCGATCCGAAGGAGCAGAATTATTCTGAGCAGCATATTTGCCATGCGCCCAAGGCTCTGATTATTCTAATCCTTCCACGATGATCGAATGTATTGAATTCCGGATATTTAGTCCTACTTTTTGTTTTGTATTCCATTCATACAATGAAATTGTTGCTATTTTTTTGGTGGGCCTATGAGCGGTATTTTTTTTTCGGCTTCAAAGTCACTCTTTCCACGCTTCGAACCTGAAGAGAACATGGTTATTCATCTTGGATTCAAGGTTGCAGCGAAGACAGTCGATGATGTATCAATAGATATATGCATATGCCCGAGACAAATCGGTAAACGTTCGAAAATCAAGAAAATGATTCCCTCCCTTATATGTGACGTGTAATGTATGGTGTTGCAACGTCAATGAATATCGGCCGGATTACACGGCCAAATGGGATTTCAGCGGCGGTATCAAAGAGGCAGCAGGTGGTCAGAGCCCCGCGGGGCAACGCGAGGTGCCTTTACCCCTGTCTCCTAGCTTCTTCGTCTTTGCTGCCCCCTATTCTCTTTCCTCTTCCTCGTATAGCCATCGCCTAGCGTATAAGTATTCTTTATTTTCTTTCTTTCGCGCGCGCATCCTTCGTCGAGAGTTCTTCTCTACCATTTTGTCGGGGATCCTTGGACTGAGGTTTCTCGTCTTGGGATTATTAATTGCTTTTCTATGCGTCGTATCCTTCAACGTCTGTTCCCTCGGTCTCTCTTTCTCTAACTCGATGGCGTACCAGGATTGTTTTCTGGTATCGATCGATGCACGAGAATGATCGCACGGTATTGGTTTCGGAATTGCAACTGCACGTTTGTGACCTTCTGCATTGAGATCTTGTGATTGATATCCTGATATGCATAATTTAGCGAATTCGCTAATTACAAGATTCTACGAATTTGAATTGATTGGAAGAATTCGTTCTTCCTTCAAAGCAGGAAAACATGAAATGCGTATCGAAATAAATGTTGGGTTATGTACTAAGGATCAAGGATCGTATTCGACTACTAGACACTCCGGATTGCCCTTCTTGTATTGCTAAATCGTAAACAATACAGGGTTTTTCGCACACATTTATTTTTTTTTGTGTTGGAATCAACCATAATGACGTTCATGCACAACCAAAAATATGTTACTGTTAGCTCATAAATTGGACGAATTTCTTCAGAATAACGTGAATTAATGAATTGTCAATTCCAGATATAAAAATGATATTCGGTCGATGTGGTTTCGTTTGGTTTAGGTGAAATCCTGTAAATTTCAAAGTATAACTCAGCCTATCAATTGTAATGACACAGCGTGAAGCACAGCATCTAATGGATGATGTAAGTTGAGCCTCGTTAAAAAAGAAATAGGGAAGAAAACCAAAAATTGATTTCAATGAACCACGATTGACATCACTCAATGGAAACCGGAACCGGCTCACAAGTGATGTAATTGCTTCCCGGGAGAGAATACCACACGGGTGATATTAGATGAAACTCAGGCAGCTTAGTTCATCGTAAATAGATTCTTGTCCTACATCAGCAACCTTTCCGACAACGGATCGACGCCTTAGACCATTTTGTCGGCACGTTAAGAAACTTCTCTCGTGAGTCATTAATTGCAACTGAATTCTCGTCGAGTCGAATGGAATGTACTCTCTGAAAGTGTTCACAGGTTCTTCGAACCTACATCCAGACACTTAATGATAGCTCCACAAACTAATACCCCATAGATTTTCGACAGTATATCGCATATGCTCGTAGTAATCAATAGATACAAAAATGATAGACATACCGATTTTGAACCGAATTTGAAAATTTTCGATCTGTTTCCTTCAACCTTGTCGTTGATTGTCCATAATGTTCGACGATAAATTATTGTCACGATTACCTGAAGAGTAAAACAATGTCAGCTATTTTTTGAGCTTGAACAAACCCAGATGACTCTAAACCTAATGGAAAAGATACTTTGCATCTCACCTAAACTTTTAATGGGTTTTATCCGATATTGTCCTGATTGTCAAATTGATTACCCAAATAGACAAAACAATGTTATGATTTTTCCAGATAACTTCAGGATGACACCTGAGGTGGTCTCCCCATCGCAATAGGATCATGACAGAGCATTTATAATGCAACCCAGAAGACTATGATGAGGTAGGTACGAAACTAGCATGCCGATGGTCACGAAAGTATTCTTTGCATGTTGCAGAGGCAATGAGGATCGAATTTGGCCTGACTCCAGACTCGGTCAAAGAGTTAACGTCACGATCCTGTTGAGATGAGTCGGGAATCGTTCTCTCGCTCGACGAAATACAAAATTGCATCGGACTGGACCATGCGGGCGAGATGAGAAGAAGATGCTGCTGCTGCTGCGGCAGCGGCTGCGACGGCGGAGGTCGGGGAACAAGAAGAAGGGAACGTGGAGGATTGGACGAACGACGACTCTTGGTCGGGGCACCGAGTCATCATTAATATTGTACAGCACGGCGGCGTCGGCTCGTCACTACGTCAGATCTATGCCGACCTCTTTGCCCATCCGCGGGTTCCCGGCGAACGATATGGGTTCCATTTCGCGCTTGGACTTTCCAAACCATGCCAACCATTATCAACTTCTTTTTTTTTTTTTGACTCTATGAAATTGGATTTGAAAACTTAATTCCTACAGCGACATTCCTATGAAGTGACGAGATACGGAAATGGGTTTTAATCAATGGCGACTTCCTGTGGCGACAATGTTTGTGTTAAAAAAGTATAAAATAGTGGCTTTGAAAAAGTGGTTTGTAAATATTTTTCGGTAAAATGGTACGACAAAATTATGAATGTTCTTAGAAATATATCTTCGGATCCTAATCGAAGTTGTGTTGAAGCTATAACAAAATGGAGCGTCTTTTACAATCGTCTTCAACACGATATGCTCATCTGTCCCAAGATCCAATGCAGTGGACAATCAATATTAACTACAATAATCAGTAATTAAAACCTCACGCGATGGGTGACGAATATGCAATTTCAGAGTTACATTTTGTTTATCTTGAAATGAATGAAAAGCGAAATGATGTGGCAGCAATGTTTCCTTCTTGTGATGCACCATCGACTCCACCATAAAACTCGCCAGATTTGAAGAGAAAATCATTTTATATTCACTTTCTAATAGTCTTTATGAAATGACATTTGCCTATGAAAATATGTATAAACGATAGATTATTTTTATCTTTACCATATTTCCATTGAGAAAAATGTCCACTTGAATGCATGCATAGAATTCTTCAGCAAAATGGATGCGCATCACCGGTTTCCGTGGAGAGCCATTATATTTCATATATCCCCAAAACGAGATTAAATTTTTCATGTCTAACGTGGACTCGAATTCTCAATACGAATTCCTCCTGCCGAGAATCAGCATAATAAGTATTTCGAACGTGCGCTTGCATAATGCGAGAGCTGCAAAGGGTTGTACGTAATTCTATGGACAGAACGAACGATTTCGTGACTACGCGATGAAATTTGGGGACCAAAATGCAGACAGGGTCTTCAGTGATAGCCTTGATCGAGGAGGTGCCATCAGTCACCCGTCACACATCAGTGATCACCCAGGAAGGCTGTTCATTATATTTAATTATTGCTCTCTTTATCTCCAGAAGAGAATTTCTTCTGTAGCCACGTGGATTTTCAAACAGTTTGCGCAAGGACGTCGTTTAATTTCATAGTCAACCCTTCCACTCAGTGTTTAGGGATACCAAGCAACCCTCCTTACGTGCTGACGCGGACATCGCGATGGAGAACTTCTACCAGTGCACGCTTATCACAACCCTTCCATCGATTTCGCTCTTCTGAGCTTCCCTCCTTTATATGGGACCAACTGATATGTGAACTGAAGGGTGGAAAAAAAATGTTGTCCTAAAAGAGTATTATAATAGTATTCAAATAAAAAGTATGAGGAGTGTGTAATACTGTACGAAATCATGCTCCAATCATACTTACATTCAAGTATTAAGTACGAAATAAGCAAACGAAAAAATGGTCAAGTATTTTTTTTTATTTAGTTTAAAAATTAGTTGATCTTATTTTTCTAATTTTGAAATGATTTTCCTTTTTTCATACTATTTTATTGGTCTTTTTCTATTATTATTACTATTTTTTTTTTTTTTGCGATTCCGATCTGTCATGACAAAAATCATCGCAATACTTTTGTATTCTCGAGTTTCGATACTGGCTGGGAAATTTTGCGAATGAACGTGATGCCGAAAACGAGGCTTTACTCTGAACGTGGCCACTCTTACATTTGCGCGACGAAACCTTCTCCCCTCGCGACGTTAGCAGCCCAACCGCGCCGTCGGCAGCGAGGCAACAGCACCCTCTTTCCTTGTCACGTAAATCATTAATCTTTCTATGTTTTCTCACACACTCGGATGTGGATTTAGAACTGGAGTCTCGGGGGTATCTTGGCCCGACGTCTCCTCATTCTCGGGCTCTCGACAATGCTCCTTTTCTTTTAGCGCCTTTACTCTTGAATTCAACTTATTCGGTCCACCGTCTCTCCCTCTGCATTATCCACGCTCGGCAGCATTTTCGTGTGTGGATAAACCCATCGCTACAATACGTGGTTCCGAAGACGAGGGAATTTCAGAAGATTTTTTAACCAACTTGTTACACTGTATTTTGTGGCAAATTTTTTTCCCAAGCAATAATTATTTTTTCGGAGCATTTGCTTCGTTTGTGTGTTAGGATTAATTTTGCATATTGAGGAGTGATCGTGGTTAAAAATGATTTCAAAGGTAAATTATCGTGAAAAATTCACGTGATACTCATCACTGAGCCATGGTGAAATTTTTATATATTTTTTAATAATGTTCTTACAATGATTTGAGTAAATTTACTCAATGGTTTTACATTTTGCAATAATTTTTATTTTTATTTTTTGCGATTTTTTACAGTTTATCCGAGGGGAAAATATAATTTTGTATTAAATGTTTAAATGCGACGTTGTGAAAACTTAAATAACAGAGTCGAATCAAAGTAATAATTCCGAATTAATTTGCTCGTTTATTACATAAATAAATAGATACTATTTGTTTGGTTATGCCATTAGATCATCGCTTTCGAATATACGCAATTTCAGCAAATGAGAAATGAAGTAGCTTCCGCCTGGCTTTAGTTGAAAGCATTTTTTGGCATTATTGGTCCTTTTTTACCAATGTAATACGAGGTTTAATAGATTATTGATACCAGATTATTTTCGGAATAAATAAACAACTACAGTGATTTTCGAAAAAACGTAGTATACATTTCATTTTTTTTTTTATGGGTAGCGATTCGATTTTTCCATTGCGGTGTAAGCACGTCACACGTACATACGCTTATTCATAATAAAAATGGTTTCTTCCATTCGAGGGATTACAACGTATATTCTATAATGAGTTATGACCTTTTTCTTTGATTTGTATAGTCGTGACGAGTTGCGAAATCGCGTTCTTGGCCATTAGTCGGTGCGTTAGACTGCGCGAAAAGTGGACAGCACGTCGGCGTGGTAGTAATTACACTCGTGCATGCACTTCATTAGCAACGAACGAACTCTACTGTTGCATAACGCATGACGGTTGCAGCCACGCGATTTTATTATAAGGAATATTAAAGATCGATACACGCGTCAATAGTAGAGACTTTTTCAAAATTCATTTTCCGCCTGCTAATTACTGTTCGATGAAACGACGATCTCAATCTCCATGTAGACGTACAATTTCGTGTGGGACAAGGTGTTAAAAGGTTTCGTCTAATTATTTATTTCGATTCGTAGAAAAAATCACAAGACTTTTGAACCACTGTCATTTCACTTGTGGAGCTCCCTGTACAAAAATGCATCGTTATATCTATTTATGAACGTCATTATCGTAAATCAATGCATAATAGGTCGTGACTCGGGGGTGATGTCACATCACCATTGACAGCATCTTCTCGGCTGGCAATTACGACCGGAATTGATGATTTCCCATTTTTTGTTCCACGTTTCCATATTTTCATAATAATTTATGCCTCCTCGACGACCATGGGGAAAACCTTTTTTTTCCTCGACAATTATAACCACTTTTTGTTTGAGTGGAAACTCCAAATTTGTACCGGGGATTATTATACTTAGAAATTAAGGAATGTGAATGACGGTCAAAATAAATGTGATTTTTTTGGAATGCGTTGAAGTAAAAGAAAATTTTACACATCTTAGCTGATTCAAGGCAATTTGCTCACAAAAATTTCATCACGTGCAAATACATACTATTTTTTTGTGTGTTTCAGGTCGACGATACGTCTATAGTGACTAAAGCTATTAAATACTAAACACAGCTTACAGCAGATGAAGTATAATGTCTAATTGATATCGAAAACTAATAAATCGATCAGGAGTCAAAGTTTCGTTGTTTCAGACCACCGTAGCACTGTATGCACCACACAAACCTCTCTAGAACCGAATTTGTCGCCTCTTTTCAAACAAATTCGGATCTACAGGGTAGATGTAGAGCATTAACTGGGCCTTCTTCGGGCGATTAAATCGCTCGATTAATTAGTTTCACTTTTTACGTACTACACAGCTCGCTCATCAGTTGGCCCAGTGTAGATATAGCTTTTCTTCCACGTTTCTGGCCATGCAGGCAGCAGGCAAATCTGAAAAAAAAAAAAAAAAAACCAAATGAAACATCTGAATTAGTCAATAATCACAAAACGAAAGTGGCATCAATGTCAATACACGGTAAAAGCGTTCGATTGTAAGTATTTTCAATTTGTTTTTTGTTGTGATTGTAAGGAGAGCGTTGAATGACAGAAAAACGCAACGTAATTGGCGCTCTTCAGGGGCTTCATCACGTTTCTTTTTCGTCTACTGGCCCCCACAGCTGTTCACGAAATTGGCTCTTTTCGTCGAGTCATTTAACACGGAAGGATCCACTACAAACAAACTGTCTGGGCTTGAACCGGCGCTTTTTAATCGGACATTGCTTTTTAGCGATCTCATCGGCGTTCGCGCGAAAAATACTTTTCGTTTCACCGTCGAACAAACCCATTTGTTAATTTGCCTAACATTGCAAACATTTTTGCACGGTGAAGTTTGATGTACAATCTCATTATGCATCTTATCATTGCATGATTAAGGGGTGCAGTCAAGCCCATTTTAATTAGGAGAAATTGCATTTATGCAAAGAGTATTAAAGAGTTTAACCCCTTCACCGTGAGGCGCTCATATATTCATATGAAAAGGGCGTGTCACCCTTAAGAGCAATTGTTTCATAACGAAACGCCTTTATTCTGTTTGCATAATTTTGGAACGACCATCGTTACTATTTTCAATGTCATTCGATCTCATTATCTTCTGTAATTGCAACAAATATGTCATAAATATCAATAGCATTTCAGAAATATTTCGTAAAATTGTGATCAACTTGAATAAATATGTATTCGAATAAAAAAGACAATAAAACAGAAGTGGATTCTCAACTTTTTTTTGTCATGGTTCATTTGAAATAATTTTATATGCGATCTCTTCAATCTCGTTGGGAAAGTCATAGTTTTTGTCTTCACGTACCGAGAGAAATTGCAATAAATGTTTTACCACTATCAGACGTGTGCGTGAAAAAATGACGAGTCAAAGGGTTAAAACGTCTCCACCCATCTTGGACTTGTTGACGTTGCTTTTCACCAGCAGCAGAAAATTAAAAGTAATCATGCGGATTAAAGGTAAAAGAAAGTTGTAACTGGAGTCAATGAGTTCAGGCATAAAGAAAAAAAATGCGGAGAGAGCGATAATGGGTCTGTAAAATACGCATAGTGAAAGGCGAACAGAGGTCGGTGTTGTATCTATGAATAGAGTGGAATAAATCGTGACCATTCGTTAGACCAAACAGTGGAAATGCTCAATAATGTATTCGCGATTGATGTAGCAAACTTGACGAGGTTGAATGTCACTCGACGCATCGATACACGAAGAGAATTTCTTCGGACTCGCTGATATAAAAAAGTGAGAGAGATTCTCATGCAGTTTTGCAGGTGGAAAATGTTACTTTCATTTGATAATATTAATCATACACAAAAAAAAGTGTAAGTGTGAACGCTTACATTGATAATTATTGCCAATGGAAGACTTTATTTATAAATCTGTGTATTGAATTTAATATGGTACAAAAATGAGGTACTTTTATTTTAAATACAACTTTTTGACGATTTTTGTGTTACGTACATCACAGTTGTATATCAAATTTAATAAACCAAGTTTTTGAAAAAAAGCATGCACGCTACTGGCATTTTTTGTTGAATTGTTTAACCGTGTGAAAAATATTAACATTCGTATGGTATGTTTTCTGGGCTTATGACGATGCAAATAATTTTTATTATACTTTTTTAAGCGGAAGATTTCAAAATTGTGTCTTTTGAGTTTCGGAGCAATTTTAAAATCTTGCATAAGAATTTTCAATATCAATTAACCGATTGTCAGTCATTTCGTTGCACGGATACAAATGAGGACTATATATGATAGTGCCAAAATATTTTTCGATTCCAACCCTTAACATAAATAAAACGAATTAAAAAAGAATTTAGCGAAATCGGAGTGCCGGTTCACAATTTCGTTTTTATTCCATGGAATTTCAAGTTTTACTCCAAAAGTAGCAGAAAATCTTTGTAAATAGTCGAATTTGCAACAAACAGAAAATTTTCCATCATACAAATATTAAAAAAAAAAGCATACACACACAACATTATCAACAAACAATTGTCCTGCTCTTTTTTTTGCTAAAACAAGAAATTCCCATTACCGATAAATTTCCGTGGGCGCTTATCGACACAAACTTGTTCTCAAAAGTGCAGAAATGTGCATTTTCATTTAACCATGTATTCGCATTGTTTTCGCTTCACGTACATATTAAAAATTGTTTATCGAATGAAAATTACTTCTCTATCTTGAGCAGTGGTTTCCTACGTTGGAACGCTGGTGATGATCGTCTCGCTGAAAAATTTTAATAATCCGTTAAAATTTTGGAAAAAATTCATTGTTCTCTTCGAGGTTCGTTAATTGAAATGTTAGTGATAGCAGGTAAATCGTCGGAGAAATTATGCTCCGTCATCTGGCACACTTCTTACCTTACGTGCAAACATCACCCGGGACTATCCCAATGCTAGGGAGAGAAAGAGAGACCGACAGAGCGATCGTTACACCTGCACTGCTGATATACTATAGTGATTGATTCGACCGGGCCTCCTCGCGGTGGAACATCCAGTCGCGCCGGTCTGCGATCCGTTAACGGCCCGAAGATGACACAGCCGATCGCAGCAAGGTCGTGTTTCTCATCTCATCTTAGCGGTACAACTCTTTCCGTTCTCGAGTGGTTGTGCTCCTTCGCATCCGTGACGATGCACCATCGACAATACCGGGTTACTTGGTCAACGTGTCATCATCCATGGTTTCTGCAATCGAAGAGCAAAACGGTTAAAATGTATGCACTATCTTCTCATACTCGAAATTGTTACAACAATAAGATGCATTTTTGGAATGTCCTTCAGTGTGTAAAAAATATTTTTTTAAAGCACTAGTGAATCTTTTTTCATTTTATTTTCAATAAATTGATTTTCTTGGTATCAAGAAAAAACTGGGTTCAAACGAATATGTTTATGTTAATAAAATTGTGAAAACTGAGAAATATAGAAAGTTGGTTTGAATATTAAATGTTATATTTCTCGGTAGAGTCATTTTATAAATCTACCAAGAAATTTCATGTTCTGAATTTCATAAATAACTGCGACTGTGCTTAATATCCAAAGTCGACATATTTCTTATGTGGAAACAGCAATACATTTTTTAGAAATTGCTGGTAACAAGAATTTTAGAAACGTTTGGATATAATTAAATTATATATTTTTCGGTGCACTTGAATAATATAAGCCGAAAAATATCCTGGAATTTTCGTATTATTGCATGCATGCAAAATAATTTGGGCGAAAGTGCAGACGTGTAGAGAAAAATAAAAAATTGTTTCTACTTCATGAAAAAAATTTCTAAATTGAAACATAATTTACTACTTCAGTTCCTTATCAAACCTCGTTGGATAACTTTTCCGTAGAAACAACAATTTGATAATACTCATAATATTTTTTATCCCGTTACTGATTAATATTTAAAACTATTGTGTAATGAGCTATGGAATCTACCTGGTCAGCAATGAATTCATGAATACCTGCATATTTACATCAATGTGGCCGTGCATAAATTAAATACAATATCGCAATAAAAAATTAATTAAGAATCCCGAATTATGCGACCTCCACAATGGCACAATTATTTAATCTTTCACAGAGTCTATAGCATTCCGGTGAATAAAATTGCAATTGTATCCGATTTTCATTTTTCATGATCACGCCTTTAGCATTCAATAACAGCGTCTGACTTTATCGATGTTGAGACCAATTTTCGTGTTGCCCGAGATTAGGATTACCGTCGAGTTCTGTGTACAAAACGAACGGATTAGATACCAGATTAAATTCCGGAAACACAAGCAAACTTTGCCGATCCGCAAATGTACTGACAAGTTCAATTTGAACAGAAAGAGAACCACACCCCCAAAATTTCCAAAAGCTCCGTCCTCCGATGGTCGCGAAACTACAAAGGCCAATATTGTCTCGGGATTAGAATAATTCCCATTGTTCGCTCTGTTAATACCGCAACAAATTTGTCATATTAGAAACAAAGTCTCACTATTTTGGAGATGGAACGTCAACCCCATTCGAATGACAATTTTTTTTTAACTCGGTCTAATCGGCTTAAACCACCTCCGCGATGTCGCCATTAGCTTTCCCGAGGCGTCGAAACCCTCGGTGAAATGTCAAAACACGTCTCGGCACAGCAGGAACTTGACTTTTCGACCCACGACCCCAACCCTTTTTCTTTTACCGTGTCTAATATACAAACTCGTCACTTTTGCGCTTGCCAACAAGATCTTTAGTCCCTAAAGGTTTAAGCCGATCCTCGTGGGCGGATTGTCGTCTGCACAAACGCCCGAGGTTTGAGTATAGACATTAAAATCGAGAATGGGCATTTTCCGCCAGTTTTGGAATTTTTTAATTATTCTTTAATCCTTGTATACCAATTTTCTGCGTTTTTAGACAATGTAAATGAATAACTGTTCAACGGAAGGAGTTTTTCTGTCATTCTATTTGTTATGAAACGTCAAGCAGTCACAAAAACACGTTTATTACTTTTCAATTGTGAGATTCTTCGTATTTAAAAATTAGCGTAATTGTGTTTTAATTACAATATTTAGCGTACAAATAATTGTTGGAATTAGTATCTGAACTTTGATTTGTCGCCAAGAAATGATTTTCAGGTACAAAACATATATGAATATGATTTATTAATTCATTTTTATTAAAAATAATAACTATTCACTATTTTTTGAAAATCGAAAATTGTTTGGCAATATTTATAATTTATGTTTTCATGCATACTATGGCATGTTTAAAAAATCCATTCAGATAGATCCTAATTATTCAGTGAGCAATAAATCGATCTCTATTGATTTTTAGACCGTGCTACTATTTTCATAATTACGGTAAATATGACAATAGTTACGGTAACTATTTTTGTAATTGTGACGACTCAAAAAAAAAATAGTTGTAAGGAGAAAAATGAATAATTGGCATTGTATAGTTACCAATACGATCATTTTCGCTCAGTGTGCGTTGAAATTGGAGACATGGCCGCATAAACGCACAAGAATCGAGTGCAGTCGTTGGAATGGAGCGAACGGAAGGTGGGAGAGAGACAGAGACACGTGTGCGGGGTGGTTACCTAGAGTTTCAGTTTCGTGGTGGGCCGAGAGTGCCTGCCGCTTCTATCGACCCGACTTCCCGGCACGACGCCATCGCGTTTTCGCGTATAAAACGCGACTTTGACGCCGACGCTATCACCGCGCCATCTCAGCCCCTCGAACTAGCATATAATTTCCTTCCATGAAACTGTTCCTTCGTTCTCTTGTTACTCGAACGCTCTCGAGTGGTCTCCATCGATTTTAACAGCACATTTGACTCGCCCACTTTTCCCCGGTAAAACCTGCACACGAAAATCATTGCATTTATGAATTTATTGATAAATATCCTGAATAATAGTATTATTATTCATACTTATATCTACATAAATGTTATCCATCAATAATATGGACAAAAAAATTAATTTTCCTTATTCTATAAAAATAACAAAGTTACGTCTGTTATTTATTTTTCGGCATTGTACGATGCATTTACAATAGAATCGAACTATGTCGCAAAAATTCTCAAAATTTTTAAGTCAAGATTTTCTAAAATGGTTCAATAAAATTTAAAAAAATTCTATGATGTAAAAAACAAAATATATTTGTTCATACATATCCATCATAAAATAGTTGTAAATCGAATTTCCTTACCGGTTTAGTATTTTTAATGGCTGAACATTAAATAAATGTTAGATAAGCGTTCAAGTAATTCATAAGCTAACAAATGGAAGGAATCGATTAAATGAGTGGCTCCAACTCGATGTTGTAACCGGTATCGAGGATCGGCGATACGGGATCAGATTTGTGACGCGAACGATGACTGTACGTACCTCGTGAATGAATGTCGCCTCGATGCCTTCCTCAACGGTTCGGCATCGCTGCTGTAACCCCGTCGCCACGTTTTTCCCCTCCAGTTTAATCCGCGTTCGGTGATGAGGACCGATCGCGGTACAGTCCCTCGACACAAAGAAACTCACTTTCTTTCTCGTTGGTTTCGGGCGGGACAGTCGAGCAGGAGCAAGCGGGTCGCCAGTACCGACGAATAAACCAATAAACGGGGGCAACCATCTGCTCGCCAGCCGGCATCTCGTTCCCTTCGTCCCTCTGCGCCGCGGCCTCTGTCTGCTTCGCGGCACCACTTCTCCCTGCCTCTCCTTCTCATTTTATGGTGCCTCTGAAATGAGATCCACGAGAACCTGTAGTGGTACGAAATTAACTCGACGTTTTGCCCGGCAACAATGTTTTTTTTTTCCATATACAGCACAATTACAAAAAAGAAAGGGAAAAATTAAACGCAAAGGGCTTCCTTGTGATGAGATTATTCAGGGTCATATATGTGTGTGTGTGTGATTAACATAATTGAGCTGAAATCGACAATAAGAATTGATGCTTTATGATTGTTTTTTTTACTGATTCAAAGTTATTAATTATTGGATGAAATATACCTAATGATGATTATTGTATCTGATCTCGATTTTACACGTTAATTACTAATCGTTGTATTTTGATTTTGAATTTTTGTTCATTGTATTTTTATGAAAAAAAAATTTTGTACATTTTTTGGAAGTAGAGAAAAGGTATTTGCGAAATCAGACATTGGTGTTCTATAGATAAGTATGAAGAAAATGCTCATATTTTCCGGAATGATGTTATATTTGAAAAATTACGAAATCTGGTATTTGTTAGTCAACATTACGTCGCTGGGGGATTATGACATAACAATATAATAATAATAATAGAGCCCTTACAAAAAAATGAAGGTCCATCTATCGAATACTTGAAAATTATCCATTTTTCCGTTGAAATATCCTACATATTCAGATAATATTTGTGCGTGAATATGGGCATCGAAAAATGAAAATTTTACCGTAACCTGACCTCATCTCAATGGAGGAGGGCAGGCTACGGAAAGTGATAATTCGCAATGGCGTGAGCTGGGGCAGTCCGATCGATCGCGCCCCACCCCGGGCCACCCTATGCGGAGCATGGAGTCGACGAGCGAAATACTCTTGCACCCCCAATGAGCGGAATCCAGCAGGAGAAGCAATTTCGCTGTGGATTTCGCTCCACCGAATCTAGGTCTCCATCCTCCCGAAAACAGAGGTGCAACAAAATAAAATTTTTAATGACAATTTAGAAATAAACGTTCGTTGAGGTAAAAAAATATATATTTCGTTCAAAGTACCGAAATAACATATTTAGAAATAAATATTTGTTAAGGTAAAAAATATTCAAAAATCTCTTCAAAGCAAATCTAAATAACATATTTAGAAACAAATATTTCTTGAGGTAAAGAATATAAAACATTTTTTTTTTCAAAGCAGATCAGAATAACATATTTAGAAACAAATATTTGTTGAGATGAAAAATATAAAATATTTTGCTTGAGGCAGATGAAAAAATGAATAGAAAAATGTGTAATCCGGCCCTGGCCATGACGGCAGACCGGAGCCATAAAAGAACCATTTCAAGGATGCACCTTCGCCATTTTATGGGGGGTCCGTTAGAAAAGGGCCTCGTTACCTGAAAGGGCCAAAGTCAGAACGCGACGATTCCAACGGATTCACTTCGCAGTCACAGTGTTTCGCTTACCGAAGTAAATTCAACTCAAATGTCACTATATCAACATGTGCGTTAAACGTAATTACGAGCTCAAGCTTCACAGCGACAATGAAGCTCCGGAATCCTGTTGAATGCTGTTACAGAGTGCGCGGCAACTGTGGGAATCTACTGATCCGTGGCGTAGACAGTGAAGGAACAACGAGACCTCGTTTCGTCTCTCATGAACGATCTGCATGACGTCATGCCTCGCGGAAACGCGTCAATTTATGTTGCGCCCGTGGTCGTTTTAAGCTTCGTTCTACTCGACAGTGCATAGCGAATATTATGCAGCGAAAATTACCACGCGCCTCCCGACTCGTGATGAGGAATTCTAATGGTTCATTAACAGTCATTCTCCGCCAGTTTAATATCTTTTTAATTATTGCTCAGATGTTTTTTTGCGTTTCGCACGTTTTCAGCCGATACAAATTTATAAATATCCAATAATAGATAATACTTCGTTGAACGTTCGATTGAATTTTATAAGCCGTGCTAAACAGTTCAGAAGTTACAAAAACCTGAATACCTTTTTATGCCGGATTTTTTTTTTTCACTTCGAAATAGAGTCATTGTATTATCAGTTGTATTATTTTTGTAATTTTACTGTAGAAATTATTGTGAATTAATTTCTGTAATTTTTTAGACCGTTCAACAAATGAAAATGATTTGTTAATGTAATGGAAATCAATGTAATGCAATCATCCAATAGACATTTTTGCAATTACTTTGATATAATATATAAAAGATGTGGTCCCAAATTTATGAATATATTTGTAAAACGTTTTTTAGTCTATCCATTCAAAGTCGATCAGGTCTTTAGTAAAGTTCGAACATCCAATTAGTCGCATGATTGATCGGTGAATGACTTGAATAATTGGGATAATTGGGATAGGCAGGACAGATACAGATTTCCGATCCACCGGTTTGTTTAATTGAAAGCAAATGGGTTTATCGATGGATTTTCAATGGCCGCACGCGAGTAAACTTACAGCGGAACGCCTCGAATATCATCGATCATCTCGTTAGACTTTGTCGCGTCATTCTATATGATACATTCCCCATCTCTATTAACTAATCGTTACGTGTAAAAAAAAAGGAAAGTGTTTCTTCGAATGAACAATGAACATCCAAACATGTGGAAATGAAAAAATCATTGCAGCATCAAAGAAAAAGCTTAAATAAAAGCTGGACTGATCTGATATCGGAGAATTTTCAGCCTGCAGCTTCTAACATGAATTGAAACTTCATTGGAGCTTCTAACATGGATTGCAGCTCAACATGGAATCTGGGCGGAGAGGAATCAACGATCGATTGTTACGTTTAAAAAAAGGAAAGGGTCTTTTTGAATGAACAATGAAAATCCAATCGATGGCAGATAAATGTCGTTTTGTCGTAACACGTGGAAATGGAAAAATCATTGCAATAGCGAGGAAAAAGCTCAACTACAAGCTGGACTGATCTGATATCGAAGAATTCTCAGCCTGCAGCTTCTAGGAAGAATTGGAAGTCTCAACATGGAATCTGGCCGGAGTGGAATCATCGATCAATCGTTACGTTTAAAAAAAAAGGAAGTGTCTCTATCAATGATAACCCAATCGATGACAGATAAATGTCGCTCTGTCGTATCATGTGGAAGCGAAAAAATCATTGCGGTATCAACGAAAATGCTTGACTGATCTGATATTGGAGCCTGCGGTTTGTAACACGAATTGGAAGGCGGAAAATGAAACGCGAGCGGAGCGAAATCCACGAATGAACAATGAACATCCAATCGATGGCAGGTAAATTTGTTTCCGTTGTAATACGCGGAAATGTAAAAATCATTGCAATAGCAAGGAAAAAGCTTAAATAAAAGCTGGACTGATCTGATATCGGAGAATTCTGAGCCTGCAGCTTCTAACACGGATTGGAAGGTTGAACATGGAATGCGGGCGGAGCGGAGTCCTTGATTGGGCTCGAGCAGCCGGTTTCTCCCTCGCATACACACACAAACACACACACACATTTACTCTGCCTGTGTGTAATATCGACTTCCCCGAGATTATTCCGGCGATTTCACATTCGATCGAAACATCGTCTGAGACTTCTGCCTCTTATCCTACCGACTAAACCGTTCATTGTCTCTCGCGGCGTCCGACGGATCCTTGAATCTTTAGTTTGCAATTGAAATTACAGTACTTATCCGCCTCACGAACCGACCGCCGTTTTGATCTCACTTACATTTCGAGTCGTTCAACCGAGAGTCATTATTTAACCAAAGAGGATTGTTTGCATCAATAACATCCCGATATATTGAGTTCTTTTATTTATTTTTTTATTTATTTATTCGTGTAAGGATGGATTTCCCGAAGTGTTTTTTAATCTAACACTTGTACCCTTTCTGCGGGATCGTAAAATTAGTTTTGAATTTGTTTTAAATCACAAAACTGAAACGGAAGACGTTTGTGACTTCGTTGTTGATTTAATAATGCAATGAAATATAAATGTGAATATATATGAATATGAATTGAAATACGAGGTGAATGAAATGATATGAAGTGAAATAGACTTGAAGAATTTGAGAAATGGATTTTGTTGAATAATTCGCTATTTTGTAAATTGGATCTACGATTTATTTTCTTCGCAATTTAATTATCAATGTTGTTCCTTTTCAATATGGAATTGTTGATAATTATTTAGAAAATATATTAATTCGAGATTTATTCTGAATATTTAAATTGGTCTAATTATTTTCTTCTCTAGTTTACAGTGTAAAATGATTTAGGAAATTAGAAAAAATTGTAATTGTGGCAAAAGATTTTAGCAAAGTATCTATATGGAACTTCATGTACAAATTTGGACCATGTTACTTCTGTGTTTTTGATCATACAACTCATAAAAACAAAATGAGTGCAATACTTCGTTAAAGATCTTATGCAACTTTGCATCATTTAAATTTCTCTCTGTAACTTACGAAAATTATTTAATACAAATTGCATGCTCATCCAATAAAGGGTCAATAAATGCAAACCTATTATGTACCGAAAAATTGATAAGTACAGAATGTAACAGAGAAACATAGAGCGGAACATGCTTCGCCGAGGATTACCTAAAATTGTAGGCCTAATTTCGTCGTTCCATTAGCGTTCCCTCCGAAATCCTATATACATAACCACCGTGAAAAATCAAAATTAATCGAACATCAAAAAATGTCACCACGACATCAGTTGCTGCGATTCAGAAAATAGCAATGTTACATATAAATCCCTCGGGAAAAAAATCTATTGGACTAGTGTAAAGTCAAACCTCAGGGAACATTGAGTACCGACTCGATGTAAATCGATCGGCGTCAAGCAACCTCCTCCCCGGATTGGCGGTCCCGCAAAAAAAAGTCTTGAATCCACAAAAAATGACCAAAATGTTACTACGTCGTGAAATTTGTCAAAAAGGAGCAGCGATCCCTCGAAGCAAATGTCATAAAGTCAAACCTCAAGGAACATTGAGTACCGACTCGGTGTAAATCGATCGGCGTCAAACAACCTCCCCCTGGATTGGCGGTCCCACAAAAAAAAATCTTGAATCCACAAAAAATGTCCGAAATGTTACTACGTCGTGAAATTTGTTAAAAAGTAGCAGCGATCCCTCGAAGCAAATGTCTATTACGCTTCCATGAAGTCAAACCTCAGGGAACATTGAGTACCGACTCGGTGTAAATCGATCGGCGTCGAGTAAACTCCTCCCCCAGATTGACGGTACCATAAAAAAAATCTTTCACCACCACTGGCGCCACTGTCGAGCGTGCTTTCACCCTCAAATGTAGAACCATATTACCAAATACTGTCACTATTGTCTGAATTCAGTAACATATTAAAGAAGTATTTACCCGGGACTTAAAAAACCCATAATATCGACCAATTTTTATCATTAAAAAATATATATCTATATGTATGTATATAAAAAAAAAACAAAAAAATAATTATTGACGGTCCACATACCTCTAATTTTTTTGGAGACTCTCCTCCATCGAAGATATTCATTTCCGGATGCGGCGGAATAATCTCAGTTTCCAGCTCCAAGCCGTCATCGGCAACGTTCGATGAAACGTCGCACACGAGACCCTCCTTCAATTATGTAATCGATGATTCAACTCTTCTTTTGTTGTGATCGTTGCTTCGAGCGAGCGTATGATGAAGAGAGTAGATGTTACGGTAGTAGAAGCACTCCCAGCAGCCGCGATGCCGGATGACCGTGTGCGTCGACGTCGTGGACCTTGCGTCGGCGCATCTTCGAGTCTGCGTGCAAGGGAGTCGAGTGGAAGTCTATCTGACTGCTGCTCCGTGGATGCTCTCTGGCTGCCGGGGCGTCGCCATTGCGTAGGATTGAGAAATTGGGGGCCGAGCGTTCGTCGCCGACCCTCGAATCTCGTTCGGTGGAAGGGGTAAATGAGCATAGCAGATCGGAGGCTTAAAAAAATATTTCTTTTAACCCCCGTCGATTTCCAAGACCTTGAAGACAATCGGTGACATCAATGTCTTCAATTTGTATGAGATCACAAAAATTTTCATTGCGTGGCAATGAAAAAAAAAAAAAAAATAAATAAATAAAACTTGAAATTCAATGAACCAATTCGTTGGACAAAATGATTTTCAGGAACGAAGCTGAAGACTGCAGCAAAACGCGTCTGCGCGGCGCGGCGACGACCTGCGGACTGTCTCGGGGAATCGGCGCGGACTGCCGACCCGACGGTATGAACAGCCATTAACATAAATTATCATTGGCGACAGTTACTACCACCAGCATAATGGCACCACCGGGTCTACACACTCCGAAGACTGGAGCTGTACAAGGAGGGAGATAAACACAATTGTACGTTGTATACAGTTAGTCAACGTGTTCTCTTGGCCTCTTCATGTTGCGCCTCGACGAAACGCCGTATTTCAGGGCAGAGAGCAGACACATACATCCGCACCAACGGCAGAAACGGCATAGAAATCGAATCGAGGGAAGGACCCGAGCTTGCTGCCGCAATTCTCTGGCTCTCGAAGCTGTTTAGGTCCGGTCGTAAATCGAGGCCAGCCCCGGAAAGTCTCGCACGATACAATAGTACGAAACTTTTGCTTCGGGGAGCCAGCATGTTTCATACCGAGACTCTTATTATGATACCTACACAAAGTTTCATATTGCAGGGCTTCCTTTTTAAAGGTGCTTTAAAAAAGAACCGATAGACAAACTTCAGCTACGCTTTATTTGATATTATTGGCTTTTACGACTTCTATTTGGCGGATAGCATTATTTTGGATAGCGGAGAATCGATAGCCCGCTCAAATTCCAGATGATCACATTGTCTAATGAAGTGTAACTCTTTGCTGCATTGTCTAGCGATTTTTTTTGGCAGGAACGTCGGCGGCGACCTTGAACTTGAGGCTAATAGTATTAGTTGGTAGTGTGCCGAGTAGGAACAATCTTTTTGGCTGCGCTCCAGTTACGGTGAATTGTTGCGAGGACCGTTCAAACATGACAAAGAATGCACGAACGGATTTGGTTTAACGACTTCGAGGTCACTTGAGTAGACGTTCCAAGCATCAATGCCGTTTTCTGTATCGAGATTTTTAAATTATACAAACAATTTATGACGAGAAAATGCAAATTCCGTGAGAACCAGTCCCGCTGATGAAGACATTTTTCGGGCGTACCTTGCAAAGCAAATATTTTTTTAATGTCACTTTGTCATTTCTATTAGTGGGAATAGGAAACATCATTCTCTTCCCAACCATCGGAAGATATTCTGAAGTACCACGAGTCGATATTTGCCGATGGACCGATTGCTGATCGGATTTTACCTGTCGTCGACAACAATCGGTATACCACCGAAGGTAACTGCGTGGGATACCGATGGTTTGCTGCTGCGAAGCTTAAGATCGTTTCTTCTGATACAGCAGTTGGGAATGTTGAAGAATATCGACTGGAGATAATTCAATGTCGGCATAACATTTTTTAAAACAAAAACTCTTAGTTGCATTTTCACACGGTATATTCACCGCATGTTTCAAATTCTGGGATATAATGTAGTTCGAAGTATCGATGGAGACATTTTGTTTTACGTTTGGGCAAACAAATGACTTCAGGTGCTTTTTATTGGGAAATACGAAATTATCAGAGTAAGGAGGAAAATTCAACTATAATTTTATTAGCAATAATGAGCATCTGGTGATGATCATTGAGAAAGTTCTACGCCATTGCTCAAACAGCAGGTGGTCGATGCAGCTTATGTGTAGTCGGCTCCACCCTTCATGCCATAGGCTTAACCGGGGGGCCCACCTCTCGTCGCCCCTTCGACGACGCTTTGATTCATGATGGCTGCTATAAAACCTCAGCGACATCTGTAAAATTGTGACGAAAGTTAAACGTAAGCTGACCCACTCTAACGATAACGCAGTGCATGGCACGGAAAACAACGGTATCTGACCCAGCACAAATTTGACCGACTTTGGGTTGACGTTTCAAGGCAAACCATCTAGAGGGCAGTATGAAATTTCGTCTACTATTGCGAGAGATTCAATTTAGATATTAGAAATAAAAAAAACAATCTCCTTTGATTACTACCAGGTAACAAACTTTATGAAAAACAGAATCTACAAATATTGTATTATTTTGTGCAATATACAATCCTGATGCCTCTTCAGAACTGTCTTTATTTTACAATTGAAATTATTGCTCCTAAATATTTATTTGACAGCCACCGATTCAGAATAACGAAATAATATAATTATTTACGTATTCTTAATTATTGGTATATGGTATCCTGAAGAAAAATTATCATGAAAATGAATTCCCGTAATTTAAATAAATAAACCGAACTTAATATACATGTGTATTATGAAGTCGATGAAAGTTATACCAAACACGTTAATAAAGTCATTATTTTATGATAAAAATATAAAAAATAAAAATATACGTGTTTGTGTAAAGAAATTTAGATGAATCATTTTTTACTGAAGATATCTGTATAAGTAATACACGGTTTAAAATAATACTCTATACACAATTGTCGCGAAAAAACCTAATCGTCATATTGCTCATAGATGCACTTGAAGCAGAAACGATCTTGAACCATTAAACTATTGTTTGCTGCCTTTGAGCAGACGCTATCGCGTCATAACGCTCGGATAGACGTAGAGAGTCACGAGGGAAGCCCGTCGAGTCGTATTTGCGATCGTCGGAACGTCATATCCGACGTCTTGGCTAACCCGGAAGAAAAAGCCCACGGGATGGGTATTCTAGGACGTGCAACTGACAGTGAACGGAAGGTGGGTGAGCCCGAAGCTCCATTGAAGACGACGTGGATCACGCGGGCCAACTCTAGCTGCACGTCAAGTGTCCGCTGTCCATTCGAATTGCCAGAGGAGTTTCGAACCAGTAGTGAATTCTAGAACAATATGAAAACTATAAAAGGTGTGCTTTTCAAATTTGTCATACCATCAGAGCCGAATTCTCTTGGAATATCACCATTACTTCTTGCCATTAACATAATCACAATTTATTTAAATATCACACTCTTAAATACTGCTAACTTTAGTACACATACTACATTGAAGTAATTGTTTTTTTTTTTTATAATAAATTTTTTCCTTCGACTTCAAAGTCTGCTTAAAAATTCGACAATTCGATTTAATCAGGAATGCATGATTCACTACTACATTGAAGTAATTGTTTTTTTTTTTTATAATAAATTTTTTCCTTCGACTTCAAAGTCTGCTTAAAAATTCGACAATTCGATTTAATCAGGAATGCATATGCCACCATTAACCACTAAAATAAAAACGCGTGGAAAAATTTGCACGTCACAATAAAAAAAAGAATTATGCAAAAATTCAATTTTCAGACTATAATTATTTTGAAAAGTGTCTGTTAATGAGAAGGAAATATTGAAAATGTCGATACTTTAATAATGAATTATTCATTGAATTTGAGCATATTGATAGAACAATTTAAAAAATGTTATGTAATATCAACGTTTGTGTGTTATTCTGTTGATGCAAAACGTGCATGTCTATTTTATCCTGCACAGTGGAAAAAATTTTTTTCAGATAAGAATATTTTTTAACAAACTTATCAGAGTGATGCTCCGATGAATGATTATGTATATCGCGTGCCTGGAACATAAATAATGATAAATCTACGGCTGTTGTCCGCGGGCCGTACATGCTTGCGGGGCCAAACCCCTGCGCGATACTGGCATCTCTTTTCTCCGGAAGCCACAGTCGAATCTCAGCACGTCACTCTAGCCTCGTGTGATTGATCTACCTCTCCTATCCACTCTATCCGCAGTACTGTACTCTCTGCGGCATATATGACTTAACACACGTGCGACCGAAGTATGGAAATCATTTTTATTACCCCTTGTATCAGCTTCAACAAAAAATATTTGTTCTAACATACTTTGCTCAAATAAACAAATTAATCCCGATAAAAAATCATGTAAGATCATGTTCCAAATCGTTGGAAAGTTGCATCGGTCGAAAAGCTTCTGCAAGTCTCCAACTGAGTTGAAAAAATGATTTTTCAGACTGTTCGCTAATTGCACCTTCGATAAATCCACTTTTTCAATCTTTACATGTAAACACACTTTGCTTACGCGACATTCGATTGGAAGACGCAATCTCAACAAAATTCTGCTGTTCGTTCTATATTTGATTTAAAAAATGTTCGAGTTCATGAATACATTTTAACCAAAATGATACTTCTGAATGAAATAAATATGAATTAGGAGTTGAACAACCAACACATCTGTGGATAACATATATATATATCGTATTTCCAATCTCCGCGAATTTGAACTGGACGCAAGATAAAGAAAGGAAACTAAAGTGAACAGATAGACAGTCTGTTCCAGCAGCGCGAACGATTTAAACTAAGGGCCCTTCCAGGCCCTCCGCGGATAGCCAGAACTTTTATTTCCTGTGGACAAGTGGGAGTCTTGAGTGACAGAACTCAACAAAGGAGTTTTCCCGCGGCTCTCCGAGAGCCAGTAGCACGTACAGAGGCCCGTGAGAGATGAAGAGAGAAAGAAATAACAGAATAACGTTTTCCATTCTCTCACCGCCGAATTCACCCTTGGTCTCGCTCTTTTTCCCCTGTATTCACCAGAACCGAGTGTCGAGCGGAGAAGAGCGCCCAGGTTCGCATTCGCACTGCGTTAACCCCGCGCTCAGCAAAACTATTACAATTTCACGTTGTGCCGTTGGCTGAGGCGCGAAGTTGAGGGGTGAGAAGTGGGCGAAAGAGGAATAAAGAAAGATAGTCGCAGTCGCGAAGGGCGCGGGAGGACGAGACGAGTAGAAACAGAAGTGTACGAAGGAGAGGGCGAGAGGGTCGAACTGAAGAGCCTTGTGCTTCTAGCTGGTATATGCGCTCAGCGAAGGAACGGGGTGAGGGGGTTGTTTCCACCCTCGCACTCACTCGTTCGCCCTCGAGCATCAGCCACGAACGCGGCATCGCGCACCCGTCAAGGGAGATTTATAGCAACTCGAATTCCTCAACTACTAGTCGACGCTGGTGGCTACGACTGAGGCTCCAGCGAAAGCGATGTAAAGAGCGATCGCGAATGAGGGAAAGCGAGAGGAAGGTGCGACGGTGGAGAACACCGAAGGCTCCACTATACTGTGCGGTGTGTAAGCTTTCGAGGGATGACGGGCGTCAGGACGCTGCTCTTTCTGCGCTGGGTTCAAGCCCAGACCTCGTGAGCTTTCTGGAGGAGCGCGAACGGGGGTTAGCGCGACGCCATCGGCCTCTCGTCACTGCGCGACGTGACGGCCACGGAGAGAACTCGTAATGCGTACTCCATCGCACTACGGTACTTACTGGTGCTGCTGTTGTCGTATTTCTCTATACATTACTGGCACAGGCTTTTCCGTACCAGCGACGACGGTGACGACGATTATGTCAACGGCAGTTCGTCTGCTGGAAGAGAGCGGTTGAAATACAAGAATGATGGAAACAATCCCTGTTGTCGGATCTGTGGAAACTTTAGTTGAAGATGTAATTTCGAAAAAATAAATCGTCATGGACATAAATGTACCTGGACGTTGTCATGATCAGAACGTAACATCAGACCTATGTCTGTGTTTTACTATAATTACTGCCCACTCGCAAATGTGACGGCCACAGAGAGAACGCATAATGCGTACTCCATCGCACTACGGTACTTACCGGTGCTGCTGTTGTCGTATTTCTCTATACATTACTGGCACAGGCTTTTCCGTACCAGCGACGACGGTGACGACGTTTATGTCAATGGCAGTTCGTCTGCTGGAAGAGAGCGGTTGAAATACAAGAATGATGGAAACAATCCCTGTTGTCGGATCTGTGGAAACTTTAGTTGAAGATGTAATGTCGAAAAAATAAATCGTCATGGACATAAATGTACCTGGACGTTGTCATGATCAGAAAGTAACATCAGACCTATTTCTATGTTTTATTATTACTATTATCGCCCAATTTTTATGGAATTCTATCACAATTTTCATTCTTTGATAACAATCATTAATTACACCCACGCTCAACGACAAAAGCATTAATACATTTATTCCGTGTTTACAGGATATATTTGTTCAGACAGTTACCATGGCCATTTCATGCTGTCGAATTGGCGGGGGACAAAGGTAAACGGTTCGTGTTCCAGGCCACCGACTAATTAAAGAAAGATCGAAAAACTTCGTGGCAAGTATGAGCGAACAGACGAGCGTACCGGCACAGGACATTTTTTATTTTTCAAAGACTTTTCTCGGGTTCCCCACGCAGACATGAAAATAACAGGTGCCGACAGAAAGACTCGGCGCTGAGACTTGCTCCGTTCTATAGACCACGGTGGCACGAGGTTCATCAAGCAAGTTGAATTGGAGAATAAGTCTTATTTTCTTTGCCGAGATCCCCAGACGAGATACTTGGTTTGCATTCGATGCCCATGGACTTCCAATGTTTTATATCCTCGGCGCTATTCTCAAATGCGAAGACTCTTAATTTTACCATGTTGATCTGATATCGCGCCGATGATTGGACTCACTTCTATCGATCGTCACCACCGTTTGCCAAGCGATTAATCAATTCCTCAATTGATCTCTAATTGATCGACGAACAGATAGCTACTTCAGTGCTGTAATTGCGTAAACCTCGTAAAAGCGTAAAGGATAAAGTGAAGAACGAGTAGAATGAGGTAGAAAAGTGCAAGAGAGCGAGAACAAACTCAGCACATGGGTACGAGAGCGTAGTTTGGTGAGGTGGCACGCGGAATTTACGAGATAGCCACCCCACTTCACCCGCTATCCCTACCTACCTCACTCACATTGCTGCTGCTGCTGCTGCTTCGGCCCCTCAACAGGTGGCCGTTTTGCTCAACTTCTGTATTGTAATTTATAATTTAATTGATTTATGCCCCGAATAAGTGGGTTCCCGTAGTGATGCTCGCTGAAACAACACCGCGAGTATTGAAAGTCCTCTCCACTATGATCTGGTTTGAGAAACGATCGCAACTGCTTTGTGAATATGATAACAATGCGATAATGATCAATCCCCCAAATCAATTACTCTATATTTGATCTGAATAATAGCGATAGCCACTGCGGTATGCGGTGCTAAATAAATCATCGACGGGTGACAGTTTTACAGGCTTGTTCTAATTAGTCTGCCATTTTGGTGATTTAGTGCGGGACACGAGGGTCAATAATTTGCCAAAAGTTCTCGTTGGATGCAGGTAACGATTCTGGTCGATATTTTGATGAATTAGCGCACTTCGGGAAAATGTTGAACGCCTTTTGCCCCATCAAAGGTTGTCCTTGGTTTTGGGTAACCTAACAAAAATTATCCCAACCCGTACTGCAAGAATAATGCATTTATTGCTTGTTCAACTCTTTCGTCCTATTGTACATGAGTGCAACCTCTTCGACCTTCGCGCGAAAGGCGTCCGAAAGGGTTCAACCCTCGTAAATCAAGCTGACCTCTTTGGAATTGACGGAAAATTTCAGAGCGCTTTCATTTATCGTCATATTCTGTTGTAATAAATAGTTTTGTCTGTGAAACAACAGATTAGAACATTGCGGCTTGATCTTGCTTTCTCTTGCAGAATTTTTGACAGGCATAACGCGAATAAACGTATAATTGGGAATGCGAGAGGAAAGTAGTACACGAGAGGCACGCCAGCAGTCGACACAGGGACATCAAGGGCTGCCAGGGATGATTAATTTTTGCCGGAGCACCCTTGGACCTCGTTCGCGTCTCCACCACCATCTCCAGCCGTCGTTCTTTAACCCCCCTTGCATCCTTTTGTACTCGCCCACCAGCAAAGCTCTCTTTCCACCAACATCACCGCAGACTTTCTCGTTGCGTTTGTATTCCTGGCGCGCCGTTGGTTATTACATCACGAGGGAACTTGCGGATATTTCGAATTCTGCAACGCCGACAATTCGGCAGTATTTTTATTTTTTAAATATTGTTCAACCATGAAAGTAAATTGGGCAATATTTCCAATGAGTTATTGGAACTATTAGGAATAGAAATAAAAAATGTTGGGTCATGGCGGATGGAATCGTAGGGCATTGTAAAATTAGAAATATGACAAACAGTTCAGAATCAAAAGACAATAAGCCAATCTGTCCTTAAGAAAGCCATCTACCATTTCGATAAAAATTCTTGTACGAAAGATTTCACCTTAGAAGTTGAACTTTTTTTCTGTTCTGAGGTTGTATGGATTTCAAAAACTATTTTGATAACGTGGTTCTCCTGGTTAGCTTCTCTGTCATATTCGAACCCACGCTTTTGATGTTTGACGAAAATTGTCATTTACTAATATAAGACAATCTTGATAACCAAAACCGGAAACAACGATCCAGACATGGTAACTCACTGGGTGGCGTTGAGGCTGAACCGTTTGCAGAAAAAGAAAAGGGCGAGAGAGATGGAGAGAGTTCGGGTTCCGTTAATCGAGATTCTGCTGGTGGATAACAGCGATATCGACTATTTGCATAAAGGCTATCGTCCCGAGTCTTTGTTGAGAGAAGCGAGTCGCCTCCCACGTACGTGCGCGAGGCTGTCACTCAGTTGGACTCCGGATTCTGCGGGCCTTCGCTCAACAACGATGGGCCACGACAGAGAGTGAGACGAAAGGAGTAGGGTCTCATTTCCTCCTCGTTCCTTTCCTTTCTTTCTCTCTTGACTTCGAACCTCCCTGACAGCAGCATTCTCGTCGTGCGTATATATATGTATATCCTACACCCTACGTAGCAACCTCTTCCCTCCGTTGCCTTGCCTGCATTCCTGCATACCATTACAAGCCAGTCTCGCTTACGCATTTCGTGCGTAACCTTACTGCTCGCAATTTATTAAATCGAAATTAGTGGGGGGAAAAAATGGGAATGTAAAATCGTACGGTAAATAAAAAATTTATGATTTACGTTCAGATAAAAAATTCATTTTTTATTTAATAAGCAAAAACCATCTCGATTTGATTTTCACACCTGGTTTTACCCTGAGAAACAGATGATTTTTATATTTTAGTATCAATTAGTAATATATTTTTCATTTGATTGAAAACCAATATTATATGGGTGATTAAAAAATTGGAAATATATATTAAAGAAAAAAGTCGCAAGAACGCAAAATACACATTTTTTAATTTTTTACCTTTCAACGCGATTCTAACTTTGCATCCGACCAAAAAATGTCGATCTAATTGAAAAAATCATATTTAGTACTCATTTTTACCTAGTATGGGATCTTCGTTTGAACTTCCAGGTTCGGAGCATTGGCAAGGTTATATGTAGAATCAAGCAGTGATGTATTTTTCCGAGGTGACTAATCCAAGTGATGAATAATTATTGAGACCCCAACCTTGAACTTTTTAAATTCTCAGCAATGCACAAAATATTCAGCTAGTAAAGTCCATCTGACAGTCCGAAGTATCGAGTTCCGGAAATAAGCGTCTGATCGTACAGAAAAAATCCAGACCCAAGTATCAAAAGCAACAAATGTTTATCTCCACTCGGTTTCATTTCCGGAATAAGTTTAGATGCGAATTAATGATTATATCCGAGCTTATCACTCCCGCAAGGTTCGCGCTGGAGGGATCCACGGAAAATCTCGCGAGTGCATAGCTACTGGCGTTGCAGTGAGTGCACGCACGCGGGTCCGCGAGAGCGAGCCGTAAACTGGAATGGTACGTATAGAGAGATGGAGGCGAGGCGCAGTGGCTGCGGGATCGAGGCATTAATAAAACATTAAGGGTTTTGTAGACGATGTATCGATGTAGTGTTTATATTATCTTCTTTGATGTCGACATGTGAATTGGACAGATTTGTTATTCAGACTACGTACATAAAAGTGGTGAAGTCTTGCTCCGCTCCGTTTGTGGACAGGAGCTCAGTCGAGGCTCACTGTCTGCCGATACGGAGAGGACCGCGGCGGATCGTCGGCGCTGCTCACGGTCCCGCGACAGCCATGGTCCCGGACCCAACCGTCGAACCAAAGGACGGACGGACGTGGACGTGGACGTGGACGTGGACGCACAAACCAACAGACGGACAGACGACCGGTGAAGAGTATGCGACGTACCCCGCCTTATGCCCTGGAGCTCTTTCTCTTTTCTCCCTTGAACGAAAGCCTGCCTGCCAGTCACCGCAACCCTCCGAACGCGAAGAAGAAGCCCCATCCGGATTCGCTACCGCAGCTCTCTCTTCCTTTCGCATTCACCGTCGCACTTCTACACGATCAGGGCATTTATCGTTTTTCCGTTTATAGATCGATCGACTACATCCAGTCGGAGAATGAAAGAAATCGAAGGTGCCGGAATGGTATTGGTACGTTTCTTTAAAGCGTCAAGTAATTTCTTGTGTTCACCAGCGACGGAGTTCCTCCGATTGAAAGCGGATAGATCGGCAGAACGTCTACATCTCGCTCCGGTTGTGAACTAAAATGTGCTGCACCTTGAAACTGTTGGTTTTCTTTCTTTTTCATTTAAATGTAATGTAGTGACTTTGTATTTTCTGCGGCACGCGGTGCAGAGTTCACTTCATTGGAATATGTGCTAATTAAAGGGTTGTAACCGTCGAAGCGGAATGTTGTTGTTGAGGAAAAAAAGTCGATGGGTGGAGGGGGGATTTCCATTTCTAGTGATAATGATGTTGCGATTGTAATAATGTTTCAGGAAACTTAAATTGAAGTGATTGAAATTTAGGACAACTGCCCAAATTCGAAATCAGTCGTTATTGGCGGATAATTGTTGATAAATTCGGATACAATCCAACGCAATGTTTGTGCAGAGGCTTGCGAAATAATTATTGCTATTTCGTCGCACTTCGGAAAGTGAAATGTTAGTTCGGATGTTGCGCAATCTAATTTTTCTTCCTCATACGCAACAGCATTTGATAGTTATTTAGTAGTCAAATGGTGGATTCATAACGCGCTCAGAAGAAAACAAACGGAGAACTGTTCAGTTATTGACGTCATTAAAATTGCCCTCTATAACGTATACGTATACTTTTACCAACTTCAGTTGCTGTTATTCAACAAACGTGACAAGGTCTTGTCGGTGATTGAAGAACTTTTTCATCATTGCTCGTCGTTGAATATGTGCGCAAGTATAATGGGATGCTAATACAATCGACACTTTCATCGTCACTGCGTTTCGAAGACTGTTATTACGGAACGTCACGTTTTTGAAATGCCAATATGTTTGTCTTGTGTTCAACTTACACTTGCAGATATGGATTTCCATAAGCATCATGATGACGCAATACCTCTCGATTTTAACCGAATAACGTTCTTTGCAATCATTGTTTACGTTTACTTACGAAAAGAAAAACTAAAATACTGGTCCGAATTTGATGTTGGTTACAATATTCTCGTCTCTAGGGAAAAAAGTGAAAGAAATTATTTTTTGATAAGCTCCTCTATTTTTCTTGAGTTCTCCAACAAAACAGTTGCTGAAAAATGATCGATACAATGTCATCGGCAGTATCTAGAAATTTACATACATCTATTGAATAGGGGCTAGAAAATGAATATTGACGCGCAATAAGACATTATAAGTTTCATTCAATGTCAGGTCTTGACACTGTCACATGTGCTGTATGAACAGTTATCGACATATTCTTCCCAATATCACATAACGTTTCTGATGCTCAATGACTATACCGATGTAAACGCCACGTGACTTGGTGTTCGCTTCGCCTCTACTCTGTTGTATATGTGTACTTTCACTGCTATGCCATTATTCTCTTTGTCATGCACTCGCTTGCCGTTCCGTCGTTACTGCTACTCGAACTATATTGCAAAATCCGGAACCTTTTCTCTTCATTAATCACCACTTCCCGGTCCAATGTCTCGGCGTATGTTGTGTATTGTGGTATCAATGATTGGCAGTGTAACGAGGCCCGTGCAGAAAATTAGCCAGGCGACCGTGAAAGAATATAAGGCCCGTTGAGGTTTGTTATCGGTCGTTCGCGTTAACAATTTATAAACCATCGAGTCGATTTTTCTAATTAAACAGCATTGAATGGTGTTCATGGATTACATGGGATGGCTTTTAGCAGTCAAGGTTTAACGATAGTTCGATGCTCATCAATTATATTTATTTTACAATTATGAAATCTGTCGGATCATATAATGATGGTTTACATAAGGCCTAATATGGTCAAAATGAAATAGACAACCAACACTACCAGACCAACTTGAATACAATTTAGTGCGAACTGTAACTTTTTGTATTTTCGTATTGCCTGTGGTGCTGTTGATAAAGGATCCTTGAGGAGGTACGTACGAAGTCCTTTCCAGTAGTTAATAGCGTAATCCTCCCAGTCTAATTCTTGAACGTCGCAAAAGAACAAATCATGATCTATCGAATTCATGCGAGAAATCGCTTTGGTTGACTCCGTAATATCTATCATAAAATCCCTCATCATGAACGGTTCAATTAATGAGAGCGCGGATGTAACTTTTTTGAACGCATTCAAAGCTCTGCAAATAAATTATATGATTTATTGACATTTCAGAAAGTACACCATATTCTACAATTACCGTACTGATCTACTTACATAGTTTTCCTTCTGGTAACTAACATATAAGCATCGAAAAATAGTGCCGGTATGCAGTGAACCAAGTAGTGGAAAATAAAAAACGTCCGCCAAGTATTTGCTATAATCACAAAATGTGGCATCACTGTGTAGACCGATGGACAAAATTCTTCCACGGAAATGCTTCCAACAGTTAAGCTTCGAAATTTGATTACCGTCATTGGCTTTACAGTACTGGATCCATAGTTATATACGAGAGCATCAGAAGTCTTTGGCCTATAATGTTAAGTAATACGATTAATAATAATAAAAACGTAACTTTACCCACTCGCATCGGCAAATTACCTGTTTTTGATGGCATCCCACATTACAACAAACATAACATTTACAGCCATATCAACGGGAATGAAGTCATTTATGTTGAACATGGATAAACCAACGTGAATTATTCCTAATGCATATCCGATAAATAACATCGCTGGACCATTAAGATTGTCGACCCAGGCTCGAACGGGCTCCTTCCATGACGACAACACTGTAGACACACGAATACTACAGATTATACAAATATTGTTTAAATTTAAGGGGAAATATACGAATCTCCCTACAACCAAACATACTCTACGTTACATCGAGATGAAAATTTTTTTAATGAACCAAGAAAAATTAATATCGGTAGTCGATCAATTTATAATTGATTTCTTTTTTAATTTACTACCAACGCATGCATTATTTGATATTATTTACGAAGATTTTCTATTATGAAACTAAACCAAAAGTTATCAACGTGTACATTGACGTTTTGTGAATGAGATTGATTACATTTTGAAATTAAATAATGAACAAATAATAATGGAATTTTCAATTTGATTATTGTATTTTACTACTGGAGTTATTGACACTATTGAATCACTTATGGCGCGGTTTCTCACACCATCGCAGACCTAGTTTCAGACACTCTGACGTAGCCAATTAACTATCGGATAACCGTTGATTAGCTGAGGTTATTTTTTTTTCTTTCTATTGTGACTATATGGTAAAATTGGAATTTACCAATAGATGGACGATAGATTACGCATGGAAATGGTGCTCGCTTTGATGCTTCAGAAACCAATCCTTCAGCAGTAGCCTTCGAATAAACGTAGGTATTGGAAAACTTTCCAAGGATACGTTTGAGATCCTTTTCGGTCAAACCATCCGCGATGATCTCTTCCGTGGCTAACAATTTCTTTATCAAATCCATATCGGCAGGTGCTGGATATAATTGTTCTTTTATATCCAGCTGATAAGAATGGGAATAGGCAGTGGACACATACATAAATCCTTGAACTTTTTTACACCTCATGGCCAGATCGAGGATCATCGCTGTGCCCCATGCATTGATTTTCAAGGCCACACTTATTTTCTCAGTGAATTTCACGTTTGAGGCATTATGATAAACAAAGTCTACCTCCTCAATTATTTTCTTCTTATCGCTTTCCGACAAACCTAGGTCCTCCTTTATAAGATCACCTTCAATTGCGTGTGTCTTCGACTCAAAATCAGGATTCATTGCTCGCAGTCGGCTGAAAACCTGAAATTGCGACACCAAATGATTTGACATCTTTTTATTTCGCACAGTAAACATGGGTGAGTTGGGTCAGTTAAAAAATGAAATTCTACAACAGCGATAACAAATTTAGGCGAGTTGCGTATTTTAGTTGAGTGCATTCGATATAAGTGATATTTGTTTTAGCTCTCTGAACCTCTGACGACTGAATTCCAAACGTTTTACAAAATCGCAAATCGTTTTTACCACATCGTCAAAGTATTTCTTCATTCTCTCCTCAACGGATAATCCTTTCTTCGATCTGATCAGCAGGTACAAACATTTCAAGTCCGGACAATCTCTCAATAGTTTTTCAACGAAAACCTTTCCCAAAAATCCTGTTGAGCCAGTGAGAAACACAGTTTTGTCGGCGAATAATTTCTGAATTACACTTTCTTCTGAATGTTCTTCAATCCCTTCAGTGTCATCATTGATTCTCTTGTAAACATTATCCATCGTGCACAAACTGTTATTCTGAGTCGATATAAAACAAAAACAATATAGGAATGATAAAATTGCTTCTTGCGGTGAGCTCTAAATTTCTCGACTAACTGGATTGGGTATCCAGGTCGCTCTAAACTCTGCGATCGAAATGATTGATCGAAATACGACCGTAGCCCATTTATAACGCTTGTTACTTTGAATATGCAAGCGTATTCTGTGATCAAATGTGATTTGATTGTGTGCATCGAATATACGAGCGATCCCTAGTAAGTGCAAATTGCTATTAATATGGATTTAGTTTCGTACCCAGGCGAGAGCGTACGTCAAGCGAATCACTTTCGGAATATTAAACGTACCGGCGCCGATGTTTGCACGGAGAATAAAGATTGTTTGCGCCAACCAAGATATTGTTTGATACAACTAACCAAATTTCCTAATTCCCCTATAACTCAGCTTAGTTGTGATAATCAAACAGTAATGATTGCATAAACCATGCCTTGTTACGTGCAGGCCAGACCGACGTCGCCTCGATTCATTTCATCGGGAGCATTAATCGTTTATCCACCGGCTTTGTGGCTAACTGAAACCGAGATTCGGTGTGAAACGTCGATGTCCCAAGCCGGCACATCATTCCTCTGATACGCGTTAAGTATACATTTTTAATGAAAACGAATCCTGGTATTTTTTTTTCTTTAAGAGAAGCTAGTAGGAACCAACGTGTTCGAAAAGCCCAATCTAAACCACAACTCGTCTCGATGTCAGCGAACAAAGATGGTGAGTACCAGCTGACGTCCTGCTCGACGAGTGTTCTTGACGTCATTGGCAGAGTTCACAACCCATGAATCTGGGTTTGACGCAACCAATTGGCCCAACCATTTGGTAAAGTTACAAGTGAATCCTTCGGTTTCATCCTAAAAAAAAAGGGAGTTATTTAAAAATTTTACACCGGTGAGGGAGAACAGTCCTCATTATAAAAAGAAAACACTTTTTCAACTGGCATGTCGCCCTTAACCCATCCTAATTAATTTCGTCGTAGACTCCTCCTCCTCCTTATTTTCACATGTCATGTCAACTCTCGCAGCAGCCGGCATCAGTTCGAGTAGAGATCAATGAAACCTGAGCACAAAAGCCGTAAATATCCGGGATCTGACCCACTCAGCCAGGCGTCAAAGATCAGCACGACACTTACGCTACGACGGTGAATTTCGAAGTTTCTCATCGGAATACATTAGAATTAATATTTGTGGAAGCGCCACGTGCAGATTATTCACCTACGCACATACACGTTACTCCGACTCACATACTCATCGTGAACTTTCGCATTGACACTCAGACAAATAAGCTCCGTGTGGTCAGCTAATGTGCATTTAGTCGAAAGAATGCTGATGCCGATGTGCTACTCTTACTTAATATTTTTAACGCTGCTACTGGAAAATGCGCATACGCCATTGACACTTCATCACTATGCAAACATCAATATGCGCGATTGCACTCGCAATCAAGATGACTTGCATTGTGTTTAAGAATAATCGAGGAAACGGTTAGAAACCGCTATCGTTTCTTTCTCAGCATTACTTTCTCTTCTGATTTTATTCATCCAACTCGTGATCAACGTGATGTAATTAACTTAACCATTGCATGGAATTAAAAAATATTTTACCTGACCATTATCATCCATTTCATAGGAATCAACGGAGCTATTAGTGCTTTCGGTGTAAAACCCATACGATTTAGAGGGAAAAACTGTAGCAAGCGGATTTTTTATTGAAAGAAAAATAAGAATGCAGAAATACAGATACGAAATTAGGTAAGTAAAATGAATCAGAAAAATTAAATGAAGAAATTGAGATAAAATTAATTTGACGCAAGAATATTATGTGAATGCAACACAAACGGTTAACTCAGACAGGAAAGATCATTCCGCGGCCTTATTACGAGAGATCTCTCTTACTTGCGTATATCAGGTCGTGCCGATTCGTACACAAACTTCGAACGCAGCGTTGAGCCAGAAACCGCTGTGAAGTTGGTTACGGGAAGCGTAGACGTCGCTGCGTGCTGCACTCCATCTGGAATGGGTAACGTCCAACACATCGACACCGATCGCCAATCGAATTCCTAAAATTTGCTTCGAGACAAAAAATCGCACACAGATGGTTACAGTCATTACTATCAATTAATAAAACGCAAGAAAAGATACGGATACAAGGTATAGTTTGTCGTTTGTTGTTGTATATCACTCGAGAGATTATCGCTGGTAAAGTGTACTCTCTGAAGGCTGTCGACTTCTCGGCAAACTTCGCGCTGCTCGGTTGTGGTGGGAACAAAGGTCCACGTGACTGTTTCTGTGGGCCAGACGCGCAGGCACCCTACAGACCGCGGGCGACTACAAGCGCGGGAAACATAAAATGCAAATTAGAGCGTAAAATGGAAATAACGCGAACAATTCTGTTTCTCCTGAAATGGAAAACAGTGTTTACATACAGTTTCATACAAAATTCGAGATTTCTAAGCCAATATGTATGCATTATTAAGATTGCAATTATATGCCACAGCGACTATTCGACCTATGAGCTATCAATACTGCAAAGATAAGGGTCTCGAAAATCAGATGGAAATAGTATCCCATTCGTATATGACATAGATCAGGAAAACATTTTTTTGATGTATCACGTACCCGTACGTCTTAACCTCCACAAAACTTCGCCAAATTTGTCGCACATCCTGACACTCGAATTTTTGCAAATAGCTGCATTATCATCTGCGATAGTTCAATTTCTATTCGATCAGCTGCCGCCGGCATGTGATCGTTACTCGAACGTTAACTCCTCCCGCGAGTCACTTTCCGCTTCTTTCTTCACTTCATTCCACTTGATTCTAACATTGAGGGCGTGCGTTTCTACCTGTGTCTACCAATGTCGCTACCGTAGATCGCACGGTTACGGCCCCCCTCGCGGATATTAAGCAATCATATCTAAGCTCGATCAGAAATACCGGTTCAGAGTCCCAGGAATCGGGATAGTGAGAGTCGCGGTTGATCGGTAACCTGATTGTGCATTGGCTTGTATGATTGCTGTATCGATATTATATATAGTCTCGCTTCCGTGATGCGATTAACGACATTTAACTGATCGGTAATTACTCCCCGCAACAGTGCCTTGATTAAATTAACCAATTGTTATTAGTTGAACGGAATTGAAAAAATTTAATTTCCCACAAAAAAATCATTTGATCTTTGAAAATATTAATTTTTCTTTTTCAAAATGTTTGTCTTTTCATGTACTTTACAAAAACAAAATTTAAAAAAATGTGCAAACATTTTTTCTGTGTTATTTCTTAGTTTCAAAATTTCAAAGTCGTTTTCTGAAAATTATGCATATCTTGATTTTCATGAAAATTTGTCATAAAACATTACTATATTTTTCTGCAACTTTTAAGGCCGGTCGGATCATGGGCACCTTATGGCAACTATTTTTTTTTTTTTTTTCGATTTTTGAAAATCATCCGATCCCAATAATCCGAATATTACAGCGATTGTCAACCTTTTAAAAATCGGAAAAAATCAGTTTTCATTAAAATATATAAAAAAATAATGAGAATGAAAAGAAAATTTTGTTTTAACTGTCCGATTTTTGTTGGAATGCCCCATATATGTTTATTTGTTGGTTAACAGGCTGTATCTCGATGCCTGTAGAATTGTTCCCGTTTATTACCTTGAGGAATCATAGTCGTATTCATTATTGTTTAGGAAAGAAAAATCCGTTTATTGTTCTTCAATTATTTTTTGGTGTAAATCTTGAAGTATCGATTCTAATAAAATGAGCAATACAAGAAAAGCATGATTGAGAATAATATAGTGCCAATTCGAGATCAAAGTCTGGATCATAGGTTCCATTAAGTATGACGATTGTTAATTAGCATCCTCAAACGGATGGCTCATTATAGGTATTGGATAGTTGGAGGATTTCTTACTTTTTTTTTTACTGTAATTTTGACTCTTAACTGATAATTTGGCTGAGCTTGCTCAGTCTTGATTATTAAATACGCTTTTTTTTGTGACCCTTGTGATCCTTGTATCAAGTGCATGACATAGTAATTCTCGTTGCAACAGTTTTCATTGAAAAAATTTAATGTGTCTCGATGTATTTTCTTGGAGGTACCCTCCGACGTAACAATTTCTATAAAATATTGTATCTTATTGTGAAAGAATTTCTTTAAAAAACCCAACTATCTAATCTGCCAGAAGGCATTAAATTATGGTTTACATCAGGCCTAATCTGGTCAAAATGAAATAGACAAACAACACTACTAGACCAACTTGAAGACAATTTTGTGCAAACAGTAACTTCTTGTATTTTCGTATTGCCTGTGGTGCTGTTGATAAAGGATCCTTGAGGAGGTACGTGCGAACTCCTTTCCAGTAGTTCATACCGAAATCCATCCAGTCTAATTTCCGAAGGTCGCAAAAGAACAAATCATGATCTATCGAATTCATGCGAGAAATCGCTTTGGTTGATTCCGTAATATCTATCATAAAACTCCTCAAAATGAACGGTCCAATTATTGAGAATGCGGCTGTAACTTTTTTGAACGCATTCAAAGCTCTGCAAATAAATTATATGAATTATTGACATTTCAGAAGGTAAACCATATTCTACAATTACTGTACTGATCTACTTACATAGTTTTCCTTCTGGTAACTAACATATAAGCATCATAGAATAGTGCTGGTATGAAATGGAACACATAATGTAAAATTAAAAACGACCACCAACTACGTGATGGAATTAAAAAATGTGGCGACACTGTATAGACCGATGGGCAAAATTCTTCTACAGAAAGGCCTTCAACGACAAAGCGTCGAAATTTTTCTACACTGATTGGATTTACAGTACTGGATCCATAGTTATATACGAGGACATCAGGAGTCTTTGGCCTATAATGTTAAATTACATAAATAATAATAGAAGCGCAACTTTATCCACTCGCATCGGGAAATTACCTGTTTTTTATGGCATCCCACATTACAACAAACATAATGTTGACAGCCATATCAACTGGAACGAAGTCCGTTACGTTGAACAGCGATATACCAACGTGAACTACACCCAATAAATATCCGGTAAATATCAATGCTGGGCCGTTAATATTGTCGACCCAAGCTCGAACGGGCTCCTTCCATGATGACAACACTATGGATATGTATATACTATATATTATATGCGTATTGTGTACAATTAAGGGATTTTTTAAGTGTGAAAATGACAATTCGATATTTTTTTGTCTTATCCATTCGTACACAGTAAAAAAAGAAAGGAACCAAGAAAAATCAGTGTAGGTGGTCGATCGAAAGGTATGACAACATTAAGTCTGACCACTAACTTGGTCGTAGATTTATAATTGATTTTTCTATAAATTTACTTATGACGATTTTATATTATGAACCTAAAAAAAATCTTCAACGTATAAATCGACGCTTTCTGAATTAGATTCATTTGATTTTGAAATTAATTGATTCCAAAATAATCATTGATTTTTCGATTTTGCTATTGTGTTTTACTACCGGATTTATTGATATTAGTTTCAGACAGTTGGACGTGGTGAATTAACGTTTTTTAAATTTTTATTGGAAAGGTATGAAAAAATTGGAACTTACCAATAGATGGACGATAGATTAAGCATGGAAATGGTGCCAGCTTTGATGCTTCAGAAACTAATCCTTCGGCAGTAGCCTTCGTATAAACATAGGTATTGGAAAACTTTCCAAGGATACGTTTGAGATCCTTTTCGGTCAAACCGTCCGCGATGGTCTCTTCCGTGACTACCAATTTCTTTATCAAATCCATATCGGCAGGTGCTGGATATACTTGTTCTTTTATATCCAGCTGATAAGAATGGGAATAGGCAGTGGACACATACATAAATCCTTGAACTTTTTTACACCTCATGGCTAATTCAAGAACCATTGCAGTGCCTATTACGTTGATTTTCGACGCAACACTTATTTTCTCAGTGAATTTCACGTTTGAGGCATTATGAAAAATTAATTCTGCCTCCTCGATTATTTTGTTTCTATCACTTTCTGATAAACCTAGGCCCTCCTTTATGAGATCGCCTTCTATTGCGTGTACCTTCGACTCAAAATGAGGATTCATTGCTCGTAGTCTACTAAAAACCTGAAATTACGACGCTAAATAATTTTACATCATTTAGGTAATTTAGGTCGAACGCATTCTACCCAAGAGATATGTATTTAGCTCACTAAACCGTTGACGACTTAATTCCATATTTGTTACGAAGCAAATCGTTTTTACCACATCCGCAAAGTACGTCTTTATTCTCTCCTCAACGGACAATCCTCTCTTCGGTCTGATCATCAGGTACAAACATTTCAAGTCCGGACAACCTCTCAACATTTTTTCAACGAAAGCCTTTCCCATAAATCCTGTTGAGCCGGTGACTAACACAGTTTTGTCGGCGTAAAACTTTTGAATTAGACTTTCTCCTGTATATTCTTCAATCACTTCGGTGTCATCGTTCATTCTCTTGTAAAGCTTATCCATCGTGTACGAAGTGTTATTCCAAGTCGATATAAAACCAAAACAATATAGGAACGATAAAATTGCTTCCACGCGGTAAGCACTAAATTACTCGACTAACTCGGTTGTCTCCGCTCTAAACTCTGCGATCGAAATGATTGATCCAATTCCGAGCGTTGCTCATTTATAAGTCTTGCTACTTTGAATACGCAAGCGTGATCAAATGTGATTTGATTGTATGCATGCAATATACAAGCAGTCCCTAGTAAGTGCAAATTGCTATTAATATGGATTTAATTTTGTACCAAGGCGAGAGCGTATGTTAAGCGAATCACTTCCGGAATATTAAACGTATCGGCGCAGTGTCTACGATACGTTTTCAGAGTCATGTTGTGAACTTTCTCGGACTGTATTGTCGTTACCTTGATTCCATGAAAATCAGTTACATTACTTGGAGGCCAGACCGCCGTCGCCTCGATTGATCATTTCATCGATGACATTAATCGTGTATACACCGGCTTTGTGACTAACTGAAGTCGAAGTTCGGTGTGAAATGTCAATGTTCCTAACTGGCACATTATTCCGCTGGTACGCGCTAAGTATACATTTTCAATCGAAACGAATCTTAGTATGTTTTCGAAAGAAAATTTATTAGGAACTTGTCTTGATATCAGTGAACAAACGTTCTTTGCATCATTTGGATGATACAATTAGTTGAAGTTAAAAAAAAACACTTTTTTGACTGGCATGTTGCCCTTAACCCATCCTTATTAATTTCGATTTTTCGATACAAATACTATCTTTCGTCGTAGACTTCTCCTCCTTATTTTCTCATGTCGTGTCAACTCTCGCAACAGCCGGTATCAGTTCCAGTAGAGATCAACGAGACCTGACCAAAAAAGCCCTAAATATCTGGGATCTGACACACTCAGCCAGGCGTAGAAAATCAGCACGAGAATTACGCTAGGACGCTGAATTTCGAAATTTCTCTGCGGAAGACATTAGAATTGACGCACATACACGCTACTCCTACTCTCATATTCATCGTGAACTTCTGCATTAACATTGAGGCAAATAAGCTCCGTGTAGTCAGCAAATACGCATTTAGTTGAGTGAATACTAATGCCCGATGTACTGCACAATTATGCACTTACTTAATATTTTTAAGGCTGCTACTGCAAAATGAACAATGTTTTTTTACATACGCATGTATGAATGCATATATTGGCACTTCATAACCATGCAAATATTAATATGCTCGACAGTACTCGCAATCTGGGTCGACTTGCATTGCATTCCCTTCATTGGTAACGGATTTAAGAGTGGAGTGGTCATTTCCGGAGCACTATTTTTTTCTTACTATCAACTTTAAATTTCGTACTCAAGGGTTTTTGGGGTCGCTGATTACGAATCTGCACTCAACATTTGAAAATTCAAGATAGAAGATGCGGCATTTTTCAAAATTACCCCTTCACTGGTAAATGGTTCGAGATTGATGTGGATATTTCTGGTAAATAAAGTAAGTGAAAAGCTCGTACGTGTTTATTATAGCTTTTTGCAAGCGTTAATGCTCTTTTTTTCGATCGCGCAGGTAGGCAATGCCTGAGTAGGCGAGTATGACAACTGTTATTCTTAAATCATTTTAGACAAATTGACGAATTTCAATTCAAATGTTGAATCCTCCTGTGCAGTTTCCTCGTGGCACACTTCGGATTGTATAAAAATTGCAAACTAATGATGGAGGTGAGAAATAAATATGTATTCAATTGTTAAATTTGGAGTCCAGATTCGTAATCAGGAACCTCGAAAACCCCCAAGCACTAATTTTCGGTACGCCATATTGGAGCCGCCATCTTGGATTTCTAAATTTTGAATGCAAATTTGTAATCAGCAAGCCGGGACACCCCCGAATACCAACGTTCGCTTTTGTCAAGTTATTTTTTGCATTTTCGGTCCGCCATCTTGGATTCGCCATCTTGAATTTCTAAATTTTGAGTGCAAATTCCTAATCAGTGAGCCTGAAATTCGCCGAGTGAGGATTTTAGTACTGAAATTCTAATAAGTTCCGTGTATAACGCATTTTTTTCCACAACCATATGGCGGGCAACACAAACTGTACCATAACTGGTGAGCCCGCCACAGTCAAGAGGTTAAAGAAAAATCGCGGAAAGGGTTAAGAACCGTTATGCGTTTTTTGTCAACATTACTTGTTCTTCCGATTTCACGCATACAACCCGAGATCAACTTGATGTCATTAACTTTAACATTACATAGAATTAAAATACATTCTACCTGACTATTACCATACACTTAATAGGAACCAGAAGAGCCCTTCGAGCTTTCGGTATAAAACCCATACGGATTGGAGAGAAAAGCTGTAGCAAGCGAATTTTTTATTTAAGGGAAAATGAATCAAAGAAGTTAAGTCAAATCTAGTGGTATAATGAAATAATTAAAGCAATTACAGTGAAATACTGAAAATTAATTTGACGTAAGAATATTACGTGAATGCACAAACACAAACGGGTTAACTCAGACAGGAATGATCATTCCACGGCCGTACTACGAAAAATCTCTCTTACTTACGTATATCAGATGGTGTCGATTCGTACACAAATTTCGAACGCTGCGTTGAGCAAGAAAGCGTGGTCAAATCGGTCACGGATAGCGCAGAAGATGGTCCACGGTTCGCATGCCACGAGTCCCATCTCGGGGAATCCCGATGCAGAGGTGTCCGGGTAGAAAAGACGTTGCCGCGGGCTTTGCTCCGACTGGAACTACACACGGACACCGATCGCCAATCGAATTACCAAAATTTGCCTCGAGACAAATACTCACCCGCACACAAATCGTTACAGTCATGACGATGGATTAATGAAACGCAAAAAACGATATGATTACAAGATATGGTTTGTCGTTTGTTGTTGTATCGAGAGATTATCGCTGGTAAAGCGTACTCGATGGAAGTTTTCGAACAACTGGCTTCTCGACGACCTTCTCGGTGCTCGTTTGTGGTGGGCGACGAAAATGACCAAGACTCGATAATAGCACATAATCAAGCACGACAATTCTCTGATACTAGGACTTTTATAATATCCGAATATTATACAGATCTTTCAAATTTTTGGAAATCGAAATAAATTAGTTGCCATGAAGTGCCCACGATCGATCCGTGCTTAAAAATTGCAGAAAAAAAAGTATTTTATTATTTTAAAATTTCAGAAAAATCAAAACATGCACAATTTTTGGCAAATGACTTTGAAATCTTGAAACTAAAAAATAGCACAGAACAAAATTTCGAAGAATGTTGGAAATTTTGTTTTTGGAAACCACCTATGACCTATGATCTATGAAGACTGCAAACATCAGGGTCTAAAAAATCAACTTGAAATAGTATCACTTTCGCATATGACACAGATCAGGAAAATACTTTTTCAATGTATCGCATACCAGAAGGTCGTGATCTCCACAAAATTTCGTGAAATTTGTCGCAGATCCTGACACTTCAATTTTTATAGACAGCTGCATTATCATCTGCGATAGTTCAATTTCAATTCGATCAGCTGCCGCTGGCATGCGATCGTTACTCGAACGTTTAGTCCTCCCGCGAGTCACTTTCCTCTTCTTTCTTCACTCTTCTTGGTTGTATACACACAATTACAACGTGCCTGGTCTCGATCACGATTCACTCATTCCACTTGATTCTAACATCGAGGGCGTGCGTTTCTACTTGTGTCTACCAATGTCGCTACCGTAGATCGCACGGTTTCGGCTCCCCCGCGGATATCACGCGATCGTATCTAAGGTTGATCAGAAATACCGGTTCAGAGTCACAGAAATCGTTAAAGTGAGAGTCGCTGTTGATCGGTAACCTGACTGTGCATTGAATTCTATGATCGCTGCATCGATATTATTTATATTCTCGCTCCCGTGATGCGATTAACGATATTTTCCTGATCGGTAACTACTCTACGCAAACAGTGCCTTGATTAAATTAACCAATTGTTATCAGTTGAACGGAATTGGATGAATTGTAATGACTTTATTTGCTAATCCCACGTCGTATAATTAGTACCCTTTGCAACCACATCCTTGCACCCTTAGTACCACATCTGCAAAGTATTTCTTTATTCTCTCCTCAACGGACAATCCTTTCTTCGGCCTAATCAGCACGTAGTTACAAACATTTCAAGTCCGGACAACTTCCCAACATTTTTTCGACGAAAGCTCATAAAGCCGGTGACAAGTACAGTTTTATCGGCGTAAAACTTCTGAATCAAACTTTCTTCTGTGTATTCTTTAATCACTTCTGTGTCATCGTTCATTCACTTGTAAACTTTATCCATCGTGAACGAAGCGTTATTTCAAGTCGATGTAGAACCAAGACAATACCGAAATGATACAATTGCTCCTTGCGGTAAGCACTAAACCTCTCGACTAACTAGATTGACTATCCAGTCCGCTCTAAACTGGGATTCTGGGATCGAATGTGATTCGATTGTCTGCGTGGATTCGATTATCGCTACACGAGCGATCTCTAATAAGTGCATATCGCTAGTAATATGTATCCGTGCTTTGTTACCAGGCGCAAACGTATGTCAAGCAGATCGATTCCGGAATATCAAACATAATCGCGCGTTCTCTACGATATGTTTTTAGTCTCGCGTCGTAAACTTTTCATTGTTCTCGGAATATTGTTTTATTACCCTGATTCTATGGAAATCACTTAAGGGATCTTTTCAGCCTGAAAAATAACCGATTTTCACGATTATTTTTCGGACCATTCCTGTAGGCCGATCGGTCTGAAATTTTGTATAAATATTAAGGTGTGTCTAAAAAAAATATATATATCTTTTTTCATCGGCACTATCATGAAATGTTCACGCTGAACCTCAAAATGTACCAGTTAAAATTCAAGACCCGTAAAAAATAATTTAGAGGTGCCTCAAAGACGTTTTAGATTTTTCTTTTCATTAACACGTAGATGAATGCGAGGCTTGGCAAATCTGCATCGGGATTTTCACCAGCTTATTTCCCAGGGATCTCAACCTTTTTCCTTCAATTATAGGTTCTATTGAAGGGAAAAAGTGCTGACACTTACCGATCAAAGTTATAGTTTTCGAGTTATGAATTTTTTAAAATCTATCTAAATTTGTAAAAACGACATTTGATGCGTGGTCAGCCAGTGTGTATTTATTCAAATAATAGGCGCGAGGCTCACATACCAGCGGGTGTGGATAAACGTGGACGACACGGAGACTTCAAAATAAAGAAAATACGAAAACGAACTAACGCGTGGATGAATGCAAAGGGAAAGAAGAGGGTGGAACGACTGTAGGCCGGTCAGCGGGGTGCAAAACACCAAGCCGTGACATCCCAATCGTAAATAACTCAAGATTGCGTTATCTCGCGAGCGCGCAGCCGAATATTCTACGATCACAGGTAGCTTTAAGGCTCACGTGTCTGTGCGGATACATTGCTGCTGATGCTGATACGCTGCACAATAATTTTCTTAATTTTTAAATATACTTCAAGCTGGTACTGGAAAATGGATATTGTATTTTTACAGACTCATTTATAAATGCGTACGACACTCGCACTTTACAACTATGGAAATATTGATAAGCTCGATTGCATTTTAAGTCAAAGTTGTCTTGCACAGAATTTAAGAATAATCGAGAAATTGGTTGAAAAACCCGATTCTTTCTTTCTCAACATTACCTGCTCTTCTGATTTCAGGCATACAAAGATCCAGATCAACTGGATGTAATTAACGTAACCATTGCATGGAATTAAAAAATATTCTACCTGATTATTATCATCCATTTCATTGAAATCAAAATAGATCTTCGGAATTTTTCAAAATTCAATGTTTCAAAGACAATATGTATGCATTAAGGAGGTTGCAATTAATGGGAATTAAATAAGAACAAAACATACATGCTTTGTGACACATCGATTATTCGACCGATGAGCTATCAATACTACACAGATATGGGTCTAAAAATTCAACTGAAAATAGTATCACTTTCGTATATGACAAAGATCTGGATTTCCAGTGAATCGCGTAACAGAACGTATTAATCCCGGCAAAATTCCGCCAAATTTTGTCGATATCTTTGAGCAAATAGACAAAGCCATCATGTATCAGGGTTGGCTTCCTTTCGTGGCTTCTGCTTTGACGCCGTACGACGTATACAAGATCCTCAACGAAACAGCTGCATCATCATCTGCGATAGTTCAATTTGAATCCGATCGGCTGCCGACGGAATGTGATCGTGACTCAAACGTTTTCTCCTTCCGCGAGTCACTTTCTCCTTCTTTCTTCACTCTTCTTCGTTGTATACACACGATTGCAACGTCCCTTGTCTCGGGAACGATTCGCTCGTCATCTTACTCGCTTCTCGCGTTGAGGGCGTGAGTTTCCACTTATGTATGCCAATGCTGCTGCCGTAGATCGCACGGTTATGACCCCCCGCGGACGTCACGCGATCATATCTAAGCTCGATCAAAGATCCCGGTTCAGAGTCACGGGCATCGCGACAGTGAGACTCGAGGATAATCGTTGATCTGACTGCATTGTCTTGTATGATCACTGTATCGATTTTATATATATTTTTCGATGAACCAATTGTTGCTAATTAATCAAAATTGGGTAAATTGTCATGGCTCCGTTTATAGATTCAATGTCGCATAATTGGTTTCCTTATCAAGGGTACGAGTTTCCTTATCAAGGTAATCGTTGATCTGACTGCATTGTCTTTTTTAAAAACAGTCCTCAAAAAGATTGTAATTTAGGATGCAATCTGTAAGGCCCGACTTTCTAACCTCTTTAAGATCGTTTGAGTTACTTACTTTTATTGTATATTAGTCTTGTTTCCTTGAATTCTTATTTCCTATTTTGACGTCGAATTTATAATGTCATTCGCATGTATTTAATGCATGCCAATCGTGCCACTTTCGACTATGAATATCGGACTCACAAACGGTCGGTGAACCTTTTTATGAATTCAACGCATACTGAATAATTACGCCATTCACTATCGAGATTTTGAGAGGATGATTCGGCGAAGTTATAATTTTTGTGGTCGTCGAAGGGACCCATAATCGTCATTTAACTAATGCTACTCATGATATGTTGCCATCTGGGTAATATGCGCGGACTTAATACTGGTCCAAAGTTTACGTATTATCGATTTAACCAAATATAGCGATGGTTACAATAACCCAACTGCAAGTATTTACCATACCGGTAATAAAAGAAAGGATTCAGTTATTCTGGTATTAAATAGGAGTCATCTGGATGGTGATAATGGTGGTTGGAGCATTAACTTGTGTATGTGTATAGATGAAGCGAAGGTATAAAGAAAGAGAACCAGCAGCAGTAATCGTGGATGAAGACCGGTTTTTCTTTACGTCATGCCATTTAATAATTACATTTTAAATTATATATAATTATATGATCTTACACGTGTACGGTGCTCTAGGTTTACGTAGTTTGTAGTAAGTAGGTAGAGATTTTTTTGTTTTCGTTAGACTATTACGTATATTACATGGAATGAAGTAACATTTTGAGAAGAAACGCTACGCGAACGTAATACTTGGGCTTAATTTAAGGGTGTCTTGTAATTCCGCTCTTAAATGGAGCACCACTTTGCTTCGTTTTTTAATTGAAACCATTCTATTTCGTATTCTTTTTTTTTTTTTTTCAATTTCATTCGAACCCATCGATCGAAAGAAATCGCGACAAAGTTTAAAACTGTCCGCGAAAGCGAGTAAATAAAAATGTTGAAATAAAACGAAAACCAACAAAACAGCAATATACCCATTTCGATTTAGCAACGAAGGAACTTCCGGTCGCCAGCTCGCCGGAAAAGAGCGTTGGAAAAAATACAGAAGACGTATCGTTTTTCGCATTTGGCAAACGATTCGATTTGTTTTTCTTTTTTTTCGGCGGCACGTCAGCCGTTTTATATATTTTAGGTACGGGAACGTGTAGTCGCACGACACGCGGCGTGAGAACAACAAAATAGAAGAAAAGAAATAGAGAAAACTCATAACGAAACAAATAAAATACAATATTAACACTGGACCGAGTCATCGGCAACAGACTCACTCGCGATATAATTAATAATAAAGACAATATAATAATTATAATTTCAATGATATAATAATGATAATAATAATAATAATAATATTAATAATATTAATAATAATAATAATAGTAATAGCAGTCGTCGCTATCTATTTTTACTTAAATCCGCGTTCGTGGCACCAGGTGTTGAGAAGATTTAAGATGAATTTGATTTTGTTCTTTGCACAAAAGGCAAAGAAAATCGATTCTTTTGTTCTCTTTAAGTTTAGCGGTGAATAATAATTATTGTTTTTTTTTGTCACACTCGAATCCTGGCTCCACGAGAACATCATCGATATCGTTTTTTTTTTTTTTTCATTTTTTTTTTCCGCTTGCTTTGCATTATATATACTCAATTAATTATGTACAATCCAAATATCCTCCTTACAACGTATACACTAAACTGCTATTCGTATACTTCGTTAGATCCCTGTATTCTTCCGAATTTGCTTCCTCGTAACGCACGACCTCGTTTTACAATTATTAATAACTAAAACACGGAGCGACGGCTTTATTCTTCGTATCACAAGATATTACATCCAATTATGTGCTCGCACAAGGAAGCGCGACTACTGCACGAGAGTGAGCTGCGTAACTGCCCCGGCGTATATTAATATACCTACGCACCTGTCCCTTGGACGATTCACGTGGTCGGCTTAACAGGCCAATTTGTTCGCGAATTAATCGACCAATTAATGAGACCATATTGCACGACTCTAATGCGCTTGTACGCAGCGGCACACGTAATTTCAAGAGCACCTCTTCTTTATACGTCACCGCACTCGCCCGAACGAATAGTACACCGTCGAAAACAGCTCTCTCAAACTGCATCCGCATAATAATTTAAAGAAAGAGCAAAAAATTCGATGATTGTGCGGTAATGCATAAAGAATACTTCTACGTTTTACGAGCAACTCGCTATAGTCGGTTATCGGGAAACCACTCTGGTGGAAGTGGGATTGCAATCTTAGACGTTTTTACACGGTGCATGGAAAATAGTATTGCATTGTCATGAATCGTTAGAACTTTTCCATTGCCTGTAAGCTCGCTACGTTTGTTCAGTTTATTGATTAAAAAATGTACGAAAAATCAGTGTATACGTAAAAATGACGTTATTTCTTATTATTGTGAAATCAATATTTGGATATACACGTGAGCAAGCCGGGCGCGTTTAGAATCAAACGAATATTCATAATTCCGCCTTCAATACCGCGAACAAACATTTTACAGTACTTCAGTTTTTTCAAATGGTTTTACGAATGAGAAACATTTTTATTTGCACTTTCGATTGTAAGTCGCTATATTGTATCCATATTTAATTAACTAAATATTGAGTTCGCAATTAGCTGCAAACCGAAGGAAAAAAAACTGGCATCAGTAACTGATAATAGATTTCGTTAATTTAACTATACCTATGTCACTAGATGTCGCTATGTCAATAGATTTCGTTAATTTAACTAAACCTATGTCACAGTGATTGATTGAAAAATTAAAGCGTCAGCAATTTTTATAGTTTTTCTTTTTTTTTTTGTTTTCCATTGAAATTTTTTCATTGCATTCCATGCAATTTCCATAAATAGCGATGTGCAGGCAGATTGCAACCCAATCACCATCAGAGTAGCCTTGCGAAGGCCAACCAGTCCGGACGCACGTTGGTGTGTTTCATTCGTCGAGTCGTAAATGTGAGCGTACAATATGGCGAGAAGAGTATTTACAAAGAGTTCGCCGATGCCGGACAGCTGCCCACCGTCGTAAACGTGAAATTTGCGGTTGGAGTATTAATACAGTTGCCCAATGCGCGATGAACCTCCGCCATTCGATATTGATCAATAATTGATCCAGGAAATTTTTTCGTTTCCCTAACGAAATTCAGACATTATAAAGTTATGACCACGGATTTATTTCGCGCAAACGGTGGATCTCGATGGTCAACCACGTGACAGACCTGCGCGTCGCTTTGCAGTGACCAACCGGTCCCTAACCTCGTCGACTGTGCTTTTTGGCCAAGAACACTTTGAGCATTAGCAGGCATTCTTAAACGCTAAATAATTAGGAGCAGAGAGAAACTTTATATAACATGTAGACAGAAACTACGTTTCCATTGTACAATCTTTGCGTTGCGCGTCGAGTTTTTTTTTTGCATCTACCTTTCACCCGTCTATTTATCCGAGATTCATTCCTGCGAATCGCTAAATGAACAGTTGAATACATTCTAGAGTTGAGATCCTCGCTTCAGTATCTAATATTTCAAATGAAAATAATAAATCGTATGAAATTGTAAAAGATAATCGTCAATTAGTAAATATGTGGGCTCAGATTTTTAGTATCTCACTCAACGTTTAGTGGGGATCAATAAACGAAACATTGAATGTTTAAAGAATCTTAACAACCGGTGCAACAAAAGTACCGTTAATTGACTTTTATACAAATTCCAATACACATATTCATATAGCAAATATCAGAACGCTCGTGACAATAGATCGAGCATAGATAGGAAAATAAGTACATCGGAAAATTGGTGATCCGTGTCGACGTTAATTTCACACGAATTCGGGATTCAATAACGCGATATTTAGCGCGAAAACGAGAGATTATGTGCAGTCGGACAGAATCGGTGAATTCGATTAATCAGACGTCTATAATATATCTACGGCTTATCATCTAATGAGATTCGTTAATCTCGCCCGCTAAGTGGGGCTCGTACCGCAACGTTCACATGTTCCATCTTGTCTCCTTCTCTTCCTTTTCGCATTTATTTATTCTTATAATATCTTACGTAATTTGTATAATTCACGTGTGCGGTAGAGCCCATTTCTCGGAGCGTGTCCAGTCTCTTGGGTTTTGTTTGGCGTACGGCTTTTACGCATTTTGGTACTTTAAGGTTTCCTCTCAACATCGAATAGTTTTGACTCTCTCGATTTTGGTTAATCAAGCGCATATTCGGTATCAAGGCATCGCGCGTCACCTGGCCTATCATTATCTTGTTCACGTCCAATGAGAATCAGGATAATGAGAGACCTCGCGAAGCGCGAGGCTTTCGTTGATGAAGAAGACTTAGAAGTTTTGCTCGCCGTACATACCAGGAAACCGGACAGCGTGTGCCCCGAGCTCGGCGGGCGAGAACTCGTCCTATGTGGCCAAATGCGCGAACTGACCGGGGTGGGGTGCGAATTGGTAAGGGTGGCCATAGGGCGACATGTGATAAGGAACGATATTCATGCTCGCCATCTTGTGCTCCTTCTTCCATTTCATTCGACGATTTTGAAACCATATCTTGATCTGGCGTTCGGTGAGGCAAAGTGCATGTGCAATCTCGATGCGTCGTCGCCTCGTGAGATAGCGGTTGAAATGGAACTCCTTCTCGAGCTCGAGGGTCTGGTACCTCGTGTAGGATGTCCTCTGACGTTTCGTTTCCCCGTTCGCGTTGACGGTACCTGAGAATTAGATAAACGTACCATTAATGTGATGAAGATTTACAATGTTGATGTGATAACATGACAGTGAGTTGTTAAATACCGAAACAGAAGACAAAAGATTTTCCCGACTTTCGCATCGAGTGACTTGTGCAACTAATTTCATCCCGGCAAAAATTCATTACGGTACGTTAAGCTGCGCGATGGTATTGGTTGTAAAGTGGTAAAATTCCGCTCCCTTCAAATTCCTAATGCGACGACATTGATTGTGTTTACTGAGTCCACGCGCGCAGACACTCAACACGTGAGTGACGCAGTCTCGCGACTGATAATTCCAGAATTCGTTGGATTTTCCGGATGTCGGTATCGGCAGGTATAATCAATTTTTAATATTGATGCTTTTGAACGCGGAAATCATTCATGCCTGTTGTCCCATTCAGTGATTCGCGTTATGCCTTGTCACTGGTGAATTAAGCAGTCGAGCTTTCCGGTGAAGTGAGCATCGCGAATAATTGATACTTACCAATTATGCAATCGTGATGGTTCTTTTTTTACACAAGCATACATATCCCTCTGTATCCCTGCATCGCGAGTAATTGATATTCACAAATTGTGTAATCGTGAGAGTTTTTTAAAAAATTAAAAACAAATCGTGTAATCTTCACTGATGGGATCTCGCGTTAGTTAATTAAAAGTACCAGATCGACTGCTACGTAGAGGACGAGGTACAGGACTATCTCTTGACATTTTTTTATACCCCGTCGATTGTTCTGTACTTTTCCCAGTTCAAGACGACCACTTTATAGTCTACGTTAATTTTACCATGTTTTTTAATATGGAGTTCAATTTCTACATGGTTGTCGGTGTCCAGATGGATTTCTCCATAGCTTTTGGTGTCCAGTTTGATTGCGTCACAGTCTGCGGTGTACAATTATATTTCACGGTCATAAAGAAAAGTTTGTCCTGTACACCAAATACATGAAAAATCCATCTTTTGAGGCCGACCCCTTAAAAATTCGTCTCGTGCGTTAAAATCGGCAAAAGTTCGCTTCGTCTGTGAAGTCTGAGTAAAATCGAAGTGCGCAATGATATTAATTATAACGTGGCAAAATTCCGTTGCCTCCTGCTTCTTAGCGTGACGACATTGGCTTCGTTCACCGAGTCCACGTGTTGCAATCGCGCGGACAATATTTCAATAATTATTTCGATTTTCTGAAATTCAATATCACCTTTGAATATTAATGGTTTTGAGCGCGGAAACCATTCATGCCTTTTGGGTCATTAAGTGATTACACGTTTTCATTTGACACTGGTGAATTAAGCAGCCTGCGCTTTCCGGTGAGACGTGCGAGCATCACGAGTTATTGATAGTTCCAAATTATGCAATCGCGAGAATTCATTCCCTCTTTATCGATCGCGTCACTTGAAAATGCAAGGCTTGGAAATACATAACTGTTTTCGCTCATATTGGTTCCTAGATTACATTCTCAAATCGTTAATTACCGGTAATGGCCCGGTATAAGGTCTTAGCTTTGTTTTAGCTCAATTGATCATAATGGATAATCGATCGTTCGAAACTATTCCACCTTAAATAATAGACTTGTTAGTTTTTTCATGAATTCTCTCTCTCTCTCTCTCTCTCTCTTTGCACTCTGTACAGTGTGTTGTATAAGTACGTGTGTGGGCCGATCGACGTCTTTAATTGATGGTAGAATGTGCGGGAAACCCAAATCATTCGACTTTAATGAACAACGTAATTTAATGTTGGGAAATCATTCAATTGTTACTGAACAAATTTTCCATATCGAATCCCGCTGTTCTACATGTTTTTACGGCGCGGCAAAAGTAGCTTAGCCTATGAACGTTTCAAATCCTGCCCGACGAATAAGCGCCTGGCGCTTATGTGAAATAAAGGGAAGAATTCGGGATGTTATTTTTGTGGTGTTTTGGGAAATTCAGGGAAATTGACACTACATCACATAGAGTGAGTACAGCGTCGAATAGGGGCAGGGGGTAGGCAACGCGTGACGAGCTCGTTAATTATTTCAACGAGTTGTGGTTAATGCCTCGCGGAGCCGAGCGCGCTACCGGATCTTGAACTGGTCACTTGGCAGCCGTTTTACCTATTTGCTCGCCACGCCTCGGCCATAAATAATTTTGCAAACGCTATTATTACGATACTCCGCCCTCCGTTGCACACCTACTCTTCTCTCGCCTTCCGCAGATCACCGGGAAGCCTGTCCTGCACCGACAGCACCTTTCCATACTAATCCACGTTACATGTGCGGCAATCTATGAGCCGTTTTCTCCCGGCAGACTCTCCACGTGGAGAAGCTACCTATCGCGCTGTCCTTAATTTATTTAGACGCCTTCAAATGGCCACATTAATCATAACCGAGTCAGCAATTTACCTGCTGTCTCTCGCTTTCTCTTGCATGATATCGCCATAACCATTATGCGATTATCGGAGATCTCAGCTGCTCCGTTGCAACGATGAGAGTCTGTTACCTGTGCTAATATCGACAGGTTCTTTTAATCGGAGAACAAAACAATCTACGATCACTTGACAAAATACTGCATCGTATTCAATAAGATCGAACTATCAATAATTTTTTTACGCACTCACTACGTCATAAAGGATACGCCAAAAAAATATATAAACAATAAGCATGCAACCGTTTTTCCAGAAAAATTTTACGTGACAAGGATCTCTGATATTCCACTTTTTTGCCTTCTGTTACAACATTTTTTCTACAAAGATAAAAAATAAAATAGTTAAGTAAAATAATACTGCCATAATTGTCCTATTCTTCGAAAGCTTGTTTTTCTTCAGCAATGCCAATATGATATCATATTTAAACTGTTCAATTTTTTGATACACCCAAACCACGATGAAGAGTTGGAAAAAATCGAACCACCGATTCGCAGGTAACTCGCACGCTTCGTAAAACAGGCAAGGGGTTGTTTAACGGTAGTGAAAGTAGATAGCGGGTGTGCAGACCAATGCGGATATTAAAGAGTCGGCTCATTTACAGCAATAATGAATACGCTATTAATACGCGTCGCGGAACGGGTGCCGGGAGCAAGCTGTGAAGGAAGTCGGTTGGTAAACGGCCACGGGGCCGTCTGTACTCGGCTATATCGTCCCCAGTTTCTAACTCCTTCTTCTTCTTCTTCTTCGTATTCTTCGTTCCACCGCGAACGCACAAACGTTCGTGTGTTCCCGAGCAACCAACGGAGAAGAAACACCGCGCGCCTCGAACAGCGTTGTGGCGTTTCGAGCGTTGAATACCGCGAACGGTTAAACGTTCGTCGGACACTCGGTGCACCAACACGAATCTTATACTACCGAAGGGCTATCCCCACCGTGTTTGCTAGAGCTTAATGACTGGACGGCGTAAAGGTTATCGCTTTCCCCACGATAAAGCACACGCCATTCGACCTCGGCTCGTTTGAACCTCTGGATATTAAATCAAATTTTTATATCCATCGGACAACCGCGTTTTATGCACTCCAGAAAATGTCAGTTAACGTCCTTACGTTTCATTTTATTTCCCTGCGCGATTTTATTTTCATGATAACTATCATTCAAGCAAGCTGCAGTTTTATCGTGTGGCTCTTACTTGGATTTTTTATTCTTGTATATCATGAACTGACGTTGAAACGAAAGCTGGAAAAAATCATCAATTTGTGACAAAATCATATCTTGCTGTCATAAATTACTCTGGATATTAGATTTAACTGTCAAAAATTTAATTGATTCTTGTACTTCAATGTAAGATAAATACGTAATACGAAATATCGTGTTCCGCAAAATTGGACTGTGTTAGATAAGTCAGGAGATTCGATGGTTGTTACTATTGCCTATGATTCAAGTTTAAATTTGTCGCCGAGTTTTTAGAGTGCAATTTTATCGTAAGTTTCGTGTCTACTACTTTTTTAATTCAGGCAGATTAAATAATAATGTTTGTTGTACAGTAGAAAAATATGCAGGCCCAATGGTTTGCGATTAATGTATTGATCAATAAAAACGTTAATTGAAACTTGACAATATATACGAAAAAACACGAGCATATCTTCCATATTCATCATCAGGCCACGGGTGAAATATTTCTTCTGACGTCACGTTTGGATATAACAGTGCTCGCGGTATTCTTGGTTCGAGATAAGAATAAAAAAGGAAACAGTTGTAAAGAGATTTTTTTTCAAAAGATCCAACGGGCAAAGGTTATATCCAGCGCGTACTACACTTCCCACACACTAAACACGTATGGTATGATACCTTGTACCATGTCTGCGCATTGCGTTTGCTCACATGCACGGATGCCCAAGCAGTTCGTCGGGGCTCTCTCGGTGTGTGCACGGGCATCCCCGATCTCATCGGTGATTAATTGATCGCCGTGTTCCTCCGACATCGATACAGGGCCTGGGGGGAAAGCGAGTGAGCTCCGTGAGGGCTGCTACCATGGCCATGGGCGGGGGACGAACGAGTCCGTCGAAGGTTGACGGCTTCGAGATTTTTTCCGCGACATTCCGAGCGAGCCGATTGAAAAATACCTTCTTCCGGACTGAGCAACCGTCGGACGTCTCTACTGGGGGAAGGGGGTTCGCTGTGGGGGGCTGCTACTTTCACTCGCCCTGTTTTTATATTTAATAGAAAAAGCTTTGCTTTCGTGAAAAAACAAAAATTCCTGGATTTTCATGTCAGATTACTCACAATCGTCTACTATATCGAAAAAGGTGGTCTCGGGAAAATTTGCAGATTAATAAGTGTGGGTGTGTATTGGGAAGGTGAGGACAGGGGGGGCGGAGGCTGGGCTTGCTAAATTGAAACCGCTGTATCTCAAAAACCGCATTAACAATCAAGCTGAAATCTGGTACACTGATCGAACAGTAATATCAATTCCAATGGATAAATTTATGAAAAACTTGAAAACGAAAATTCCCGAACACAAATCGTGTTCGAACGACATTCGGACGCCATCAAGACGGCGATGCTGATTGCCGATCGGTAAAAAGGCAACGCTCACAGGGTTATCGGATTTTCAGCTGCGCGAAGAGCTGCGTCAGCATGGATTGCCGATCGACGGTACCACCGATCTATTGCGTACAAATACTTCATCTATCCTGAGCACCTAAACGGTTACCGCTCGGCACGATTCGGGGGTACTTCCGCGTACGACGGGGAGATCGCGTACTCCCACGCGACAGCCAGAGCTGCCGATACCGGCAGCCGCTGGTCACGTGCCACTCACGCGCTATTCGCCGCCACGTCCGACAGGAAAGTCATCGGACGCTGTTGCTTCCACGGGTGCGATTCTGCGGGCATCAAAGTGATCACACTATCAATAAACGTCACGCATTTTTACCTAAACCTCACACCTTACGTAGGGTAGAGAAGCGCACTTCGTTTGGTGATTAGACACTTGATCATAATAAAATAGTTGGAATATTTTGTTTAAAATATATGTTTCACCATATAACTTCATTTTCCCTGAAAATTGTTTCTCTGACATGAATGAGTTATTTCTCACGACAGCTGTAAATTTGTAGCAACGAAATAGTTTTGCACGGTGAGAATTGCTGATAGCTATGAATAATCTTGGCAAGATACTCAGATTCCACCAAAATCGTTGGATAACACTTTGATGTATAATCGTCGTTGCTATCCACCTAGAAACTTCACCAGATTCTTTTGATCTTTCACGTCGATGAATGGATTATTCAGAACGCTGGGTACGTGAAAGATGATGGAGAAATTTTTGCAACCAGATTCAGAGCCTCGATATAATCGAATGGCTCATTGTTCGACCGGCAATTTCATCGTGATCGATCGTCTTCTTGCGCGCATCTTCGATATCGTCGCGAGCACGCATCAGCGTAATCGGCGGCCTTCTTGCCGATTAAATTTCACGGGTGTCAGCCAACACGCCCTCTAATAAATATTCATAATTTTTTTAAGTATCTTTGATAGTAACAGCCAATCTCGTACAGGCCAATTATTTCGGCACACTGTGTAGATCCATAAAATATACAACACAAAATCATTATTCTAGTTCAATATAAGTTGAGCGGATGAAGAGCGCAAAAATCATCGAAATTATACTGTTCAATTTTTAGATTAAAATTTTTTAAAAATTATTTTACCTCACAAAAAATGTTCACATGCAGGCTTAAGGCTACAATAATTATTTTCAATCGAGAATTAAATTTTCAGCAGTATTATTTATCATTGAAACACCAGACTAAACTGCAGATTCAATTGCAAATGTAATTGAACAGAATTAAAAATTCAAGTACCGACTTAAGTTTGTCAAAAAAATGGACTTTATGACGTCAATTACGAAAAAGTGTTTCTATTCACAACAAAAGTCATTGAGCACAGCAGACAAATGTATATGTGTCATAAAATGTAATCGTGTCGCCGAAAGATTCGTTTGACAGCCGATGACCATCCAAAATGACTATCCAACAGTTTTTTTTTTCTTTTCCGTGTTCCGTTTTCCTAATCGAAAGCATTACAATTTTCCGGCTATTCCGCAGATATTTCCGCCATTTCCAATAGCATCGTTCATTTTTATTCGGGTGACTGAACTCACACAACTAGCCCAACGAACACATCGTCTAATACCGTGGCGTAAAAAAAAAAAAACGCCGAAACGACTCTATCACATTTCGAAATAAAAATATACGTTCTTCGAGGCGGGACAAAAATATACTATAGTCGAGACACAAAATCGATCGGCCGTGTCAACGGTGAACGTGTCGAGTCTCTTTCTCCATAGCCAAAGACTCTTCTCGACACTCGTGCTGTATCTTCTTTCTCTATTTTTCCTCAGCAGCTCTCAGCAGCGAGAGAACGTTGTCGTCTCGAGAGTCGTGCTCTCCTCAGCAGGGTTTATCCCGTCGTCTCTGAGCGCGTTGTCAGTCTGGCAGGCAGTCAGCCTGGCTGGCTGGCTGGCAGACAGACCGAGCAACGATCGTCTCGGTTCTTCTCAGCCTGACTGCCAGAGAGCTCGATCCAACCTTCCCTTCTTCCTCGTCTTCGTCGTAGTCGATTCTGCCTTTGCTTCTCTTCTGAACGCGTACTCGCTTCTCGATGCGAAATACAGAGGCAGCAGCAGCAACAGCAACAGCAGCAGCAGTAGCAACACCAGCAGCATAGCGTATAGCTATCTTTCCTTGGGTTCTATTAAGAGCGAGAAGAACAAGGCTATACAGCAGACCACGAAGTGGTACGGGAGTTGAGTAGAAACGAAAATGCGTTACACAGTGGATGAAGTAAAAGAGAGGGAATGAGATGAGATGAGATGAGGGGGAGGGGAGGTAGAGAGGAAAGAAGAGGCTGACGTGACATCGAGATGGCTGACACGACGACACGGCACTGCGCTTAGACCCCAAGCTTGTTCGTTACCCCGCCGTTATTCGTTTCATTGCCCTCCTTTCCCTTCCCACTGCTTTAACGCCACGCTCAACTTGGTTCGAGGGTCTGACAACGAATGCCGCTAGAATTTTAAAGCAAACAACATTTTTTTCCAACCCCTTCGCACAGAGCTTCAAACTGGTGGACCAAGCGATTCTACGTATTTGTCCAAATGTCGAGAGCACATTGAGACCACGAAGATTCTGGTCCAGGGATCTTAATAATCCTATTCAGCAGTTGGGTTATAAATCTTAGCTGAGGGTTTAGTAGATGTGGAGACTGAGAAACTGCCGCACGCACGTGATCCTCCCTTTGCTGATCTTACGATGCTCCATTTTCACCATTTGACCAGCAGCGGATATCATGTAGAAACGAGATGTGGGAGCTTTGAAGATCTTGGAGTTTACTCACTTTGAGATGCAAGCGGGAATGAGATTTAATGCCGGTTTTGATCGTACGCGAGGGATTAGACAATTAATATCGTCGAGCCTCGAGCACTTATGACAACTTGTTCGGATGTGGCGATGAAAATCAAGCTGTGCTTATGGGTTTGCATACCGGCAAATTTATCGTCACTTGGAAGACTATGGAGATATTTTATTTATAACACACATTACCAATGGACACAAAAAGTACTACGATGGGCTTATGTGCAGCTTCAGAAAAATAGTTAAGTTGACATTCTGGAATATTTATAGCAACAACTTTATGCATTGTCGCTAATTAAATGATCTTGACAGGTAATTAGAATCATGAATGCGTTATATGAACAACCCGTTGAATAATTAACCGCTCGTCAGATCACTAATATAGTTATTATTAATGTAACTGTCTACTTTCTATCAAGTATAGATTACAATCAGATTAAAATCACTAGGAGGGTGATCAATAATGAATAAGCTATGATTCGGAGATCAGCACACGCATGTTTACGAATTCGGTGCGTTAAGTATGTGCGAAGCACATAAAATATGTGTTAGCGCGATATCCAAAACGATCACCTTTTCTGTGGATCCATATGCGTAGATTAAGGTTTCCATTCACGACAAAAATATCTAAAAACGATCACATTAGAGTAGTTTTGTATCTTCGGTCAATGAATCAGTGATGAATTGATACGATTCGCCATTCGACCAATGAGGTACGATATCGTACAGTAAATCTTTGCCATGTTGCTTACAAATTTTTAGTTGCTTAAATAACAACGTGAGAGCCGACGAACGGTGTGGTACAGATGCAGGGATACACGATCGTTGCCGCCAATTATCGTAACAGTCAACCGGAAGTGGGGACGTACTGCACATCGGGCGTTGCTGTGCTCATGATGTTCGTAGTACTGATATGTACTTGTACGAAACCTTTGGAAGCGACTCGTCGACTGTACCGTGACAATCCGCCCAAGCGATACTCACATTGGTCAACAATAAGATAATATTGTCATATCAATTTAATATATTCTTTCACAGTAAAGTAAAATGTGTTTCTCAAAATTTCTGTACCTCACATACATTTTTACTTAAACATTACATTTCCATTGCAGTGTACAAAAAGCGATCTGTAAGAATATATTTTCCTTGTAAAATATTTTACCTAACAAAGAAAAGGAATTATATTTCACTCATTTAATAAAAACTTTGAAATAACGAATTAAATATAATCGGGGTTCTGAATGAACTTTCCAATTTTATTTACTCGAGTAACGCAAGTTCGAACGCAACAATAAAACTTTGTCCCATTGCGTTTTATTTCATTCCGGATGTTATCTCGTGAATAACACATGCAGTAAGTTGTATAATGCAGTGATAACTTCCGGTTTTGAGGTGTCGTGGTAAACGGGTATTCAGAGACGGGGCTGCCTAGGAAATGAGACTATAATGCAGCTCGCATATCCGGCAGAACGCGCAATTCTAGCGACTTAGCATCACGGAAGGCTACACGGCGATAATATTCGTAGACTGGGCAAACGCGGTTATCTGGCTCCGGGCCAGTGCTCGACGGAGCCGATGAGGTAGGTAGGACTCGTCACCGCAACAGCAGCGGCGAGTCTTTCGCCAAAATGTCGAGTCCGTCCGGCGCACCGAGTCCCGTGTCCCGCACTGTGGCGATTTAAATTTACCTAAGCGCACGGATTTTGCGTCATTCGCGTACGAAATACAGAGGGAGCGAGTGCAAAGTTGCTATGAGACACTAATCGCGAGAGTGCTAGAGACGAGGGCTCCTGCGCTGATTTGCGAGCTCACGGTAAAGGAACAGCTGTGAGTGCCCGCGAGCGAGCTCGACGTCCCGCTATATAATAGAAGTGGAAACCCGCCACACGCCGCGGGCCAAAGATCGCGCCGGCAACGAGCCTCTTGCAAAATCAACGGCCTGTCCACATTCCGCACTGGCCCCTGGTTTCACTTGAACTCACGAGGGTACCGCCTCAAAAGGAACCTCTCGGGAAATGAGTCCCGTGTAAAAAGGAAAGTATTGAAACAGCGTTGAAAAAAGTACGAAAGGTATAATATTCCAAGTATGATTTCTTGGAGTGAATTAAAACAGAAAAGTATCGGACGATATTATTTATTTTCTGAGGTCGATATTTTCATGGTTTTTGGTGTCAAGGTCAATCTTTTCATGTTTTCATTTAATTCATTTGTAGAAACATAAAACTGGAGTTTACTGTGTAATTCTTTTGAGAAAGTTTTTTTGTGAGAAAGAGCATTGAATAGGAAAATAAAATTTGTGATACACAGGAAATTTAATGTTTATCATTGAAAATTTTCAGTCGCAAAATTTGCTTGTTTAAGCAAAGTTTTTTAGCATTTGAAATGATAAGAATCTTCAATGATTTCCATTGGAGAAAATAATTTATATATCCAATGAAGAACATGAAATATTTTCTAACGATTGAACGTAATGATTGAGTCGAACAAAGTATACGATGTCAGCAAAGGCAAGTGAAATGTATGTAAACACTGTTGAAAATCGGAAAATCGGTTAATTGAATCCTTTGCTTTTCAACCCCTCGGCTATATCACGTCTGTGGATATAATTCGCGGAGAGGGGCTCAAGAACGTGAGGTGGTGGAGAGAAACTAACCCATTTGCGTCGTGGAGCTTTCGCCAGGGTCGCCCTCGTGCAGATAACAAATGATCGGCAACGGAGCTCCCACACCAACTATCTCTTTTCCTCTCTCTTACTCAAGGTCTCTCGAAAGCATAACAGCTTCGCCCCTTCGCCTCTGATAGCATTCTCTGGACGACGGCGTTTCTCTCCCTCCCAAGACCAGCTAAAAGTTCCCTTTGTTTCTTTCATTCAATTTGAAAAAAAAAAAAAAAACAGTAAAACCTCGTACATTGCTTTTCTATTTGTTTTGTTTGTTAATTTTTTTAACAGCCTTTCTATGGACAAAAATAATAAACTTTGTACCCGTGGGAACGAAGAAGAACAATGAGAAAGAAATATGAAAGCTTCTCATCTGCATTTATGTTTTTAGAAAAATGAATTTTTAAATTTCATTGCTCTCAAATGAAATTGCAACAATGTATTTCCATGAATACAGTTTCAGTCAAAAGCTCATCAGCTTCGCATATAAAAATCCGCCTTGACATTTTTAGAGAAAACTTTTCTGAATGTACAAGTAAAAACGCCATTTTTACTAATGCAGTATCCAAAAAAACGAAAAGTTAATATTTTGAAAAACAAATTTCCTCTGTAAGAAATGAAAAATTCATCTGGATCTTAGATCGAATTTTTTCGATCCTCATTATTTGACCCTTTTTCTTGTTTTAATACCGAATATTGTAAATTTGTCTTGAATGAGATGATCAATTGAACGTTTTAAGTAAAAAGCGCAGTTGATCTGTATTTGCGATTGCAGTTTTATTAAAAGAGTATCGTATCGATGCCGAGGCGAGTCTTTCGAGTTGTAACGTTCGTCTCGCTGTTTGCTGTAATTCTGTTTGAGGGCACGAGAAACGGGAATAGCGAAGCAAACAGCGGACGTCTCCATCCATCACGAGGTCTGCCCGATGGCGCTCTCGACACGCGCGTATACAACAGTCAAACGCGAAGTCCAACAATCTTGGAATGCATTATTGAGGCCACTTCGCGAAGTACATATAGGGACGACTTGCATATCTCGACCATAGAATACATCCTGCGTCCTCTTCGTTGCTCGATACGTATAAATGAGTATTTGTGCAACAATCTCATGGACTTCCGGTCGGGACAATAAGACCTTATTCATTGATTTGATTTTTTCCAGTTTGTTTTATTATCAATCCATGATTTCTGTGTAGACGTATTTTTTTTTTTTTTTTAATATTTTTTGCTGCAAAGTCACGACAATGGATTAATAATTTTATGGGTTAGTCACAAATACCGGATATTTTAGATTAGGAGTCCTGGAAATCTTGTGTTAGCTAAGATTTTACACTCGAAAGCTCGAAATGTTGGAATGAACGGCAAGATTAGATCGATGCTACCTTAAGATCCCTTATAAAGTGCCGCACGTTATTTATACAGTGTTTTATAGGCGCTCGGACACGTGAAGAGCTGATATAATATTCACGTATTCCGTGATACGATACGAGTGTCACGATGTCAACAGAATGTAACACAAAGTGAAGCGAAGATTAGTCAATCTGATACAGTGATTTGAATAAATGTAGCACAGGCATATGATACCAAACGGCAATCGATCCTTGACACGGATAGGCTTCAATAAAAAATGGAGGTTAGTCTGTGAGATGGTCATTCCCAATGTCGTCCCACAAAATGTTTTGACGACCCGAGGAAAACAAAGACTCGCAGTTATTGAGATCGTCAATTTACCCATTCGCCATTAACGACCATAAATCATTTTTACAATGTCCCCCAATTTCCCCTGCTGTAACAAAATTGATATTCTAATAATCCCAATGATCGATATCACATATTACTTTTACAGAATCAAAGTCATAATTTTCAGAAAACCAGAAATCACATTATTTCACACCATTGAATTAAAATGAACATTCATGTCGTAAAATACAAAAATTGTCTGCTTGTTCGTATTATGAAACAATAAAACACAATGGCTAAAAATGTGAATTGTTAAAATATGAGAGACAATGGCAACGAACCTATTCCGACAGACTGTGAAAAATCCTTTTCTCAAAGAACATAAACTTCCCAACTATAAAAGGGCCGAGTGTTAAATGCTCGAGGCAACTTTCATGTGGCTAAGAAAAATGAATGTCAACGACAATGCCTCATCAGTTGAATCGATAAGATAGAAAAAAAAAGCTCGTACGTACGAGCATCGGTGTAAACGGAACTCAAGTCCGCATGAACTGGGAGAGACAAAAACGAAAATCGAGGACTATTAATTGACAATGGTCAGGCGGACGTGAGCGTTTATGGTCGATGTTGCGAGTTCTCTTGAGCAGACACTCGTGCGCCCGCGTCTCATGCACGAGCACAGGACGAGCTGACGAGGTATCTGGTGGACGGAGCACCGACACCGGGGAAAATTAATGACTTACCTTCCACGCCGGGGAACAATACAGTCAGCTGGTCAAGGGACTCGCGAGCCCCAGAGTTTCTACGTGATGCCTAGGAGCTGACGATGCGACTGGGCTTAAAGGTCGCGTCGTGCTCGTATGATGCACACACATGCTCACATTTATTATTATGTAATACGCAAAGTTTGTACACAAGAGAAATTACGCGTTAAATATCGATTTTCTTGCCTAAGGAGGGCAAAAATTTTACCACCCACGAGAATTATCATCCCTGGGGATGTATAATTCCGCGATGGCGTGGGAACCGCGTCCCTAAGCAGTAAGCACTCGGCCCCCTTCTCATCGATTTTCACCTGCGATAAAACGTGAGTTAATAATATATAGTGGCGAGATCGATTTGCCCATCTCAAAGCGAACTTCCAGTTACGGTTTCTTTTATATATTTATACATTGATTTGGCATGCACGAAATGATTAACCCTTTCGCTGCCAGCGTAGCGTACCTACTACGTTGAGGGAATAGCCATTCTTAGCAGTCGAGAACAAAATTGTTCACTTACTTTTTCTATTTTTAGACACGGCGGATAATCAATATATTTTCACCTCCGGACAAAACGTCACACAAAAACAATGACACCTGTGTCTGCTATTTTTGAGATTTCGCAAAATATCCGACAATTCTCTTTTCAACAAAATTCAGCTATCAGGCGGAATGTTTGTACGAAAATTGATTAAATTCGAACTCTGGAATTGTGGTATCGGATTTTACAGAACCTCGAAATTTTGCAAAAACGAAGCAATATTAATTCATGCTACATAGTAAATTTAGCGAAGATCGAGAGTTCGAATTCTCTAGGAATTTTTCAACAATTGAAATATTAAAACAAAAATAATAATAAAATGAATAAATAATGACTATCGAATCTGAAGTATCCACTTTACATCCTCTCGTGATTATTTCTTACATCCGCTTACATTTGTAGCTCAACCTTTCTGGAACTACGTAATCTGAACACATTCGTATGTCTGTGCGTTCGTGGATATCGTAAAGCCTCCTTTTACCCATGAATCATGCAGTGGCCATGTTTCAGGTCGCGCGAGGAGGAGGCTGTCGGTTTCGATAGTTCGCGGCGTGCCTCCTAGTTACACACGAAAGCGGAAGGCTTCTCTCCCTCTTGGTCCTCGTTCGGTGCTCTGCTTTACTTATACGTATCACGAAACCTCGGAAGATCGTAAGCCTAGTGCCGGTGGCTTGCCGGCTGCACGGACGATCCGCGCGCGCGGGAGCGCAGCATTTATTTATGGCCCTGGGGTCGTTGAGGTGCGCGCGGGTACCGCCCCTACACCGAGCACTTTGCACCGCGTGCACCACCCACGGAATGAAGTCGTTCGCCTTCTGTCTGTATACGTCCTACGTCTTCCGTACCTACACACTATCTATCCTCTCTCGTCGAAAATCGTGTCCTTGATTTCTGGGCCAGATAATAACGAGAGAAAACACCGCACAACAGGTGCTGCGCTTCGACGGTCATTCCGGAATTTATCGATTCATGGGACATTACCATACAACGCACTATTGTGCATTAATGTGCGCTTCTATAATTTTTCTTCATTTTCTAGTTGGTTGTCACTTTGAGTGACTTCGGTTAAATTTATTACGGGAACGATTTTTTTTTTTTTTCAGGGAAAAAACGATGCGCTGTAAATTAATGTCAGTTTCCATACTGAGTGGATTAAGCTACATTTTTTTTATTGTTTTTTATTTAATTTTTTTTATGTGAAGAGGAAAAAGTACTTTTGTATTGTAAGGTATGCGTTCTGAGTAATAACACGATAGACGTTATTTAAATTAATACTGCTAAAGAGGGTTGAAGAACACAAAAAAGATCAGAATTTTTGCATTCATAAATTCCCTGGGTGACAATGCAGTTCAAGAGAAAAATGGATCACTTTTATTCTTGCTGACAACGTACAATTAGGTGAAAAAAAAATGAGTAAAAGTTAGTTCAATATTTTCGCAACACAAAAACTTTTCCATCCTGGAGTGCCAATGGCTGCTTATTTTCCTTATTCAAACTATCAATCACTTTTTCAAATTTCCATTAAGAAGCCCACTAAGTCGAAGGTCAAATGTCCGCTTAAAATGTCGGAATTCCACTTTTCTGTTTGGATTTAAACATTTTTATTCCAGCCTCTCGTGGGACAGGAAGTTGAAGATCCACAGTTTCGAGATTTACGAGGGTTGTTATTCAGAGCAATAACGAGGGGGCTCATTGGTCCAACGACGATATTGATGCCGAAGAGATAAACTCGCACGCCGTTAAATGTCACGCTCTCGAGGGCACGAAGAAAGCGAGGAATGAAGAGCAAGCTGTCAGGAATAAAATAAATAAAGAAAGAATGGATGGAAAGATGCAATCCGGGCGATCGGGGGTAATTATTGCAGTGTGCGGTGTTCCGGTACACTGGTATCGTGTCAAAACCGCGAACTTACGGAGAGTAACGTCGAGGGCCAAGTCGAGTGAAGAGAGGAAAGGAACAAGCGACGACCCCCTTGGTCTCCATTCTGCGCGGGTCTCGAGAGCTCGTAAATTCTCTCGAAGCCATGGGGCCAATCCACCTCAGGGGGTTTGTCGGCCGTAAGGGGTGGCTGCTGCTCCTTCTGCCGCTGCTACGAGGCGCAAGGATCAAGGATCCCCGTTGCGGCGCCGGGCGCAGCAGCAACAGGCTGCACCCCGACTCGACAATGTCCCCGAGTCTCTTCGGCGCAATTCCGCGTCGTTCTGCGTTCGACAAGCAACACACGAACCCGTGCCCCCTGACCCCACACCGTTTCTGACACCAGTTCGGAGCTTCCTCCTTCTTCTCGATCCAGAATTTATGTCCCAATAAGCGATTTGTATATTCAAAGGGAACGAGACCGCAGTGAGAATGGCGGCGTCGTGTCGAGGATGAAATTGAGAACCAAAATCCATCTGGGAATCGGAATCATCTCTGGAGAGTGGAATATCGATGATCGGGATTATTTATCTCATTAAAAATCTTTTTTTTTTAAGTTGGGCTTTTAATATCAGCTGTTTTTGGAATTGGGGTGATGAAATCGGTAGACGAAGGATTGGATTCATTGGAATTGGTGAAATGGGCACTTCCGGATGATGGAAAAAAAAATTCAACCGATCGAAGCGACTGGTGATAGGATCTAAAATGTTTCGATTAGCGTTGCCAAATATTTTGCCTTGCACGCGCTCGTTTTGTTACTTCCGACGATTTTTTTTTCTGGGTGTACTGTGAAGAGCGAGGTGCTTAATTAATTTACAGTCATTATGAATATTTTAGGCAATGTTCGGCTTGTACTAATGTTTCTGTATTGACTGAAAATGATGTAAAAAATAACGGCACATTTTTTTTAATGGTTTCTGAGACTTTCACGAGTCTTTCGAGGGCAGATGGATCGACACATAGTTTCTTGAATTTATCAAGTAATATGTTGTCTTATATTTATGATGACTAATTATTTTAATTGGCCAAAGTGTGCTAATTAACGATAATGGGGTAGGCACTGCAATTAGACAATGTTGCTTCTAGCGCCTTTATAAGTTATTCACGTTTATGCAAAGCCTCCGCATAATGATTTATTGGGTTTAATTAAAATCGCATTAAATGCGATGCTTACGGTGTAAACGATGTAAATTACGAATCGTATCTATGATTGATAATTAATACCTATATGCTTAATTCTATCGTTTTCGGTTCAAGTGTCTTCATTGGTAGTTATGATAACAGTAAAAAATTGCTGCAATTACTATGCAATAATTGATTGATACGTAGTGATTTCATCTATTGTGTAATTTAATTGTGGAAAAAATCAATTATGCAATTTAATTCCACTTGACTCTTAGGCGGTTGTTCCTAATCATGAAGTATTTCGATCAGATCACTTGCTACAATTATAAAAATGTTTCTTTCGATTAACCCGAAAAACGATTACCCGAAAAGCTGTGCGCAGTTTTCATTTTAGTATTCCAAAAATATTCTTTCAATGAGCGACCCAATTTTTATAGGCTCTGGCATTCAAAAACGAATTCTTTTTTGAACATCGTGCGCCTAAAAAAATAAAAACCAGTTTGCCAAGTGTTCACTAATGACCTCTTTCATGTTTTCAGGCCATTGAAAAAATTCTCACTTGATAATTAAGAAGACTACCACCATATCTCAGTGTGCATACGCAATAAAAATGTGTTTAGCGATCAAATCAGAAAGTGGAAGAAATTGAACAGGGAGCTTCTTGCTTTTTAGATCATCGGCAAGATTGTTCGATATTACGATGCCATTAGCTGACGTGTTGGTTGATTTTTTTTTTTTGAAAGTGCCTTTAATGCAAGAAAACAGCAGTAGCGAGAGTTTGATAATGAATGCTTTTATTATATTGCCTAGAATGTGAGTAAATGAACATGCCTTCACTCGCGCGAAATCTAAACTAGATTAAATTGAACTAACGGCGTTTTGTTGGTGCTGCTGTGCCGACAGTGTAGAAATGACTGCTCAGCGGCGATCCAACACACGTGACTGGATTTGCACGACTAACCGCGCAAGTTATTACACCAGCGAGAGAGTGTGGTTGTTTTATCGGATCGCGGAGCCCTCATAAGCAAAACGGTGAGAGTAACGCGTGTATTATACACGTAATGTATATGTGCAAGTATTATAAGTGCGAACCCATTCGAAAATATAGACTCTACGCGCCTGTTAACTCTTGCTCTTTCTCTCTCGTAATTGCTATTGCTCCTCGCCACTAAACCAGTTCCCGATAAAATTGACCTTATAAATCATCGCCTGAGACACACACTTTTCTATACTCCCGGCGCATATGTAAATTCCAACTATGATAACCTCTCAAGATAATCGAAAAAAAAAAAAAAAGAAAACAATAATAACGCTTTACATATCCCCCATGGAATTTCGCGAGAAAAATCATAATTTTCAAAGCACAGCAAAATCATTCAGTAATAATTCAACGCCGCGTTTGTCGAGACCGACAAGATTCTAATCCTCAATAGACACTAAAATGCGTATCTATGGGATTACAATATTTGATAAGAGAAATTGAAAATATGGGATTTAGTGGTTCAAGTTCACCGCAAATTTCGTCCTAATTACATTCTGAATTGCTCAATTTTACGTCAATTTTATTTAAAGTGTTCAACAGAAATTATAAGCCGGTCACTTTTAGTTAGGAAAATAATCAAATAAATATGATTCTATGTAAATATTCTGACGTATCGTTTTTGCATACTGTGCATTTGAATTATATATAAAGCTTGCCAATTTCAAGTACAATTATTTAGGTACGTGATAAAGAAAAAAATGTATTTACAAACTTTCAGGTAATCTAAAAATCTGAAAAATCTGTGCGACACTTTTTATCGCATTAAGAATTAATTTAATTTAACATTGGCAATTTTTCTTCAGTTTTGTATTGTCGATATTATTTTGAGTAGATCGTCAAGAGAAGAGGATATTTGCTGAAGTCGTGGCTCGCCTCGCTACCTTTGGCGCATATAATCGGTTCGACACCGGTCAGAGAAGCGAGTTGCGAAAAGCAGAGTAGTGGCCTGTATATATAGAGGCAACGTTCTGAGTTGTCCGTTCGCAGCCTTTATTTATGGCGGAATGATCAGGCCGTAATTACAATGCCCATCCACGGGCCGGAGCCTCGGAAGGGCCATCTTCCGCTTCCCTATACCTTCAGGGGCAACCCCATCTCCGTTTCTACCTTCGTCGGTCAGTTCGCCAGCGCACATGCGGATACACGGTGAAAAGGGGTGCCCAGACTCTGTCGGACGTGCAAATACTTCGATATCCGAGCATAACACTGAAGCTTCGAAATAGGGCTACAGTAGAGTCTCCCGTAAGTGCATCGTTTAGCTTTCATCCCATTTTTCTGAATTTATTCGTAACTGAAACGTCCCCAAGGAAAATATTAACGAAACATCGAGAATCGTTATTTCATGGTCAAAAGAATGTCGATGTTTTGGAAAATGGCAACATTGTAATCAAAGTCTGAAATAAAAGTAGAAATTCCACTCGATTTTTGGTGCAAATCAATTTTTCATTTAACAATTTCTACATTCAGTTATTTGGGTGAGTTTGGACGGTCAAAGACATTTTAGTATTTAACCACCACGTGTCCTGGAAAATTCACGCAAACGTTATTTTGTTATGCACCAAATTCGAAGAAACTATAGCCGAAAATGAATGTCAGAAAAACGAAATAGAACACTTCACCAAACAAGCTCGTTTCCGGTTGGAAATGACAGACATATCGTTGTCACTGATTTTTCAATTTTGTCAGACAAATATGTGTATCTATTCATGAAGACAAAACGCAGTATTTCAGTACCATCCTGCTCGAAAAATAAAATTAAAAAATTCCACAAATTTGCTATTCTAATGTAGTACAAATTTTAATGATGGCGAATAATAAACACGACGAACGCAGAGTGCTTTGACTTACGATAGCCTCTACTATCCCAGTAATATTGGACAATATACATGATAGAGGATCGCAATTATCCTGAAACGAGTATATAAAGAAAGAGAGAGTGAACGAGGCAAAACAACAGTTTGATCCGACCCTTCGAGTTTCTCGTTCGTCGACCTTCGTGCCATAGCGATCCAACCAAGCCGATATCCCGACTGGATATCGAACACCCAAAATTACGCAATAAGATTGTTAGCTCGCGTGCACGAATAGTAGTGGAGAAAATGTTATGTACTCGGGACACACGCGACATAGTTGTCAAGTACACTGTGTGATATATACATATATATATATATACATAAATGTATGTGTATATGAGAGCGCGCGATTATCGCCCCGTTCGGCTGTGCCGCCACTACGTAATCCTATAAATAGATTCGTTTCTCATCGCTCTTGCTCTCGGCTTCGTGGTACAAGCAAACGCTGAAGAAGTGCTGGGTGCACAACTCTGATGGTGAATCGTTCGAGACAGGAAAGAGAGGAGAGGAGAGCGGACCCATCGCGCCAAGATGTTTAATTCTTTGACTTTTCTTTCATAAACGATTCAGCCCACGGACAGAATCCACACACACTTGCCGCTGATACTAACGCGAAGAAGACGCCACATGAAACGACGTTTGTTTGTTACAAAAGCCACTCACGTTTGGTCCCTTCTATCTCAATGCCATAAAGCATTCGCACTCCGGATCGCACTCGATACGATCCGCAGATGGACGGGTTTGTAAACCCAACGTCTTCGGATCTGGATTAAAAATGATGGCAAATCAATTGTATATTTCTCGGGCAGCTTTGGGTTTGTGGGACTGCATAACGTTTACAGCTGGGCACGAGCTTAAGTTAGTGGGAAAAAATGCTCGGGGGAAAAAAATTCAATCGGGTCTTCAATATTTTTGGAAATTGTATCACGGAGGTTTTAAGATTTTTGTCTTTTAAATTTAGCCTAGAGATCATTGATCGAGTGTTCAGTGAATATAATTAGTATTGTACACGTTATTTGCTTTTTTTTTTATCAACTTTCTACACAATGTTATTGTTTCATAAAAGTGACCTGTAATGGTCACCATACTCAGTCACCACATATGTCATTTTTTCCGAGTGTTTTTATAAAACATGTCGCTCTATAAGATAGACAAAAAATGTTATGATATTACTTTAGACCTCAGACTATTTTTTGCACGGTTTCGTTGAGCACGGCGATGACGGATACAGTAAATTCATTAATTTTGTCGGTGACTCTTATTCTCCGTGAAAATATTACGAAATTCGATGACTTTTGTGTAGCAAACGGGCGGCCTTGTCCACGCCGAACGACAATCGAAGGGTTGAGCGGCTCTGGCCTTGAGTAGCCCTTGGAAAAATATTTCGCACATTTCTGGGCGGATGCGGAAACTTATGGTCTTCGGGAGTTTGGCATTTCGGGCTGAAAATGTAAAGCGGCAGTCCCGGAATACGGCAATGGAATGCAACCTTGAGGGCGTCATTGAAAATAATGCGAGCCTCGAAAGGGAGCACATCGTGCACAACAGCCGCCGGTAGAATTCGAGCGAATTTTCGTGAAAAATGAGTGACTCCTTTCGGACCACCTTTCGGACCACCAACGGAAAGGTAAAGGTAAGACCTTCAAGACCTAAACGCAACGATTAGCGAATTTCCGCATTTTCAGCGTCCAAATACCGAACGTCATACGAAAGGAGGCGACAGAAGGATATTCCAAGACTCCGGTCAGGCGTTTTTTTCGACCGACACATTTGTCACCCAAGGGAAATATGTTGGGAACGTCAAACTCGAAAAATCTGAATGTACGAAATTAGCTAAGCGGTGTGGGCCAGGCCAGTCGGAGAAAGAACACACTAAGCGCGATCAGCTTTGCATATTTCGAGCTCAGGTCTTTGAATATCGTGTGAGGAATGGGGTTCATCGAAGCCGAGAGACAGAAGGAGACAGCAGCCGAAGACGAAGATGAGGAGACTCTGCTCCGAGAGCTTCAACATGCACGATAAAGAGTGACGGAATACTGAAAAAAAAGGGAGGGAGAACATCGAACACGAAGAAGAGTAGTAGTAGAAGAAGAAGACGAAGAAGAAGAGAAGAAGAAGAAGAAGAAGAAGAAGAAGAAGAAAGAGGGGGCCCCCCGCCTCACAATGCGGCCTGATTTATGGCCTGGCCGCACATACATAGAGTTACACACGATATCATAATACCATTAATTCTTCGTCAAATTCCCCGCTGACTGAATCATACCGGGTCGGGGCAGTAAATCACTGCGCGACTAATGCTCGCGCGCGAGCCTTGCGCGCTCTTATAGTTCACAATGTACGTTTCCTCCACGGTTCCTAAGACTCGAGATCTCGGTGCGTTTCTCCTATTCTTGTGAGAGACTCGCAAGTCCAAGCACTTGCGTCTTATCTCATCGCAGAAACCACCGAAAATCGACAAAGGCAGGTGGACTCGGTCGAGCACGGTGAAGCAGTGAATTCACAAGTGCTTGAAAGCAGATCGCTTCCGTATTTACGGTTGGCCAGCGTTTTGTAGATGAGCGTCTCATGGCAGCGAGACCAAGAGGACGGAAACCATAGGGAAGAGTGGAAAAAAAAAAAAATAGAGACGAGGCTCGTGCCCTCTCACGAGCTTTCGTCCGCAGAGGAGATGGTCCCGGTCCTCAGATTTACGAAACGGGTGACTCGAGTAATTCGTCCCGCGGGCTTGATTTATCGCTCGACCTTCTTTCGGTGGACTCGTTAATCGAGAGACATTGTAGCGTGCTGCTGATGCTGTGCTTCTGACGATCGCGAGATCGGCCTATCCAACGGATCATCTCGATCTCTCTTTCTCTCGAATTCCACAAGAAACGCGTGAGGTTTTCATATTTTATTTTCTCGCCATGAACGCCGAATTATCGAAGATTCACCGCATCAACTCGATTGCTAGGCACTATTTTTATTCACGATTCCTGATCCTATGATTTATTCGCGTGATGTCAACGTCTCACGATTTTAAGCAAAAACCTATTTAATGAAAAAAAAAAAACGAAGGTAGTTCTTTTTCTACCGTTTAACAGGAAATATATATATATATGTTTTTCAGATAACTTCTACGCAGTAATTTTTAATAATTTCCTCGTAAATTATCGATCCGACTGACAGTCGCCGTTGAACATCTACGTGGTGACAATATTTATTGTTGTTATTGAGACTGAAGCGAATTTTACGGTTTCATAAATCAACGGGTCGGGAATCACATAGACGAAAAAAGATATTCGCTGCGAAATTCGCAAAATTGTTTTGTCGAGGTGGTTTAATAACTCGCGATGGAGTAATTAAGACTGTCCAATTTTTCAATTCACACGATATTAATCAGCGGACAAAAAGTAGAAAATCGCTCGTCGTCTGACCTAAGGTATAATTGAATATGATTTACCGTTGCTGCTTACAAAATGAACGTTTTGGAAATCAAGTTCAAAGAGTTCGCCAGTCAATTAAACACTTAACGGTGTTTATTTCATTACGGGACCCTTGGAAAGTTTTGTGATAAGCAATTTTATTTTGTGAATTCGACGAAATTTTTTTCCTCTCAAAGCAATTGGTTGTGTAAATACATTGAAAATACACCAGTAATAAATCATTGCAATCATTACTGCAATTACAACAGTTAATTGCAAAACGTCATTATCGTTATCAATTTATCTCAACGAATTTCAATCAAACTTGAGCCTTCCATTTTTATTAATAATAAATAAATTCTCAAATAAATAACTAAAATGCCCAATGCAAAGATAATTGATAAGCTCATATCTGAAAGCAATTAATTTTATTATTCCTGTCCGTGGAAAAGTGCGATAATTAGCAACGTCGGGAAAAATGACTTCTATCCGGAGCAGCGCGGTTCGGAAGAGGGCGATGAAGGTCTAGGCCCAAAAGGCGCTCATGTTGCGTTCATTGCGAGTGGAATCGGCACACGTGGGCGTGGACTCGAAGACACGCTCTTCCTTCTGCCTCGTCCTCTTGTTTTGTTCTTTCTTTTAAAACGCGAGAATGCCTCCGAGCAAGGTTCTACATGTGGTTAGCCAGTAGTACAGAAATACGAGTACCCGAACAGAATTTTTCGACTGTAGGGTCCCTCGCGTCTCCGAGAAGATTCACGTTAATACTCCCTGGTGGTCCACGTACTCAACGAAAATATGCTTGACTGTGTAATAAAATTTATATCCGATCTCTGGTCTTTACAAAGTGTTACAGCGATACAACAGTCGAATAACTAAGTTAGCTCGTCCGTAATACAATGACTGATGGGAAACCCGTCGAGAAATAGCTTGACTATCGTGACACATTAGCACCTAAACGTTTCATTTTTTTTTTTTTTCGCCTCCCTACCATTCTCTTTCTTCGCCGATACGATCATGAATCATACGCCCACAATGAAAACCTGAGATCATCTAACATCGCACGAGACTTCGAAGGCTCGTTGTATGGACCGTATATTTCTGGGACTAACATCGGACGTGCGCACGTTCGGCGATCATGGCAATGGCCTTGTGTCTATTCCACCACTTATCACGCGCTAAACGATACACCTCCCATTCATTCCGTTTATTTTTCCTCTTTCCGTCTTCCTCACCGCACGAATAACTGCCTAATGACATAATTAGGTAATCTGCTTTTGAATAACCAACCCATCGTATGTAAGTGTGCCCATTCTTCGTGTAATAAGCTATTCAAGTTCGATGTAAAGATAATAAACACAGAACAATTATTTGGTGAGAAAAAATAATAAATTCGTATCGTCAAAGAGAATACAGAATTAAAAAATGTCTTTTAATAACTGAGAATGAAAATTAAGAATCCTACAGTGAGAAATATAAAAATTTATTGGCTCTTATAAATGACTGAATTATATACCATAATTGATATATTACGTCATTTGTGAAAAAAAAAAAAAATCACAGGAAGAAGAAGAAATATGAGTTTCAATAATTAATGAATCATAAATTAATATCAATTACCAACATTTTGGTTGATTGCCCATTACAAAAATGTTTTTTTTTCCTGTGTATTATATTTTCCCAGAAGTAAAATTTTCCCCGAGTTCCAATTAATCGCATCAACTAACTAAAATCACAGAATATTTTCTATCTAAAATCTGCACATTGAAAAATTATTCTATAATCATTCCATGAAGGCATTTAACCTTACCTCAATGGTTCGTTATTTCCATTTTTTTAACTATTATACCGTGAGTCAATTACAGTAATTTCTAATGTAACCATTCCAGATAAACGGTCTGGTTAGCGTGTGCTGGTATACTTACAGCTAATTACGTCTAAATACCCCATAATCGGTGCGCAATAGTTTTCATAAATTTTCCATTACCCTGAAAGCCCGGTGCCCAGTAATAATCGTTTACTCACTCTGCCCGATGTGAACCCTCTTCATCCACGGATAAATCTGCGGAGGATTGCCCCCACTGGCGTTTCCCTTATTCGACGAGTTATTCCCGGTGCTCGAGGTACTCGAGGTCGAGGAGGCCGGTGAGGATGCCGAAGAGGCTGTTGTCAATGTGGAGCTGCCTTCGCCGACCCCTCTGGAGCTACCACTAGGAGGTGAGGCTGCTGAGGCAGCGATAGATGACCTGGAGGATCCGCCCGGTGGCGAGGTAAGTCCGGAGGCCGAGGCTTTGGACGTGCCAGGGTTAACCATGGGTGTCGGACTATTTCTGGATGTTCCAGTGGTCAGATCCTGTGGCGAGGCAACGCTCGTTGACGACGTTGAGTCGGCATATTTGCAGCTTGAGGTTGACGGCGCTGATGCGGCATTGGGAACCTGAAGAAGCGGTGTCGTTGAGTCCTGATGGATCTGAGCCTGCGGATGATGTTGCTGTTGATGATGCTGCTGTTGAGCAACGGCGTGTTGAGCCGCAGCATGCATGGCAGCCGCGTGTTGCTGTTGTTGTTGAGAAGTCGCTGTGGCGTTCAATCTGGGTTGTGGTTGAAGTTGCGTGTAGTCGATCATACCGGTTGGAGGTGCGTGTTGCATCCCCGCGGCGGGTGTCGCATAAGGATGCTGAGGATAATGTTGTTGCGGTGAATAACAAGGCGTCGGATAGCCCGTTGTCGAGGCATTGGGATTGTAATAATCTCCACCGGCGGGCGATGCAGCCTGAAGCGGTTCACCAGGCGAATTCGGTGTCGGTCGTTGTTGCTGTTGTTGGGCCTGCTGACCCGCGTAGCAGGACGCCAAAGAGTTTACAAACTGATAGGAACTCATTATCCACCAACTTACGAAAAACTTAAAATCTTACGAACGTCAAACCGCTCCTTATACCCTTCACTTTCCGTCGACGACAATATCTGATCGTCGATAAAGTATCTGCCTTCGAAATCGTTGTTCACTGACACCCGACACTCCGTTCACACCTAAACCTTCCGCTTCATTTTTCTGCGACACCTAGAGTCTTCCTTGACCTTGCACTCACTTCAGCGAAACTTTATCTAGCCGTACGAACGAATATTCGGACATGACACAGTAGATTTGTATTCGAGTCGCTGGTATCACGACGGATCCTTCTCAACTGGCGAACGGGAGATCGTTTGGTCGCTCAATTATGGGTTCACCGATGGCGAACAAACACCTCTTCACGGCTCCACGGAGAACGGTGAGACCCTCGCGATTTCGCGATGAGCCCAACTGCGTTAAACACGATATAAACGATTCGATAATGGAGAACGTGGGGACAGTTAACCGATTATTAATAGAGAGACGGTTTGTGAACACGGGCGTAAACAAGCGAGTAACACAACGCGACACAGAGGCGTGAAGATGCCCGCGCGTGCTGGAGAATAGCGGCAACGGGCGCGAGAAGAGGTGCGAGAGACTTGGTTGTGCTGCTTTACGAGCGCCACGTGGGCCGGGGCTATAAAACTGTCTTCCGCTTCTTTACGACCTTACTGGGGCGCAATTACCCACGGGGAACTCGGGGACCCACCGTGCTGCCGATCCTGTTAGCTTTGCTTCCACTTCCACGGGTTTGTTGACGGCGAGTTGTACGTAGTACGGGCCTTGCCCCATTGATGATTCGGTGGACCATTGAACAAGTCGGACGGCGAAGAAGTCGAGGGTGGAGAGTCGCGGGTTTGGAGGGCTTAAAGCACCCTCGTCACCTCGCGTGTTATCGCGAGGCGCCCTTGACACAGCGAGTCACACTCTATCTCCAATTGTTGTCATCGGCACTAAATGTTTCTCTTCATTCTTTGATCTTACGATAAACCGAACGTCACAGCACCGACAAAACAATAAGTATTTCCCTAAAAATCCTTGACCAACTTTTTCAACAATGTCTCGTCGATGATACCGAAGACGAAAACCGATCAACACAAAATGTCGCGTTGAAGTTTAATCTTGTTGGGTTTACAATTATATTGATAATCTGAAACGCTGATCGTTGGTTTGTTGGTTGGTAGCGGTATTTAAGTGATGAACTCGCGCGGTTTTATTTATAATGCTCGACGTGTCACGTTGATTTTGGATACGGATGATGATCGCAGAAGCACCAGAGCGCGGTCCGGCACCGTGGCTCGTATCGAACCCGAGTGACGGCGTATCGTCGAGGGCCGGCTCGGGTTACCGTCTCACTCCGAGAGTGCAGCACCACTACGCCGTAGGGCACACTGTGAAACTCTCCACACGGGTAAGAAAGTAGGTGGTGTGTAGAGTGGCGGGCAGCAGCAGCAGCGGGAGCGCGCGGCACAGCAGCCCGAGCGCACACACAGCACAGCAGCAGAGCATCAGCGGCAGCAGCAGCAGCACACAGCACAGCAGCAGAGAGGAGACCAAAGAGAGCGAGTGCGCCGGCAGCGCGCAGCGTGTGCCAGCTCGCGAGCGCAAGACGAAGTGAGGTATATCAGGGAGGCTCAGCTCGCGAGTAAGAGATAGACCGATACGCTGATACGGGCTAAGATAGAGAGCGTGACTGAGTAAGAAAATATTCGTGGTGGTGACTAGCAGTTCCTCTCGCTCTCGTGGAGTTGCGTGCGCGGAGGGAGGTGGTATCGTACTGAACTCGCGGATCCTCGTAGCCGGTGCGGTAGCTGTCACGTGCCCGCGCTGCGTGTCAGGAGAGCGGACCAATCCCCGTCGTTCGTCAAACCTTGATTGGTCTCTCTCGCTCTCTGTCTTTCTCTCTTTTTCCTTCCCTACTTCTCATTCTCTCCTCTTGGTCGAACTCACGACGCCGCCGCCACCGCTCCAGTGGATACTTCAACCCCGTTCCCTCTGTGCTATGCTATGCTTTGCTCTGGTGCTGCTGTTGCTGCTGCTGCTGATGCTCGTTGTCCGTCCTAGTGGTATGCTTGTCGTGACAAGGGCTGCGTGCGAGTGAGACGGAAATTGTGGAAGAAGAAAGAGGGAGGAGGACGGAACGAGGGGTGCGCTGACACACCAGGGTTGAAGAGAGGGGACGGACCAAGAGAGACCCATCAGGGGGGCTAATGGAGAGATATTCGGGAGCTCGTGGTATCGAAGGTAGAGGGGGTTGTTCGTTCTATCTTGCTCGGTTTTTTGGTCGTCATTATCGCTCTCACTCTATCTTCGACGGCTCTGCTCCTCGAGAGTTGGATCGCTCTTTTCTCGAGCCCCCGAGAGCCTTTTCAGCTTTTTCGGAGAGCATGGGGATTTTTTCCCTCTCTTTTGCCAAGCAGAAATGTATTGTCGCTTCCTTCTTGTCTTCGGTCACGTTGCGGTTGACAGCGGCCGGGGCACCGCGCGCACGCGTTCCCCTCTCACCCTCTCGCTGTCTTATTTTACGTCACAACCCCCTCACTGCCTCGCGGAACCATGTCTACTCAGTCGTCAGTCAGAGCTGGTTGCGAGTAGATATACGATGTATTTTTTGGTTTCTGTATTATTTAGTTTGAATGTTATGTCAAATTATGATTTTGATTGTCGTTGAATTATTTTTTGCTACTTTGTACAGGTTTAGTTTGGCAGCTTGTTGTATTAAAAAAAAAAATCTGGACACTTTTAGAGCGTGGTATATTTTAATGTGTCATGATTTTTAAGAATGTGAGTAAAGTTTTTCTGAGGTTTTCAAAGTTGTAGAGATGCTTGATATTACAAGTGTTGATATTCTGGTGGGTTAAAAAAATGTAATAAACTATTTTTTTGGTAATTATAATGTATTATATTAATTTTTTTATTGTTCTCGTGAACCAATCAAAATAAATTATTAAATTTGGTGCACTTTTCTGTATGTTCATCAATGCTGTCTGATGTGGAAATGTTTTAAATATTTAATTTATAAAAAAAATAGATTACAATCAATTTTTTAAATCTCCATCGCATACAACATTTTATTAAAAGTATATTATAATAAATGATTTTGAACATTTATATAGCAATATATAATTCAATTCATCACTATGACAGAAAATTTCAGATGACGTTTACGAAATCGTACACGAATTAAAACGTATTGATATTTGACTATCAGCTTAAGCTAATTAAACAAAAAACTTCCCTCGGCAATCCTCATATATCACATAAATATACTAAAATATTATTGTCCCAATATATTCAACGTACTTGTCATATTTTTATAAAACTACAGTTAATTGACAAAACCCTAATTAATACCCACAAAACAGTATATTAAATTTTATTTTCTTATTGCTAATTAGCATTTAATTCTCCTCTCCATCTTCATCAACCTGCTAAAGTTTCTTCTCACACACGATATTCTCCGGTTGTATATTAAATCCGATAAGCGAGTTAGTTTTAGGCCTATCTCTTTAAAATCAGCTTTGCACACATTCCCACAATTTTTGGCTCATTCCAAGCAAACCGGACTTGGAATTAACTAAATAATAATTTTTAAACTACCCTCGTGAAGGGATTGAACAAGAGGAACCTCTCCCGAACGGGACAGCGGGGTGGCCCCCGCAATCCAGCATTTGAGAAGGTATATACACGGAGAGGAGTGAGAAGGAGGTAGAGCGACTACCGTAGGAGAACGAGAGAAGGAAAAGACGGACTCGCACATAAGTCAAGCCGGGCGGCCGCGGCTGACAGTTTTATGAGAGTTTGATAGCCTCGGTTGCTCTCCTCTCTCGTGCGGCGAGAGATACAAGCTCCGAGTGAAACGGTGGAGGGGGTGAAAGACAGAGCGAGAGGAAAGACCTAGGATCACGAGAGTCAGCGAGTGAGAAAGAGTTAAACGACGAAGAGAGAGAGGGAAAGAGATAAAGCAAAGCGACTACGTTCAACGAATAAGCGAGAAAGAGAAGGAAACACGCGCACTACGCACCGCACTCTTTATTGTCCCATAAATTCAAACCTGTTGCCCGAACTCGAGTGAGCGAGCCAGATAGATTCGAAATAGAAAGGGAGGAAGAAGGACACGAAGAAAGCCGGAGAGGTGAGCGAAAACATTTCGGTATGTTTATAGAAAAATAAAGAGATAGCGCCTGCACAAGTTGCACACTTTGCTTGCAGGGAGAAATCTTTACCGATAACCATGCAATTAACGAAGCTTTGTATAATTGCACACAGTGTGCAAATTATTATTATTATTATTATTGTAATCTATTGAAAAAAAAAAAATGTACAGTTAGGAAATACATTTAAAAAAAATTGCAACATAGAAAATAGACCTGAACATTTCAGGAGGGACAAGCCAACGGGTCGAGGGCCAAGAAGCATGTGGGACGCGCGCCCTCTCGACTGAAACAAACCAGCGGGGTCCTCGCGTGGATGTATGCGCTGTGCACGCTGCACGCCCGAGCTGGCGGGGATACACGCTGCTGGCGCACTCGGGGGCGGCGGCAGAGGGAAGGGAAGGGGGAAAACGTGCCATGGGGGCGGAGCTCTGTTCTCTCGTACGCGGCGAATTTATTTGAGTCCACGATTTCTTCAAGATATTCCTAGTTTAAAATATCATTAAATAATAGTTCAGTCGATTAAAGACTTATTAATGAATTTTCCGCATTCATAAATTTTATATCATAATTTTTTGATTTTTCAAAATTTTCTATAAACGAATTTTTTTAAATCTTGATTTTGGAATATTTGTTAAAAATTATTACTGGCATTTTTGGGAAAACATTGAATTGAATATTGTGGAGAAAGTTGCTGAAGAAAGAACCACCTCTCACATCTGCGGTGGAAGTTGCACAGCAGATGTGGTGAACCCGCGGTGGTTCCCGTCGAATTGAAGCCCACTCGCGACCGCCCCCGACTTCCCTTTCCCTCGGGTTCGCGCCTCCCCACTTTTGGACCGGCTCTCCCTCCAACTCGCCCCACGTCGTGGTCCGACGAGCGGACTCGACAAAACTGGCTATCTCTTCCACTTGGCGCAGCATCGCTTTTGAGCCTCTCCGCGAGGCGCTCGGTGATTCTCCGTCCGACGGTTCGTTGCTGAAGCGGCAAACCAAAAATAATTATTTTTCTGACGGCATTGGGGTTAAATACTTCAGTATATTATTCGCAAAAATTTAATTTTGTCATTCATTGAAGGTATACATTTTTCGTTAAAATGCAATTTTTTTTCTCGGCATAGAAATATTGAATTTCAAAAAAATAATTATTGATAATTTTATAAAGATTTAGAAATATATTAGGTTGAAAAATCGATTGAAAAAAAAAATGGAATATGTCGATTTCTTTCACTTTAAACGGTCTTCACGCGATTCTACTATTTCTCTTGGGACCGGCCTTCTTTACCTTTATATTACATGTGATACATTTTCTCTTTTATTTCAATTTTCTAGCAATAAAATCACCGATAAGAACAAACTTGTCCTTAAATTTGAGTTGAATCGGACTTTTTCTATTAGTTGAAATATTAGAATAAACAATTTTTAAAAAATACATCCATTGCTTAATTAGATTGCAAAAATGGAATTTCAATTTAAGCCATTTTCCAAATTCGATAATCATAATAAGCAATTTAAATAATCAAGACATGTAATTAAATATGTAATTTTAATGAAGCCGGAAAAATAAATCTATTCTTCATATTGCAATCTATAAAAAAAATTATTAATTATTGACGATAAAATATATCGATTGCTACATGAGACTGCCACAAAATGATTTCAATTTGTCACGTTCTATGAATTTAATAATCGTAATGGCATATTTAATTTTTTCTATACATTTCTGATGTGATCGTCTTAATAAAGTCGTCACGTAGACGAAGCACAGATCACATTGAAAAAGACACAACAGTGCCAATGCCGTTTGGTTCATTGCAGATTTCACCTGCAGAGAACCCACAGGTTACTCGAGCAAGAAGTCTCCGAGCGATTAGACCATTTCGTCCGGGAGCAGATCTCTTCTCGTCCCGCATCCAGTTCGCCTCAGGCCGCGTGTCACTCTTTGCCGGTTGCCGCGATGCCAAGTCGAGCCAAGTCGAGCCGCAGAGCCAGCATCCCTATCAGAATTTCTAATAAAGCCGTTCCCGAGGTGTAAAAAACGTATCGAGACCTCCATGAATCACTTGTCGCGAAAGCGAGCCGCTTGGACACATGTATCTGTTATGCTTTCAGTCAGAGGATGGTTTATGCACCCTCCCTTGCCCCTTTACTTGACTCGTCTTCCCTCCTTCTTACCGTAACGACGTCATAAAAATTCTTCTCCATTTGCGACCATACAACGTGCTTAAGGTTGTACATACTCCAATTCGTACTTTCTATTTTATAATCAAAACATCGTCAATAATTAGATTTTTTAAATCAGTGTAACCAGTATATGTATTATTAGTGTCTAGTAGAAAAAGGGTTAATTTTTTTTCTTACTGACCGCTTCAGCAACATCGGTGAAAAATAGAAAAATCATATAACGTGAAAGAATATGCGGCAAAATAAAATTAATTTTCTTGTTTCCACGATTTTATACTTGCACGATTCGAATCTTCCAAACATTCTGCACTCCAAAAGTTCTTAATTTTTCATAGGATTTTTGGTAATTTTTTTTTTTTAATAAAAATTCAATTTTCCCAATTTCAATTTTTTTTAACCTCAATTCTTTTATCCATCCTTTTCAGCAATATGGATGAAATATTTTTTAAAAACTACATTTTTTTACGACCAGCTATTTATTGAAAAGAATACGATTTGCAAAATTCCCAAAGTTCGATTATAAATATTTTTGGTTGAACTTTTTTTTTATTCGAAGAAAAAAATCAATTCTTTTGCGAATATTAATGAAAAAAAAAAATTGTGATGACAAATAGTCTACGATCTGAACTAAATTGCATATTTTTTAGACGTGGGTGAATCTTTTCATAGAAAGTGTCTCGGAATGCTGTTACCGTCGACCAATTACAGTGCCAATGAATATTTCCTTAAATTAATTGATGGGTTTTTGAATGTCGAAGAGTGGGTTCGGTATTTACAATACCCCTGTGAATTTAAAACTGTAGGGTTCCTTGTCGAGCTGCCAGAGTAGTGGGTTAAACTCACAAGAGTGGGATTGAAGAGTGCCAGACCCGTCACGCCGGCCTGAATGATAGAGGGTTGAGAAGGACGGCCAGAGCGTAGTAGAGGGTGCAAGCAGGCAGACGGGCAGGCGAGGGTGTTTTACGTGTAACCTCATAGCGACAGCTCTTGAAAAATTACCGGGATGCTCGAACTAAAGTGTCTGTTAATAGATTGGGTACAGTGAATGGTTTTGCATTATTAAAAAGTGTCCCCATTTTCTTGCTCGTGGTATCGGCCTCTGTACGCCGGAGCCATTGAACCGCGATTATGATAAAAATTTATATGAATCCCATGTGCAATCACCGTAGGTAAAAAAAATCGCCGATGTAAATTTTGGTCCTTCCGCCGAAAAGAATTTTTCAAATTTTCAACTCGCTATTATCAATTAAGGCAAAACAGAAAATGAATGAAGGGAAAAAATACCAACTTTTCTCTAAACATACTATAATAAACAAACAACAATTGTATAATATTTTTGCAAAAATCGTAGGAAATTGAGCTAAAAAATTTGTTATCCTAACTATTCGACTGAAAATTATCCACGAAACTTTTAATCAATTTTTATCAGCCATCGAATCTATCAATCAAATTCCTCATCTCATTTTTATGTCATTAATAAAATATTTATTGCACTTACAAAACTCGTCTATCCTCTTCCATAAAAAAAAAATACTAGCTCAAATAACAAATTCATCAAATTTTAATCGTTCAGTCAAAAAAGATGTTTCAATTTACGAACTTACGTATACAATTTGCAAATTGCAGAGAAATTATCACAAGCAAAAAAAAATGTTCCCACCCAAAGTAATTTACCAGGATCACAATAATTTGGAGACGCTTAGGTATTGGAGTGGCGTATTACTGGCAGTGAAAGAAAAGTATTCAATTTAAGAGTACGAGCTAAGACGCGTAACGGGAAAACCAATACGTCTCCGCGGGCCGGCCATGATGGATAGTCGGAGCTATGGGAAACTATCTGTCAAGCACAATATCGACCCTCGCCCTTCGCGCGTACAACCCCCAGCAGAGTGACAGCTCTCGGGGTTCCATGCTCTCCTCTCTCTCTCTCTCTCTCTCTCCTCGTCTCCCTCTTCCTCTCTATGTTCCGCTATGCGGCGGGTCTACGTTTACTTTCCCGCCGCCGCGTGTTCTGTATATCGAGTCGTGCGAGGTTTCCCTCACACTACCATAAACTGGGTAGCGGTATACATGGAGTCCATGGCCCGTTTTCCACCAACCCATGAACCATCGTGCAAACAGTTCGCCACCCGCCCACTTCACCCGTCCATTCGCACACCCTCTATTTGCATAAAAACCTAAACCGAAACATCCTATTAATTCTCCTCGCATTCCAATCGCATTTATAAATAACACGGGGTAGCAGCCGCGAATAGAAGACAAGTCGAGCGATCACGCCAATGAAAAGGTGTACTAGACAGTTTCGGAAATAATTTATTATTAAGTAGCGCAAAATAGAATATATGTATGTATGTATATGCATCGTGATATTATAATGATATAACTTATGATCTATATATTCGTAATGAATGGACTAGTATCTCGCTTAAATATTAATGTCGTAAAAAAATATTGCCTATATTACGTAGCGATATGAATATTCCACTGTGATTACAATTTACTAGAAAATTCATTTACTATTTACAGTATTCTTATTTGTAATAGGAACGCATGCGATGTAAGCGCAATAATGAGAAAATGAGTAAGATTTTCTCTGAAATTTTATATGTTTTTTTTTTAAAGTTTATTTTCGGTTCAGTGGAAGAATCATTAAATTCATCGAGTTTCCGCTCAAGTCAAAGTCTCTAATGAATAATTCTTCAGGTATGGAAACTTTCACTTTTCAGTCTCTCTCTCTTGCACAGTTTCTCCACAATTATTGAATTAATTTTGCACGAATTATGTATATATTATCTGACATAATAAATTTTTTACTATCAATTCACAGTCACAATTAAATAATAAGCTATCCTGGCGTCCCTCGCTCATCTATGAATGCGTGTGACTATTTATTTTCTTCTGAAACTCGCACGTCTTCCATCGAACGAAAAACATCACCAAGCACAAAACACCGCATTACTCAAATTACTCGTTAAATACTTGTTGCAAAAAAAAAAATTACTTCTTCAACTATACATAATAAAAAGAGAAGAAAAAATTACGGAGCACGCTTCACGACAAGCCACGCGCTCAGCCATCTTGTTTCCTAGTGAAACAGCGCAGCTGCACGACGAAGAAGACCCCCCACCCTGACCTACCATCCCCTAACATTTCTAACCGCCCCGAATGGTTGCCCTATGTTCATTTCAGGATATTATGTAACGTTAACGTAACCCGCAACGACACAGTGAGATCCTCGTGCGTTTCCTAAGTTTCCATCATCTCAACTTGAAATACACTAATTTAAAAAAAAATTGTTCTAATCCTCCGAACAGATTCGTCCAATACCAGGTGTTAATTTCATCAATCAACGAGTTCATGAAAATTTACACAAGTCAAAATATTTGCAGAATGACTTGTCGAATGTCACTATTCGACGCTACAAGCCCAGAAGAGCATGTGGCAACTCTTCGCAATGTCCAGTGTTCGCTACAGAGATCGGCGCAAAATCTGCCGTGAACCTCGTGCGGTCATCTGGTCGGAAGAACGCGAAGCGAAGAGCCTCGAATACCTGGCGTGGGATGCTTTCGGCTGTTTAGCCCGTTTAGTCCATAAATCATGGTGGTTGGTTGCGAGCGAGCATAGCGAGGGTCAGCTGCTGGCAGGCTGTCCAGCATTCCCGTGCGCCAGCTTCACCTATGCCGAGTGCAAAAGACTCGCAACTTCTTCGGGCTCCGGAGTTGTACGGTAAGCAGTAAAGTTCTCGACAATTTACCGGAGACTCGCCACTTCTCGGTGATTGGCCTGCGTCAAGAATCCCGTAGAATGGGATGCAAGATTTCCAGAAACTAGTCATTGACCTTCACTCAAAGGGCCATTCGCTATACCGTTTAACGAATCTCCTTGTGAAATGTGGCCACAGTGCGCTGCTTGAATAAACCTGTGGGTTCTCTCGTGAATAAATTAACGTTTCTGATTCCTCTAACGATAACTAATTATAACTGATGATAGCTGCCCGTGGTACCCAACATAGTCGAAATATTTCCGCTTCAGGAACCAGTGCGAAGTTCCAGCTTGGCGGGATAGCCATAACCCAACATTTGTTGATGTTGAAGCTGTTGCTGATGAGAATAGTCGGAATTCGGGTACAAATGTCCCGGTTGTAGTTGTTGCTGTTGATGTTGATGATAGCTGAGGTATGCGGCGTGTAAATGTTGTGCCTGTTGATGCTGACTGTGATGATGAAGCGTGGATTCCGTTTTGTGGTCCGGAGGACTCGTCGGTAGGTGGCTCTGATTGTTGTGCATCATCATAGCTGGGGTGGTGGGTGACGACGCCATTTGCAAAAGGCCATCGCCGGATTGGTGTTGATTCGGTGAGTGTACTTCATCTCCTATCGAAATGGAGTCGATGGAGTTGTATCCTCCGGATTTCCCGTCCTTCTTCGCCTTCATTCGCCGATTCTGGAACCAAATTTTGATCTGCCGCTCGCTGAGCGTGAGTGCCTGGGCTATTTCGATTCTTCGTCGTCTTGTCAGGTACTTGTTGAAATGGAATTCCTTCTCAAGCTCGAGGGTCTGGAATCTGGTGTACGTTTGCCTGGTGCGCTTCTGTCCAACTCCGGGTACGTCCGCTGCTGGAATTAACAAATGATTATAACATATTCCAATACCCACAACATTCATCATTGTAACCACGCCTATTAAAAGCCCTTTTATCAAGATTTAATCTATCAATAAATATTTCCAGTCGGTTAAAAACCGATTTGTACGATCGCACTTTTACTAACCATTTGCATAATTGGATTTCATCCAGGGATAGTCGACTGGTCTCTGCGGTTGATCCTCGCCATACTCGCTGGCGTTCGGACTCGTCTTTCCGTTGTTATTATTATTGCTTCCATAGGAACGGTATTCCGGATGAACCGCTTCGAACCCGGTGGTGGGGGAAGCCGGTGCCATCATGGAGGTGACGCAATTTCCGGTGGACGGTTGAGTAGCGTAGGCTTGTTGAAAAGGAGTTTGTGGGTAACCGATATTGTTGATCTCGACTGAAGGGGTCAGTCGCTGAGGAGCTTGTTGAAAGCGTTCTTGGGAAGTCGAGTCGACGAGAAGTCCGCTAAGAGGCGAAGTTCTGTCGGACGATGAGGTCGGCGTGTACGGCGGTGTCTGCGATGGAATGTGCGAGGTCGTGCTCGCCTGACCCGCATTATTGTTGCTTTTTCCGTTCACGGCGCTCGGGTAACCCTCGCTGATAGCTTCCTTACCATGACGCAAGAGTGTTTCCAGGAGGGACGATGGTGGGGTGAGATTGCACGGTGAACTCGGTGGATAAGTCGGAGGACTTGGTTGTTGCTGTTGCAAATGTTGCGGCTGCGATTGCTGATGATGTTGCTGAAGAGGAAGCTGCGGAAAACTGGGCGAATGAAAGAGGCTCGAATCCGGACTGCGCCCTTCTCCGATTGATTGGTGATACGGCCAATAGCCCATTTCACTTGGAGGGTAGTAAGCTGAACTCGTCATTGTCTCGATGGCAAACTGTCAACTCTTCACTAAAACTGTTCCTCACGTGGACCACTGATATCATATGTGACACACTGCGCACGTTTTGAAGAATGTTCCGATGATTCCGTAGAAACGTCAACTTCAACTCAGTCACTGAACGTCAACACGCACTATGTTCCTCCTGCTACTGAACTTCGTTCGATCCCCCATGAAATCAACTCGCTCTGCAGAGCGGTGATGACCGGTCGCACGCCGTTTTGCTTCTGGCAGAAATTCGGGTGCCAGTGGGACCAGGTCCAAGAGGTTTCGACGCTCGCTGCTCGGGGCACGACCGGTACGTACAATGTGATAGAAGCGAAATGATTTGTGTGACCCCCGGGTGACGATTTCGTGCCCGTCCTCGAGGGGGGCTATGCCATACTGCGCTGTGCACGCGGGGCGAGAAGCTATGGGCCTGGGACGGGGGTTGGCGCGCGTGCCAATGGGCCCCTGAAAAACTTTCACCGGTTTATTGCACCTAGAGGCGAAATGCGAGGGAGCGACTGAGAGGCCAATAGTGAAAGGGAATAATAGAAGGAGAAAGACAGGCGCATTTTGTGCGGGATAGAATGGGCGAGCGGAGGTGGAGGGGGTTCCAACTATCCCCCGAAGTAACAAACGTGGCCATATACGCTGTGCTCTTCTGGTCCTACTGCAGCACGCGTACCGAGTTTTTCTTTGGGGGTGCCCCTATCAGCTGCTCGAACACGAAGCCACCCCCGAATACGGTACAGCACGCACTATGTGCGTTCACAACGTTGATTCGATTCGAGCAAGCCGCGCACCACCACGTCCCCTCCCACTATTAACGCTATTGACACCGAATCCCCATGAGCGAAAATGAGACGGACAGAGCAGAGAATTCTCGTGGTGCAACAATGCATCCGCCATGTGTGTGGATGAGGAGACCGACTTTTACCCACGTGACTCCTGCGCGTGGCCATGTATTTATGCGGCTTTCGGGCCCCCCCTACCAAAGCCCCCTGAGATTTTATAAACCATAATCAGAATCTCGGAATCAACATTTCCATCTAACCCGCTAATATTAAAAATATATGGGCAACGATTTAAAGGCCATTTTTCAGTATTTTTCCCTTGGACAGTATACTTTGTCATATTATAGCACATATTACCTAGACACTCGAAATTTTGAGTTAGTTCCGCTGCAGAATTATTTACTAGAAAAATTCTCAAGTGTACACGTTATTTAATGCTGGCTAATCATTGTAAAATTTTTAATTTCCGCGACAGAACCAGAACCTTTATAAAATAATGATGATGCTTATCATTTTTTATTTTAATGTGCATACATTTTGTTCAATACGTGAAACACATGTGCCGAGCGATCGGCAACTAGGCCACAAAATTTAAGTAAACAAAAGCGCGTGCAATTGAACAAAGCCACCGCAGGGACGTAGGCAGTCTTGCGAGTGACATCTCTCTCTCGAATCTGTCGCGGTAACGAAAGAGAAGTATAGAGAGAAAGAAGAAAGAGAAAAGAGAGTCCTGGCTGGCGTCGATTAATCAACCCTCCCGACCCTCCCAACCCCGTTATACACGTGCATTTAGCACGAGACCTCTCCGTATTTTCATTAATCCCACTTTTCGTCCGCTCGTTTCGACGCATCGCTTGGCTCGTTGTTGCGGAGCTGAAAAAAATAAAAAAAAAATCTTGGTATGGGGAAGGAAAAGACGACAAAGGCAAAAAAACATATACACGAACCGCTGGAAGAGCTGAAGAAGTCGAAAGGAAGTGAAGAAAGCGTAGATCCGATGGCTTTCATCGCGATCGACTTGGCTCTACGGGAAAACCACGTGACGACGAGTGAGACGCATCAATATCGTCAGCGCGTGCTTCAGGCGTGAGGCAAAGTGTCAATGAAACTTGATGATGGGGTTGACGGGTTCGACGTCGGGCGTCACGAACGCTTTAAAACAATTAACGCTAACAGGCGAGATGGTAATAGGCCGCAGACTGTGGGCTGCATGGCAACCTGTCTCCATCTCACTTTCACTCGCTCTCTCACTGTCTCTTGTTCTCGCTCCAAACGTAAATGACCGAACGCCAGCATGGAAAAGTGATTGATGAATGTTTCGCCTGGTGTCTAACAACGACAACGACTACGAAGTGAACGAGACGAGGAAGCTATGGGAGAGAACCCCTAAATCGTGCGGTTCACCAGCTGACCATGTAGGCTGCACTTATCATATAACGCTGCACACAAACACATACAAAGAAACATACAAAAAAAACAAAAATGCAACCAAAAAAAACCATAAAGTGAGCGTGTATCTACAGAGATGATGCAGATTTTCGCACGAGCTAAAGTATATCTGTTGTACATTGGTTTGGCCCTGGGATAGATTTGTATCGCATCAAAAATGCAACCAACAAACACCGTGAAGTTGACCTCACGCTTTATAAGCTGCTGTGCCGAACCGATCAATTTCACCGTACCGATTCACCGAACGGTAGAAGTAGAGCGATAGGAAGTACGCGGCGCAACGATAATAAATAATAATTCGAGGGAAGGGCGATGGTTTTCTGACGTCGTGCGATTCCGCTATGGGAAAGGGACCAACGGGGAATACAGTGAATGAAAGAGAGTGAGATCGAGGTTGGGCGAAGGGTCCTGAATATGGAGGGCATTGCCAGGTTACACTATAATACTACAGCCATAAATGATTCTTGGCTACTGACTTCATTTCGTCAGTCAGATAATCATTGACGCCGTGCATCGGGCCTCAACCGTGCCGTGCTTTTCACATGGGAACGAGAGAGATCGCGGACGAGCGAAACGTGAAAAATATGTTCTCGCGCCAGAAGCATCGTGCGGTCCGCTCGCGCGGATACGCCCACAGCAATGATATATCGCAGGGTTACACGTTGCGTTCATTAATGTATATCTGAACTGCGAATAACGTTAAGCTGCAAGTGGAGGTAATATGCACGAGGTCTGCGGATGTGACTGGTGAATCTCGATCACTCATCCGTGACATCAATCGTCGCTGCAACCGCTATCACGTCTTCGAAAGCGGTGAACTCTTTCGAAAGTTCACAATTGATCGCTGACGATAATTATGCACTGAGGAATAAAATTGTCCGTCTCCCAAATTCATGTTTGCAGATGTTCGGATTATTTGTTACCTGGGGCAACTAAAAAATAAATTTTGTTTCCACATTTTATGGCATTCGTTAATTGAGATATGTTCCAGATGCCTACAATTTTTTTTGCACTGATTATCGAGTCGAACGTCGACAACTGCAAATTTAGATGAACTAACTAATTATTGACAGTGTAGTTGTTTTTATTTGTGTCGAAATCTGGACAATTTCAAGATAATTATTAGAGTGAAGATTGTATTTTGTAGTTTTCTGTGAATCCAAGAATCATTGGCTATTAAATTATGATGCGGTAGCTTTTGAAGCATAAACATGAAGAATATTCTTCGGATGATACATTGTTCAGTATTTTATTATCCAATGATCAACTGCTGCCTTACATTTTTGTTTGCGCTCGAAAAAATACTTGAAGAAGGTCAACAACTGGACCGAAACATCATGCTTTGCATTCTTATTTCAATCTTTATTGCGACAGTCCTAAGTTCACAACAAGGCAACCCTGATGAAGTCTTTTGGCTCAAAAGCTGATAGAAGCGACTCAGAAAAACGAGAGAGAAATTCTCCATGTCTTCCTTTGAAATGTCCTCGTCCTACCTGAGATATATATGACGCACTATGCACCTGGGTGAACGAATCTTATGGCCAATAACTGCTTTCGTCAATATTTTATGGGGCCATAACGGGGGTCCCTTTTCCACCCGCTTTGGAGGGGTAGACGCGGGGCACGTCGACTTCAGGGCGAAATCGTCGCACGAAGTGCTTTTGGAGACACGCGCGACACGCGCCTCAACGAACCCTCCGTCGCTCTTGAAAACGCCGCTTAATATTAATTTTTACTTCACCTTTCGAAAACTCGACGAGACTGTAAACAAAATTATTGTCGGTCGTTGTGAATGTTTCTCAAGTTCAGGTACATCCGTCGAATGTCTTAGCTTCGAACAACCCGCACACGTCCTCGCTTCCTCTCTCAAGTCAGCACTCAAGTTGAGTCCTCTGCAAACCTAACGAAGCGTAGGAGACTCTGACCCACGAAGACAACAATAAACCATAAAACTTTCTCTCCCGGCGGTGCGACGTAGCATCCGATGTTGCATCTTTTCCGCTGAGCCTCTTACCAGAATTTACTCGCAAACGGCCGCACCATGACAAACCGAGAATTCCCGTAGGCTTTTTTTGTCGGCCGGGAAATTTTTATGTTTGGCCCTCGCGATTGGTCAGACTTTCTTTCATCACACGAAAATATTTTGCCTTCCCGTGGCTGTCTTCCTTTTCTTTGTGTTTCCTGGCTCTTCGCCTTTTTCGGTGATGCAAATTAGTCTCACCTGAGGAAAGTGAGAGATATACTTTGAAAGTGGTGACAGTGGACAGGAATTTCTTGCGAGGATCTGGGTGAAGGTCAGCGCCGAATAAAGGAAGGAATTTTTTCGGCAGACTCTTGTGTGGGTCACAGGGTCACTGTGATTTCGTTACAGCGATTGTTCGCTCACTGGACATTGGGAATTGGCGTGGATCCTTTGGTCCGATAATTTTGGACTTCCAGAACGAACAAATTAAATAGAGGGGCATCGTTCTAGGAGCGTGAAATGGCGCGCATCCACAGGGGTCGACATATGTGCCCCTTTTTCGATGCCCGGCTTCCGAGTTACCGCAGCGTTGCCGCCGTTGCTCGGGTACCCGAAAAATTTCCCTCTCTAGCGTGAACCGAGCTTCCAGGGCCAACGAGGGTTGCGAGTCCCGACGCCTTTGCCTCTCCGCACGCTCGGGAACACGCGGGGAGTATCGGTGTCGACGAAGGGGGCGGCCTCTCCGACCATTTGGTGAAATTGGGAATATCGGGAGCGGCAGAGCATAAGGCGCGCATGGGCTACGCCGGTTCACCTATTATTGTGCGCGATTGATTTATATTTTGTTTGCGGTGCGCTGTGTACTTCTGTTGGGTGCATTCTCCATGCCAGACTGTAGACGACATCCAGGATTTTTCATTTCGTTGTCATATGTATCTATCTATTAGCCCAAAAGTCCTACAATTCCTAGCAATCGCCGTCGCCAATAAATAGGGTGGAATCGGTTTGGGTAAGTAAGCTTTGACCAATAACCACAAAATCATATGTAAACTAAAGGGTTCAAAGTTTTCTCGGTTCTTAAATTGATTTATGGCCCATTTTGACAGACATGAGTTTGTGAATTTTTGGCTGGTATTTAATTCATCGAATTTCTATTTATAACTGCAAGCAGACTGTAAGGGTTGAAACGTTAGTACTAAGCGCAAATGATATTTTGCGATTGCGGTTTTTTGGATCGGAGAAATTTTTTGCTGAGAACGGAGGGAAATTATTATGAATATTGCAACTTCCAATTCATTTTCCAAGTTTCTAAATGTCAATTTTGTCAACTTCTAACTGATTTAACTTTTGATTAATTGTAAAATTGAAATTTCACGAAACGTATTTATTATTTTAATATTCATCGTGATAAGAGTGACTCAAAGCATTTGAACTACATTTCAACCTAAACTAATTTCTATAATATTCAATAAAAAAAAATGGTCGTCAAAATATCGGCCATTTGATTTTTGTTCGAGGGATGGTGTCGATGGTAAGTACATAAACGAGTATTCATGATGGGCGGAGCGCAAAAAGTGCTGAGACATCATCGGATGTTCGCCGGGCATGCTTCACGCACTGGAGTCCATTTTTAGGCCTTCCATGATGTTTCCTGACAAATTCGACCGTGCGAAAGGGTTGAAAATTTAGCGGGGCTTGCGAGGTCGCCGTTCGTAACGACAAACGAGCCTTGGGAATTAACCTTCCTTCAATAAGAACGCCGTAAGGATCCAAACAGAGGATTATCCGCTAGTCCCGATGTGTTGGCTCTTCAGGTACGGACGCGGTAAGCGAATTACGAGTCCCCTGAGAGCACGGCCACGACAAGGTTCGTACTAAAAGGGGTAAACATTGACGCGCATTAGCCGATCGCTTCATGTTGTGAGGGAGTATTGTCGCAGCACGCGATACTCAAAAATGTCAGCTTTGCTTGTCATCTCACGCCTGCCATTCAAAATTCCACAGGGATTTGTATGTACACCAGAAGAAACCTGTCAAAAGCCCTTTTGGGGATTAAGACCCAAAACACTGTGAAAATAGTCCTTAATGACTTGCAATATAATCGATATGTTATTCCACACCGAACAAATATTTGACCGTAAAAAAATGGATTACGGATCGACGTCTTATAAAATATATTATAATTACGCTGACGTTTAATTCACGAATTAATAACCCTTTAACCGCAAATTTAATAAAACTCAGCACCAAAACGAACGACATTGTCACAAACCAATATTTGCGCTAACATTTTTTTTAATTCTTTAAAACTCTCGAGGACGAATTAAATACAAATAAAAAAAATTACAAATTTGTTAGTTAATATTCCATGTAAGGTAAAACAATATTTTTAATTACAGCGTTTTAAAAATATATATTATTGGCTTTTAATAAATTAATAAATTATTACATGGATGTAATGTTCTCTTCGAAGATATTCTTATACATCATTTTTTTTTTTTTTTTCAGAGAAGTAACATCCTCAAGAAATTATATTTCCGCATTCTTCGGTGAGGTTTGTATTAGGATAAACATTTGAAGAAAATTTATGAGTTTTCCAGCCTTTCATTTCTACTGTATAAAGTGGAGAGTACGTAGAAACGGAAGAAGATTAACAGTGCAACGCGGCGTGCCGGATGTGCGAGCCGGTGAAGCGTCGCGGTGTCTGCGGGGATCGTCCTCGTATCAATGCTGCGGAGATTGACAGTCCGAGCTATGATAAACGATGTTCACTGGCGAGAGCTGCTCCCCGTTTTACGGTTACGGCATAGCGTCCGGGCAGTCGCACCCTTGCCCTTACTCCGGGGGTTGGGAATACGAGAACACCCTGAAAGGAGAAGAGAAGGACGACTGTGAGAAGTAAACACGATATACACAAAGAAATGTCGAATCAATATCACTTTTCTACCAAATAATAAAGAATTTTATTTACATAATTTACCATTCATGATAACGAAAAGTAGTGACTCATTGTGCAGTAACAATAACAGTGAGTCATTAACAGCAAAAATACAAAGTAATTTTTTTAGAAAGGAGAATATTGGTAACAATAACATTCTTTTAATTAAAAAATATATATATATATATATCACATGAGACTTAGTGTTCATCAAATCATCATACACTTTTTTAAAATAGAATTTCACACCCTTCAAATTGTGTTGTGACCCACTGAAACAAATTTCACGCTCGTCACACTCAATCAAATCCGCAATTGATTTTGAAATAGCAGTTTTTTTTTTGTTATTATTCGATTCCACTCGAAGTAAAAAGATACTTTTATATAATTTTGGAACAATAATAATTTATTATTCCATTAAAAATGAAGAAGTGAGACATTAATGGATCCCATATTTTTTTAGCATCTTACAATAAATTATGTTGTACTCTCAGATCCACAATAAGTACCTGCAGTTTATTTTTTTAAATTATATTCAATTTTTTAAATCACCAACTCGTTCGAAAAGTTGCATTCTGAAGAGGATTTAATTTATGGACTGGAGCAAATCCCACAGTATCACCTTCATTGTCGTTATTGGATATTCAAACATTTTAGTAGACCACGAAGTAATCATACAATTTACCATAATGTTCCCAAGTCTTCTTTGGATACGCGAGCACGTATAAAAAGAAGTAAAAAAATTCACAAGCTATTGCATTTGTGGGCTCGAGGGTTGCCCGCCTAAAGTTAACGAGTCTTTCGCGTGTACCGGAAAGCGGCGAACTGCAATGCTATACTATTCTGACGTGTGCCGTATAGGATAGACAGAAGGAACGGTTTCCACTCTGCTCTTCGACCTCGTCGAGGGCACGTTTGTGTTGCTCCGCTTCAGCTCCTATATGTATACGTATATGGGTGAATCCACTTTGCCGCCACTCCCTGGACAAGCACGCACGTTAAATACACCCGGCATTCGCCGATTATGATGGTCAGCAGACGGTCACTACAGGCACTCTGCGAAATAAAGTCCAATCGACGTTAACTTCTCATCCATATACTCGGTAAGTGGTCAACGAATTATCCCTCGTTTTTATTCTCTTGATAGCTATATTTTTACAACTTAACAAATATATTTGTAGTCACTCTAAAAAAAAAAAAATAGAAAATAATTGGTTGAATTGGCTCCAAGCAGTAAATTTCGTTCGGCCAATAAAATAATTGATTCCGGAAATAAGTGAGTCGTTGGGAGCGACCAAACAGTGCCAAGGCATTAATTGGTTGGCAGCCAAAAAATTGGGTGTCAAAACCAAGTAACCAACCAAGTAAACGAAGCTAGGGTGTCTCAGCTTAACCACAAAATTGGTTAAACTAGCAATTCACAATGTTTACGGGAACAAAGAACAAATTCGAATTACAAAAACAAAAATTGTTTTTCGGCATTTAAAAAAATGTCGGCTTCTTACTGAGAATTTTCGTTAACTCTCATTAACATTAACTTACAAATGAAAATATTTAAACATAATTCGTATTAACAATTTACATAAATATTCGAGTACACCTCAACATTTAGGCGACGTGAAAACAGAATGTTCCAAATTATAAATAAAAATAACTAAATACATCACAAATAGTATCAACAATTTTATAGGAATAATATTGAAGCACCCGGAATGTTTAACCAACCGTAAACCGTAAAGATCGGCCGTTCGAATGCGGCGAAAAACACGATTGATTATATTCTTTGGATTTTACAGCAGGAGACAGTGTGCAGCGGGGATTCGGACTATGGACGGAAAAAGAATAATAAAAACGTTTTGTGGCGTTGATCCGTGGCTGGGCAGCTGAGCAGCGATATCGAGAGCCAGCGTGCTGAGCTTGTCGGGCAATGCATCGTTAGCGAGAGCATATAGAGCCCGGGCCAGATAAATGACGTGGTCGCCTCACGTCTGACGTGAATGAAGCCAGGAACGGCTCACCTACGCTTCGTCGGCTGTCCGGCTCGTTCACTTCGCTCACTTTATAGTCTATATAATGCCAAAGTGAGCGCGTGTCCACGCGTGTACCTGGACTCGGAAGGGCACGAGCCCGAAGCCGCGCAGTGATCGCAATAAATGCCTAATGATACATTGAACGAGAAGCCAGAATGCCCGACGAAACCCACGAAGACTTCTGCCTCCGAGTCGATAAATTAAATCTCAGCACATTCTCCGCTGGAGAATCCTTCCAGAGTGCTCTGAACGTTCACGAAAATTTTCCAGCTCGCTTTTTCATCGAGCATTGAAATTTCCAGTTTCGAGAATGGTAATTGTAAAATCAAACTCTCCCTCGAATTTTTAATTTTAGACGTGGAAGTATTCCGCTCATTTTTTATTTGTTTTGGTACCATTTAAATCGAGTAAATCAATAATTTGGAGATTTCTATTTTCCAGGTTTTCGACATTGAGGTTTTTTGAGTTTTTGGAAAAATAGGTCGCAAATTTGTTTCTCTTACGTTTACTGTAAGTAAATTCATATTTTAGAAATAAACATCCAAGAAAATGGGAGCAATGGGATTTATTTAAATTAAATTAGCGAGCAATTTGAATGGAGTAAAATTGCACTCGAGTCATATGAAAATTTATTTTTATTTATTTAATTACCTGAATCAATCCCATTTAATTGAAGAACAACGTTATTCAACGTAAGATGATTTATTAAATCGAAGTACATTTTTTTTTATACAGACAACCATTGATCTATTAAAATAGATTTCGTATTTGATAGAAATAGATCAATATCTTCGATTTTTCTATCCGTACTACAATAAAATAATTAAATTTATTAATGTTAAATGTTAACGAAATTTTACTAAATAAAAATTAAGGAACATCGAATATACGATTTTAGTTAGTTCAACCAGATCTTTTATCGGACTGCACGTGCTATAATAAAGTATCTCTAAGCGATGTAGTGCCATTGTTTTTCCCTAGTTCGGGAGTCGAGAAAGATATCAATGTTTTTCCAAACCACATGTCTGATCAGTTTCCATGAAAAGAAGCGTTCGAGAAATCCCGTTGTAAACAGAACGCGGCAAGATACTCCGTAGAGTGTTATAATGAAATAATGAATAATAAACAATTGATTGACTTTATCTCCTGCCGTTTCTCGGAAATTACGGGGCCAGTATAATTTCCCAGTTCTCTCTTCGAGTATGCATGCCTTTAACGTAATTACACCAGACGGAAGTCCGAGATAAATTTAATCGGTTATTGACTGCTGTCGTCATTTGGTTTAATGACTTTTTTTTTTAAAATATAAACGAGTGTAAACCTGGGGTGAAAATATTGCTACATTGAGTGATAATACATTTAGCATACAATGTTTTCAATGCATCTTTATTCATAAGAAAAATATTATCGTGCTTTATCATTGAAATTTCAATTCTCGCTTTACATTTAAAAAAAATACGTACATACGACGTACGACATCAATCATGTGATTGACGCGGTTTTTTTTAATTGACCAAGGTTGTGATTCGATTAAAATATCGTTCACATTAAATTTGCACTAAATCTGACTTACAGTTTTAATTACAATTAATCACAATCCGTAATACATTCAATTATAAAGTAAAAAATATTAATTAATAGCCCATATGACAATTCTCATAGTTACACCCATCACCAAATTTCTTGTGGTTATTATTTCGTGATTGTGGCCGTACGAACGAAAAATGGCACTTTACACTTTCTCTCAATGCCATAACTCTCTCTGAATGCAAACATTGGCACCGCAATGCCACGTCCCTACTTTATGGTATTTTTTTTTGTTTTTTCATGGGTGTAGGTTCCGGCGAGATTCAATTATTTTTTGATGGACCGTTTATTTTTGATTTGGGAAACGATATTCGTCCGGAACAAGGGAGAAATAAAAGGAGATTGAGAGAGACGAAGAAATGAAATTGGTGGTGAGGTGGAGGCGCGTGCGCCCCGCAATGCCCAAATAGAAATTCAATTGATCTTGTCCGTTGGTGTCGGACTATCCATCTTGGTCCTTCCGACGCTGCTGGCAGCCACGGCGTCGCTCGCGTCCGCGTCTCTCTAGCTGCAGACTGCGGGCCAAGGCGATTCGGCTCTGCTAGCCGGACGGTGGTTTCGGCGTCTTGCACGCTTCGCCGCGACGACGTTCCACGACGGGCGAGCCACCGCGAACCACTGCGGAGTACGATCTCCCGTCCGTCAGTGAGAGGGTTTCCACTAGGAAAAAAGGGGACAGCTGTCCAGCCGATCGCCAAACTACCCATTAATTACTTAACCACGGGAGACCACCGATTGTTTGTCTTTCTCAAACCCATCACAAAGCTACAACCCAACAACCAGTGCATCAACCTCTGACACAAAGTTGTACACTGTACAAAATATTGGACATTGGCTTCCCTGTCATAATTTGCTTCTGAAAAATGGACACAATTTCGTTCCCATTATATAATTATATATTATACAATTATAAAATATCGGTATCTTTACTTTATGATTGTATATTTAATTTTATATGTTTTCAATTGTGTACTAAGTTTGACTGTATAATTATATCAAACTCCTTTTCGAATGCATAATAATCGGGTTAATGAGAACAATAGTGAATTTTTTTTCTTTCAATTCTAGAGATCGGATAACGAATATTTTGATAGATAAGAGATTAAAAATATTCTTCGATCTCCTCGCACATACCAGGATTTAACAATAAAAAAATCCGCACATCAGATAAAAATTTTCCAGGCACAAATTTACCGAATCCTGTACTCAAACAATTTCAACAAACTAATCACTGAACTGACTGTAAATATCGCCTTCAAATATTCAACCTCAACCCGAGAGCCTTCTTACCTATTTAAAAAAATCGGAAAGTGCAAATAATTCGCCCCCTGCACCGCAACAGCATTCAAAGCAAGCAACACTTTAGTGGCCACTGTAAAAAAGGATGCACATTACCTAAACCGTTCTATTACCGCATCCTTATCATTAAAGTATTAGAAAAAATGACCGTGGAGGCGTTTCTCAATAATTCAACCCACAGCGAGGGCCTGAAAATAATCCATGAAAATTCGCTGTTTCAAGCTTTCGAAAAGATGCAGCGAAGTCGAACGATATATATGCAGCGTGCGCAAAGTGCACGTCTGTCCATCAGGCGTTTTCGGTGGAATACAGCCATCAGATAGTTCGCCACTGTGCGAAGAATGGAATGCCTCGTTGAGCCCGTAGCTTCTTTTAAGTGGATGAATGATGTATCGTAACGACGCTAATGACGATACGCTCGCTACCGACCTGAGTTCCGAGAGCCCTTCACTCCGGCCACTCCGTATTGCACCTCTCGCACTTCACTCATCCGCGCATTAGGCTAATTGGTCGTACAACATTATTACAATGCGTTAAAGTAATAGCCCTGAAGAAGAGTGTACTCGACGTGACTGTACAGTACATTTATTGCCGGGGCAGGGGGTGGCATCGTTCGCAGAGTTAAAAAGCCAGGGGACTGTGAAAGAGCGCGTGAGTAACAGATTCGCGATTGCGATAACAGACCCAAGAAGCCAGAAGCAACTCATATGTATATATATATATACGTGGTATAGAGGCATCACAGGGTGATTCGATAAAGCACCCATGAAGTCGGTAGGTACCGAGTGAGCGGATCCAACTAATAGGACGATAAGAGCCACCTTCTCTCTTTTCACCTTCCCTCCAGCATGACTGCTTCATTCCCCGGCTAGTAGTTCGTTTCGTAAACTGCACTTTCGCGTATTATATAGTAGGTGGATATCCTGAATGCCCCGTGGGCAACAATCGAGGAGCCAAACTCGATAATCAGGAAACGAGATAACATCCTGCCGCTGCACAGTCCACAGACTGTTTATATTTTAGCATAAAAATAATATTACGAACCTTTTCATCAGCAGGGCTGGGCATTCGCAAGTGTCTATTATGGATAATACGTAACGCGGGTTGGACGAATGTGTGTGGGAAATTGTCGAGGAAATTGTTGTGCTTTTTGATGCAATTGTTAGGTGTCGAATATTCACGTTAAATAATGTTGCGGAATTATGAATATGCTGCCCCGCGGATCCGAGGGATGACGGATGCCACGGACGGCGATGCCTCTACGCGAAAGTGATCTACGATCGACTTCGTCGACGCTTGTTACAAAACAGAAGGGTGCTTAAAATTCTTGGATTTCGGCCAGATACACGATTGCCTCGTTGCTCTACGTAACTATACACTCGGCGGGAATATATATTGTCTACTCACGATTTATCCGAGATCCAACCGTGCGAGATCTTTCGGTAATGTAGATTGAAACAGTTATGATAACGATTATGTGTATGAAATGGATTTTTTTCAATTACAAGTTCAAAAATTAGCGACCTCAGCGAGAAAATTGGTTTTTTTTTCTGCCAGAGATGTTGTGGGTGATTGGGTTAACGTTTCCGGTATTTGTAATCGGTGAAAAAAAATTGTGGTCGGTGATGAAGAAGCTTTTATTCTGTTATGTGAAAAAAGTTCCAGAGCAAAGGTTTTCGATGACGAATTTTTTTTTTTTTTTGTGAGGTTAATATTGGGATGATCATGTCCAGTTTTTTTTAATATCCACGATATTAAAATGTATATTTTTTACTGTATCTGAAAAGCTTCATTTTTAAACGCTTTTTAAAAGTGGGATTTTCTGATAGCTATTCAAAACCGAAACAACGAAAACATACACGGTTAAACAAAATTTCGCCTTTCGAAACAGAATCCTGTAATACTTACATGGCAAATTACATGGTAACCCTCGCACTTATCTCATGAAAATTAATTATTCGTGCAGGATGTTACAAAGAAATTTTAGCCCTCAAATAGGCCACACGTTGCTTGATTTAAGTGAGTAAAAACTGTAATTTCTCTTCTCAAAAGAGAATTCTGTAATTCATATATAGCAAATCTTGTGGAGTCGATCAGCACTTCAGGAAGTCATAGCAAATTAATTTTAAAAAATTGCGAAATTCAGCCTCGAGGACATTGAAGATTTGTGCAACACAGCTTGCAATCCTTTTGGGTACCATATGAAAATTCATTTTTAGTGCAGGATCTGACAAAGAGATTTCGGCCCTCGAATAGGCCACGTTGCTTGATTTTAGTGGGTAAAAAAAAGGTAGAGCTACGGCTAAACAGCCCGTGACGTAATTTACGCCGACACTCTCGGCCGACTTTAGAAAGAACTTTGAGGAGTCACGCATCCTCTGGAAAGTCGAGCGAGCGACTAGCGACTTCGCATATATCTCGAAGCGAACGCGCAACGAGCCCCGCTCTTGCACCAGCGGCGGTTTAGGGACGCGACAACTCCCTGCCCGGGAACACACGTGTCATCGCGATAAATCGTCGATGTGCCTGACGTTCGCTGTTTGCTTTGGCCCAGGCCGCGAGGCTACCCGACATTGTGCGGTCACGTGAGACACAATGACACGTGTGCCTGACTCTCCTCTCGTACAACTCGCCTTGATTCTAGACATATCTTTGTTTTTCAGACGCAATGCATGCTAATTCACAATATAGGACTATAAACTAACTTGCATGGGTCTTATTGTCATTATTATTTTTGGATGTAATGCCGTGAAGATTTTTTTTCGGATTAATTTACACACACATGCCTGAATCATTTGGTTTCAGTATAGATCACCTTGATTTTGTATATCTTTTTGTTTTTGGGAGGCAATATATTATTGCACATGTGAATATACACATTTACTATTTTTTCTCTCTTACTATTGTGCGTAATACCATCAGGGATTTAAACAAAAATTAATTAGCAAATCTGGGGTGGATCATTTTGAAGCAAACAAAATTCAATAAAAACTCGGGTCTGAAAAAAATAGTTCAATGAATAAACAAATTGGGTGATGGATAAATAGCGACGTGATAATAATTTTAATACTCCAATGGGAGATCAATTCACCAATGTTGTGAATTATTTTTCATTAAACAAAATGGTTCGTTAATTAAACCACTCTTATCAGTCGAGAGTTTAACAAAAATGTTGTTGAATCACATCATAGTTTATCGTTCATATTTGACATCAGATCGGTCATTTATCAAAATCTTCAATTTTTTAACTCTTCCACTTTGCAACGAATGCCGAAATTTTGACAACTGGAATCGTACATAACACGTGTCGCGTTAATTAATTAATTTTTTTTTTTCAACGACGTACATACTAACTTGACTAGGCACGAATTATGTTACATCCCGCGTTGATGTTTATGTTGAGCGGGATCTTGGAGGCGGAGGAAGCTAGAGCACTCTCGAGAGGCTTCGTCGAGATTATATGGGCCGCGACGGTAGCGTTCATCTCGCGTTCTTCCGTTCTCGCGCGGCCCGTCGAGATGGCTCGCACAGTGTAGAGAGCCATCGAGGCTTCGTTCTAGCCAGAAAGTTCACGCGGTCCGTTCACGCGGCTCGCTCGCGAGTGCAAAATCCGGCCACGCACGGTTTACGCTCCACACCTCCTGGCCATTATTTGTTGCTTCCGTTCTCGTTGCCATATACTATTTTAATCGTCTACTTTAAGCTCCTACTACCGCAAAACCAACGACTCTTTTCCTCATACAAGCGACACACTTAACCCCCTAACCTCCGGTTCAAAAGCGCCGAATTTGCGGATGAATCTAGCCTCGCCGACACATTCGTAATATTCACGTTCTGCCCTTCACCGACGGCTGGTCCGACTCCTTGAGACAAATGGCACCGGTTCCTCGTTATTAATGCAGTTGACAAATCTCGGTGTTATTTTTACGACTTAACGAAACGAAGTGCAAAGCACGTTGATGGATTTGTCACACCGAGGAAGACGATTGGTTGGAAAGTAACAACTTGGTTAAAAGTGATATCAATAACACTGTGAGCAAATGTGTTGCTGTGTCTTATCCTTTACAATATGCTTGTCACTATTGAAAAAGTGACCATGGTGAAAAGAATAGGAAACAATGTTTAAAGCACTTAGTTGTGTTGACCAATAACTTCCATGGGTCGGCTGAGGGTCGTTTTTTGGTTTTTTAAACGTTTGGTTTATTGGGTAACTGAGACACAGAGAAAACGCACCAATGGAGAATTTTTTTTTCCTGAACTTCTCTGATAATAATTAACAACATTCAACTTTGACCTTACAGCTACTGTCAATTATTTCAGATTTTTGTTTCTTACAAATTTTCGGCCCTTTTTAAAAATACTGGGCCCAGGCAGACACCTGTCCTTCGATTTTGTCAAACCCTTAATTTATGAACTCCGAATTTAGAATCAGGCATTGATAATAACGAATTATGTTATGGTACGTCAAAGAATTTTGCAAGTTCCTTTCTCATTTTTTTTTTGCATTTCTCAAAACTTTCTTTATGCAGAAGCAAAAAAAATAGAAATCACAGAAAGTGCTGTCATATAATCATAATAATATCTGTCTACATAATAGCGATAATTACGAAAGTATTTAATAGGGTGCGATTTCGAAAGAGTGTTTCTTAATTAATAATCCCGAACAGAAAGAAGAAGCCGATATATTTAACGAGCTATATAAATAAGTCTGTGTCCTTGCAGTGAATCTCCACCAAAGAAGTAATCGATATCCTCTCGCCTTATCATTCAGCTTAATCAAGTCATTGATGGCGAGGGGTAGATGCAACTTGGTGTATCCGAAAAAGCAGCAGACGACTAGTAAGAAAGAAGAAGAGGGCAGTGCTTGTTAACTTGAAAGCAGGAGTCGCCCGCCCATGCATTCGTTAGATGTATATAGTATAAGAACGTAGAGAGAGAGAGAGAGAGAGAGAGAGAGAGAGAGAGAGAGAGAGAGAGAGAGAGAGAGAGAGAGAGAGAGAGAGAGAGAGAGAGAGAGAGAGAGAGAGAGAGAGAGAGAGAAGAGAGAGAGAGAGAGAGAGAGAGAGAGAGAGAGAGAGAGAGAGAGAGAGAGAGAGAGAGAGAGAGAGCGTGCTCTCAGCGGGGTTGACTGATTAACTAATTATCGACTAGGCGGTGGGACCGCTAACCCCGGATCATCCTGAGAGTATAGTCATAAACCATTTCCAGAGCCACACGAGAGAGCTACAGGTTGTCCCGAATGCCGGGAGCATTACCAGCAGCAGTGCTAGTCTCATAGCGTGTGTTCATCGCCATACACCATAGGACACTACATTCGTTACAGGAACGAGGGGTAGCTTTACGAATTTACACATCTGCAAGGGGTGTTGCTGTCCACTTGCTACAATCGCCGCTGTAAAACCCCTTTCGAATATATTAATAGATATAATACATTCGCGTGTAATGAATTAGGCAAACAGACACTAAATTTATGTCAGCAAAGCGAATTACACTACAACGACAAGAGGGTTAAATAGGCTCGGGAAAATAAAATTAGTTAAGACACAAACTGATAGATTATGGAAGCGAATCGGTTGATCAGGGCACCGGATCAATAATTAATTGATCCCCACAATAAACATCACGAGTTTGTCGGACCAGCAAAAAAATTGGTTAACCTAGTCAGTTTATCTGCGTCGTAGTTACCCATGCAAGTTGGTTAGGGTGAACCTATTATTTACTCTGAATTAACAAGGTTTTAATGTAATTTTTAATCGAGATTATTATGTTAATTAATTTTTTTGAGATAATTAATATCGATTACTTATGGAGTGAAGAGACGAATGGCGTGAATTTATAAGTAATGCGTTAGTCACGCTGCGCTGGGTGGTATCTGGAAAAGGGTTAGTGGATTTCCGATGAGATTCGCGATATCCAGCCTCCCTCGATCGTCTCATGGTGTGCTGGACTGATGGCGAGATGTGCTTCAGTGAGAAAACACTTAACGTTCCAAAGGACTTTTGAATCGCGTTGTAAAGGCGCGGGGAGCTTATTCTACCCTCGCACACGACGCTCCGAGCATATCGAAGGTGATGAAGCGACGCGAGACACGTTAAATATCGAGTCGGCTCGAAAGAGCAGCAGGGAGAGCACGCTGACGGTGAAACACGATTTAATGAGGCCGAGGTAACCTGGAGCCTGCGCTCCTATCTCGCTCCTGAAGTGTAGAAACGCGTTTTACCCTTGATCGCCCGGTCTCGCTCATTAGCAGCGGATTAATATGATCCGGTCTCATTCTTCTCTGTGGCCAGCGAGAAAAATAGACAGGAGTCTTTTTCCCCTTTTACCGTACAGAAATAAATATCCTCTTGCAGATTTAATTTTCTCGTGCGGTACTTTTTGGTCCACAAGGAAAAAGGGCATATTGTTGAGTAGCATTTTTGCATTGTAGAATTAAGTCGAAAAATTCGTGGAGAGAAGATGTAGAGAAAGAAACGCGGTCTGCGCAGGAAAAGGAGAGAGGGAGAGAATAAAAAAAATACCGAGCGAATCTCGACTCGACTATTTGGGATTTCGTGCGGAATCAAGACCTCGGTTTTTTGAGGCGGGAACACGCCGAGGTAATGGTGTGTGCATTATTCTGATAAATCACCTCCAACGTTGTCAAACCTGACAGCGCGGTCTTCGCACTCTCCCTGCGAGTCTCGAGCCAGACTGGATATCACTGCTCGGCAGGTACATACATAATTCACCACTATTTTCTAATATTAGTCTACGAAATGTTGCCAAAAATTTTGTTTTACAAAGACACTATTGCCGGGAAATTGTAATACCGGAAGCGGGCAATGTACTGTACGTCGCAACTGGATTCCGATTTTTTTGAAAAGCTTTTTTTGTGAACTCCAGAGAAAGTATTAAATTATTAAAAATGGTTAATACATTCGGAGAAATAATTTTGGACATTAGACGCTCTTCATTCGACAAGGAATTCGCTTTTGAATATCAAATATTTGTCAATTTTATTTAGCTTTATTTTTCGTTACCGTTAAAAAAAAATTTTTTTGGGGATATTTTTACTTTCAAAAAGAGGATTTTTAATACAAGATTTATCAGCGTTTAATAGCGTACTGGCAAAAACTTGGCGATGCAGTATAAATTCATCCTGAATCAGAGTTTAATTCAATTTTAGTTAATTCAAAATTTATATGAAATAGAAAAGATCGTTAATTAATTACTTCAATATTTATTACTAGTTAATAAATACTAGTATGAAAACTCCACGTATAAACTTTTATTTTCAAGCGATGCATTATAGTTCTTCATACAATTTGCCTTATTGTATATGTAGCAATACTATGTGGTGTATAATTGACTGAGTTTGGTACGATGACAAATAATTAGTAGTGTCAATGGCACAACAGATTCACAGCCAAACTGTCGACAGTTTGGCATGGAGAGGCAAGAGGGCATAGTTTCACGTTACCCAGTCGTTCAGTCCTCGATCTCGGAGTCCTGAGAGCTTCGACCAACGAGGAGCGCGCTCGACGACGGACCATTAGCTGTTTAATGCGAGCCTCTTTAGCCACGGCTAATTAATGGCTGGATATTAGGGTAATTGTAATGAGTTGAAATTACGGCAATCACGCGGTTCGCCACTGTACATCGGAGAGAACTGAGGGCTCTCGACTTTTCTCTCTTCCTCACATACTTTTGGTCTTCTTGAAAGAGGGTGCCAGGCTGCGCTAGCGAAGAACATCATCTCCCTCCTCATTTTCTCGGAAAGTTTTCAGAGCATCGCTTGAGCAATCGCTCGCGATGAAAATAATTGTGCTTCAAAAAGTTTATCTTTTACTTATGGCAATATGGTCGAACAAGCTCGTGTTATACCATTTGGATCTTCGTTTTATTGATTACATCGCATTGATTACATTTTTCATTCTCATTTCCCAATTTATCTAATACCATTTGCATCTAATTTTTGTAATTGCACATCAACGACAATCATTTTACACAGGATAATTTAAATACATGAAATCACTTTTATTTTTAAGCATCTGACATATGCCCCATAATTATCAAATTCGAATTAGAAGGCACCCCATGGGATTTTCTTATACATTTTTTTTATTAAATATTTGTAACATTGATCCATCACCAAAAAATCCCGGAGTTACATTCAATAAATAATATTTTTTTAGCTGACATAATATATTTTTTTAATTAAAAAATCATTTCCACGTTCATAGCTAATAAATAACCTCACAACCTTCGTAATTATTTTCACTGTCAATTAAAATTAAATCTTGAGTTGATATTACCTGTTTCGTAATTAAAGTACTGTCATATTGTCATAATACCAGTCACTTACTGTACAGTGAGCTATCCTCAAACTTTTTTTATCGATTATTATTCTTGTGCCAAGAGAATACCATGGTTTTTATTTTTTATTTATATATATTTTTTCTTCAAAAAGAATGAGAGAAATAATTTTAATGAGGCGTTGCCGATGAAATTTTTAGGTGAGAAACCAAATTGTAAAGGCGCTCTCTTTAGTGTACGAACGATGGGCAATCCATCCAACGGTATTGGTCTCTGGTCTACCTCGAGCGCCCTTCCACCCCTGATCCCCGAGGGTTGAAAACGTTTTCTAAACGATGAGCCATCTATGGGAAGAACCTCGAAACCGCCAACGACGCGGCTTGCTCGGGTAGCCGGTAATACCGAGACGGAGAGTTATCGCGGTCGGTGGTGGATATGGTAACATCAGTAGTCGACAAATCTAGCTCTCACTCGTTCGGCGGGGTACATACCGAATGTAATCAATAACAGGGGATGCAAACCACTGAATTATCCTCCGACATCGCGTTGAGCGTCTAAAAAATAGTCCATATAAATCATGGTAAAATAAGGCGTTCGGTGAGTGATTAAAATAGTAATTTTCACCATATATCTATTGGACAAATGGTTCGCAAATGGGATGTTGATGAGCAAGAGTTAAAAGAGAAGTAGCTATATGTCGCAAATAGCTATTGATCAATAATTTGATAGGCCGATAACGAGGGTTATCGATGATCGAGAATAAAAAAAGGAAGATTGGATGGAAGTAGAGAATATTTCCATAAATTATCGGTTCCGATATCGACGAAAGTGCGAAACCATTATGAAAGCGGGCAGCCCGACGAGCCGGCACTATTTCCGTTTTTTTATTTTTTTATTTTTTTATTACACGCTTTTGCGGTAACCGCGTGCACGCTCTAATTATTTACGTACGTGCGAAATGCGCCCGCCGCGCGCGTCCTGCACAATCGATTTGCTAGCCAATGTTGCCTGCGGCAAATTAGCTGCCGCTGCCGCAGACCGATGGACATTAAAATAATAACGGCCATAGGAATTAATGGCGACTAATAATTAGGGAAATTCCTCGTGTTGAAAATTGATCATGCGCTGAGAAGTGATGGCCTTGTTCATTTTTCTTACTCAAGCCTTTTATCTTTTGCTTTACTCGCACGTTTTATGGGATGATACTCGGTGGCATTCTTCCGCCTTTCGAATATTTATGAATTTATTAGCATAACAACCCACCGATGACTTAATAATAACGTCGTTTTCTTCCCAACCAATCGGCGTATACCCTATTCGGTGTTTTAAGTCCACATTGCTGGTTTCCATCAATTTACGTATTTTGTGGGCTGGGAGAGTTTTACGGTGCGGTGGGGTGTGCGACACCCTAATTCTGTGCTTTCACTTGTTACCCCTTTAAGCGTTCTTTTTCTAATGTTCATTCGTACCTCGTGTGGATCAAAAAGTATCTTTATTCGTTATTATTGATTGTGTCGTTTTTGTAAAATATTTTAGGGTTAAATCCATTTTTTGTTATTCTTTTTTAGATAATAATTTGGAAGCTTTAATAAAGCTTAAAGAAAAATAAATGTCGTTTCAATAAAAGTTTGAATGATTATTTGTACGTTTATTCAACAATGTCATTGAGGATTTTGAAAAAAATCGTGGGTATTTTATTATTTAGGGAATAAATTTTTTTTAAGTCGCTCTAAAAAGCTCCGATGGTTCCAAAACTGATGTACAGTGCGGTCACCAGTGAGCGGATGCTTTTCAGGAATGAGCTGCCAAAAATTTCGAAATATTGAGAGGTCCACTGGAATTAGTCACATAACTGCATTTTTCCATGACCTGGAAAATATGGAGTCGAGTAAGAAATGATGTCGGCGTCTTAGCGGCGCCGCGAACCTTGTACCTTCATTTTCCATTTACAGTACAATTTTTCTCTTTTTCCTCCACTCAACACAACATTTATTGCTTTGACATCAACTTTTTATTCCACGTCCATTTGAACCAAGTCCAAGTTTCTTGTCGACCTTTTCACCACGGAAAACGTCGAAATTTTGAGAGGAAAATGTTTGGATGGCTTACTTCCATTTCGCACGAAACTAATCCTAATCGTTCTGCTTGGGATGAACGCGGGAAAGTTTCCGAAAGAAATTGCAAACTCGCGAGAAACTTTGAGGTATCGAGGGTAAAATTAGGGTGGAACGTTTCTGGCCAGAAAATTTTCGGCAAGGTAGAGGAACGCGTTAACCTCCCGCGATCCTGACTCGGTACTTGCAAGCTTGAGATTCGACGGCGTATGTTCCTGCTACCGGGAACCATGAGGAAGAGAAGGGTGTTTTAATGGGCCGCGATTAGTAAAGCGAGGCGTCGGGGAGCCGTACAGGAGAACTGTGCATTTCTCGGGAAACCACTTTTCACACATCCACGCTGAAAATCTTTTTCGGAACTTGACGCTCGCCGTTTACTAAGACAGTAAATCCCAAACAACCCTGAAGACTTCATTGTGGTTTTCTGGTCTGGTCCATGAATTTTATTTATCGTTTATGGCGTGACTTGAAGTCATAAAAATCCACATTTCTGTTTCGAAATACGGATTCTTGTTGTATTTTATTTATTTTGTTGTATACAACAAGAATCCATATTTCTGTTTCGAAATATGGATTCTTGTTGTGTTTTTTGACGTCGTCTGTTTGACGGGGTGGTTTTTTGAGCTCTTCATCGTAAAATGTTCAAGTCCATCTCTACGTCCATTGAAGCGAAGCGACGAAGGAAACAAGAGGACGTATAATTTCCAATGCATAATTCACGAGAATTCGAAATAATTCAAGAACGTGGCAGGGTTTTCGCACAAGCGTGACTGGCGTCGAACGGATTTGGCCCCCCGAGGGTGGTGATGGGAGCTGCTCCTCTCTCTCTCTCTCTCTCTCTCTCGCTATAGAACGATTCTCGTTGTACCCGTGGCCCGCTTACGCTCTCGGAACCCAGGGAAATGTGTAATTCAAATGAGTTACGAGCATATCACACTCCTGGGAAGTAGGTGCTAAGCGGTCGGATATGCTGATAGAGCGCGGTGATACCGTGGCGTACCGAGAGAGGGATTCTCTGAGCGAGGACCCTGGAAAATCGCGATGGGGTTGGAGACAGGGCCGCAGAAACAGACTCGGTCACCTCGAGATATACTTTTTGTCGCTATGTTCTTCGAACATACCACGGAGGAAGTTGTAATAAGAGTCGGGGAAGGAATAATAATTTCCGGGTCGTGATGTCTTCTGCTCCATCAATTTCTACAACTCGCTAAAGTACATGAACATTTATCATCGCTTTACATCATGAGGGTTAATTCTATAACCAAATTGCTGCTTATCGTCATGAGATACAATGAAAAATATAATAACACAAACACCGGAGAAGTGATTTTGCAAAATGAATATGTGTCGTATTATTATCACGGTTTTATTATTTTCGATCGAGACTAAATGCTCTTTGGGTTAAATCTCTAAAGGATATTTTAATTTGTATTCAATTCCTTCAATCCACTAGAGATTTATTAATTCCTGGGATGATTCATTTGTTTCCGTATCATTTAAGGGTCAACTGCAAATGTCAATGAAAACAATGCGCATCCTATGGAGTCTGTATACCTCGACATTCATTTCCATGAGAGCCCAACCTGCGATAGTATCTTCTTCCAAACTTACATACAAATTTACTCAGCGCAAAAAATTTGTTAAATCAGCCAACATAATCGCTTGGAGCGTATTTACTCATCGAAAAGTTGGTTACTGCAGCTAATCATGTTTCTCCATGTACAATACATCTTATCATATTACGAGCTTCGTACTAATTAAATCCGATATATCGAATGGCAATATGCAACACTGACATGGTATGTGAGTATCGAAAAATATTTTTCCCCTACACGTTATCATTATCATTATTTCCCTGCATTGTAAGTCAGTATCTGAAAATCAAAATCACGAAAGTTACATGTAATAACGTGTAGGTACCTTGGATCAATGTCTGGAAGCGTAACCATGCATGGCTTGAATGTCAGAGTCTGATAGAATAGTGGCAGCAGAGTGGGTTCCACTCACAGAGTGGTGTGCACGTACCTACATATTATACACGGCGATGGTGGCACGCGATGAGATGTGATCGCTCGGCGATGAGCTGCGGGCGACCCGATGGTCCCGACGCGCTCGCCCTCATCCTCCTCTCCTCCCGCGGCTCTCGTCCGCGTCCGTATCCAGTTACCATAGCCATTCCTCGCCCGAACCCCCTCAGCTACCGCTACACACACCCGTTCACTCGCACTTCCCATTTACAGCCTCGTTTAATTCCCTCGCCAGCACCGCGCATACGTTTATGCATAGGTCAGGTGTGAAAAACAGCTCCGGGCTTCCTATCTACTCTCCCGGAATTGCATACTCCATCATGCGCTCCCTCGCAACTCAATCAAGTATCGAAGCTCTTCGTTTCTTATTTACTTGTTCGCAGGAAATTGGACTCACTGCCGGGGAAGCTTTCCATTCGGTAGAATTAAAAATAGTCACGGGACCCTGTACCATGACGATTGGCTTTTGTTACACGTTGCTAAGGCAAATGTACCCGTACCAATGCCCGGACACTTTATAATTAGGTCGAAGCAACGTGAAAACAAGTACATCAAATTGTGATCATAAATTGTAAGGAAAATTTTCAAAAAGTTAAAAAGCGATTTTGAGACCGATTTGATAGCACTTTTTAAATAAATTAATTTGAGCGCAATTTGTTATTTAGTATCAGCAACTTTTTATATCTAACAACGGTAAAAAAAAAATTAAAATCGTCGGATTTTTGTTGTACCATAAAATCTCAATCTTGAAGTAAGCCTGCCATACTTTGAACCCATGTTAGGTTCAAATGTGGTCATGTTGGAATCTATCTTATCGCCAAATCTAAAATCACTACTTTCAATTTTAACGAATGTATCCATTGCTGCACTTTCGACTTCGGGCATTGATGAATTCTATATTGCTAATGAATATTTCACGAGAATTCCGAAACTAATGACAAAACCAGGCATCGATATTTTCCATCGCGCTGACAGATCAAACATTCGGATAGCTTGTGGAATTAATGAAATGCTAGGAATTAATCTTCGCCGCCAAATGAATTCTCTGATATACTTTGCGATTTGGAACCGCTAATCAACACTTACATCAGATAACGAATCTCTGCTAAACTACTGAATGTTCACCGAGGAGGAGTTACCATTCGTATCTCAGCCGTTGACGTAGGGAGTGACTGGTAATGATAACGTTATCAAGTGATAACACGTCCCTAATTCATCTCCCTTCTTCCCTCCGGGTAATTAACGATGAGTATAAATTAGATGAAATTACAGTCAATTATAACCAGAATTATAGCGCGTTTCACTAGGTTCGAAGCCAAGGTTCGCGCATGCTGGACACGATGAACCACTCCTTGCTCTTGAAACAAGAGGTGGCTGAGATGACCAAACCACGCAATCCACCCTATCCTCTTCGCGTGGTGATCGTGCACCACCGTAATGATGTTATGACGTGACGGGAGGCTACGGATAACGCAGTGAACCGACTCTCAATGAGAGAACTCGAAAGAGGTACAAGGAAAGACGAAACGAATGGCACTACGAAGCCACGAGAACGAGTTGGCGATACCAAAGAAGGCACGAACGAGGAAGAAAGACGAAGTTCCGCGGCGAATGTATCAAGTCCGAGTTAGGGCCTCGGCGTATGCCCTCGCCCGCTCAGTTCGTCGCTTATTATTTGTAACCCTGGTGTTCCAACAGCATCCATTTAATCTCTCTCAGTGAGGAGCGTTTCTTTGATCAGCGCGCGACCGCATCTGCCGAGCAATATCTCAGACTGGTCCCCGCAAACGGGGTCCCGGGCGCGAGCTCCCCGTCTTCCTCGCACCGGGGCATTTGTTTCTGTCAACCGGCACCTCGCTCGCGGTACGGTGCGTGCCCCGACTTTACCGAGTCACTCTGTCTCTCTCTCTTTCTCTTTCTCTCTCTCTCTTCCTCTCTGTAGTAGTTACTTCGTCTCTCATTCCATCGCCTACCAACTCCGGGCTTCCAGTCTCCACACTCGATCTCGCGAGAGCGAACAACCGACCGAGAGATTCTGTGTAGGTGAGGTTGAGATGAGGGTGTATTATTCCGAGAGGGAAGAGAATCTCGACAGACTCTCGGTCTCTGTCTCTCTGTCGCTCTCTTACTTCTTCGGAATCGGAGAGGCAACGAGCCTTCTGCTGGCTTCTATAGTCACCGTGCAAGATGTTAATTACCTACTTGCGGTTCGTCACGCGGAGAGGTCTACGAATAACATTGAAATTGAGCAGCGAGGAAAGACGGGCGTGCGAAATTTTATTGTTCAAGCGATACTGGTTACGAGTCAATTGCATCGCCCACCGACTTCAGGATTCAAGGTTGCACAGACGATTTTGTAAGAGCGAAAAACCGAATCGGAGATTCTGGGAGGTTGAGATGAGGGTGTATTATACCGGGAGGAAAGAGGATCACGACAAACTCTCTTTTGTCTCTTACTTCACTGGAATCAATGAGCGAAGGCGCCTTCGGCTTGCTATAGCCACCGTGCAACATGTTAATTACTTACTTGAGATCGGCCACGTAGAAAAGTCTACGAGTAACATTAAGATTGAACAGCCAGAAAAGACGACCCTGCGAAATTCTATTGTCGATGCTATACTAGTTACGAGTCAGTTGCACGATGATGATTAACAGGCGATATGCAAAAGCGCGTAAGCTGCAGTTATGCGATGTGGTACCGCATCGCAACCAAATTGGTATTCAGAAGGCACTTTAATAAGGGGAAACGCGGAGGGTCTATGCAATTTCTTCGTGAGACTCGGGCTGGTTGCAACAATGTTTATTTCATGTATATTAACAAGGCAAAACTGGGGTCGTCACTTTAGCATTAATACATAATACACACGATCCACTAAATCCCAGTCTTTGCGACAATTACATCAGTATTACCTTGGAACTATGAAAAAAAAAAAAAAAAAAAAATAGATGATAATCTCATTGCACAACGTTTCCAATCAGTAATATCAGAAAAGAAAATAATTGAGCGTTAAATGAATAAATAATGAGCGCAATATATCTTCCGCGTATCTGATTTGTCGGTGGAAGTACGAAAAAAAAAAAGAAAAGAAAAAAAAATCATTGAATAAACGAATGAGTAAAAGAGAAGACGAGCAATGCAGGAATTCGCGGGTTGCATACAACCGAGATTTTCGTCGAGATCATGGATTATGAAGAAATATAGTCCACGAAAAAAAAAAAAAAAAAGGCAAACCAAATCTCTGCACTCGCCTAACGAGTTACGCGTTCGTCCGGCACTACGGGGATAAAAGGAAAAATAATATTTTCACTTTTTCTGTTTATTGGCTAATTAATAACAGCTACCGTTCTCGTCATACAGATGGGCTCTCGCGGTGCAGTGGCGAAACGACATACACTCTCGCGGACTTGCGAGCAACGCGATATTTACTGCGAGCTCTGCACGCAACCACAGAAATAAATATAAATATATATGTATATAAATAAGTAAAAATACGCGCACGAGAAAAAAAAAAGCGAACTGCGATTTCGCGATAGCGAACAACATCGCGATGTTGCGAGGAAAAGAGAAAAACCGAGCGGAGAGAGAAAGAGAGTCGCGGCGTACGGCAGTAATATGTAACGCAGTTTGGAGTAATGCTACGTCAAAGCCAGTGCCACCGAAAATATGAGCCGGCTGCCGAGCGCCCCGCTAATGCACCGTCATTTATTATGCTTACATTATTTCGGGATTATTAGTCCGCGCTACTACACTGACTCCCTTTCGTCTCTTCTCCAATGAGTGTAAACAAAAAAAAAATAATAATAATACGTGTTTGGGAGGAGGATCAAAGAGAAGGCTTGAAAAGAAAATAAAAAAAACGTAACTATCGAAGCAAAAGCAACTTTACGCAATGTTTTGACCTCCTGTTCGGTTGGATAATCGCGATCTTTATTAATAAACGTTTGGATTAATTTTTCAACCTCGCACTTTGAGCTTCCAAACTGATTAATTTTGTTTATTTTGTGTTTTTTCAGTAGCAGGAGGCAGGAAATAAATGTCTCTGTTGAATTCTAGGCCAGGGGTATAAGGGAATATTCGATATACAGGGCGCTACTGAGGCGAGCCCGAACTAAATCGAGTTTTCAAGACGATTCGATCAAGCGAGGCCCTCCATTCTTCTCTCCGTTGGGACTGTAAATATTTCAACACCGATAACAAACAATAACGTCGAGCTGATAAGAGTCTGCGCTTTCTATTTCGGTGTTGAGAGTGGCGCACGACGAGGAACGGGAAAACCATTCGAATGACGAGGGTCGTAAATGGGTGGACCCACGTTTAATGGAATAGAAACAGTTTTGTCTTATTTGACGTGGAAATAAAAATTGTTCATGGTGAGTACCGAACAGGTTGTAACAACACGTTACTTCCGGACTTACATAATTTATTCAATCATCAGCAAAGCCTCCAATATCAATAATCATCTTAAAATAACCTAGCGCATTGGTAACCAACTGTGTAACCAAAAACTAAACACAAAAATTCTCCATAATTACATTAGAAAAATAATCAAAAGTATTTCCACAACATAACTTATGGAATAAATAAAATAAACATAATGAGTTCGAAAGTCATCGTTACGATCCTGATTTACACCGAAGACCCAAACGTCCCTCGTTGCTACGCTCCGCCAGTTGCGACTTTGACAGCTAGGTGGCGCCACCTAGCTTTCATCCCGAGCCTACTCCACCTAGTGGACAATGCGCTTACCATCATTTAAAAAATCGAGCCGGAAGAATAGCCGGTGTTAAATAAATAGACAAAGTCAAGATCGAAAGAGGGGACGGAAAACAAAGAAATAAGAAGCGGAATAAGAAGGCGACAAAGACGAACTGCGTAGAGGAAGAGAGGACTGATCGTGAGAGAAGGAAGAGAGTGAGGCTTAGGTAGTAGGTAGCTACTCCGACATCGTCGAGTTGAAACGGGGAACCAGCGTCTCTCGCGGCCTCAGTGTTTGTGCTCTCGCCAGGGAGCACGGAGAGAAATGGCAAGGTATTTATCAGTGCTTCTGTCCCTGTCTCACTTGCTCTCTAGCTTCTCTTCTTCTCCTTCGTTCGACCCTGTGCTCCAGCGGCAGCAGCAGCAGCAGCTACCCTTCCCAGCAGCAGCACCAGGAGCGTTCCACATCCAAATCCATTCGCTCGCCCGCCATCAACCCCCGGGTATATACGTTCTCCAACCATATATAAGCTCTCTCTCTCTCTCTCTCTGTCTCTCTCTCTCTCTCCATTGCGCGGAGCGATGCCCTTTTGCGTTGTGCGCACGTATGTGTACTCAATCTTAGCACTATACGGACTTTGACAGCTGTCCGAATCAGCTTATGGGTACGCAGAATGGCCATCAGCCTTCATCTCGCGATGGAAGTCACTTTCAACGAAATTAAATTGCTTGTTGATGGTAAACAAGCAAGCAATTTCAAGTTTTTCAAACGTCGCGTGGGTACATTGACATGGGAAGCTGGTTTTAAATTAATAGTTGTAATAATGCACTCGTGTATGTTCTTAGATGTCAACACGATACTCAACGATAGATGGAGGGAAATTGATAGTTGGGACAACTGACAATATAACAGTTGGAGTGAACAAATGAATTGCTAGGACGATTCACGAGCGCATAATATATAGGGACAGTTTTTGAGTGGAACGCCTGTCAATTTCTTGACGTAATCGATAATATATTAAATTTTACCCTTATCTTATGTTGTACAAGAATCAAAGGGAATACTCAATTTCGATTTGTATTTTTTTTTTTTTTTCAAACGTCTGACGTCCTATTTTTATTGTCAAGTACAAATGCCAATGGGAGCTGACATTTTTGGAATCCAGATTTAGGGTTCACATGTCATCAATCGAAATTACATTGATGGTATAATAATATCGATTTTTGGAGGTTCACAGGTGCAAGAATCTGAGGATACGCCTAAATGGCGGACGAATTCTTGTTTCTTCCACCGATTGGTCTTAAAATTGATGCTTAGCTTTCTCCGTTTCGTCTGCTAATGGTACCTGGGTGGGGCCCAGCGAGAACCAATCGTCTCACCAGAGCCTCTCAACTCAGATTCGACTCCGGTGAGAGAACCATTCTCGACCACCAACGAGTGGCACCGACTCACCCACACCCATCACAGCCAATGCTGTTGGCCTGCGTGTCCGATTAGCCCGGCTCTCGGAATCTTGCTACTTTGCTACCTGCAAAATGTCACTCAAGTCTTTTCAATTTGTCTGGAATACGCCATTAGGGAGATATGATGATTCTGCCCCTCAAGGTCAGGTTGAATCCCGGAAGATTTATTACCTTATTAATCCTATTAAGTATGCTGCAATTTTGTTACAAAAATATAATTACCCTAACGAACATTACACAGTCAACCCAGTGAAGATTTCCAACTGAAAATACATTTTTGAAAAATCGCTACTGTAGAACAGAACAAAATATTACATCCTTTTTTCAACGTCAATGACATTCCCATTTCAAAAGTTGATTTTTCTTGCCTTTCGTCAGTCGTTATTTGTTTATTTATAGCTTTTTATTTAAAATTGTGGAAAATTCTTCAAAATCCTGAAAACAGGCAATGCATTTTTATTTATTTTCTTTTAAAAATTCAACTAAAAAATTGTATAAAAATCTGCAAATTAATTCATAGTGAATTTGATTTCTATGAGAGAAAGTTACCATCTTACTCCACAAAACTTCACACAATTAGGAATATTGTATGATAGCAAACAATTATACTTGGACACCACGAGCTCCTAACATTTCCGACGCTGTATGCCGATGCTGTGTTTGCGCGGTTTCAAAATGGGATACAAGGCGAGCGAGGAAAAAAAGTCGTATGCCTTGTAAGCCACGAGACGGGACTCGATCCTGTGCTTAGCGGTTACATGCCATTGCGTAGGCGTCTTCTCTCGGTATAACATACCGTACGGTATACCTTCAGTGCGTAGGCCAGCGCGTATATACACCGAGGATTGAGACGTCAGACGCCCGCGGTGCTTGATGGATGCTCTTCATTCACCGGAACGAGAAGATCTTCGCTTGCGGATGTTACATGGACGCTCTGTTCACCCGCAACCGTGAATCCGTTGAAGAGATTCTCTCCTCAACTCTCACCATCCACATCTTGCAATTCTCAAATTTAATTTGCCAATGAAAAATTTATTTCTGTTCGCTGAACATCGAAAATTCATTCGACAGATCCTGGCAATTGTACGTGCAAATATCAACAAATGATACAGGATTTCTGTCAAAAGCTGAAGAAATTTTAATAATTGCGCCATTTTTTTCAAGCAAATTCATATTTCACCAAAAAATCGAATTTTTTGGTATATCACATACAATTTTATTATTATTATCAGAATCAATCGCTGTTATATTTAGTAATAATCAATGATAAACCAGTGACTTTTTTACACGTGATAATAGAACATAACAGCACAAAAATTTATTGAAAAAATTATCGTGAAAGCTTTCTGACCGACGTCAGAAAATCCAGCGAAATTTTCAAGATTTTGTGAAACCACGGAAAACAGAATGAAGGCTCACCTAAGCTCACCACACTTTCACATCTACATGGTACACGTACACGGTACCCCACAGAGTCCATCTCGCTGGCGCGTACAAATAGCCGCCTCGTTTCCTTGCATTTGTCATTTTGTACGTATATACCGTGGTCTCGCGGAGTCCGCAGTACCCTCGAGGTTCTTTCATTTCCCAAATAATTCCCGGTACCCTCATTAATAACGTAACGCGCGCTCGGCCAGGAGCGAGCATCGGTAGAGTCACGGCAGGTAGCTCAAGAGCATTCCTGCTTGTTGCTGCTTTCGTGCGAGAGCATCAGAAGCGCGGCAGCATTGGCGCGTTGGCGTGAGTTCTTCCCGAAGGATATCCACGCTATATACCCACAGCCCAGCATATATTCTTCCTCCGCCACGAAGAGGGAGCATCGGGCAGTCCTTGAAAATCTACGATACGCCTGGCAGAACTGCGTGTCTGCCGTGTTCCCTGCGCTGGCCTTTCTCAAGCGGACAATTGATTCCTATCTTTAACCCGTGACCGGGCCGAGAACGATTCTGGGATTGAAACGTCTTCCGGGATTGATTGCTCGTTGTCAGGTGGAAAGAGACTGCTTATTGCCTGGTCTCGAAGTTGGTACCGTCTCCGGCAGCTTCTCCAACACGTTTTTCCACAGTTTTCAGAAGCCAACGCAAGAATACATTGGCATGTGAATTCCCGGGCTGTGAACTTTTCGACGACATTGAAAAAATTGTGGTCCCTGCGATAAGTTCAGCCCCCAAAGCAATTGAAACATTCCGAAGAACTATTAATACGCCTGTCACTTCATTCTCAATGAGTCTTCACGAGTGTTGGCTCTTTCAATCTCGCCATTTTGAATACCTACTGAGCGTCAGCGGTCAACGAAGTCTCGGGATGAGTTTGAGGAATCGTAGGCGGAGATGAAGGCTCCATGCGGTGTTGGAACGAGAAAGGATGTGGGAGAGCCAGTGTGGAGGATGAGACTGCGTGCGAGAAGATGAAAGGAAGATGGAAGTCATCGACAGAAGGATGGAGCGGAGGACGCGGGAAGAAAGATGGCTACGTATCGACCTCGCGGACATGATACGAGAAGATCCTCCATCGCTTCTAGCTGTGCATGAACACGTCGTGAGAGAGCAAAGAAAAAAGACTCCCGTTGCGACCCACCAGAGGTTATCCACTTGTGTGCAATGCACATTTTCCTACTGGCAACTTCACTTCGAGACCAGAATGGATAAACGCTGTTTATTAATAGGAGAGGCGCGCCCGGGGCCTCGTTCATCATCCAGGAGCTCATTAAGGCCAAATCTGTTGCACGCTGATGGAAGTCTTCTGTGTACACACTTTTAACGTCAATCGCTTCATGCAAAGATGCGACCCTTCGTATGAGGTCTTTCGTACCTAGGATTCACTATCATGTGTACTACAATATCAAAACTAACACCGATATTTTTTTCTTATCAGTGACCCCATTGATGTACGAATTAATAATCATCTTTATGATTTAGGTGTGAAGATCCAATTGGAATCTGACTTCTTATTCTCGACAGCTTCAGTTAATAGTGTTTTTTATAGATAAAAGAATGAGGATGTTGGTTGAAAGTGGTACAAAGTGAAACTTGGTAGCCTGAACTGGATTGTATGATTGAGCTTATCTCGGTATTTCGTGGCAGCTGTTGTAACCGAGTTCTTGATGGACTTCAAGCAATCTGGTTTTACCTTCTCATCACATCCAAAGTATTTAAACAATGGACAGTATAGCAACCCCAACAATTTGACTCAGATTTTTTGTAAGATCAGCGACCACAAAATAAAAGCTTGAAGCATCAGCGGGTAACACTTCGGAAAAATCAATTACAACAATCGAGCTCTTAATCTCTATGAACTTCGGGCCCAAAATGTAGACTTTTAGTAATAAAAACCTTTTCTCGAGCGATCTATTAAAAATCTCGTTTTTCAATGCTTTCAACTCATGTTGACTGGAATTTCCGATCCGGCAAATCGACGTGTCGTTTATTGCCGAACCTCGGCCCAACCCAGTGACGACGATAGGTCTGAGTGCAATGGAAAAAATTCGTGAACCTTCATAGATCACCCCTCGGGAACGAGATCCTCCATCGTCGTGTGGTACCAAGTTCTCGCGTCACGAGAGAATAAGCTCTTCGGGGATCTTTCGCTCTCTCGCATGCTGACCTCAACTAGTTTTTCCGAACCCGCCTCGAGCGAAATCCCAAGGAACCGCTGGACTCCCACGCGTATACGGTGCATTAGCTACTCCTCTTTCTGTCGGGGGCTGCCCGCGAGATCGCGCGGCCTAATGACACCAACGCCGCGACCCCACAGGGATCTTTCGCTCGTGATTTCTTTCTTCCCTTTCTACCCTCTCCGCAACCCCTGGCTCTGCTCATTTCGCTTCTTCATCTTCTTCGCTCACCTTCTACAATTCTTTTCTTCCCTCCACATGGAAGCCCTACAACCCTCGCTGTAGCACTTCCAGAGCAAGCGATCGGTCCGCAGCCCACGAAAAAGTTTCATCCATTTCCGTCGTTTGCTTTTGTCGGATAAAAAAATTACGGACAGACGACAGACGTTTTTTATTTCAGTATCTAGAAACTGGAGATGGAACGAAAAAATAGTAAGCGAACAGTGAATCGAGACAAATACCCTTGTACTTTATTTATTTTATTACTAAATAGATTCATAATAAAAGCGCTGCATGATCCTCACTTTTTTGTGTGGCTTGAAAACTTACATTAATTTTCACAAAAAAATTCATAATAGTTTCTACGATTATTCACATTGCCAACTCGTTTGAAACAAAAAAAATCGACACCAATGAAGTAAGAGATTATGAAGTTACTACAAATGATTTTTTAAATCTAACGATGAATGAAGATATATTATTTTCGGCAGTCCTGCACTTCGTCGCTCTAACCAATCAAACAAATTTTTATTGCTAAATCGGCCAGTGAATCTAACACATTTTTATTCTCAAAATTCCCATCGTTGATATTTTCAAATCTTAAGGGCTCCGAACTGGTGCCAATAGCCGATAGCTCAGTGTGTCTTAAGACCACGTCTCATCTACCGATTTTGTTGCTGACTTTAACAAAAGGTTGACTGGACGTATAGGACTGTCAACTTTTATTTTTTGCTACTTATGTGTACATATTCTTGTAATTTCTCATGATTTCTAGGCCATGGTCCAATGGGCTGTGTCTACCACATCGCATGGTAATTTTTGTCAAACCCTTTCTTCCTCGAACCGCGTTGGATTGATGTCGATAATTTTCTCGCATACCGCAAAGTGTTTGTCTTTTGTGATTCACTTTCCATGGATACTGGGAACTTTAGCGGAGACGCACCTCCGGACAAGTGAATCTCTATGCTAGGGGGTTGCCGTGCCGTGAGTTTTCACAGAAAGAGGAAGAATCGCGGTCCATTTGTCTCGAGCTAGGGAAAACACCAGGAGTCTCTATCAACGTCCCGAACTTTCTTTCGGCCGATGTTCCTCCGGCTTTTCATCCTTCTCTGTACATACACTATTCTCCGGGCTACGAAGCGCGACTGTACAACGGTGTCCTCTAGGTATAGCTTTTCGGTTTTTGTCAGAGACTTGCGACACTCGGGCGGCACCGGAGAACCAACGACGGAACGAAGAACCAAGAGCGAGTGAAAGGAATGCCTCAGCGACATAGAGAAAGGGCGAAGACTCCAGGGTCTGCCGGATAGACGACGATAGAAAGGGAGTAGACCGTGGCCGCGGTGAGAAATGCAGCTACTTTTATTTTAGGAGTTCCCTCCACTAGCGATTTTTCCATCACCGCCGCACGATATATCACCGGCAATCTAAGAGTCGCAAATGGAGTCTACAATGAGGCAGAAATGGCGCGGCTACCCTGATGGACCCTGCTATTCGTCTTCTCGTACGAAACCCTTTCTAACTTCTCTTCTTGTTCCTCCGTTCTACGCTCTCCGTTTTTTTTTTCATCTCGTTCCCCTTCAACCAGGTTCAAAAATCGATGATTGAAAATTAGATAAGCATTCGACAAACAACACCAAGGCACTTGTGTTTTTTGGTTTTGCACATGCGGAAGCAGCCAGTTGTTCAGTTTAATCGAACAACGAAGAAACGCGAAACAAAAATCGGTAATGAGGTAAAAATTGAGAAATACGATCCATTACCAAGCGACAATTCTGTCAAGTGAATTTTCAAGAGATTTTGCTGCCAAAGTCCATGGCATATCATGATCCAAATCAATAACAGATATTTCCGTTGCGATAGTGAACAGTTTTTACTTACGTTTATTTTTTTGTTGGTGAATTTATAACTGCGTGTGTGTGTGTGTTTTTTTTTCTCTGGCTTACCGATTTTTCGATTAGCACTAACACGCGGTAAATGAAAATACAGTATTCAAATGTGTCCACGTATCTCCAAGCTAATCGGCAATAAATCAAGTGAAAGTGCAGCCCTCGGTTTATGTTTACAATCCAAGTCCATATTGCATTAAATCTTTTGATATCGTGCCGGAGCAAGTTGGTAGACTATGGAAGTGCACGAGAGAGAGAGAGGGTACCATGGCTGGAGAGGTCGCACGATTGCCACCAGCATTCCCGCAATTATAAGACCATCAGCGGCAGGCGAACCACAGCGAGTTTTTGCGGCAAAGAGGAGAGAAACGAGCAGCGAATGCACGGCCAAGTGGAGAGAACGACGACAGGGAATCCTGGTGGAGTGGTAGTCGCAGCCAGAGCGAAACGTTCACTCCTCTCGATCTTACCGCGATCGCTTCAGCGCTCCGTGAGTTGCTACAACGTCGACCTATAAGTATGCGAGGCGTTGGAGCGACTCGAGAAAGCGCGTAGAGGAGGTGGATAACCCTGGCCGAGCATATAGTGTTATACATATTATTATATTCGAGCGCGGGTACCATCCTCGAGGTAAGGGCAGAATTTGTATGAAACTCTAATGCCCTTTTAATGGAGCTAACAATGTTCCAACCTCGAGGTCTATGAAAGAGACGAATCATGGTTATTCGTTATTTCTTGTGCTTGGTAATTTGTGCAGCTTTACTTGGATGCAATCATCCTAACCAGATTGGCCCGGCCAATAATTGGTTCATTTGCCGATTCGATAGTAGAAATGTAATTTTGTTTTTTATTTTTTTTTCACATCGTTGGTATTTAAGACGTACACTGTTCTTCTTGAATTCAACTTGAATCTTATTGTTCAGTGAAGTTTAATCTACTTTCTTCTGGGGTGAATTTGAAGGGCACTTTTGATGAAAATTTATACTTGATATGTACATTATTATTTCTGGCGTTCCTTTCGTCACCACGAAACTCAATTAGAGACAGTTAATCAGCAAACGATAATAAATAATTAGTGCATAGACCATCTTCTGAGATTTCTTAAGCAGGTTAACAATTTTAAGCTAATTACGAGGTAAGATCTACCACATTTTTGTTTCTAAGGTGTAACTTTTTCACTTCAACTATAAAATACAAAATAATGAATTATAATTATAAAATAAAATAATGAATTATATAATCGCTAGAAAAAATTATTGGATGTCAAAGAAAATACGTCTGCATCACCAATGACTGTTTAGTTATTTTACCGGCGTAGTTATTTAATATTTTTACTTTCATGCTGGTCCTAATCGCATGGAATTATAACAGGTGTTTATGTATAAGCGAGACCAGAAAATGGATACATCCACACGTGTATGTACGTGGAGGCAGAACACGAGAGGCATATAAATACGGGTGTCCCCTTAAGGCCTCGTGTGTCGGTGCTGATCGTTATATCTCCATCTGACCGTCGGCCACAGTGAGAAGGGCTGGCGGAGGGTAGTTCTGCGGGGGCGGAGGTTGCCTCGTGGTCCGGTAATACTATCAAAGTTGAACGCTACCTCGCAGAGGTACATTGCAGAGTGAGGATGGTCACGAAGGGAAAGGGCGAGGAGAGGGAGTCAGATAAATGTCGAGTGAGAGGGACCGAAGCGAAGGTTCTGTTTGTACTTCTGCTTGATGGTGATGCTAGTCGTGTTCTGTATATTCCCATGTAACTGTGCTTCTTGGACTCGAAGTGTGCGAGCCGTGGTTGTTACAGGGAGAAGGCAGAGTGAGATGGAAGAGAGAAGTGCGGGGAAGGTTTCTCGTGTTTCATTTCCTGAGCTCCTATATAACTTTGTGCTCAACTCGACACCAGATTAATAACGGCCCCACCTATTCCCCCGTGCGAGTACGCGTTCTATCCTATGCCCGAGAATTTCGCTTCGAACAACTTCGTGTATGTGGTTTTCTATACGGTGTCATGGAGTCCGGGAGATAAGCGCATTTGTATGCCTATGTACATACAAACAATCGCTGTGATAAAAAGGTCACGTCGAATTCCCAGTTTTCTAGGCCATTCAATGAATTATCGTCCACTTTGATCGCTGAAGTATAAATTAACAACGTATTGAAATCGTGTATTCGCTTTCTATGATCATGATTATCGGATATCGATTTCGGATTCAAAGGCAACTGGGAAAAATAAAAAAAATTGAACGCATTGAATTAATCATCTCCAAGTGATATAATTGCTATCCATTTTAAATAGTAAAGTCGGAATATTTTGTGAATTTCTGAGAGCCCAAATAATTACCAGGCAAATTATAAAACAAGCGGTGAGGTGCAAGAAGACTACAAAAATTCGAATCAGATACAGCAATTTTTTAAAATTGGTTGTAACCCACTAAGAAATTGTTTATTTCAGTCCGCGAATGAAATTTCATTATCGCATCAGCCGAGAAATAAATAATACGTCGCTGATAATAAGTTTTATTTCAACTGACGTCCCTCCCTGGAAAAAGGGCTATCGTGAAATACGTCATTACGATTAGATAGGTGAGAGTTTACTGTACTTATAATTCAACGTCGACCGTGATTACCGCGTTGCGTGCCAAAGCGCGTGCTGCTTTCCCGACTACACACACGCCAACCCCGGAACGTTTTCCCTTTATTAGTTTATTACTTAGCTGAACGCGCGCTGCTATTCTCGAGATTCGTGATTGTGCATACGCATCACGTCTCGTGGCGTGTACTCACCGGGAGACGATGCCACATAGCTTATAGAAGAGTATTAGTATACAGACTGAATACGGCCGGTGTGATCAAGGATCGCCCGCGTGCGGTCACGAGACAAGGGGTTGGCCGTCCGATCGGCTCGGACGGCCGGGAATAGCGAGGAAGAGAGAAGAAGTGAGATCGAGCAGAACAGCTTTCGGGGGTGGGAAAAAGCATGGCGGCAGTAGAGGCGAGCCCGCGGTAATGCGTATTTGATTACACCTCCGAAGAGCTGACCACGAGCGGCTATGTGCCAGGCCAGCCATTTTGGTCAACGCGCCTGACCGATTCGTGTTTGCGTTTGCTCGCATCTCTCGCGGACCCCCGATCTCCGATTCGATTAGCCATCAAGGGTTGCGGTAGAAAAATGGAAAAAAAAAATAATGAAAAGACCCTGATGAAGCGATTACAGAGAAATAAGTGGAAAAAGGGACGTATTAATCAAACCTGGCATTAACGATTTCATACGGATTAGGTTCGATTGTCCAAAATCACTTGCGTTTTTTTTTCCAGCTGATCCAGATTTTTATACATTCTTTTCTTCAGGGAAATTGTGGTTGATCAATTATTGAGCAATGGCGATTAGTTTTTAAGGTTTCCGATGATCGTTTGATTCACATTATTGATCTTTACTGGGCCAATTTTTTAACTATGGATTACACAAGGAAGACACAATGCTCTCTCAAGTCATACTGAATCTACTAAGGCCTGTTTTTAGTTCCAGGAATGCTAGCTCCTTAAACATTAATGCACCGTCCAGATGTCAGTGCCTATAAATATGATTTGGTGATTCATATCATTCGACTAAGAAAATTATGATTGATAACCATAAGAAATTCTTGGATACAGCATCTTATATTTTCATGAGGTCTTTTAAGCAAATGTCATGAATACGCAAAAATCCAAGTCCATATATACCCAAGGCATCGGTAGCTGCGGAACGTGTAATGTGTGAGCGGCTAACCCGTGGAGCGGCAAGTGCCCGCCACTGCAGTTTATCGTAGCTGCTAATAGCGATATTGCGCGAAAGCGAGAGAGCGAGTGAAGCAGGAGCAGCAACGTTACAACTGGGACGGCTGACGAGATGGGATGGAACGGAACGAAATGGGCTGGTAGAACGGGCGCGAGCGGTGATAATGATGATGATGTTGATGATGATTACCGGCGTTGCTGTAGCTACTCTTCCCTCGTTCCTCTCTCGTCGCTGCGGTTTGGTCCAGGCATCAGTAAGCACTGTGTCCGCCATCCTATTTTGTGCAGTACCTACAGAGTCCCTTTTTCGAACCTGCTCCGTGGACAGGTTTAACAAAAAAAAAACACAAAACAAAAAAAAAATAACCAGTATGCAATGAAAAAGAAAAAACGAGCGAATTAAAAAATAAACAAGTTAGACTGTTCTCATCGCGAAACGCCAGGACTTTTGCCAGGCCCTTTAATCTACCCAATCTTGAAACTCGATCTCACTCAATGAATAAAAGGTTTTTCAACTTCTTGCCCTTTCCCTTCTTCTTCAATTCCGACCCAATCTCTTTTCGACTGAAATCGTTCTCTGATCATTTTCGAACATCATTTTATTTCTTTTTTTTTTCATCGCTTCATTGATCGCGACAAGGCATTTCCAATACAATCGATGTTAAGGGTTCAACGAACGTTGGGTTCGTGCGGGGGACGCATAAGAATGTCTTGACAGCGTCTCAATAGAGAACACTTTTATTTTTATTTGACGGTACCGTTGGAGTGAGTCCCTCGTGTCCTCTAATTGCGTACATTTTTCACGCACCGAGGAACGACATCAAAAAGAAAAAAAAAGTAAAACGAGAAGGAAACCCTGAAGGAAAGAATGCTGCTGCAGAGCGAGAGGACCAACCGGGATCGCAAGGTTCTTCCTACATCCTACCTTCGAGATCTCCCTCCAACTCGGTCCAGCTTAATTCACGACGAGGACACGCGCGTCTTCTCTCCGCTCTTATAAAGCAGCATAGCGCTGCAGCATATAGGATGGTTAAAGTTGGTAGCAGAGAGAGAGGAGATATGGCATTCGTTACTGGAGATACGCAAACGGATGCCCCCGCTTATTAGTTTAATCGATTCTCGTTATAAGGGACATATATACCTAATTAAGAACGAAACTAAAGTGAACGCTGTATGCGCTCCGACGCGTAGGGCTGCGGAGAAATCGATGCTCGCCAGATATTCAAACAGTTCGATTCAAAAGAAGTAGCATTAATTCCCTAATGAACACGAACTTATCTCGTCCACCAATCGCCTGAAAAATAGTTCGAGTGGCAACATTTATAATTTTACTCGACGAATTATTGATGACCTCACTGGCCAAACGAGTAAAATCCCAATGCAGCGAAGTCGCAGTCAAAAGCAGTAGCCATTTTCACGACAACTGCACGTATTTCACGTTGAAAACGTTGAAATTTCAATAAGAATTAGCAAGTATTCAGAAAAATGGTTCACAGTATGGATTCAATGAATCTATACTTTTTTCCTTCTAATTGAACCCAAAGTTCATCACATTTGCAAATCGATTAAGCCATATTCCCGATTTGTATATATCCCGTTGCCACCGCAATGATTTCCGAATAATCAAGGGGATGATACTTAAATACAGTTACATCCTCGGAGCCACCGTTCCACCAGTGCGTGGAGTTCCAGGAGGGGCGCCCAGATGGGAATACCGAACGTCGTAATGAATTTGGAAAGTGCAATCAGTAGCTCTGGAAGGGTGCGGCCTCGTGGATGTTGAGCAAGGGTCGGGGGCTCGGAAGACTATGCTCTTCTTGTTCCTGATGCTTCAGCGCTGCTGGATGTTCAGTTCCTGAAGAGAGGACGCCGAGCTGATGCGACGTGTTACAGAAATGGGAGAACCGGGAGGCAAAGAGGCGCAGGCGGTGGTGGAGAACTCGCGGGACTGCTGCTGCTGCTGCTGCTGCTGGTAACGCGCAGAGAGGGATGAAAGAGGGCGGATGTGACGCGGAATGATGGAGCGCGGACCGTGGAGAAAAATGAGAGTGGCGGAAAGGCGAGGGTGGAGGGACGCTGATGGATCGGTGCTCCTCCCTCTCCGTGCGCGCCACCCCCGCTTTCTCGTGCTCTCACTCAACCCCCTTTCACTCCGAAGCACTGGCGCACTCTCTTTCTCGCGTTTTCGTTCAGTCTCCCTCGTTTCCCGTTTCTCTGTCGTCTCTCTCTCTCTCGCTCGGGCCTTCGCTTTCATTCCCTGCTGTAGCCCGCTACCATCGACTTCCATCCCCTCGCAGGGCTCCCGACGGCAGCAACCTCCGCCGCGTGAGCTTCTACTCCCAGGGGGTGGGAAAAGCCCCGCAATATTACTCATAGTCCACGGGCCTCACTCGCTCCAGCCGCATTACGCTCGTCCTACGATGCTACCCCTATTATTTATTCATGTTAGCTACTCCGTTTGAGTTCTTCCCTTGTTGTTCTTCTTCTTTTTTATTTTTCTTTTTTTTTTTCTTCTCTTCTTTATTTTTCTTCTTCCTCGACTTTCTTTTCGGTCCGCTTCCTTTTATTTTTCATCCCTCTCTCTCGCTATCTCTCTATCTCGCTGGCTCTTTCATTTTCCGAGCTTCAACATCGTACCGCATGATGCACAGGCGTTAATAGTGATTGGTGATCTATCGAGTGTCGCATCCGTATACGCACCGACGATTACAAGCCTCTGATAATTTGAGTGATGATTAATCACGTTTCGAAAAGGAATAACGTCGTTTATCAATACGCGAAATCGTCGGGGAGCTTGTAGATTCACGGCTTATTTTGTATGAGAGCTGTACGCGTGTACCCGGAGAGGGTGTCGAGGGGGGGGGGGGGGGGGGGGGGGGGCAGGGGCACTTTGCATGCATTGGAACTCCCGGTGCACGCACATCCCGACGTGCAAACGACGCTTAACGAGCGACGGCTTCGTGCACAAATCCGCGTATTTATTCGTCGCGTTTCATGTAAAATTCTCGTGGGGCGTATGTGCTGAGAGTCCATACCTATACCTGCGTTACCGACTACTCGTCGCACCTGCCTTTTTGCCAATCCGATGAATAATGCGCTTGCACTACGTCCAAGAGGGTTTTCGCGTGTCTAAATATCCACGTGTAACATGATCTACATGATCCTGTTACTCGACAATCGGACAAACATTTGTTTTTCGATTTTTTTAAAACAAATTATTGAATCCTTGATTTTATTTTTCCAGAGCGCAATTGATAATTTTTATTTTCTTTCTTGAATAATTAAACAAAACTGGTCGCATTATTATTTCAAGATTTTTTGTTCATACCATGGAATTATAATTGTTATTCAAATAATTCTTCATGGAAATAATGCTCATCATTTTTCCGCAAATGTGGAATTACATACTCAAAGAAATTATGACGTGGATGTAAATAATGAGTAAATTCACGTCAGCATGTGTGCAACTACGGTCACCAGTTCCGTTACTGCGAGACATTAACGGATACATTGAATATAATTATTTCCATCAAAGTATATAACAACAGAAAAAAATCCTTGCACGCAGCGTGTGAATATACTTTATGAAATACCCGGAACTAATTGGATAACAAGGATGAAATTTATGCTAGTGAAGACGAATAACAATTTATTTCGAAACAATACGGAGATTACTCATCGACAGTAATAATTATTTTTTAAACATTAATTACATATTATAGCTACAGAGCTGAAAAAAAAATTAACAATACATTAATTATTACTTATTTCTTAACCTATACATTTTCTGTTGCACTTCTGAAATCCGTGCCAAGTGAAGTTCATGAGTATGACCAATCACGATACGGTACAAGACGTTCAACCAATCCCAAGAATAACCAATAATTTATGCTATGTATTTTAATTACAATATATAACTTGATCGCAACAATCACCAACCGATAAGAAAAATAAAAGTTTTGATGTACAAATTCTTTATTAAATCGCCTTAAACTGTAATGGATCAATCTTTTCGTTGTTGCCGAGGCGAAAGAACTACGCATTTGCAACTCACTCTAGCTGGAAGCAACGGTCAAAGGGGTGAAGTGGATTGCGGGGGTGGAGAACGCGCCATGTCCGTGCACGAGGGCCAACATACATATACAGAGAGTTTGCGAGCAGCCACGAGCAGCAGCAGCAGCAGCAGCAGCACTAGAGCGCGATTCGGTGGCTCTCGGCAGGCCCCGCACCGACCGCCATTACTCAACTATTCACTCGGTAACGCAATCATACGTCACAAAGGCCTTTCATTTGCAAGCGCATTGTGGAAACCGGGCGATATTAATTGCCGCGGCTCGTTACCCGCTCTCTCTCTCCGTACACGAGCGCTTTTCATCTCGCTCTCTCGCGATCCTCTCGCTCACGCTTCAACCCCCGCAGATTCGCCCCCGCCATGGCTCAACCCCTTTTCGGAGCGGAGAGTACAGTCGTCGCGTCCCAACTATAGAACACAGAGCGAACTCGAGCCTGGCTATTTCGCGTATTATGTATTCCGCTCTCATGCCGCTCGACGTTTTCCGCTCGGCAGCTAGTATAACAGCACCCTCCCTTATTCTTTCTTGCTACCTCTCTCCCGCTTTTTCCTCTATGCAACCGCCTCGCGTACACGCCCCGGCTCTTCGAGAGCGTTCTCGCGTGTGACAAATACAAACTCGAAGACGCCGCACGGACGGCCCGAGCGGATTAGCCTCGAGGTCGCGGCTGCCGGGGCGGCCCACCCCTTCGCCCCCTACGCGCCTAACCCCTCCGAGGACGTCACCCTGCTAAGACAGCTCGAACCCACGAGCGCGTCCGAGAGAAAAAATGACTCGGCTGAGCGAGCGGCTCTCTCCTCTGTGGAATAAAAAAGAGAAACAGTTGACGGGCGGAAGAGAACCCCAGCCACGGAGTCTCGGCTACAGCGTCATTGCATATTTATGAAGACGATGATACCATCTCATTTTTGTTTCGTTACCCGTCAAATGCACGTTTTTTCTTTAACGGCATAACACGCGCCTTTCTGGCTTCGAAAAAAAATTGTAATTATAGTTTGGAGGATTTTTTTTAATTATGAGGCGATAATTGTATAACTATTCGATGAATGTTCATATAACACTGGGTCTTATTGATATTGAGATGTCGATCGTCTTAATCTGGGTGGAAGCAAAAATTGATCGAAATATTTTTTGTATTTCGGTTTAGGATTTTCATATTATTCAATCGCGGGACAGTTTGTGATTTTGTAAAATCTTGGGAATAAATTAGAGTTCATTTTCGCGAAGGAACGCGAGATCATATTCTCAGAAAAATCGAAATAGATAGACCGATTTTTTTTTTTTTTTTTTTCAGACTGCACAAATTTATCTGAAATTGAAATATTTCATATTTAAGATTAAAGTGAACTGACCCCGGAGGTCATAGAAACTTCCGTCTAATTAATTAATCTAATCGGATCTGATTCCCCATTGCCTGATTTTCACTCGATTTTCCGCCTAACTGTTGAGATGATATTTAGTACTATAAAACCCCCTTAAAATATTAAAAAAAAAAAGATCTTCCTATAAACAATATTGTACAGAATATCGTCAATAGCCAATATCCTCCCCCAGCTCAATTTGTGGTATCTAGATGATTCGTTACACCGTGACAGACCATCCCGCGCCAATTTGTCAACGCGCGCTTTCAAACAACCATCGAACTTGTCGCTGGTCGCTTTGAAAAACTCGGGCCGCCTCGCCCTGTGTCCACATGCATGTCACAGATTTCCAATGCTTATCTTGCGATAACTTCTCGAGGTGTACATCATGTGTCACTCGAATATTTTCCCAGTGTCAACATGGAGCGTTGCCCGCTGAAGCTGAAGACCGAGTCAATCGTCAAGAGGCCCGCGACCTCGAAGCTGCCAAAGCTGTCTCGATTGACGTGGGTCCTCCTGCAGTGTTTGATAAATGTCTCTCCGTCGGTCTCTCCACTCTCATTCTCGCGTGGATTCGTTTCTGTGAAAGAAAACGGCCGGGCGCGTGAGTCCAGAGGATGGCGGTAAAGGGCATCCAGTTTGAGCTGTTGAATCGATGAACGAGAACGTGGTACACTGATCCTCGAGCGTCACGCAGCTTCTCGTCGGATTTATAATGGAACGGAATCGGAGGCGCGTCCTTGGTCCCGGGTTCTCCATCTTTTCCGGGAGTTCACGCAACGGGGCAGCTGTGCCCAGCCTATCTCTATAGCTACCTCCAGTTTCTCTCTCTCTCACTCCTTTTTCTTCCATCCCGTCCGCTTTGCTCCATGCACCATCATCCGAAAAAAGGGCAGAGCCGATCGTTTGACGTTTGACTGATCGCGGACGCAACGGGATCGGAGAGTCCACGGGCTAAGGGCTGCGGGGCTCCCGAGGGTTTTTCTTTCCGACGTTTCCAACCCTCCGTCCTTACCCGATATACCCGCGCCACCCTTCTTCGGCAACACACGCCGCGAGCGCTATCTAGCCCGTCGGCCCTCGTCCAAGAACAAAGACATCAAGTTGATTGATGCCAGAACGGACCACGAACGTCCGCGCTATATACGACGCGATCATCCGGACTCTCGAGACAATCCTCTTGTCTTCTCTCAAACGTAGAAACGAGAAAGAGAGGAGGCCGTGACGGAAAGCTGTATAAGAGAGTTCCACCCTTCCTCTGCAACACTCTATCTCCGTTACATCGCTCGCGGGGCTCGGCTAAGCCGTGGAATACCTTCTGGAACACAATTATCTGCACTTTTTTTTCCGCGATAGCCTCCGCGCCACTTTATCCTCGTGATTGATCTTCGAAAGAGGCCAGATTACATCCGCACTGTTGCAATTTCACGTACAACACTATCGTGCGGGAGAATCCGAACTAGAATCTTGTAACGCTATCTGACGGAGAAAGCCCGAAACTGCAGAACCAGGGACTTGATTTATGGAGGTCAGAGGAAATTATGGCTCGTCATTCAGAAAACAGGGTTACAATGGCTTCCAAAGGGTGAACACTCGGACACCGTTGCGAAGGGTTCGATCGTTTGCACCTTGCGATTTTCTTCAATTAGCGAATTGCGTGCTGTAAATGAAAATGTCAGGTTGAAATTGGGGAAATAAATTGATTTGTCCAAACAAAACCGTTGGAGACTTTGGGACAATTGTGTTGAAATGGGCCAACCCTTTGGGCACTTCAGGTATATATCCTGAAAGGATACTCTATCTCACTTCATTTCAAATCTATTGTATTAGCATTGCCGTCATGTTACGACGAACAGTGATACGTGGACTGGAAAATATTAACAGAGAATTACCAATCACTGCTTCACTCACAGATCGTTTTAGTGTTTGATTGTCTATTCATGATTCTGTTCGTCGATAATTATTAGATTAGCTTGACGATCACTTTGATACTTCAGGTGATTATGTAATGATTTTTAAATACTACTGGTTCTTCAGGGTATGTCGTTGGATTTTACCGATCGATCGATAACATCTTGTTATTTAAGGCCGATTGGAAGCCTTTAGCACCCATGTCTGCTTTGTTACGAAACAAAATGGCATCGTAGCTGCAGCACGTATAACATTACGTAGTGTTGGAGGGGCCGGAGTTCTTTTAGACCCGCATCAGAAGCACGTCCATGTTGCCACGGGAGCAACCCGGTCATCATCATTAGGTTGTCAGGAATCGCGTTATTATGCTTTATCTCCTTGTGATGCCGCGTCGCAAAGGAGAGTGCTTACGGGTTCTCCGAGAAAAGGAGAACGGCGACAGTGAAGAAAAGCCATGCACAAGAAAGGCTGTTGAAGGTAGTGGTGAGGGGAGCTCGCGCAGAGCATGACAGTCGATTAAATATGCAAAAGTCGAAATTTGAATAATGAGATCTTGATGATAGCTCCGCGGCATAGAGAAACGAGGTTGGCTCTCTGGTTCTCAACATCTGTAAAACAAGACGTCGCACAAAAGTCATCATACCGCTTAATTATTAGCCCTCGTATGGTCTGATGGTTCGTGAATATAAAAACAGTTAATTCGTATATATTTATCAATTTTCAATCTGTTTATTTTCGGAATATTTTAATGATTCTGTAATTAATGTACCTGCTTTTAATGCTTCAACGACCAATCCTCTATTCTGCTGATAAATATTTATCTGAAATATTGGATCGTGCAGTGAATTAAAATAGCGAAGTAAAATAGCACTATTAAAATTTTTTTATTTCTCATTTTCGGGTTAATGCGTTTTTATTGCAGAGAATCAATATGACGAGTACATTCCTCATTGAATTCCAGTGTTTGTATTTTTTTTTAAGCGCAAAATAATTATTTCCATAATGTTGCATATATGATATTTCGATATTTGCAGGATTAATAATAATTTAATTTTCATTTTCGGAATTTCTATTTCTTATTTGATACTTTCAGATGATTCAGACAATAAGTACTCATCATAACAAAAGCAGAAAGGATAGGAGAATCTGTATAGTGTCATTTGCAACAGAGTGGACGATGTCCAAAGGGTAATTTATTTCACTTCGCTTCCGCGTCGCAATGACCGGACAGTATATCGTTCACACCAGGAGATCGGCAGGATGCCCGGTAGGATCGCCATACCCAGTAACTCCCGCTTCACAAACCAACACCTCATTTCCAGAGCCGGTCTGGCTATACGCCCTACATCGAGGGTCAGAAAGCACACGAAGCGGCGAAAAATTTCAAGAAAATCGCTGGTCTCCGCGAGACCTGTCGTCGTTTGATATATACCCACCGATAATTTTTAACGCGTCTTCCACTTTCTGCTCTGCACTTTTATCCCCATTTTTCCGTCGAAGCGCTGTGACTTCTTCTCCCGTAGCACTTCAAATATCGTCATGCAGTATTTTTACGCCGTCATGAATTTCATGATTTCTTTGGATCCCATGAAATTCATGAATATTGTGATCTTTTTGGATTCCTCCTGGCATAAATATCATAATCTGTTTGGGTTTATTTTTAGCACGAATTTCGGAATATCTTCGGAATTATTTTCAGCATGAATTCCGTGATTATACAATTTTTTTGAAGGTCCTTGAATTATTGGTGGCCACATGATTGAGATGATATTATATTTACTTTTATGCGATTGAACTTTCAAATTTTTAATCAATTTTATTGCACGTGTTGTTGAAATAATACGAAAAAAAGTTTCGCTCACTGAAACCTCGGAAAGATAAAATTTCTTGGAAGCGATAATTGCGTTTCAATATGAAGGCGTTCCTAAGTTATTTTCACTTTTATCAATTAAACTGCTTGCCTAACTTTGCCGTTTCTGAATTTTTACGAATATCCCCATAACAATTAAACCCCCTCAATTATTATACAACACTCAACGAATCGTTTTTCTTTCAACTTTAATAAAATTAAAAACCCCCAGTTCCAATTTCAACAATTTCATTAAAAGTTGGAGGTTCGAAATTTAAAAAATTAAAAACCACTCATTGAAATCTGATAATCACAGTCAACAATAAAGTGACAACTATTATTCTATAGTTATCCTAACTATTTGGCAGTTGTGACTATTCTGAAAAATTAGTTTAACGGACTAAAAATTAAAATTTGTAACTTTCCGGTTACTAATACCACAATTTTATTGCAGTGCCCATTTATCTGCCCATCAAGGAAGAAGGGTCACATCGCTGGTCAGCACGTAGGTATATTCCGAGCGTGATATACATAACCAAGCAGACGATGATGAAAGGGGGCAGACCCTGCGAAAGGATCACCGTTATAAAAGGATGGACATCTTAGAATCAGCGGTAAGGACCTCGAAGCGGGATTTACGACAGGATCTATTGTTCACTTTGCGCTCGAGTTTCTGCCAAAAGTCAAGGTCGCTCTCTTTTCAGGGTGCACAACGGAGAATGAGTTGGTTCGCATGCATGCTCGTGTCACTGTTCGCCAAGAAATGGATTCCTTTTGCGCAGCGTGAAAAGTTCCGCACTACCGCAAACACTGCGGGTCCACTATGACGAATGAAGGATCTGGGCCTCTTTCGCAACGCGCTTCGAGCTTTTAGCCGCGGGACTTCGGTACGTGAATCCTCGCCGAGGAACGAGGATCGTATTCTCGCTTCCTGGAATATCTGGAGCGAACAAGAGACCCACAACGAAGTGCTCCACCGTACGCATCCTCTGGCTCCTCGCCAAATCGTCCACGTAACACATTTCACTCCAGAAAAACATGTTATTCCCCGCTGGATATCGAACGGATCGTCATATTTATTCTATATATTTTTGGAAAAACTTTCCAGGCATTATATTTCACCGGTGATCATCACTATAGTGACTATTTTTTGTGCCTCCAATTTATCAGTCGCGAGGCACGTGGCATCCAACGTGATATATACGTTTTCATATTTATTTGCCTTTTTCAAGGTTTTTGTTTTGTTATTTTTTTTTTTTTTGTTCGGTGGAGGCGGAATTCTTTTTGGTACTCGGCGAAATTAGAATGATAGTTTGATGAAGGGTTTGGTGCGTTCGCGGACTGGTCGGTATGTCAGGTGTTGGGCTGCCGAGGGTATAGTGGCTCTAATTAAAAAGCCGTGTCCAGCGAATGGGATGGCAGTATACGCAGCGGCAGCAGCAGTCGCGTCATGGCATTGCAACCCTCGACGTGACCCGTTGCCACGTTCGTTTTTCTATTTTTTGTTTTTTTTTTTTCGCTCGCCATTTTCTCTTTTTGACTCGCCGTTTTTTTCAGCACCCTGTGTATGTGCGTTTGTCTTTTTGTTTTGTTTTGTTTGTTTGCTTTTTTCTTGTTACTCTTCAGCATCCACGCGCAATTCATTTTTCAAATGGATGCTACGAGGGAAACACCGCAGTTGTGTAGGTAGGCAAACACCCAGCGCTGAATCGCATAGCACGTAGGTACAAATGTTATTGGGGGTGTACTGGATACCGAGGATCCTCCATTCGCGCGTTTTCACCAGCAGCACGCGTGTATGTGGAGAACACGTACCACGGACTCTTGCCCACTCGTGGCTTAAGCAATAAATTCTTCGCGCCCTTTACAATTTCGAAAACAATAGGCGAAACCCGAAAACTCGACCGTTCAGTCGTGGAAACTCACGAGAAACACGCGGCCACGGTCTACCGAAGAATTTCTCAACGTTTCCGGAGAATTAAACATAATATATCCGCAGTGGGCCTCGTGATAACGTCGAGGATCGCAATTATTGTTGATTGGAATGTAACACTTTGGAAAAATGATAAAATTGTGTGTTTTCAGTGTGACATAAATTTGGGGTACAAGATAACATGGCTTATGTTATTTCCTCCAATGTTGCCATGGAAATGATGATTGATTAAATATTTTGTCGTATTTCTCGAAACCGGAAGCTCTGATATATTCATAATTTTTATTTTTCGAAATCTTGCATTGATGCATAGGAAAAGTTACCCGCGATTTTTTTTTAATGTAGTCAAAAATATATTTTTTTAAATTTACAATACAAGTATTTCCCACACATTTTTAATATACGTCGATGCTAAAGAGTAAACATTATATTTAAAAAAATCGTTAATAATTATCAACAAACAAATAACCGAACTTCATGGAAATTGTAATTTAATTAACAGTTATTAATATTACCAAATCAGTATTGCCGCTGTAATTAATCGATAATGATTTTTAAAACTTCCCCTAATGAATTCCGGAAGACAATTGAAAGCCCCGACGTGCCGATCAATGAATTTCGTTCGCGAGATACAAAAATGTTTGAGATTTCGTGTGAAATAGAGAAAAAGAAAGGGCGGATGGAGGAAAGAATTCACTGGGAAATCAAGATGGACGCTGCTGGGTTCGAGCGCCATGTCGGACGGACGTGAGTGACATCCCCTTAACGACGTGCCCTTCCAATCCGTCGTATATACCGCATGGAGTCCTCCTCGTCGTCGTCGTCGTCGTCGTCGTCGTCGTCGTCGTCGGCGGCGGCGTAGTTTCCCCCCATCTCCTCCCCCTAAACTGAACCGAATTGAACGGAATCCCACCCCTATAGTATACGTGAGCCACACGGGCCACGGCCCAGCGGAGACCTACTCGTATTATCCACAGTGACAGGACGCCGGAGATATTAATGGCCGCGACAGTGACAAATGACGAACTGTCGGCGCAAGCAAGACTGATATCATGGCGGCCTTCGCCTCGCCTCTCTTTCGCTCGCTATCTTTCTCCTTCTGCCACGCATTCTCCACTGTTCAGCTATACTTGTCTCCTTTTGCCCCCCCCCCCCGCAACCCCCGTTTCCACGCGTTTCGTTCCCTCCTCATTCTCTTCTTCTGTCCTCAACCCCTCGCGAATACTTTGATACGTTTTTTTTATCTCTCTCTCTCTCTCTATATATATATGCTTCTTCATCCCCTCGAAACGTGCTACATCGCAGCTTCCTCATATTCCATTCTCCAGAATTCGTGTATGTTTGCACGGTTACGATTTGATGTATACAATAAACAGAGCGACTGACGTTGGCAGCCGAAGCTGACACGAGAGCACAATACACCAAGATTTTCCGAAGGGTCGTGATTTGGATTCCGACGGTGACGTTGATATACCGGAGAATCGTTTGCATTTTATTTTTGAATTCAACAGACTATGGCGTTTTGGCGAATCGGGCGAATGGTCACATAGAAAATCTGGTGAAATGGAACGGTTAAAAGATAGTATGGAAAAAGTATTTGAATAACGTTAAATTGGAAATGATGGGAATTATGTCGAACTGGACGAAATCGTACTCCAATTATACTCATATTCGAGTATTAAATTTTTTCAAGGTAAAATTAGATAATTAAAAAATTAAATGAAAAAACATCCCGTTTTTTTTTCGTATATCTTTCTTTATGCAAATTGAATGTATTAAATATTTGCAAGCCTGAAGCACGGAAAAGACAAGTTTCGAAATAGTTGATATCATTTCTTGAATGCGTCGGCATTGAAATACAATATTTTCAATACACACTAAGCCTTCTCCATTAGTAGATTAGCCAAGAGCCCTCAAAGAAATTCTCATGGCGTAGGTTTTCTACAATCCCGTGTATATCCATATATATCCCGACCCGAAACTCCCTCTCGTTCATATTCCTGTCTTCACGAGGCCCGAGAATAAGTCGATCCACGCGGCAAGAATGTCCCCTTTTTTATATCTCTGAGGATCTCGAATTCAGTAAAGGAGCCGATTTTAGCTGGTGTCCCATGGAATAAAAAGAATTCTCGAGCACGGAGCCTCGGCTGCGTTTCTACGCACTTAGGATCTCGCTGGTTCAAAAGTCCGCCGAAGGGCAAAGGACGGTTAGGAAGGACTCGACGAAGGAAGCGCACTAGCCTCATTTATAAGCCTAACCAGGAGTGAAGAGAACCATTGATTTCCGAGCTCTGGAGTTGTTATATCACGCCCGAGAGTATCGACAAAAAAATCCATGACACATACATGAAGAGATTTAAAAAAAACAAAACAAAAAACTCTATAAGAAAATAAAAAACTAAATAAACCGGATTGTGTACAAAATCAAAATAAATATCTTCACAGATTATCCACGGCAATAATTCATACGTGGTTTGAATAGACTGCAGGGGGTCCGCTCCGTTCCTTCGCCCTAACTCTTCGTCCCCTCTTCGACGTCTTCGCCTCTTTACCCTTTCCCGCTTCCTCTTCATCTTCCACTTCTTCGTGTTCGTCTTATACTATTTCGTCCTTTTTTTTTCGCTGCTTCGTTCCTCCTGTCCTCTCGTATCTCTCGTGGTCTTTCATATCGTGCGCTGGTTCGTAGCTGCTTTGTATTCCAAGTAGTTCGTCTCTTCTCCGCTTGCAGCATTTCGTATGTTTCGGGTGCTCGGGAACCCTCGCGACTTTGGCTTCCACTTCTCGTCCTCCTTGCTCACTTCGGTGAGAGTTCTCTCCGAGACTTCAGGCCGAAAAACCCTCGTCTTCCGGAGCATAGACTAAAGCACATAGTATATGCGACGTAGGCGAAGACCGTTCGCGTGGCTTGACACTAAGGCTCCTTGATCCACCCCCTTTTCACCCACCCCGCCGCAAGATTCTAGGGCCATGCCATGGGCGGCATCAGCAGCATACCTGGTACTAACGTCACGAGCTCTTTGATCCTCGTCGAGCGAGAGCTAAACTTCTTCGCCACCTTCTTCAACCCAGACGACGCTCCTCTTCCATTCTTGATATCCCTCAAGACCCCCCAAAAGGATTTTCTCGAAAGAATTCATAACTTCGTGGCGGTTGCCGGGTGAAAGAGAGATTTCGCGATTCGACGTCAAAGTTGGACACGGCACTGCGGTTTACTGAATACGTTTGTTGGAATAAATCATTTAGTTATGAGGTGTGGATAAACCGAGGTTCGTATAGAATGAAGTCTCGACCTGGGACTTGGTTGAAAGCTCAATCCTTGAACCATGACAGATGAAATTATGTCGTTGGTTTATTTTGTTGAGAACTATAACGTCAAAATTCATATTCAATTGATTAATATCATTGAGTCTGATAACAAATGATGAAAATCAGGTGCTAACGAGACAATTTTGTTGACTCAGCATTTAAATTATAGCATGGCCTTTAATTGTTTAATATAATCGTCGAGTCTGATAATAAATCATGAGGTGCTAAAACAAAAAGGGCTGCCCGAAATGACACCACAAATGGGACAACTTTGTCGACTCAGCGAAATTAATGAAGTACATCGTTATGATAGTTGAATTATCACCTAATGAATTGTATTAATGAATCAAAATGGTTTTGTAAGTGACAGATTTTAGCGATCCACTTCAGGGCCAGTAATAACTACAACTGTAGTCGGTTGTGTTGTACGCAGGGGTGGATGTTGAGGAAGTTGGAGGGGCTCGATGTAGAGAGGGTGCGTCCGGGCTTTTAATCGCCCTCGATGCCGCACCGGACCCTTACCACGAACAATAGATGGATTCTTACGAAATCATCGATCGGCACGCGGCCACCGTGAATCAGGAGTTTCGGAGCAAAGGAACAGGCAAAAGAGCGAGATGATTAAATTCGGGGGTGGTATCACGGAGAACCGGAGGACCGGGCACATATACATGAAGAAGAGAGAATGGGAGAGAGAGAACAGGAACACGCGAACCTGATCTGCTCATGAGCGTGGAAATCCCTCGTGGCGGCCTTGGGGCTCCCGAAACATCAGCGTGATTGCGTTCCTCGAAGCGGGAAGGGATTCCATTACCCGGGGTGAGCGCGTACCCTCGTCCTTCCTGGCGTTGCCGCCCTCGTCGCTCGACGATCTCCCTCTCCTCCCTTCTCTCGCATCATCCGCCCCCTCGTCCACCCCCCCGAATACTTTGGAGCATGCCAAACCCCGGCGGCGATCTACGCCAACTACTTTCACCAATACCCACGTGAATGCGGAGACAAATGTGGCGTTCAACTATTGGGGCACATGTGGGCGTATGTAAAGTGGTTACGAATCAAGGGGTGAAACTTTGGAAACATCGAAATGATCAAAAAAACCCTTTTCTAGAAAATATTTTTGACGAAAACCTTACTTACCTATATAATCTCTCGTAGGGACGTAATTTCTTACACCTGTAAAATTAAATTGCGCGGGGCATTTATCTTTCGTGGTCTTGAGGGTACCATAAAACAATATCGTTTAGTTATAGTATATATCGGTATATGAGATTAATAATATTTTTTTATGTTTAAAAGTCCAGTGGTAGAAATTTTTCTACAGGCACTGGCAGTTATTATTATTGTTATATTAGTTATTTTTTTTATGAAGGTAATGATAATTTTGAATTATCCTGTAATTAATTTTTGATTTAACAAGAAATTTTTGAAAATTTTGTAGAGCTTACATTGCAGTGACAAATTGCATAATCGATTCTCTGCGCTTGTCCAACCTGTCGGACGGATTACCTGGAACATTAAAGGGAAATTGACGCCCTCCTTCCAGGTCCAATGAGGACACACCGTTTTCATTAACATTCCACAAATCGTGTAACAAATGAAGTTCTGAATTACTGGCCGGTTGATTGATGCCTGATGTAGACACGGTTTGCACGGCGGTTTCCTGTCGATTGAGGTGACGAAACACTCGCCGGTTTCTGTACCCCAATTAATGTTGAGGTCAGGATCGTAAACCTCCATTATTTAATTTCATAAATTCCTAATGGTACAATTCACTCGATAGTTATCATTTCGTTACAGTTACTTGTAACTTTATATTTTCAATGTTTATTTTTTTTAAGTACAAAATTTTACGACAAAACAAAAAGTGTTTTTTCCCACTTAATGCATTAGATAATAAATTGTGAACTTAAGTACTTTATTTATTTCTTGTAAATCTTCGCAGCATTTTTATTGAATTATATTATTTTTTGTAGTCATTCATAAGTTTAAACATATTTTTCTAAGCACTCCGTATTATTGTTATGGAATAATAATTTTACCATATTTTTGTGATTGCTATAATAATGAGTAATTACAACTCTGAGCAAAGCCCGAATAATCAGAAGATTTTTAGACTGTAATATAGTTTTCGCTTTTCTTTTTAGTAATAGTAATTTTTTTTTTTTCAAGGCGTTAACCCTTTCACTAACCAAATGCAATGGTGTAAACATTGCAGCACCGATGATCATTTAATCTAATATAGGTTTTGATTAATAATAGCAATGAAAACTGTCATTATCGACCGACACCTCAATTATCGATAACGGTAGCATATACAAATATCACTAACTGCAGTTCACAATGCACTTCGTAAATTAAAAAAATCAAATAAAAACGAGATAACATATTGCATACCACAGAAGCAATCGAGAACAAAACGGACAAGGACTTTAATCTCAATTAATCAAAGTTGATACATTATTCTCATCAAATTTCTACAATACATATCCACAATCGTGTCGCGTATCAATCCACAACGTCATACCAATGCTGAAAACACATGCCTATTCCATATACTCTCCCCAGTGCGTATATCATTTTAGAAGGAGCATATGTTACGTGAGGTAAGAGTGAACGCGCACTGCATGTATGCACATATTTGGTGTATGCACATTGACTAGACAGGCATCCTGACGGTTGTCCGAAATTATTTATAGGATAGTCCGATCGAATCAACTTAATATTTCGTTAAAAAGATGAAAATATAAATTTTCATTCCGTTCAAATAAACAACTAATTAAATATACAATTGATTGAAATAAGGCCCTTATTCAAATATTTTCAAATATATAGTTTAATTGACAAAACCGAGAAAATTAAAATTTTTTTTTACTAAAACGATTAACCAATTAAATACATATAATCGGATCAAATAAAGTGTTTATTTAGAAATGTCGAAAATCTGTCAACGTCATCATACAGATTTTCTGCAACCAATGTAGAGTACCTATGTCCGATAGAAACTGCTCACAATCATATGAACCAGTGTTTGTAATCTACATACATATAACTCTGCATCTATATGCGTATGGAGTATGTATAGGTATATTGACTGGGCAAAGCTCGCAGTACATAACGGAGAGTATGGAGCGTGGAAGGCTGCGGCGATCGGATTCCGTGAGTGAGAGAATCACGAGCGGAGAGTGAGTGGGTGGGTGGGTGGTTGCTGCTGCTGCTGCTGCTACTGCTACTGCCGTGGGCGCTGAGGGGGTTTCAGCGAGGAGAGCAGACTCCGGGAACGTCGGGGGCGGGTAATGGGGTTTGCTGGGAGTGACACGGGGCTAACCGAGCGGAATCACGAGCTCCCAGGAATCGAATCCATGCGTCACCTCGCCTGCCAACACCATCCGCAAACTCGCAAGTTCTCGAGACCCCATATAGAACCCAGCCGCTCGGTACTCTCTCCTCGCTCTGCGTCTACTCTCCGGCACGCTATCTCGCTCTCTCTGTCATTCCTCTTTCGCGGTGTACTCATCTCAGGGTTCACTCCCTCCCGCCTCGCTCTTTTTCGCTTTTTCACTGTTATGTATTTCCCTTCCGTCGTTCTTTCCACCATTTACGCGCGAGCTGGAGTGGGGGGACGATGCTGAATAAAATTCAGATGTATTGGCAAGAAAATGTCATTATTTTCAACAGGGTTCACTTTTCGCGACGGCCGACAGCTTGAATTTCGAATATATGTTGCACACGTTACGTCGAAAAGTTCAAATATCACTATTTCTGTATTTAGTTCCCACGCTAATTATATTAGCAATGATAATTATTACTCGTTAAAATAATTTCTCAAAAAAAATGTACTTCCGATATATATTTATTTTCCATAGTGATTATGGCCTAGTAAGATAATGATGATTCGTCCATAATTATTATCATTATTTCTGCACAGTAATTATTCATTATAATTATTTTAAGTAAAAGCAAAGTGCATTTTCATTCGATTAGTTCCCATCACTGGATTTGTCGAGTCGTGGTAATTACTTGCCAACGAATTTCATATGTTTTAATTCCTCTGAATAAGTGTTCGTGATTGGTCATAATTAATTATTTTTTCCCGTTCGGAAAAATGGAGAAATTAATTGAAAAAAATATTTTAATCGTGCGAGGCACGATTCGACGTCTGGTGAACTGACTTTATACCATGGACGAAACCACTGGGCCATTTCTCTTCTGGATTTTCTTGATTAATGCATAATAATAATAATTCATAAATATTATAATATTTAGCTTATTAAGACATTTAATAGAAATAGGTTTTTGTCGCCACCTGAAGGACGGATGACATTGTCAAGCGGGAAGAATCGCTGGGTTACGACAACAAGAGCGGGACGTAGTATATTTCAACCCCTACGAGAATGGGATGCACTATAGTCTGGTGCGACCACGTGATACCTAAGCAACCATCAACCCCCGTTTCTCGCTATAGTCCGAGCTCCACTCCTGGTGTTTCTCTCGCGCTCTCCGGCGCCGGTAAATGATGGCGCCCCGGCATTATCTATTGTTGCGCCCATTCCATTTAATATTGTATTCCATAGCGCAAACAATGGTAAAATGCGAATTAATGTACTCGATTTATCACGCTTTTGTGGTGCGCCTCGCGCACGTTGAAACGACGCAGGACGAGCGAAAACCCCCGAGTCTCTGCAAGGGTTGCTCTTCTACGTACCATACACTACTCAACAAGTACTCGGTCTATGTCATGACTGCTAAGTTGACAATAATAATGATATCAAAATTGGTTGAGACTTTTTTTTCGCTCTTGCTTAATACATCAGTTAGAGACTTTACAAACAATTCGGTCACAAGAAAGATGTTTTTGCTTGAAAAATTATTGCTTATTAATAATAATACGTTATGATTAATTCCTTATCATTTTATTATCTATATAATGTTGACTTATTTTGAAACGACGCTGGACGAGCGAAAACTCACGAGTCTCTGCAAGGGTTGTTTTTCTACCCCCTATGCATTACTCAACAAGTACTCGGTCTATGTCATGACTGCTAAGTTGACAATAATAATGATATTAAAATTGGTTGAGACTTTTTTTTCGCTCTTGCTTAATACATCAGTTAGAGAGATTATGAATAATCCTGTCATAAGAAAGATGTTTTTGTTTGAAAAATTATTCCTTATTAATAATAATACTATATAATTGATTCATTTTACAGGAAGAAAAAACAAATTTATTGTAAATCATTTTATAAATCATTTGTTATCTATAAAATGGTAACTGATTTTCTAATTTTTTTTTCGTCCCGACCGACATAATTCCTATCGGATCAATATTTTCGTTGGAGATGAATCTCGAGTGCGTCTCCAAACCAACGAGTTCTTGGTGTATTTCCAAAACATTATCTGGCAAGTTTTCTCCACAGCAGAAAAGACCGAGATAACATTCCCTTAGACCACACAATAACGTTCTCTCATTCTGTTGAGTTCAGTGTAGAAAACAGAACAAGGATTGGGAACCACAGCAGGTGACGCTTGTTCTCCTGGTATTTTTCCTCTTTTTTTTTTTTTACTTCATCTCTTTTTGTTCCCCCTGTGGTTTCAGCTTGGCGTAGACACGTAATCCTTGAAAAAGACGAAATGGAAATGGCGGCGTTTCGAGAACGTTTCAACCTTTCGTGTTATTTCGTTTCATTTTTTTCATTTTTTAATTTTTTTTATTCATTTTCAATTCACAGCGTTATTGATCTCAGATCGCGACTATATGATAAATTCGATCAGGGCTGAGTGAAAAATGCCAAGAAATTGATGCACGCTAAGGGAAAAGCGAAGTTCCAAGAGGGCGAAAATGACAAGACCGGTGAGAGGGAGGTTTTCAGGGGCGTGTAAGGGGTTCCCGGGTAGTGCGGCTAATGCGCGATGATTAAACTAACGCTCGCCACCAATCACCCTGCCACGAAAAGCCCAGTTCTCTAGCTCCCTTCCTGCCGTAAGAGTTACGTGTATGTGGAATGCTACCGAAGGAGAACGAGGTGAAAGATCAACGTCGAGTTGCCCTTTTTTAACACCAGTCCATTTTTATTCTCCCCGCTCTATACTCGTGCATTAACTATTGCACTAAAAAGGCTAATGAAGGGTATGTTGAATAAAAATTAAGAAACCATAACTTTTAGCAGAGTTATGGCGAGCTCGTGACATTCAAGTTCACGCGATACTTTTAAAAGTGGTCTAGAAATATTTTGTCACATATTTATCAAAAATATGACATATTTCTTACTAATTTACAATATTATAAATAATGAATAGAGGGTAAAATGGATAATTGGTCAATCAATCATTTTTTTTCTGGCATTTATTCATAAATTATTACGAAAAAAATTAGTTTTTTTTAATAAGTTGTTAACACATTTTTCAGCCAATTTATGATAACAACATTGCAGCAAAATCACGCAATAATGAAATTTTAGTGGCGTCTTACTTTGACGAAGACGTCGGGATGAATTCAGATCCAAAGTAAACTTGGCATCGATAACTCTCGAGTGCCAGAACGTCCATTCATTTTCTGCCGCGAGTAGGCGAAAATCCCATCGAAGCAAAATCATAATCAGTAGCGAGCAAGTGGCCAAGAGCAGGTTCGACAAATAGAAGAGTCCAAATGGGTGCGAAGAGGAGTGAGAGAAGCGAGAACAGAGCGTAAACTTGAGCTCGATGCGAGCGAAAGCGAAAAGTCTATCTCATACATTATATTCCCGAAGCCTCGTCGACGCATCCTCGTTTGAAAAGTCACATAATCTCAAGTGATTTACGGCCTCGCGGGACTCCGAACGTCTCGGCAGCTCGGCACTACTCGCGTTCACCGATTCTTGCCCTTGCACCCACATCACAGCTCCAACCAGCGCTCACCGCTGGATTCGTATCTCCTTTCGTTGTCTTTCTGCCGGGTGGTCTGTAAACCGGACATTCCTCCACAGGCACCATACGAAATTAACGTAACGAGACACAAGCTGTATTAAAAAAAAATAAAATAAAAAATCGGATTGACTTTCAAGTATTTTCAAAAGTTTTGAATAAATTCCGCCAGTTGAACACTGGTAATTAAAATGACTAAACCTTAGGCAAATAATCTCAAAAAATCACATACATTGCGTTTTTCGTGCATTTGTTGTTCAAACTCTTTTAGAAAAATTATTTTCGCCATTTTTTTTTCTCAATTCTGACTTGCTCTTAGGAAATGCTAACCACGAGATTTTGATGGGAATCACAAAAATCTCAGGGATTAAAGGATATTCATTATTTTCAGAATGTGATAAATGATTCATAATTCACAACTTAAAAAAAACACACACACACATTGTGACGTTTTTCACGTTCTATGTTCTCAAAAAAGTGTTCAAGAATGAACTAATTGCGTTAGAAGTATTTCAGGTCAGGGTTTACTTAATCAGAAGTAATTAAAAATCCTTTTGCCATTCAGACTCAAGCTAATGAGGGCCTTGCCTTAGTTAATTTTGATGTACTTAGTGAATTATAGCTAATTTCTGAGCGTCGACGTTAGTTACCATTAAAATGTACGGCGTTTTGTGTTAGCAAGGAGTAAATGTCCGCTTTAGTAGCCGGTAGTTCTCGGAGGGTTGATAGCCTCCCACAAAGAGTCTTGATGCGAGCAATCATTAATCAGGAAGGTAGCAATGAGACCATCAGCGGAATTCATTTGGCTACTTATTCATTTATCATTATTAAACGCTTGTGAACGCGCTCGTTCTTCCCGTTTATTTTCTCTCCAGGTGCGTGCTATATTCTCAGTGGTTGCGAGGAGGCGAGGTGCGTTCGTTCACGGGTTCACGCCTCGCAGATGGCTTTCGTTTCGCGCCTCCGTAGTTACGCGCCTCGCTATATTCCCAAGCCGGAAAAATATTTATCATATCCTCAGCACATAGTACAAAATACTTGAGACAGCGGTGCTGATAAAAAAAAAAAAAAAACAAGCCAATCATATCATTAGCTCGATCTCATAAGACGACAGCAGCAGGCGACTATTAAGAGGGAACGATCAAGTAGATACAACGCCTTTTTATTTGCGATAATTTATTTATTTATTATTATATACCTGTACGAAAAATGGTTCACCTATTTTCTTGTAAATAAAAAAAAACAAATCAAGTATATTTTATTCCTCCGTTGCTACGCGCATCGCTGTATTCCCAAGCCGGAAAAATATTTATCATATCCTCAGCATATAGTACAAAGTACTCAAGACAGAACTGCTGATAAAAGAGCCAATCATATCATTAACTCGATCTAATAAGAAAATAGCAGCAGGCTAATATTAAGAGGGAACGATCGTATAGATACTACGCCTTTTCTTTAGCTATAATTTATTTTTTTAAGGTTATGTGACTGTACGAAAAGCACTTTACCTTTTTTTTTCTAAATTAAAAACAAAGAGATTAAGTATGTTTTATTCCTTAAGCACATTGTCTACTGCGTTGGACACGAGTCAAATAATTGACTATATAAATGTTGGGCTAGGTTAGGATGAACAAAAGATCATGGCTCTTCTGGACATTTTGTGATTAAAAAAAATAGGCTATTAGTCGTCATAACTGAATTTATGGTCCCGTATATTTTTTGATTCTAAATGTGGTTATCAATATTCATTTTGCTATGCGGGGGTCAAAATAGTCAATGAACCTCGGAGTGAGGAATAATGTAACAATGATTTAATTATCATAAACCAGGGGCTATATTAACCTTATTTATTTTCACCCCGAAGCGTCCAACAGACGTGAAAAAATAAGTAGGTGAAGAACTTCTGATAGCGACTGCGCCCGGAATAGGCCGAGGGCAGGATGTGTCACAACGCCTTAAGCCCATTGATAATTCTCCTTGTATTTCTCGTTGACAGACCCTCTTCGCTGCAACCTCTTGAGAATTTGAACGGGCGGATACATCCGATGAAGCCAAAATCAGACGCAGAATCTCATGAGATGCGTGTGTGTTTATATACGTGTACAAATATGTGCATACAACGCTCAATGTCTTCGGCGACTGGATGTAAGCCAACTTATGTCGTGCATATCCATCTCTCACTATTCTGCAAATTACTCTTCCACTGCGTCAGTCACTTCTGACCACGTAATGGCGTATGACCTGTTCGTCACGGTAATTGTCATAATTTTATCGCAGAAGGAGGTTTGGATGTATCGCCACTGCGATCACACACTTCACTGTCATCGTCAAATACCTTTGAAGTCAATCAGCTGACCATAGGTTATATTGTGGCTGAGACAAAAAATCATCTCGCTCGTTTGCGTCTTCATATTTTCCTTGCTGAGTTGTTACAAGTTTCAAGGTTTCCACAAAACAAAAAAAAGAAGAATAAACTTCTTGCATTGTGGAGCGAAGGCGCAGCTTGACACGAGCTCTGTAATAACCTCCAGGCGAGTCTCTAACGTCAACGCTGAAATTTTGCCAACTCTTGCAACTAATTTTCCGCATCCCGAGGTTATATGATTTTCCGCCAGACGAATACGGTCAACTCGAGACATTGATTTTTTTTTCCTCCTGTTTCTCTCTTGTTTCTTCTCCGATTTCCAACTGGAATCTCTGTTTTTGGCCATTCTGCTGCCGTCAGTTTTCTCGTGAAGGAAGAAAGCTTGAAAAACGTTGCTAGGGTCTTGTGGTAACCGGCACACGACACCCAAAGAAATAATGTATCGAATTATCAGGGTATAAAGGTTTCTTTTGGTTCTGGAAAAAGAATTCTCCTGAGCCTGACATTTTTTGTGTTTGACGTCTGGGCAAAAATTTCAGTAAACAGATCTGAATTTTATCCAAGACGATTTTTCTCCGAAAGTTTACTTCCCGTTGGCTGAACGTATTGGATATTTCAACTCCGTTTCCATTTCGTTGGACAATTTTATCTCTGAACAAAACTTTACGAACTTGGAAGTGTGCAGTGACCTGATTTCCATATTTTCGGAGGAATTCGTCAACAAAATTCGTTCACGTGCGGCACAAAAATATCAGAATATTATCTAAAATTGTCTTTGATGATGAAAATACATAATGACATTAAAAGTCATATAAGAATTTTGTCAGAACGACGATCTCCTACTTTTTCCCTCAAAAATATCATTTCAACTTGAACAAGTTCAATTTTGGGCAAACAGACAAAATGTGTATAAAAAACAATGGCTAATATATTGTTTATATGACACATTATTAATAAAATCCCATATTCTTCAATTCCAACCGAACCTAATTTTTCAAAAAAGTAAGCAAGCATAAAAAAAATATCCACGAACCTTTAACGAAGAACCAGGACTTCCTTCGACCCAGAAATAATTTTGTATACAGTCAGCCGATTTTCCGCGTCTGCCACATCCGCAAACGTTCCGCAAAATCTTCAAAGTATTCCGACGAGCGCGTGAACTCCATCTAATACCCGAGAAGCATTGAGCGCCGAACGAGGGCACGAATTCGCGTGTTAAAATTTTCATGGCTCTCGCGTGAAGAAACCCATTTTTCTTGCGTTCATTTCGCAGCCTCGGCGCGCACTAGTTTCGACTGAGTTTCCCACATCCGCAAACCCGCTCTCGATCTTGAAGACGTTCGGTGTCCTTGCGCATTGGTGGTAACTGAAGCAGAGCGAATTTTCCGGACTGCATCGTCACAGCAGGAAGCTTGCAATAGCAGTGCCCAGAGCTGAGTCTAACCTGGCGAAGGGTTCGAACGGGTGGTCAGCCCGAGCGGTCGGCGCAGTTACAAGGGTTACGCGGTTATGCAAAATAAATGCAACAGCCATATACCTGCACCCCGTAGATTGTACGTAGGTCAAATGACCTGCTCCAGAAAGTGTATGCAAAGTTGAGCGTGGTCAGCAAGGCCGGGAGCAAACCCCACGGCGAGCCTTGGTCGAAGGTCCGGCGACTTCAGCCGACGGACGGATTCTTCCGTCACAGTAAGCCGCAAGAGCTACCATAGATAAAGGGATGCATCTACAGAGACGAGCTTTGTTCACCCTTTTGATTTACAGCCAAAGAGTCACAAACAAGACCGAAACGAGCTCCGCCAAAGTGCTGTTTCCTCGCCAAAATCCTCTTCATCTTCGACGCCGAATTTCCGCAAGGAAATTGCGAGATTCAAGGCCACTGAAGGGTTCTTCCAGCGGGATTGGCTCGCTCGACTCTGCGAAATATTACCTAGACGATATACCTGTGGCTCAGTTGCGAGTCAAGTGCGCGGGCGAATGGACGCTTCTCTCATCGAGATCTCGCTGACGCGATAAGTCACCAAGGGTTCGCGAAGATAGGTGCGCGAAGAATTGTGCGTCGGTTGCGGAATGGGGCACTTGTGATGTTACGTGATTCCAGTACGTCGGTATAAAAATCGGCAAGATGGCGAAAAACAGCCGATCTTGAAGTAACGCATTGAACAAACACGTTAAGTGGTATCGTGTGAAATTGTTGCGGTACTTGATGCGGTGCAACAACTCCGACGAAAGAAGCTGCAGTTAGACGTGCGCCGATCGCATGTCAGCCTCGCGACTTCAACCAGGAAGCCCTCCAGCACTCGTCTCTTCAGGACTCCTTCAATGCGAATTATGTAAGGCTCTATTATCATCCGCTGGATAATCGAGAGGTCGTGAGCTATTGAAATGCACACAGAATCGTTTGCAAGATGGTCTTCGGCTCTCACGTCGTCGCCCGAGGTCTCGGACTTGTTCGCGAATCCGACAAAACCGTTACAATAACTTTGCGATAGCACAGAAGCGTTTCTCGACGACGAGAGGATGTGGAATCGATCGGATCCACGCCTCGGGTTCAGCGGGATTTAATCTGGCTTGCAAACCTGTTCTAATTCAACGCGACGACGAGAACACCTTCAGTGCCGGTTATGTAGTTCGATAAAGCTTGCGAACGGCCTCTCCTTCGCCGGCATTAAGGAATTATCTCCCGAGGCTAATGATAGTTAGAACTATCATTATCCAACGACTCACTTACGTTAGGCCTTCCAATAAGTAATTTCAGGGGTATTACCGCATCGCTTACGAGGGTCAGGGTCAATCGTACTTTGGTTTTTAACCCATTGCAACTTGATAAACAGTCGAGCGGCCTGGGAGTAGAATACATTCCTCGACTTTTCAGAGACTTCAGCTTGTGGCCATTTTCAATTCACCGATATACTCTCTCACCACTGGTTTCGTGTTGATATTTCGATTTCTCGCACTCGATCGCAGTGATGTCGTATCGATAACGGAACTTTGTGCCATACCAGAGCCGCGTTCTCCACCATGCTCCAGATAACACACGCGGGAAGTCATATTTCGGCACTGCCATCCATCTTCCGCCGGCGGACAGCGCACCGATTGTGCCGACGCTAACACACGTTCGTAACTCAAAATGTTCGAACCGTTCGACCTTCTGGCCGCATCTTCTCGTACGCTCACGTTGTTATCGGCCTGCAATGCCTCGTAATGGAAATTTAAAGATTTTCGACAAAACTCGATGAGCGTTTGCGTAATCGACCGTTTTGTGTTGGTGCCGCATGAGAAAATAATGACGTACGCAATGTCATTGGGAAATATTATTTTAGAGATGACATTATCGCATGTAAAAACGCTTGCAATCGAGGAAACCACTTTCAGTTCCAGAGGCTAAATTTATTTTCAACCAAATTGCTTTACAAAAATATAGTGGAAAATTGTTATTATTATTATTATTATTATCATCATAATGGGATTTTATAGCCTGTTTGTATAGTAAATAAGCATTTGATTTTATTTTCACGTTTAGCTTTTGAATCGAGCTTCTAAACTTGGAAACGATGCTTTTATCTTTTTGAAAATTTTATTTGTGCTTCTTATGATCTGATACAATTAATGATAAACCAGAAAAATTATTTTCCAGAAAACTGTGCACAGTCTGAAATTATACATTGATTTAAAAAAAATGTAGGAAACTGTCAATTAAAATATGAGCCCCTAAGCTAACATTGTTTCAGACGTTTTATCAAGCGAGTCTCAATGGCACAAGATTGCATTCTAAAAAAATAAATTGCCCGTCGGTAGTCAATTCCCAGATGAAATTTCCAAGTGCACCGACTCTCATTGATCATTTCTGAGAATGCAAATTAATCCCGACGAAGCATAATATTATTTATCATCACGTCGCGACTTTTGTATGAGGAATGACGAAGAAATTAATCGGTGAGAGGTCAGCAATCTAGATTTAAATTGACCGGAGATCATCGTCGCTCTATCCAGCCTCAATCGTACGTATAATTCGAATCGATTAATATTAAATCTTGCATAAAACGAGCGTAAACATATTTGCAGTCGTTATTACTCATTCATATACCATTTTTTTTACACATTCGCTTGTCGAAGCATAGCAATCTAAATTGGACACGCGATTTTACTATGAGTCCAAGCAACCATTTCGTTTTTCTCGTCCCCAACGCAGTCACGAAACGAATTACAAAAAATCTGGGGAAAAAAAAGTTATCGCACGAGACGCCCCGTTATGTTGCAGCCTTCGGGCATTGTACGCACTCCGTTTGCAGCGATACCATCGATAGTCATACTTATAATTAGAAGAATCACGAGCTTGATTTATGAGAGCTGCACACGTGGTGAGGAATCGACTTCGGTACGAGTCAATACGACCTCCGTTCTCCAATCGCAGTGCTCTTCGTGAAAATGTATACAATCACATTGTTCAAGCTGCACTTAAGGAAATTTACTATGCACTTACGTTATCTCCGGCGGTATTGACAAAGCAGTTACAATTATTGCTTATCTGACAATTTGAGGTGGCGAAAGTGGCAATTTTATTTCATTGACTTGTCATGTTAGCTACAATCAATTGCTGACTGAATCAAAATGTTGGTTTTCAATATTTACATGGAATATTGTTTTGAAAATAGTATTTAGTTTAATCAAAAAATTATAAATATACTTTTCAATAGTCAATTAAATAACTTTATTAATTAAAGAATCATTCTTTATTTTATACATGCTTAAAAAATTGAACAACTTTCATAAGAATCACTAAAAGAATATCGCGAAAATCACAGCAACGTTCAATTCTTATTATTATTATTCTTCAAGTCGAACTTTATTTCCTTTATTAACTTTAATGAAATACTTTTACAGTTTCACACGAAGAATATTCTAGATAATAGTAAACATAAAATCATTTACAAAATCGCCAAACAATTACAGAGTTTTTTTTTTTCTCGAAGTATTAATCTCATTCCTTTGTTTTCTACACAGAATGTGTCCAAAAAAATTTTATCAACATATTAAATTATGAGACGAATCTCCACCTGCAAAATATTTCATTAACAATCCGTGAAAAAATGTGGTAATGTTTCCCTGCCCTGGAACAATGGACGACAATATAAACTTGGGAAGATCGCGTTCCAATGGTGGCTGCGGATGCTGGGGCCCGGTAGGAAACCAGCGCGGTGAGTCGGAGCGTCGGCCGACGGGCGATGGCGCGTCCCGACGCCTCGTTACAGAATTCCTTCATATACGCTATTGCGGATCACGTACACGCTGTGAAAAATCTCCGCGGATTTCAACGGTCGCGCCTCGTTAAAAACGAGACCGTCGACGAGGGTACTCATCTCTGCACCTAGTTCACCCGACGTCGACGACGAGGACTTTGAGACGACGAAGACGAAGACGGAAACGACCACGACGACAACGACAATTCTATTAATAACGAGACTATATTTTCGTCTTTCGATGCTGCCACAGTTCGGCTTCGCTCGGCCGCCTTTTACTACGAGAAAATTAATCGTCCCGCGCTTTCATCCGGATCAAAATTAGACATGGGAATCAAGAGTCCTATGAAAGTCAACGTCGCGTAATTTGTTCTTTTTTTTCTTCTTATTTTCACGCGTTTCATCATAACTGGACCTCCGCGTCTATATAAAACAGGTCCGTCCAAGGCGAATTGAAATTTGCGCACAAGCCAGTCTCGTCCAAGACTAGCAATTTCCACCTTCGACGTATACGCAAGGTCTGCGTCTTGATGCGAGAGATTTACAGCGCGAACATTATTGCAATTGAATTTTCTACGCATTAATCATTTATCACGGAGATAACTAGCGGTTGCCAGGCGGGTACACGCCGTCCCGTCGGCCGCCGCGCTATCGGACACCCGCCTCCTCTTTTGCGACGGAGGCGGTGTACGTTACATTCCGCCGCAGCTGCACCGTATATAAAAAAATACGCACACTGGGCACCGCAATGAAATCCAATTTAAATTGAGAACTTTTGTTTAACGCTCGATATCCGCTTCGACGGCGTGTTCGTGAATGCGGAATATCTGTTTTTCTGCAAGTTGGAAAGCGGGGCGAATTCAGAGACGGAGAAAAACTGATTGCGGTTGTTGCGCTGCATAAAAATAAATATCTCGATGGGTTTTTGTCCAAGGCAGATATCTCCGCGTTATGTTCAGGGGTAAGGGATAATATTTTCAACAACGGAAATCGCAAAAGGGAGACATTCAGAAGGGACGAAAAAATTATTGCGCCGCAGGATAGAAAATATTCCGCTGTTTTTTTGTTTGTGGTTAATATCCGCTTTGACTTCATGTTCGAGGATGCGGAAGAGATTTTTTTATAACGGGAATCGCAAAGAGGAGAACATTACAAGCGCAAAAACCTGATTGCGTTGTTTCTGTTGCGCTCCAGATTGAAAATGGTTCCCCGAATTTTCGCCTAAGATCGATATTCATTTTTTTGTCATTTGCTTACCATAAAGTGAATCCAAAAGAGGGTGGAATTTAAAACTGGAAAAAAAAATTGATTGCGTTGTTTCTGTTGCGCTGCGGATTGGAAAATAGGCCCCCGAATTTTTGGGTGGGGCCGACATCCATTTTGTTATCGCGTTCGAGGGTGCGGAATATTTGTTTACCGCAAGGTAAATCCCGAAGAGGGTGGAATTCAAAACTGGAGAAAAAGTGATTGCGTTGATGCTGTTGCGCTGCGGAATGGAAAATATTCGCATTTTCGTAGGGCTTATACAAATGCGCGTACATCTATTAAGGCCACTCATGGTTCCACCAACCCTTTCTCCTCGTTCTCTCCTCTCCCGGGCTATACGTATATATCCGCGACGCGCGAGAGTTGTATTTCGAAATGAATGCCCCATGACGTGGCACCACGACGCTGTCGTCGGAGCCCGCTACGAAAAGTGAAATATTCTCGTCGTATTTTCACGTGTGCACGCCCGCACCCCTGTGGACAAATGGGCTCGGTGCGTCCGACGGGTGCCCGACGCCGACGCGTCGTTCCTCCGAGCTTTCCGCTCGGGTTTTGGTGAAAAAATATAACGTCAAATACGTTACTCCTTTATCAATTACGTCTCGCAGCAACGCGCGAATGTCGGACTTTTCCGTGACGTACAGGAAAAGAAAAGCAAACGATAAAATATGATCTGTCTATAGACGCTGACGGAAGAAATATTGCACCCGATAGTAATACTGTAAAACCTGAATTTGATCGATTGCTTCTTTACAGATTGAACATTTTTTTTTTTTTCGAACAAATTAAAATTTTATATTGTTCAGGAAAAAAATTGTATTGCCTCAATTTTTGATATAGCTATAAATTACCTACAGTTTTTCTCTTGCGATTGTCCAATCACCTCAAACATTTCAAAACCAAAAAATTTTGATAAAAATTGATTGGTTCAATAACAATCGTAGTACAGATTATATCAGACGAGTTTGAAATGTTATTTGGTAATGTGCTTCTGATGTTCTTAAAATGTTATGAGACTGAAACAATAATTAAATACTTTCTTCGTTTATTGTCGTAATTATGTACGATCTTATTGAAGGAATAAATTTTGTAATAAATTGACGGATTGAAAATTAATTGACATTTGTGACATTTGTGAATACGATTTCGATTCATGAGCGTTTGTGAGGATTCATATTTTTATGGAGAACGATTTCTTGATTAATCTTGAGTAAAAATCGGATGTAATTTAAATTGGATTTAAAGATGAAAAATATAGTCGGCTGCTATAATCAGACTTCCTGCAGGGCTTCGAAGTCCGGCAATTTTTACTTGCCTCTGGGCGCGCAAGCTAATTTCTCGCCGGAGGAGCATTTTTAATAAGGGACAAGATTGTGACATTGCAATTTTCGTGATTTTGACCCGGATACTTCTCCCGAAATTGTTATTTCACCGTACACAATTTCGAGCGGGGCCATTGCTGCGGGCCTTTTTATTTCCGTGACTTCACTTTGATGAAATGCTCTCGCTGAGTGTGATCATACGGTTGAAGAAGAGAGGTAACCGCAAAAGAGATTCGCTCAATTAGAAACTGAAGTGGGTACCACTTGCGCGCAAAGCGAGTCGCAAGGATGCGTTAATATCATCCTTGGCCATCACCAGGATAATATTCACGGACGCGTCAATGATCATGCACCTGCAGGTAGCAACAAGCGCACCACTTGGAAAATAGCTCGATCGAAGCTCGCGTTATTACTTTACATCGCACTTTTCAAGCTTAACTCGTAATTTCTTATGCGCGCACTAACTGCTGGTTACACAAGGCCAAACAACTTCTCTACTAGCTATAATTCGGAAACGTTTACTCGCCAATATGATATGATATGATATAGAAAAACCTGTATATTATGTGCATTGAAACACTACGTGTTATCCGTGACCTGCGGTTGATCGCTGTTTATAATGTTTAAATAACCACAAAATGACCTTCGTCCGCTCAGAAATCTCGTAATCGGATTTTTTAGAACAGTACTCGAGATTTATTATCCGGAGCACAATCATTATTTTTTCCTATCTTAATTAAAAGAAAATAAAAAACACGTACCTGGTATTCCTGGATTTTACCCCATTTTGTACATTTTTATCTGAACATTTTACATGGTCCTATGAAATTTGGCATTTTAATAATAATCGAAAAATGGACGAACTAATTATTTTCGGATCGGTTTAATCACTGAAAACAACAATCTTTCAGAACGCGAAACTTACAGAAATATTAAGTGCAACGAAAAGTTTCAAATAAATATGCAAATCATATATTTCATATTAAACCGATATTTTAGAATCAGCCAATATTATTATTATTCTCGAAAATAATTACTTAGAATAAAATCATTGATTTATTCCTTGGCTTCCATCTGCACTTACACATCTGAACTTTTTTCAATATTCACCAAATTTACCTCTTCAATGACAAATAATAAGCCTCTTAAAATAAATATAAAATAACAAAAACATTGCCAAACAGTGTAATTATAATTTTTTAGCATTACTTCCACAAAGCAGATCCTATACTTATCTCAAGGGCGACAACACCAAAATAAAAACTCATATTTTAATTAAATTTCCAAGCTAAACTTCATTCGTCGTGACGAAATTCATCCATGCCCAAGTCGCGCAGAGTCAGCCATCTTCAGACGAATTTTCGGCATCGATTATCCCAACCAGAATCCTTCCTATTTCCAATTCCAATAACCAAAACCAAAACAAAAAACCTCATGAGTCAGTGCAGAGAACGGCGAAATAATATGACAGTGATCTGGAATAGCTCATCGCCATTTTGAGATGAACACACAAGGTTTAACGCAGGCTGTGAAGAAATAAGAGGAAAGTGGAGATAGGGGCGGGCTATCGAGACATCGAGAGAGAGAGAGAGAGAGAGAGAGCGCGCGCTCAGGCTCCGGTTCCATGGCCCATGATGGTCCAGTGCGGCCGTAGCCGGTATCCCACCGGCAGACTATACACGGTTTACAGGATCCAGACACGGCCTGGTGGCCGCCGTGGCCGAGTTGCCCTCGCCGTTCTCGCTCTCTCGATCCGAGAGCGGGGCTCCGGTCCGCTCCGGTCGGTCGCTCGGACGGAGAGTTGCCAGGGGAAGAGATGGATCATCCATCGCGGTAGCAATGAATCATGGGAGCGCTAGCTGCCGGCTAGAGAGCGCCGGGAACGCGAGCGCCGTGGCCTCGCTGTGGATTCTCGTCGGTTTGCCGAGGGGAGTCGGCGGGAGAGCGCCGGCATATCCATGAGGGAAAGAGTCGAGAGGAAGCAACGTAGAATAACGGAGAGCTGGAAATGAGGGAGTACACCGAGCGGTACTGTGTTGTACGAATGAACCGAGGGGTTGCTGCTACGTACACACAATAACAACGTAGGAAGGGGAACGGCTGTATATATAAACGGGGGTGGCTTCCGGAAGTGCGTTCGGTCCATTTTTCAAAAATAAAACCCGAGACCGCAACCCGCGTCCTGTGCACTCCGGCCTATTGTTTGGTTTGTCAGCGTCGCGAATCGTCGCTCGCGCTTCCATTGCCGATTCTGAATCCCGCTAGGATTCAATAGTTTTCCATGTAATTGTGTTATTACTGGGCGGTGAGTTGAGCCGGACTCTGCATACACTCATGCGTGCTCAATAAAAATATTCATATTCGATTATGATGTATGTCTCGTGATATATTTTTGTACAGAACAATTGTATTAGGAAGAGGCTTAAAAATGTCGAGAGGTATTGATAGGAATTCGATTGATCGCAAATGTGCAGGACTTTATATTTCTTTATGAAACTGAATATACAAAAAAGTGACTGGATACTGTATATTAAAGACGATATACGGTGTAAAATTGATACACAGTGTAATGATTATAACAAACATCAAATTTTGTGTGGTTATTGACAATGTTTCAAATTGGAACAGATTTCAATAATTCATGCGATGTTATCACAAGTGAAACTATTATGGGTCCAGAACTTTTAAACTCGAAATTCTCTACAATATGTTAGAGTTTGAAAAAAAAAAAAATTCCATCGAAGACCACAAGATTTCTGGAAATTATTATTGGCTCCATTTGATCAATAAAACAATCCCGGTATCATCAGGGTATTTCACTGGGTATTTGGCTCCTAAGCATTTTTCATTTTTCAATGGGTTAACAACAGGATGACAGATACATTAAGAGTCCCTGCGTTGCGTATCGCGTTGAGCCGACGAAACGTAGTGAGTCGTTGAAGAGGGCAAGCTCAGTGTAACTCGTCATTCGAGAGGTTGCTTATCACGTTGCCGAGTTAACGACGCCGTTGCTGACGAGAAGGAGATACTACCGTCAGCTCGAGGCGTCTAGTGTCGCTGAGAAGCCGCGACTACTCTCTCGTGTCATATCGGACGTGGCAGCGCGGTGACGACTTCTCACTCTCGTCTCGGATCCTTAGCGAGCTCGGGTAATTAGCGCTCTTGGATGCTTCATCAGTCAACCGAGGGCAGAGTGGCATCAGTGTCGTCGAGCGAGGCACCCTCTAGGTCGACATTTAATCGAGGATGTTACACCGTGGCAGCTTCATTAGAAGTCGCGCACGTGGCCTTGAGAAACTTTGCAGTCGTAGCCTTCAGGCTCTTTATATGAAACGCCAATGAAAGCTGAACTGCAGATGTGAAGCAGAATTTCTCGGAGCGTTTTGAAATTTGCGTAACGCGCGTATCTGCAGAAAGAAGTCCGAATGATTTACAATTTTCAACGCGAGAAAGGCACTCGAAGAAAGTACGACTCTAAAGTTGTCCTTGAAATTAGCATGTTAACGTTGGAAATTCCGTGTGCCCCCAAAAATTCTGGCCCACTTTCTCGACCTTTTTCTATTGTTTCCCCGAATCTATGTAGAGCGAAAATTCCAAATATTCGCATTTGCTTTCCTTTCCCAAAGTGGTTGATGGTTTATTGCCGTTGGGGTTGCCACTTTGCTACCGAAGATCCGAAACTCGTACCGGCGAAGATGTCCCACGTGTGTGCGAGCCGCTTTGTTGAACTATGCTGAAGAGAGAGCCGAACTTGTTGGCCGGTAAACCAGCGGTGAATGCGCGCCTACAGCTGACAATCTTCCAGCCATCGTAAGACCTTCCAGAGGCCGGATCTCTGACCCAGTTGCGTCACGGAACGTCACAGCAAACGGCACGTATACTGTGAGACAGGAGACAATGAGCGCACGGTCCCACAGGGATCATAAATCCCGGCTATGCGGACCAATGGCTCTTAACTCTGCTGGTTCTTCAAGACCGGTACGTTACGCCTTCTGACTGAGCTTTTCTTTCCTGACGCAACAGCCAATAAAAATTAAGTTTATGCTACCTGTAATTTCTCGTAGACCAATGAAACTACAATTTTAATAACTATTTTCACTGAGCAGCCATTGTGTATATCGTCAAAAAATCTTGTACCAAGAATTTCACCAATTTGATGTCGATAATCATCAAATGGATTCAATGGGCATGGATCATATCAGCAAATGTGTACCAAATGTATTATTGAATCAGAACCTTGAATATCATTGAATTAGTAGCAATCAATGCAGAATTATGACACGAATTCAATAGACGAATATGTCATTCTTACAAAATCGAGTAAAACAGCTTTTCAGTTTTAACTTTGCCAATGGAAATCGACTACATAGCCCAATGTCTCAGTACGACATTCAAGTAAATCATTTTCCGAACAATTATTCAACCATCACCGGCTAAACTTGCAAACTGTCAAACTATTCATTTCCAGTAGTTCTTCGGCATCATTCTCGTATCGATCCTCACCCAAAATGCAGTAATGTGTCCCATTATGCATTCCTGTTTAATTTGAGTACATGAAGCAAATTCTTATGAATAATACAGCTCCTAATCCGACTCGATTGCTTTGAATTGTCCAATGGAGGTGGGAATAAACACGACAAGAATTCGTGACTGCAGTGGTTGCGTATATCCGCTGTATCTCTACATCAGGAATGGGATTGCGGGGGAGTAGCGTAATGGAGGAGAATCAAGGTCGCGCTTCGAGGCGCGCCCGGTGGTCGTAGTATTATGGTATGGCAGAGCAGGAAGAGTAGAACGTGAGTGTAAGCAATGAAAGCAAGCCTGCAGGAGCGAGCGAAAGCTGCGGAGCTCGCGCGCGGTAGCCAGCAGCAGCAGCAGCAGCAGCAGCAGCAAGTGGCTCGTACGTCAGCCGGTGGCTCGTAAACGTCAGCGGTGGTGCTCGTAAACGTAAACGTGATGCTATAAGGGGGATTCACGCGCGGGGGTTGCTGAACGAGTGGCCGTGCCGTCGCATAACTGCGCGGCAAAGGCCGAGCTCGCAGATAGTAGCGAGCAACGTATAGCTAACTCGCAGCCTTTGCGTTTTGCGGAAAGACTTGTGACTGCACAGGGGATTGAATTTCGGTAGCGGTGAACCACGAACTTGCGTAATCCATCGGGAAGTCGTGACAACCCTTAACCGTGACGTAACGGTAAATATCATCACCCCTAAATAAATTGATACTCCTTACGACTGAAAGCGGGGATTGATTTATGGTATCGAAACGGCATTTTCATATGCACCTTTTTTCGAGGTAAATGAGCAGTGTTTTCTTTTATTGCTCAATTTTTATCAGGGCAATTTTGTTTTGCTGCCGTGGGGTTTATTGGGGGTGTTTAAAATTTAATTGGGGAAATTTGAGATTTTGACATTGGCATATTTGCGGAAAACCTCCTCACGAATTGATTTCGTTGATTTTTTTTTACATCTTCTTTTCTATTCGTTGTTAAATGTTAGTGGAAAATTGATGAAAAGAACAAAAAAATGACATTGTTAATTTACCAAAAAGGTGCATTTAAATTTTGTACAGAATATTATAAAGTAAAAGTGGTATAAAATAAAGTGGTAAGAATAAAAAATAGCGTTTATCTGCGATTATCTCGAAGCCATATTTCCTTGCATAGTTTTGGTCGGTGGAATACTCGGTATGAAGACGTAGGAATTTTTAGCGAAGCGTATTCCTTTTGGAATCGGTAGTGGCTCATCCTCGTGGTCATCGGTATCCGGGTTGTTGAGGCGTGTCGACGCCAAGGTATTTTTCGTTTTTATACTATTTTATGCAAAAACATTTTACCTGAGAGAGAGAGGAAGAGGTCTCTTTCTTTCGGCGCATATATGCGCGCGTTGTCATGTGTGATGTGTTGCTTGATTATATACAAGCATCGCGGCAACACACATGGCCGAGGACGTTTCGTTGAATTCCCCGTCGAAAGCATTAATCGAAGTTGTTAGCCGTCGCGGACTCTCCACGAGTCGACCAATAATCGTTCGGAGGGTTGGGAAGGGAAGTTGTGGGACTGGCCAGCCGCTGGCGAGTCAAAGCCGCTGCCAGAATTGCTGGTGACTATTCGACCGGCCGATAATTAATCCCCAACTATTTGGTAATAATTAACAATGAACGTTCAGGGCCACGACGAATTTCCGAGGTGACTCAGCGATCACGTGGGAAAAAAAAAAAGTTGAAGCTAAAATACAACGGCATTTTTCTGCGTTTATTTATTTCTTTCTAAAGGAAACCGCAAAATTGATTCCAAGAATTAGTATTCCATCATCACTTTTTACGCTGTATCGTCAGGACAATTATTGTTTTAGCAGGGAGCGATTAACAATTAACTCTGACAAGTCTCGGATCTCCGGGAATCAAAACAAAGCGAGATGAATTCACAGCCGATTCGCAGCGAGCGATGAATCAAAGGGTTGGTGCGCGATGAAATTTCACACTGACACGGGGTAGCTTCACGCCGGGCGCGGGTTTATTGAATGCCGTGAAGGAATGGGCCACGCGGGGGTGGTTTTCAGGGGCTGGGCAGTGATTAAAGCGGGCTCAGCGGATACCAACTGGAATCGTCCAACGGGGAAGAAAGCATCGCACCCGCCGACTTGGCCCTTGCGCTGGCAGACCGTAGGGCTGACGCGGGGGTGGTTACGGGGAATCGAAACAACGGCATTCTGTGTTTAATCATGTTTGAGGGTCGAAAGCTGTAGAGGGGAGAGCTCGGAAACGGTGCGTGGAATTTGCATATAGTGGAGGAGTTCGGGCGATGGGTAAGAGTTTATAAACGAGAAGGGAGGGAGTAACCCTTCGAGAAAGATACTTTCATCGAGGTGGATGAACTGGTCAAAAGGGCATTGAGACTTAAATTAGACGAGGCCACTGGAATATTCATATTTTAATTAATTCAGTGGTTGAAACTGTCGGAAAGATGCTTTTTATTTATTTATTTTTAATCTGATGCTTAGAAGTGACGTCATGAAGAAAATATACTTGAATTATATTCAGCTTCATTGTGAGAAATGGTATTCCGGAATTTGTCTTGGAGTTGCTTGGTGACCATGAAAATTGAGTTACTCGTGATGGACAAAATATTAGACACTATGTCAATTCATGTCAAATTAGTCCAATTTTTTATTCGTCTTCAATATTGCATAAGATTTTTATTATACATTTTTCTGAAATATGGAAAGTGATTGATTTTCATTTTTTATTCGACTGCATTAATGATTTGTTTGTATTTGCATTAACAACATAAATTTAGAAATCAACAAAAAAAAAAGAACGAAACTGCCAAACGGAAAGAGCGCAAAACTTGACTACTCCCTTTTTCGCTTGTATATATATCTTTTGCATTATTATGCATATTTCATCCATGCCTTTATTCCTGGAATTCGCTTCCACGCAACAACGCCTCCTATCCACAGCCATATTTAATTTAATCGCAAAATTATTTTCCATCGTCCCGCGCCTACTTTATTCCAAATTTTCGGTCTAATCTTATTTCATCGGTGCTTTCAACCACAGTAATAAATCTGCCGAGGGTGGGTCCACGCTGTATTCCGGCAAACGGTACCTTGGTAATCCTAGGGTTAACATACCTGCGGGCAAAGTACATGAGCGTAATGCAACTCCTGGTGGATAACCGCTGAGACACGTGCAACGAGAGAGAGAGGGGGGAGAGGGAGGGGGATAGCGCGAGTGGCGGACAAGAAGAAAAAGAAGAGAAAAATTGGAAGAGAGATATCTCAATCACCGATAAAAGCGGCGTGCACGCGGCAATAATTTCCGACGATCAGGAGACGCGCAACCATGGCGGAAGATGATTGCGTATCGACGCCAGAACTCGAGGAACATTTTACGTACACACGGTTTACGCGCTGCGTTATGGTGTTCCATACAAGCGCACCAAGAAGCGGCGAGGCTGAAACAAGAACAGATCAGCGGGGGAAAATGCCTAAAATTATGATAATGATTCACAACGGTTTTCAGTTAAGACATTAGACGACGTGTGTAATTTTGGGGTGAAAAGCAGGGACGTGACGTATATACTGCATGAGAGAATCGATTTCACGCCGGAGCATCGGCACGCACTCGCCTTCCACTCATTCTCTCCTGGCTTATATCCGAACGCGCGATTATAATGAACTTTGAGGCATATTATGCAAATAGCCGCGTACGCGCACTGAGTTTACCTCAAAACTATTTTTTTTTTTTTTTTCGTTTCAGCTTTGACGCATTTCCACTTGACAAAAATTACCATATATGAAACAAGCCAATTTGTCATTGGTAGTCAAATTTTACTGACACTTGTAGACGATTTATGAGATGACTCTTGTAATTGCGTATCTTCACTGACAAAAAATGTCAATGGTTAAATAAATCCATCGTTTACGGGCTGCCAAATAACAAGTGTGGTCAACTTAATTTTAATTCTGATTCCTCCAATGTCCATACAATATCGAAACAATAACTCTAAAATAAGCAAAATCATATTTTATTATTTCAATATTAAATGGGATTGGATGAATAAGAACTAGAGTTAATTCAAAATTATTTTTTTCTGCAGCCCGCAAACGACGGATTAAAACGAAGGTTTTTAGCTTAGGTTTATTTCATTTTACGACATAGGTAATTAAACAAAAAATCCTACCGCTCTGATTATTGAGAGAATCATTATTTTAGTCCGTAGACGTGCTTTCTAAAAATAATAAAATTCAACTCATCGCAGGAAATTTCAAGGGTTACAAAAAGCCAGGGTAACTGACAGAGAATGCCTCATATTGCAAACCACAGGAACTGACATGATCGGCGTTGCGTCGAGTCTCCGGAAAATGGCGAGAAATTAAGTGCGGCTTCGTCTCAATGATTAAACTCAACAGTGGTGTTTTCCATGGATCGATTTCACGCATCGCTGGTATGCACTTCATCGAATAACTCGGTAAATGCTTCAATTCGAACGCGAAAACTTTTCCAACCCGTAGTGACGGAGCGTAAAGAAGAAAAAAACATATATATATTAGCAGAGTGATGTTTCGCTTTTGCGCCGTAAAATGGAAGGAATGAAGGAACTTGTCTGACAATAGAATCTTCGTCTGGTGGGAGCTACCATTTTTCAGTACGTCCACCCCGGACCAATTTGGCGGGCGTAAGGAGCGTAGGAGGGCAGGTTGGCCTCCCTGGGGATGAAGTGGAGAGGGAACGAGGCGAAAAAGTGAATGCTGAGAGGAAAAGACAAGGGAGATGTTAAAGCCGGCGAGTATATAGTATGAGTATTAAAAAAAAAAGAAAATGTAAGCTTCTTGCTTTTATGTTTCCCATTACCACTGCGCAGTGTTCACGTGGGAAGGGCTAATGATGGTGAGAGGTCTCGATCCAAATTATAGCCGTCGATAAATGAATAGTTTACGAGCAGCGAAAATCGCTCGGGTAAAATATCATCTTGCTGTGGTGAACGAAACGTGAGGATTGCCGTCGATGCCCTCTCATGGGCCCGTGGTCCAAGCTCTTTGAGGTTCGACCGCATGTCTACGTGACAACGAAGGCATCTTGAGTAACGTTCTACACGAAACACTTGTCCGGCGCTTCCTTGATAATTAATTTCATAGTTTGGCAAACGTGCTTGGGTACATGGAAGTGGAATCACAGTGAACCTGTTGTTCCGCACATCACGTGAATGCACCGCGAAGTTAGCAACATTCTAACGAAGACAATTCTTGGCGCGGAGAGAAGACGACGGTGGTCCAACTTCGCAGGGGCCTCTGCCAAAAGATCCAAGCCCAAATGGTACGAGAATGGAGATGAAATAAAACGACAAGGACACGAAGACGCTCGGTCAGGAACCTGCGCTGTTACCACACAACATCCACGAGTGTGGATCCGAAAACGAATTGAAGGTTGGATGCTTGATGGACGTAGCGGGTGGCTCGTTACGGCCCAACCGGAACGGAGCAATCAAGGGGGATTCTTATGTACGAAGCGCCCTACGTGTCGCTTATGATGGAGACCCACCCTGGACACCCATCGATCTCGCCTCTGCCTCCTTGTTTGCTTTGTCCGTCGTGCTCGCTTGTACACCGCGATTCAGAATCAGTTTCACCGCGCCAGCTTGATACAAATACAAGATACACCGATGACCCATTCGTTACGGTCACTCACACGTTACTGTCGCCGTTTGTAACATATATCCCATTACGCAAATCAATGGTTGCTTCATCATCAACCTTGCCAAATTTGTAAACGCGCTAAAAACGTTTAAAAATATTGAGCACATCATTTTTTTCAATTATTTATTAATGACTTTACCTAATTGTTACAATAAACAATTGATGTACCTCTTAAGATAAAACCCTCCGAGGTTAACCTCGAAATTAATACATAATAAAGTTAAAAATATATATAATAATAAAAACGATAACAATTTATCATAAGCCGAAGTAAAAATTCAATTAATTTAAACCGGTACGTAAGTTGCACACAACAATGACCTTGACAGAGATGGTTGCTGATATGGATGAACATGAAGAAGACAGGCTTTGTCCAACCCTCGTCAAATTTGAAAAAAGTAAAACGAAAAAAATAAATACAAGTTAGGTAAAGAATGTACAGCAATGTGAAAAGAAAAACCATAGAAAAAACAGCGATAAGACAGGCGGACTATGGAGGACTATGTTCGGTGTGGTACGAAGCGGGTTGCACCGTCGTAGCGCTGATGGATGACAAATGGCTTCTCCAGGCCGCGTCACTCTGGTGAGCGCACAGAGATGCCAGAGGCTCCTCCTATACGTGATCAAGCTCGGTTGGTGGTACGGGAGCTCGGAGCTCAGGCCAGCTATGGCATCACACAGCCTGGCTGAGAGAAGCAGCTTGGAGGGTTGAAAACGTGATGCGGATCTTCCCAGAGACGAGGGGTTGCAACGCTCACTGCCAGAGAGCTCGCTATATGCTGTCCGGTGATGGTAGTAGTGTGACGTTGGTGTAGATGGCGGCTGAAGGAGAAAAAGGGTGATAGGGTGGTGCAGGACGGTGAGGGTGGTGAACGGGTCGGCGGAGATAAAGTGGGACGTCTGATCCTCCGTCGAGCGAGCAAAAAGATCCTCGCGCGCTTCGCGTCCCGGGAGACGGAAGCCGGGAACGAGGAAAAACTCCCCCAACGCTCCAACAACCACCACTACCACCAGCATCACTACCACCAGATCACCGCCCTTATACTATGTGCGCCGTTCCACCAGTTCTCACCCTCCTGAGCCGCACTCTCATCCACCTTTCGAGCGGCACAAGCAGAATGGGTAGACACCCCCGCCGAGAACATACAGAAAGAAAGTTTGAAGGAAAAGAGTCTCTAGCAGCTCACCTACACTCCTCTTCTTCTTCTTCTGCTTCTTCTTCTTCTTTCTCTATTTGACGCTCTGGATTCTTCTTATTCTCCCGTTGCACTTCTTTGCCTTTCTACGCTCGCCTTCCTCTCCACGTACCTACACCAGTCGGTATCCTCGTCTCGTGCTCTCATTCTTTTGCAAGAGGAAACGAGCGGTGGTCGAATCGCTTGCGGGTACTCATTCCTTCATCTAGCTAGCTCGTTTGCTTGCTCGCCTTCACCCAAGTGCTTCATTAATGAGTTAAGGCCAATCTCCTATAAATAGAGACGACTAACCGGTCGCAAGTTGGGAGAATGGGTGGGTAAGCAAGACTCATTTACGTGCTCGTCAATTAAATGGTAGACGAGCTATGGAGTAATAATTGACGCCAGTTTTTATGCTCAATCATCGACGCCCTAGAGTGATCCAGATGGTCACGATGGGATCGGGTAATTTCAGTTTGAACAAAACATGTCTTAGCTGAATGTTAGACTTCCATAGCATCAACTAGGTTGTGCCAAAGTCAAGTCACGATTTTTCTTTCTACAAAAGCATCAGACACCCTGAATTCAGAAACTTTCATTTTTAGTGGGCTATCACCAAGGTTCATTGGATTTCCACTTCCAAACATAGGATTCCTGTTTTTCTGGTCTTACGTCCCGTTTTGTATGATATGGAATGGCTTGGGGTGTGTACCTGAACTAAAATTCGTATCGCAAACCATCCCCCGATTAGGTCGCCAAGAATAACCGCGAGCATGAGATAAATCTGATAAGTAGATGCATCAACAACATCGCCAGAGTCAAGTCACGATTTTTCTTTCTCCAAAACCATCAGACACCCTGAATTCCGAAACTTTCTTTCTCGGTGGGCTATCACCAAAGTTCATTGGATTTCCACTTCCGAACATAGGATTCCCGTCTTTCTGGTCTTGTATCCCGTTTTGTATGGCATGGGACGCCGTGGGTGTGTACCTGGACTAGAATTCATGTCGCAAACCATCGCTCGATTAGTACGCCAAGAATGACCAAGAGCATGGGATAAATCTGATAAGTAGGCGGCGCACGATACTCTACCGCGGGCGCCACAAATCCGCGGATAAGCCCTGGAAGCGTCGAGAGACTCCGGAGACGAGGACGCCCCGACATACTCGCTCTCCTTCGCCTTTCCGAGGGCTGGACGGAATGCAGTATGTGCTGGTGATACTGCTAGTGGGACTGAAGTGGAGGAAATGGTAAGGGAGTGGAGAGTGGGACGGGGGCATTCGATGGTGCAGGGAATCAGTGCGGGTGAATCCGAGGAAGGATGATCGGCTGATCGAACGTCGACATTACAAACGACGTGACAATCTGGAACACGCGGCTCTATATATACCATACACTCTCTGTATATATATTGCTTGTTACGTCGATTGCCCGACGCGTGCCCGTGGCTTTCTCGGCTATAACAGCATCTCACCGTGATCCTTCATAAATGTCAAACGAGACCAAGATCGTGAGCGAGTCTCGGGTCCATAGCACTCGCTCAATTCCACCAGTTCATTCCCTTGTCTCGCCGTAAATGAAGCTAATGGAGTGCGAACTACGCAGGCTTCTTTCAAAGCTCCTGAAAATGTGCATGAAAATTATTATACCGAGGCAATGGCCGAAATCCCAAAGATGATTTTTTCGCCAAAATTCTAATAGATCTTAAAATTGTCATAATAGGTGAATTTTCACATAAAAATATAGAATGATTCTACAACACCGGTCGTTTTCGACGGCACGAAAATAATTTCACAATAAATAATAAATTCCGGATAGTTTGGAAAAGCAACAAAAAATATGCTTAAAAATAACTAAATGACAAAATTGGACAGTTCTTTTTGGGACAATTCACGAAATATCAGATACGAAAGTTGATTTGGGGATGTGTAGTCTATGGTATTTTAAAGTCAGCTGGAAAGCTTTATTAATTATCACAAAAATCTAATGTAGATACAGAAATAATATGGCATGCTAAATAATGGCCGCTGAAAAAAAAATTCAAAATGGTTGAAGAGGGAAACCAGTGCACGTCTTGAACCACACGAAAATCCATGATAGTATTTTTTCTCTCTTTCTTGCCCAAACATTAATTACAACAGGAGCTATCATAGGGTGTCCGCTATTGGGCAACGTCCTTAATACTCGAAGTAATCGATCGTTTACTCGTAACAACAAAGTACGTTACAATGGAAACCGCACAGGGGGTGCGTTGTTCGTCCGCCATGGCATCTTCTGCTGACGCAACGCAAACGCGTGACAAATACGAACGCAGGAGGGTGACTGACGTAGACCAATTGCACCCCTATAGAGGCAGCCACCATCTTGGCCGTCCCTAGACGATGCGCACTGCTGTGTGTGCTCCATCTCGTTCTCTACCATTCTGGCTTACGCAGCCTGCGTGATCTCTCACATGAACCCATACAGTCTGTCTTCAACACACACACACACGCACATGCTCCACTCCAATTCAGGTTCTCCCCAGTGACCCTGGTGAATCCCAGTCCCATCCCCAATTTTCTTAATTCGTTTCGTTAATTCCTCCACAACAACACATGTCTCCAGAAATAATTGAACTCCACACATCGGATACATTCTATAGGTAACCTCCTGGCAGGCAAAAAAGAAAAAAAGCAAGACAAAAAGTTCTTTACTTGCTGAGGGTGTTCTGTAGCAAAGCGTAGATCCGTCGGATGGATAACTCGAGAAAAGAAAAGAGAGAGAGTCCTCTGAGAGATGGAAGGAGAGGAGAGGAGAGGAACGAGAGTGCGCGGAGATCACGGGAGAGCTTCGGTCGTCGTTGTGGAACTCACCTATAGGGGACACGATGGGAAATCTGTAAGCGCGTCTAGAGGGGGAGGAAAAAGAGGGGGCTTGGGGCGACGGGCGTCATTAATAAAAGTGTCAATGGTGTCAGTGGACTAATGTCGGTAGTCAGTCGCGCTCGCTCAGTGTTCTGCTGCTGCTGCTGCTGCTGCTGCTGCTCGACTCGCCTCTTCTCTCTGGGCTATGGGTGGTAGTACTGGCGGCGGCCCTCTATCCTATCAGGGAATTCCACCCTCTTGGGGAGAGCCATCTTCCAGCAGGCGCGGTTCCTGGCCCTATCCCCAGCACCAGCTCCAGCAGCAGCGGCAGCCTAGCATGAGACTGTGACTCTTTTATCTCTTTCCACTCGCTGCTTTTCTCCTTCTCATCTCGCTTCTTTGTAACACGTCCCGCGAACCCTACTTGGCCCTGTACACGTGATTCTTTGCGTCGTTCACGTTTCTTTCATTTCTTTTTTTTTTTTTTTTCGTTTTTTTTTCCACCCCACTTCTCTTTGGTCTTTCTCATCCTCTTTGTCTTTTTTGTTTCCTTTTGCTCTCCGGCGCGCTTAGTTTTTTCTTTGACGCTGTCGGCTCGACCTTATACGCTCTTAGAGATGAGAGCCCGCGGAGAGATCTTTATTCTCGAGAGATTGCAAGAGGCCACGTCGATAGTAACGAACACCGAGAGGACCGGCTCTCTCTTGCACATCTCTGCTTCCCTCAAGGTCGGCCTCGATGATTAAGTATTTGAGGTAATAATAGAGGCCTCTGCAGGTGATGCTACTTACGAGGCGTTAAGTAATTCCGTTCTCGATTGAATTCGGAAGCGACTGTAGTCCTCGTTCCGCAGAGATCGCAATACTTCCGAGTACAACAAAATTATTCTCTTTGCCCGCAAATAATCGTTGTCAAAAAATCTCTCTGTACAACCATAATTTGACAGTTCATTGAAATTCAGTGCAAAGATGACAGAATTGCCGAAGAAAGGGTTACACGTGTTTCTGGAAGTAAGACGATGATTGATGATTTAGTTTTTCGGGAAAGGGGCGGTTCTCGTTGATGATGTATCTTATAAGGTGTCACGTAATTAATTACTTAATTTCAGAAGGAAATCGTCTATTCCCCGATAAATTGCGAGATGCTGACATCGACAATCGCGTACACAAAAAAAAAAAAAAAACAAAAAAATGACTTTCAAGACGGAGTGTAATACATATGTTCTCGCATATGTGTTACAGACTAGAGGTAGACATCGATGATTAAGTATTTGAGGAAATAAGGAGGTCCGTATTAATGACGCTACTCATGAGGCTCTTAAGTAATTTCTTTCTCGTCCGAAATCACAAGCAAATACGTCACAGCTGCACGTGAGATCCTTTGATCTCGGCGCTCACTTCCTATCTCAATTTCTCTTCCTTTTCCACACATTTAGGTTATTTAATTTCGTCACTTAGGGCTTCACCGATGGGAAAGAATGTGCTGAAGTGTTTTTAGGAAAGACGGCAAGCTCGCACGAGTGTCTGCATAGGAGGCTTTTCGACCCTCTGAAAAATTGCTCAGGCTCGCGTTGGCACGCCTCGCTACTCCTCGCAGGAGAACGCAAATAGCTGCAGCGATGTCGAAGTGTGTGTCGCGCCCTTTCCTCAAGGCTCTTTCCTCAGTGTGCACTCTCCGCTATGTGGCATTGAGATCGATATTGCACTTGAAGCGGAAAATAATATTGGAGGGAGAAGAAGAAGAAAAAATCGTCACTTTATATCGTGCGTGTACACTCGTGTATATTCAGCGCCGCTTGGAAATTTGTCAAACTTGAAGACCATCTTCGTCATCGTCTCTGAAACAACATACCGCGTCGATAGGTAACGAGAGAACCTCCCCGTTTGTTTTGGTAGCTAAAGGAAAGTGTGAGACAAGCCTGACTGAAAAATAGCAAATGCAATTCAAGTCTCAAACGTATCATAAGTGCCTCAGAATCTGATAGTCCTGATTAATAAACGTAACAAGGAATAATGAAAGAGCAAATAAACACGCACTTCGTCGCATGTACCGGTTTATATTCTGACATGGAAATTTATCGGTCGCTCAAAAGCGCCTTCTTCGTCATCATCATCCCCTCCACGAAAACGCTCTGGCCGTCAAACCGGCAGTGCGAACAATATACGTACTATGCTCAGCATCCGGAGCACCAACGACCAGAACATCGCCTCTATCTCTTTTTAGACGTTGGCTCATCTCACCGGGAACACCCTGGGCAGCTAAAAAGAAGATGAGCTCTGGAAGCGAAAAGAGAGTGGATGCAATTCCACGTTCAATTACGCGTGGCGCCCGCGGTGAATTGTGCAAGAGAGAATGGCAGGAACGAGCGAGACAGTTCACGGCGTGGCGAGATACGGAAAAAATGGAGTGAAAGGAAAAAAGATAATAGGCTGGGCGACTGACTACGTTGGATTAGTTTTTCTATGACAGTATGGTAAAAAGTGAAGAATGGAGAGCAAGAAAAAAAATTGATTGCACATTGTATTGACATTCCAAAGTAATTATGCAATTTGGCGACTTGAAAATTCGGGTACCTTACTTAAAAAACGTATAATATCAAGATTTTTGAAAAATGAGAAAACCATATCATTATTTATTATGCCGCCGTAAACATTCGACCAACTGATGAATGAATGAATCTATCAGGTCAGAAAAATATTAGAAATTAGAAATTGTCAGTACGATGAAGAATACATTTGATACATTGAATGAATTATTTTTCAGTTAAATCTGCAAAATTTTAGTTATGTCAATAAAATATTGATCAACACCGTAGTTTCTTGTTTTTCGAAATAATTTATCGATGTAATAGTGCGTGGAATAATTTATCGGTTTAAAAAGTGGACGGTACTCGAAGACAATAAGATGAAGGAGATCGGAAAGAATGCAAGTCGATAACCTGTATTGACGTAAGACGAGGGGTGTGCTTGTTGGTTCGAGCGAAGACGAGGGGTAGGTGCGAGGGTGGTTGGCGATGTCGCTGCTGTGGGAGTTGGGAGGATGGGGGTGGTCTGAGGAATATCTAATAAGAGCCCGGTGCTCATCCATCCTCTGCGAGAGGGCACCCGGGGGCTGTCACCGTGGGCGTCAGCGCAGCGCAGGGGGATGAGAAACACCATCGGGTGATTTACATAGTAATAATATCGGGTCGCCCCGTCGAGATCTCGCGCGCCTCGAGGACGCGTCCCGCACGGCCTGCAAAAATCTTCTTACACCAAGAACCGGGAGTAACACCCCTTCAGGTTTACCCCATGAGTCGTTCTTGCCTCGATAGATTGCCAAGCACCATAAAAAAAGTCTTGGGTGATTCGTGAAAATCTGAATGAAAATAAGGGTAGTTTTACTCTACACAATAATAATAATAATAACTTCTTTGACAGAGATCAATTAATAATTATCAATTATCATAGTGTAAAAATATTCGTTCGGAAAATTGATATAATTGATGATCATTATGAAATTATTAATACATGGTACGATATATTAAACAGATTGTCAAATGGACAGTTCTTATAAGAAGTACTGTAATATATATTTTTTTAAATATTCCAACCTCGCCGCTTTGTAATTTGCCCAAAGTCAAATTATTATTGTTATTATTATTATCCATTTAGAAACACGTTTCCAAATATTTGGGGAATTTACAATGGCGCCTATTTCCGAAATAAAGAAAAATGTCAATTATTCTTAAGAAGGTTAATCCAAATCAATGCACCATTTAACATCGATAATTGAACATGTCTAATTAAATCGTAGACTGGAGATAACAGAATAACTATTAGGAGATGCTGAATTGTCTCTTCACTTCTCGGCAGTCGTCGTTTCTCGGAGGAAAACGTGATGAAAAATGGTCCAAGAAGACAATGAGCGATGAATACAAGAGTGAGTTGGAGACTCGATTAGAATATCAAGCTACTACCAAACAACGAGAAGACCAAAAAAAAAAAACGACGAAGAATGAAGGGGCGTTGGATAGAGCGATGGACAGGGTGAAGGACGGGTGCGCGCATCTCGTACGCACCTCGCATAATGATCGGCGGAGACCAAACAACGAAAGGGTTGTCGTGGACACGCGCGCCCGTTACAAAAGGGGGTCAAGAGTGAGTCGTATTATGCGATGGCTGGTGTTCGAGAGCCCATGATGGTTCCCCGACCATCGCGTGAAGCCGCCGCCGACGCGGCCGCGGCTTTTTGACGTCTCACTCGGTCGAGCGCGGCAATGTTAATTAACGAGAGATTCACTCTCGGCGATGCCGCGTTCGTTAGTTGCTCGTTGTATCCTTCTATACGCTCGTGCTATATACAGATAATGCTTTGCCTCTTTCCCGCTCAAAAACCCGAAGACGTGCGCGAACCAAGATAATAAAACCAAGACTAGGAAACTCATATACGTGCGTCCGTGCGTCCACGTGAAAAAGTAAAGGACGAACAAGAGTCCAACAGTGAGACGCACTTGCGGTACACAGCGCGGCGAGCATCACCGACGCGGGCCTCAATCAACGAAGGCATTCATGTAACCCGACTTCTTCATTTTTTTTCCTTTCTTCATCTTCTTCTTCTTCTTCTTCTTTATTTATCTCGCGCTTTACAAAGACCTCCTCGGCTTACTCACGCACTTTAGCATTTCGAAACTATTTCCCTTTCCCTCCAGCTTCGACTCCTCCTCATTCTACTCTTTCATAGCTATGCGTTTCTCTTCAACGCGACCTCCTGTCCGTACATTCCTCTTCATAGCTTCTATCATCGCCTGGTTTCTTTATTGTTTCTTGTTTTCATTTTTTTTCCCCCTCGATTCCGCCTAGACCTCTCGCTTCCCCTTGACGCCCACCCTTCTTTTGGGGGGCTTTGTTTTTTTTTTTTTTTCTGCGAAATAAAATGAGCAACCTCTATCGCTCTTTGTCCCATTTCGTCCTCCTTTCAATCGCCCTCCTTCTCACTACACGAAGAGCTCCCTCCTCCTCGCTTTTTACGCGAATCGTTTCTTCTCTGAAACATGAAGCACTATCCGAGTCTATGTATGTGTGTCTCGTGGCTAGGCTAAGAGGAACGAAGCGCAAGCGGAGAAACGTCGTTGCCGAAGAGCCACGCACCCCGACGTCGCCTGACGCGCATCACTGACGCCGCTCGCGGAGCCGAGATTAATGGCTTCGGACTCTGAAATCCTGGAAAATAAATAACGAGGGCGCTGGTCGAGAGGCGAGAGCTTCGAGGAGGAAGGAGGGTACGGTGACGAAGAGGGGCCTGTGGAAGTGGAGTCGAGGAGGACGAGGCAAAGGAAGAGCACCGGGGCGAAAGAGGAAGTTTTCTGCGGTCCTGCGAAGTGAGCAACACCGAACCAGAGAATCGCCACTCCATCCCTCGGGAAACACGTGCGCATGCTGCCATTGCGATTCCTTGACGCGGCTCTCCTTCCTCGTTCGCCATGTCCCTAAACCCCCTATTCATGAACCATTCTCCTCTCGGTCTGCTCCAATGCACGACAAATCTATACCCTCGACCACTTCTCTTCAACCCCGGATATGGGGTATCAGGATCCCATTATCGCACGATTCGTACACGCGCCGAGAATAACGCCACTTTGGTTGGTCCGAATTTGGATTATTGGATCGAGACGACGCAAGTGCTGGAGAACATGAAGACAATTGTTCAGTTGGATCAGCCAAAATGCTGGTTTGTATCTGCCCAAGCCCCATTATTAGGTGGACCAAGTAAATCAACTTCATTGGTCAACATTGACCGTGTCGAAATCACAATATGGGTAATGATTACGTATTTAAAAAAAAGTATACGTTTTTATATTACAAAACCAATCAAACTTTTCAAGGTTAACTTTGAAACTTTTTTGTACATTTTTTATACCACCGAATCAAATGTGTCAAAAAACAATCATTTTTTTTGTCGAAGAAATAAGACTTGCAGAATTTCTTTGTAATTAAATACTTCCGAAATAATGAAAATTTGGGATTTGAGGGGTTAATATGGTGATCTGATGTCAGACTCTATGAATCACTGCATTTACGGTGATGAATAAATTCTACAAACGGGACGCGGTGCACAGTTACTATGTACATATACGGTAAATATTATTACGTGTGAATGCGGCGATTATTCGCAGACCGCGAAGCTCAGCATGTATGGTATTAAATAGCAAATGACCGACAGAGGAAGACCACGGTCTAATTGTTGCTTCGTTTGCATAATGCCGGCTCTGTAACCGCTCTCCTCACAGGCTTTCCTCTTATTTCCCCTCTCAAGATGGATTCCGGTGCGAATTGTACGCGTGTGTGTAACTACGCTGTTCTGTTTCAGTGGCGATCGTTGCAGCCACGAGTCCGCAATAAGCCCCATAAGCGTTACCAGTATGTAGTTTGTACAGCGAGAGAAACTGGACGAATGATTAATTGCTAATTTTTGCTACTGCAGCAACTAGTCGCTGCTGATTCAACGCTGGTGACTCAACAAACGGATCAGCAATTTTAAAAGGCCTTAAAAATGAGTGTATTGTTAAAAACGAAAGAAAAGACGTTCGAATTCTCATGTGCAGTCTCCAGTGTCGAGGCAGATTGATCGATAACCCCACGAGTTCACCTCCTCGACGAGATAACCCAGAGGCAGGATAACCCCGTGTACAATACCACGTAACGGGTGTTTAATCGATTTTTAGCTTAATTATAATTTCTTGCCTCTCTCGCCATCGATCAGCCTGACTCGACTGCTCCCGACCAACCGACAAATGTTTCAATGACGTCCGGACCAACTCTTGTTAATTACTCGAGCATTAATTATTTCGTATTCCAGTGATCGGTAATCAAGTTCTCGTCAAAGATTATTACTTCATGGCATACAAATTGGACGTTCGGGCAATATGTTTAGTTTGCAAGTTTCAGAAATAGGACTTTACCTCCTAATTTGGAAACTTTGGTGTATCAGCGCTGGTCTTGTCGGACTAAATTCTTGGGTCACGTGATCAAAATAATTACACTCTAGTTGAATATTTAGATGCAATTGTGTATTCATCTTGTACTCGGATTGCTTAAAAAATACCCTCGGAGAAATTAAATATAGTTGCGGTAATTAGGGACAAAGTTTATTTCAGAATAAAAATAGATGCATTAAATAACAATTTCTATTATTTATTAACAAGATAACTGTTCGCGTCGAAAAATACAGTAAAAATATCATTTTTCGGTGCTTCACTTACAAATGCTATTTTGTTTTATGAAATTAGAATCTAAGCTGCATTTTTAACAAATTCTCATTGTTTTTTATATATTTTTTTTAAATACAGCAAACCGTACATTGGTATTTATTTGGTTAAGCGTGCTACATTTTTATTTCTCGGTAAAGTACATACGAAACATTGGAATATTCTCTTCGCCTTCGAATAGTTGAAAGGATATGAAGTTCGTAATATTCCGTAACGAGAATTTCATCTCAGCGATCACTGGGGCTTAAACCGGATTTATTATTTCGCTTAATAACTCAATTTCGTCACGTCAAATGGTACAAGCATTTTATCGACGTTATTGCAGCGATGCCGAGGACGAAGGCAAATTCGTTTACAAGATGGGAAGTGTGAGAGAAAGCAAAAAAAAAACAGTAAAGAGCTCATAAAAAAAAACTAATATAACGAGAAAAGGAAGAGGGTCATGGGAGTCACGGGTAGAGGACTAATATTAATAACGTGGCAAAGTAAAAAAATGTTTATTCTGTGTTACAGGCCGATATGAGGAAACGGGAGGAGCGTGCTATGGGATAAAAACCCATGGCGAGGACCGAGCTGCGCGCACGTCGTGATTGATTGGCCACATCTCTTCCGCTTCTATCCCTTCGCTCTTCGGGGTGCGTCGCCTATATTGCCTTGACGCACCAACAGCACCCGAGTACATGGAAATTCTGCACTTGGATCGGGCCAACAACACACCCCTCACGAATAACCCCCATTTGCTCAATATCGCTGTGCGACTTAGCAGTGTACAATAGTCTCTCTTCGGCTTACCGTTGAGAGCACAGAACCGAATTATTCTGTACAACGTACACCCCAACATTTCACGAAATGGCGTTTCATTTCTCAAGAGAAATAAATATAATTTTTTTTGTCGTTCTGGCTCCGATCATGAAGATGTTGTGGACCACGAAACGACCTGAAATATTTTGGATTCAGAACAGAATTAACATCTGAAATACTTCTTGACGTTTTATCGGATATATTTAAGCTAGTGCCTCTGCTATTGTAAGAAATTAGATAATAAGAGAAATCATTCTTATTTATTTTGATTTTGTTTCGTAGGTAATACAAATTTTGGTGGACCACAAAATGGCGTCAACCATCTTCTATTGCAGCGAAGCATGTAGGTGAAAATACTGGTTTTATCCAAATTTGTCATGCCTGGAGATTGCTATTAAAAATTGAATTATAAAATAAATAAAAATACCTTTTATCCCTAAATACAGCTATTTTTTTCCAACTGTTTCAGCATCAACAACCAATTTACACTCTTAATTGATACTTAATTGATTGATCGATTGATTTTAAGTATACCCAACAAATAAAACAACGTTCTCATCAATTTATTATTTAATGATTATACGAAAAAATAAAAATTATAGGAAAGTAATGTTAGCACTCTACAAAAAAATGCTTTGAACTTACAACCTGATATGACGTTCACTCCGAACAAAATCAGAATTTAAAAAATTACAAATTCACAAAATTAAGAAAATCGTACATCTATCGCGAGTCTACGACTATCACATATTTTTTAATAAAATCTAGAAGCTGTTTCAAAATGATAGCTATTAGTTCAATTCTCCGACGAATATTCCTCTGAAATAATGATTATGACTCGGATCTTTGTCGTAACTTCCTAACTTGCGATGAAGGCGCGGGAAAAAAGAGTCGCCGGTGCAAGTTTGGTGGAAAGCTTGATAGGGATGAGAATAGTTCTCGAAGGATCTTAGCACGCTCTCTTCGAGGTCGTGCGTCATCTTCAAGAAGAAGGTACACGCTGCTTGTGCCGTGTAAGCCGTCACGTGGAGTTTACCCGCGTTGGACAGGAGTTGCGGGTGTGTTGTTGCTTGTTCCAGTGCGCAGCGAGACTGGAGAAGTATAGTGTACCGTAGAACCGCGAGCCGCCACGTCGTATTACAGGATAGGAAACAACAAACAACAGAAATCCCGCTGGCAAAGCCCCGCACGAAGATGAGAGCCCGAAAGAGCCCTCGACGTGGCAGCCTCCGTTTCTCTCTCTCTCTCTTCTTGTTCCTCGCAAGCACACCTCACCCCGCATGATAATCCGGATAATATTAAAGCACCCGGCGGTGTGCACAAGCGTGGACCCGCGGAGAGCGAGCGTGGGAGGGCAAGATATTGCCAGAAGAAAAATATGTTGGTCTCCATGGGGTTACACGACAACCGAGCAGCATCTTCCCAAAGCTATCGTATGCTTCACCAAAGACTGATTAATGATACGAAAATCCTTGACACGACTCACCCGGAAAAACTTATAAATGATTCTCTAGCACCTTCGAAACTCAATGTACCTTTATTATCGCGATATGAAGGAAACAAATATTGCCAACAATTCATTGACACTGAACACTTAGTTTTTGTTGGATTAGAGGTCCAAAAAAAATGATAGACATGAAATAATTATGGTATCGAAAGGATAGAAAGACTGCACTTAAAAATGTAATTTTTTTTGGCTTGATGTGTTTTGTTTTTGCAAAATATAAATAGAGATTAGAAAAAAAACGACATATTTAGAGACTGATTTTCGTAATTCGGATGCTTTTCTTGATTCCGTTTGAGGTGCCGACGACCGGATTTTTGGTTGAATGTAAATAAATAGCCACTCGTGAATAAATAAATTAATAAGTCTTCGACAAAGTACGATTAATCAAAGAAATGAATTTTTATTTGGTGATCTGGAAAATGTTCACCATGACCCAAAAAAATCCAACCTGTAATTGTGTAAACGAGAATATAATTGTCTTATCGAGCGAGTGATCATTGCAAACGATATCCGATGTAGTATAATTCGACGAGGTAGATTTATGGGCAACTTGTCGAAGGATCGTATTTCATCGTGACGCAGAGATCGCCGCGGATAATTTCGCGTGATCGCGATAACCCACCCGAACGTCTGTATCTCTCTCGCCACTACATCTGGGCATCCATGTTACTTTAATATCGCAATTTTTATGAACACCGATGGCGCAACTCTCGAGGCTCGTATATAATGTGAATCAAAGATATGTTGTCACAAAACCTGGAACATTGTGTCCCCCGCGGCCGTGGCATTCCCACGCAACAAGCAATGGTCCGAAACAAAATCACTCTTTCTTCTTTTCTTTTTTTTTTCTTTTCGTTCAAAACGTTCTCCTAAAATATTCGTACACCTACATGTGTCCTGCGAATGAGTCGTGTTTTTATAAATGTGCCTCGATAAATCTGACGTTACGTCGTTTCATGAGACATCAAATCCGCTTGTAACGTCGACGTGCGTCGTCTCGTTGTCTTTTAATCTGGGCTGTTGGCCGCTGGCCATATTTTCCATATTTATGCGCTAAACAACCAAGCTTGTATTTTAAAAAAAAAATTGTAGCTACAAGACAAACCATGGTAATCCCGCGCAACTGGTCATTCACCGAATATTTTACGTAATTGTTTGAGAATATTTCTGCGATTCTACAAACACGAGAAATGCTCGTTGGTACGAGGGAAGGAAGTCCGTTCATAAATTCAGAACATTAATCGCCAATAAGCCGCGCGGTTTCTCTCGCGAATTACACGGGATTCAAGTAACATCGCGCCTTTGCTTATATTACATTATAATACTTCTTCGGAGTTGACGACCAAGACCACGCAAAGAAGCGGGTGGCGGTGCGGTTAAGATTAAGTTGTTTTGGCCACTCGCCGGCCACTAGAAACTGTCCAAGTAGTCATTAAGGTATCATTAATCTTGATTTCGATCGTTGCAACCGCGTTTCACTATTTATGAAGGACTTGTACGGGGATCAATCACTTCTCGATCAGGTTCCGATCGATACATCAGATGCATAACGAGCAAACTCACGAGTTTCATCGATATTCAGACACTCGACGGCAGAAAGTCGTCGCATTTTCCGTCGGCCGGCGAGAAAGTTGCCCGCCACGAAGAAATTTCGCTTACTCCGAAATTCCCTGGCAACTTCCGGCACCATGGGCACCGATAACAATGCCCACAATATGCTCTGGTTTCGAATTTGAAAGACAAATTTCATTGTCTTCAAGGGGCCCACGTGTCCCTGCATGGGACCCCAAATTGGGGCCCCGAAAAGTAGAGCACTTTATGGCCTTCGGAGAAAATGGTGCAATTCTCGACCGCCGGCGAAGACTCCGACCGACGGCAAACCGATTTTCACGTACCACATTCTCTCACACATTATTTTCATTGACATTCTTCAAATTCTAGGAACAGTTTATTGTACCAGTATTTTTTTTTTCTTTGTATGAAATGTTTCTGATTTATAGTATCGTGAATTACATCATTTTCGAATGATATTTAAGGTAGTATTACGTTGTCGAAGTATGTTTAGTTCGATTTTTATTTACTGTCTAATATAAAACGTTGTTAATATTGAGTGCATTCATTTTGTAGAAACATAATTGTTACATTTATTGCACCAGTATATTTTCTATCATGCCATGCTCATATTTTGATTTACTTGGCAATACATAGTTTGTGTTGTTTGAAAGATATTAAATTTTATGGAAATATTTAGCATCAGTTTACTCTTTATTCTGATATAGTATTGGAAATCGGTAATAAATTGAACAGATTAAGACCTCAATGGCAATAGAATCCACTCGTCTATACACTTAAATATATATCACTATTTTTGGAAATCGTGATTTTTTCTTCTCTTAAGATCGAACAAATTCCAAGAATGATCATACATATTATACGATTATCTCATGCATTATTTTACTTACGAGATCGGCGGTTCCATCTCCTGATTTCCCTTGATTTCCTTAAGCCGATTCTTCAGGTTGAACAGATCGTAGGTTACCATGACTTTACCTTTGAACTGTATTTAAAAAAAAAAATAAAAAAAGGCAAAGATGGCGATTTTCCAAGAGGTTCACGTACCTTTTGACCGGCACTCAATTACCGATACCGATTTTCTCGAAAATAGTAATGCCGCGGCTGAATTCACGGAAAGATCGGCAAAACCAGCGACAGCCGAGTCGAAACGTCCGCACCCACCAAAAAATCGATATGAAATGTGCATGTTTAGTTCGGGATTTCGTCGAAAGGGTGCAGCACGTCGCCACGATTTTCAGGGCAAACATCGATGGCCGCATTTTTTGTTTCGGGGGTGTTAGATTAGGCTAATGCGATGGTTCCCGATGAGAAATTGCCTGGCGAATGGGAGAGCCCGGTTGTCGAGGCAGGGGCGTGCCGTACCCTGGTAACAGCGTGCCCGGGGCCAGAGTCACGACGTGGACTAAGTGCTGGGTGGAGCCCCATCTCGGCACTACCTACCCGCGATGGAACCATCATCCTCAGCGCCCCGGTACCCACCAAGTCCCCCCGCTTACAAAACCTAATGGCCGCTGCTGTACTTCATTCACGTAATTCCCGCCAATTTCAAAATTTACCACGACCTATCGCAACATTCCATTCCAATATATACTCCAAGTTTCAAATGAAATCCATCCTCAAGATCAAATTTTACATGGGTCACCAAAGTTCAAACTTGGGACTATAAACACGACCCTGAGACAAGAAAACTTGAAGATTGAATATTAACAATAATTTTTTTAAATCCAGTTATCTCCTTGTCAAATAGGAGACAAAAGTGAGATTAAATAGCAATTGATTTTAATTTTTAAATAGTCCACGACCTGTCGCTACATTCCTGAGGATTGAATATATATAGTCCCAAGTTTGAACCGAGGTTCATACTCAAAATCAAATTTTACATGTCAAACTTGGGACTATAAATACGACCTTGAAACAAGAAAAACTGAAGATTGAATATTAACAATAATTTTTTTAAATTCAGTTAGCTCCTCATTAAATGTAAAACAAAACTAAAATTGAATAGCAATTGATGTGAGTTTCGAAATGGTCCAGGACCTATCGCAACATTGCTGAGGATTGAATATATATATAGCCCCAAGTTTGAACCTCGGTTCATACTCAAGATCAAATGTTACATGTAAGTTCGTACTCGGGCCTTAAGACATACGATCTTAAGACATGAAAACCTTAAAAATCGAATATTACCGATATTAATTTTTAAAAAATTCATTAAAAATTGTCTCTCCGAAAGAACTGAGCTCCTCGTAAAGTGAGAAACAAAACTAATTGAATTACAATCCCGAAAAGATTTACGGACGTTGTTGGGGTTACACGAGGTGCTATCCCGACAGGGGTCGTAATCTGGATTGCTGCCAATTTCGTCGCGTTTTCATTTCCATTTTGAAGCGCGTTCGGCTGGCAATGTATTTTTCGATTTTCATTCATCGCACGTGCAATTGTCAAAATTGGATCGTACGCTCGAACCATCAGTGGATTCCATCCCTTTTTTTTTTTTAACTCACCCTTCGAGCTGGGCACTCTTCACTTCCGCGTTTCCCTGCACACTCAACCGATCCCGAGCGAACGAATGTAACCGGTATAAATCGAATGAGTTTTTTTTTTTTACTAAAGAGAAAAAATTCTCTGGTGGCCTTGTATGGGCGAATATGTGAATTCGTTAAGGCACTGTGGAAGGCCTATGCCTAAGGGAAAGGTGGCTTTCCGGTTGCACGAAATACTCGCTCATATAAACGCACGGAAGGCTCAACCGAGCAGGGAGCTTGATATAGCGAAGCGGCCAGTCCTCGCGGGAATAGCCGCCAAGTGTCATCGGGACATCCAGCTAATTGCGAGAGTGTTTTGTTACCCTCTCGGAGGCCGCGAGCCAGCCAGCCCTTACAAGCTTTTGCATTTAGCCTTTGTCGGCCGTTCCATTGCCACCGCGATTCTGGGTCTCAGGGGCTGAACAGCCGGGTCAGGTATACAATGCCCGTCTGAACTTTGCTTTCCGTACAACCGGAATGTATTTCAACCCCATCCCACGACACGTTTCTGCGTTAATAAAGTACTCGAAGTAGCCCAAAAAATGTCGGTAAAATGTTATTTAAATGCGACCGTAACTTTTGTGGTCTGAATTCGGTTTAATTAATTTCGCTACCCCGAAAGACCTCGAATTACCTAAATTTGTATATTGGGATTAATTTTATTAAACTGAAACAAAAATGAGTTTAAACGTTTTTTAATTTATTCCGTAATTTTTATATGATAAGGCACAGTTGTGACAATTATCGGTATTATCGACATCACTATTCGTTGATTTGATATCAATTTTTTTAAAATAATATATAATAATATAAAAATTAAGAAAAATATATATTTGCTTTAAAAAAATGCATAATACAGACATAGTAAATATTGTATGAAGGTAAAAATAATGGCTCAATATTATATTGATTGAATTCGTTTTTACATCACTTTCAAATGCATTTCAACTATTTTTAAAAAATATATATTCAACATTTTCTTACGGATATTCTATAAAAATAAAAAATAAACTTATTTCCAGAAAATTAAACATTAATTAGACCAATAAAATTTTCTAAACTAAGACAACGAAGTTAATGCTTGTAGTAACTAAATCTTCCATCGAATAAATTCAGGTCTAGGTAATCAAATTAATGCTGGTGGCATTGCATAAAATTCGAGACGGCTACGGAGACGCGGGAACATTGATTGCAAGAGAAACGTAGACGTCGCCGAGCAGTGGTTTGTAGGAGCAGCAGCAGTGGCGGCAGCGGAGGACGAGGGTAGAACCGACGCCGGTGCTGGCATAGGGTGTCGGTGGTGTGTGCGGTGCAGCAACAGTGAAGGTGGGATTCGCGACGAGCGGCGAGGACGGGGGTTGCGATATTATTGATTTATGTCCCGCTCCAGCACGTCACGTATATCCAACGAGTGCTACCGTACCGAATTTGATCCACTCGCCCTTTCCTTTCATCTCCAAATGTTCAATAACCAAGAACGATAAGAAAGTAAAGTTGTTACCGCTGATACAATAAGTGGAGTGGATGTAATACTTCGGATCTACTAATTTTATTTTTATCCGGGTTCAAATAAGCTCTAAAAAAATTTTTCAAAAAATAAAATAAATCTGAGGGTGCGATTTCTAATGGAAAAGATATTGAGTTTGTAGTAAAATTATATAATTCCACATTAAAATCATCATAAAAATTGCCTAATTTGAAAACGTATTTTTTATAATATTCCGTCCCAATAAAATTGCATTCGCAGCGCAACCATCATTTCCACCAAAAAAAAAAGTGCAATTATTTCTCAGTCATTTAATTCGACAAAACAAAATTCTATCAACTCTAACTCCCTTTAATCCACGCAAAAAGAAATCCCTATTTATTGAAACCGACGGATTACGTCGATTCCCTTGATTCTAAATCCAATGAAGACACAAAAGCGCGATGACAGCAAAATTGCAGGAAGGTCTCGAGGCTGGAGCAAGCCCACAAACAGGAGGAGTATGCGTACATTGAATCGTGCAAACCCCGCGCGTTATGACATTACTTATGTATGAATAGCGTTTATATTGCGTACGCACGCGAAGAGGATTGGCTGTGGTGTCGTAGGGTAAAGTGGCAGTCCTGAAAGCAGAAACCAACCCCAGTTCGGGCGGCGGGAGAGGAAGGAGAGCGGGAGCGGGCGGCAAGTGCCGAAAATTGATGCATTCTCTATGCAAAACAGTGGAACCACGGTAGCCGTGGCGGTGGCTCACACGCGAGCGAATAGCGAGAGAGAAACTGACACACAGAGGCAGAGATAGCAAAGACGACACGAGCGAACCCAAGCCCGAATGCATGCCGTGTATGCCACGACTATGAGTGTGTGTAGACTCTATACCTTATTCTCTCCGTGCACACAAATCTACAACATCGTTCTACTATAACTAACGTGCTGTATGCAACTTCCCACTACACGTTACATTGTCGGCTATGTGTCCTATGCAATTCTACACGCTTCCGTGCATTTAAGCCAACTGTATATGTGCACAGTGCAGCGTGTATGCACACGTGTTGAGTACACGCATGCAGAAGCAGCCAAGGACTACAGCGCCAGGGAGAAACACACCTACTCGAGTCGGAATCGAGTGGTATAGAAGCGGTTAACACTCTATTAACACTAATGACGCTCATACATAACATCTCGCGGGCGAGCGAGCGAGCGAGCGCGACTGAGATCGCCGGTGAGTAGGACTAGGCGCATAACGCTCTCGTTGGACGCCGCGGAAGCGCAGAGTGCGAGTGAGAGAACGCTTGGAATTTATGGTCCGTTAATGGGGGTTACTTTATGCGTTCCGGCGCGTGCAAGCAGTCTCGTTCTCGCGACGTCAGGTAGTGACGTAAATTTTACGAGGCCGCTGGATGCAACCCTCCACGCCTTTCTCTCCTCCTTCTCCTCCTCCTCCTCTTCCTCCTTTTTCGCTTCTTCCTCGCTTCGGGCTCGTATCTCTGGTCTCCTCTTCTCTCCTGGTCCATTCTCACATTTGGCTCCGAACGCAGCTTTTGCTCGACGCTCCTTTTATCTCCCACAGCCACCGGTCATCCCGGCCACCACTGGAAGACATCGTACACCAGATTTTCGCGTGCGGTGTACACAACTTTGTATAGTCGCTTTCCGCGAAGTATACGCGCTTCTTACAGTCGTTAAATGAGACGTGGCGCTGAGAGCCGAGATATTAATCCTCTGGCCCAACCAGCGACGACACGGGGGAAAATGGACAAATTCGAAGGTTTTGTTAGGCTTGCGAGAGCTCGTTTATCGTGATTTAAGAGCTGCTATTTTGAGATACTTTAACCAATTGTTTTTTTTTATTTTGAGGGTGAAGAAATTCCTTCTGGATCATAAATAAAGGCCCAAAATCATCTATTTACGTTGCAATATTTTTTATATTTTTTATTTCCGTTCACACAATTATTATGAGGAAATAAAATAAGTAGCTGTGCATTAAAATTAATTTTTTATTCTATTTGTAGGACTCATTCAATAAAAGTGGAGCGTGATTGATCGTAATCGATCATTGAAATGCCGAATTAATTATACGTTTCAAGCGAGCCTGATTTTATTGGAAAATTAATTTTTATATTTTCTTGAAATATGGAAATTCATGGCGAAAGATTGATGAATATGAATTATTCATAATCATCTTATAAATACAAACATTCTAAGCTTTGCTGCTTTTGAAATAGTTTGTAAACACTGTTATGTGTTTTAAAAAAATATTTCCAATTCATTCGTATCGAATGATTGACGATCGCACACAGTAAAGCAATAAGGTTTATGCCGCAGCGTTGTGCCCTTTGATATACGTCGGGTTCCGACCCGATATGTAATTGCTGTTACGCGTAGGTATCGATGAACGAAGGCCAGAGAAAACGGGGAGTTTCGTTCTCTCTCATCCCGCGAACCGGTAAATAATTTCATCCGGACTGTACGATATACTTTGATACGCAGGTACAGATACGCTGACGGCAGCGATCCCCATAATAATACGGCGCTTTATGAGAGCACGATGATGATAATGATGATAATATAGACATCGAAGCGAAAGAGGATCCGGTCGCAGCCTCTGCTGTTTACGTCGGCAGTACGAAGTTAAGTGTATGAATAGATGGAAAGAGGGCATCAAAAAGTTTAAGTACTTCCTCAGTGTGTGAATACCGGCAATTATAACAAGAATAACAAAATAATAATGCATCAAAAGCGAGGCTCTAGTCAGTTCACTGATATCCTAAATATTTTTCTGTTTTTTTAAAAATGCATTCAATTTAATTTAATTGCAACTATTTCTAATTCAATCTAACCCAAAATGTAATAAAAACATTATTGTATTTTCCCATATCTGTGCGCACTAAGAATTCGCATTGTTAACAGTAAAGTTCTGCGTTTCGTCCAAGTTATTTTATTGAATAAATAAATACACTATTTTGCTTACATCTGATACCAATTTTTATTTGAGCAAATAATCCAATCCATTAGCCTAGTCTCTTTCCAGCAGAAAAAAAAATTCTAACTATCCCTGCCTCTGAATTAATATCGCAAAAACCCACCCCTTCCTAAAACCCCCTTCTATAAATCTTCACCTGTAAATGCGTGTCCCTTGCACGGAGAAAAAACAAAGTGAGATGCATTTTTAATCAAACTCCACCATTTATAAATCGACCCCATAACTTTGACTCTAAAAATTCCCCTGAAATTTCAATTAAATAAAATGCATATTTCGGTGAATAGACTTCCTCAAAACGTAACGTGACTTTGCCAGTGAAAAAGCAGACTCATCATGCTTACATATCGTACCTTCCTGAAGGGAGTGTATACCTATACACGTGGGACAACTTGCCAGGAAATAAAAACAGAAGGTGGCGTAACGATGTAAAAGCTGGAAGCATTAGAAAGAAGCAGGGGAAGCTTGCGCCCAAGACTGGCGTAAGGCATTCCGGGTTAAATTCGTGCGAACGTTAAAGTTTCAGGAGTTTCTCACCTCGTCTTCGTCCTTCCACGTCGTCGTCGTCGTCGTTTCAAGAGTTTCCGAGCTGGTGCTTCCATTGCCTATGGTGTGCTTCGCGTAGAGCCAGGAGGCCCTCGCGAGAAGACTCGAGTGCCAAAGTTCATAGTCGGGGGAGATCCCCGCGTGGCCTCCTCATCCTCCGAGTGTGGCGGCCGCGACGGCAGACGCGCTCGGCAAGGCCGGTAAAGTGATAAAGCGGCCATAAATTCTGACCGCCGTGTATCCACCGGAAGGAGCGAGGGAGAAAGCTGCGCATCCCCAATCCCCGTGCCACCCGCGGGAATCCTAGACGAACAGTGAACGACGACAAAGCTCCAGGACTTTCTCGTTTTCGCATCCTCCTCCTGTAATCTCTTGTCGTCCTCTCTCTATGTCGAATTTTCGCACATTTCCGACCTCCGTGATCATCTTATGATTGTTTCTCTTCTTCCTCCTCCGCACCGGCTGCGTTCCCGAGCTCGTCTTTGTCACAAACTATACATCTGCTCTTTCACAGACTTGGAAACGAAATTCTAAAGTCGTACCCACCACTGCCCTTTTTCACATGCAACCCAGCGGAACTCAAAGTATTGAGTTGTTCACCCAAGATATCCATATCCTCGAGTGATAGCTCGAATCCATGGCCCAAAAATGCTGCAGATGCACCTGCGTTGAGATTGAGATCGAGGACTTGGTTTTTTTTTCTTTTTTTTTTAAGAAAATCCTAATCAAGGTCATCAGATCTGGCGTTAATGGTCACAACCTCAGATTTGGAAGATGTCGTGGCACTGACTGATGGACCTGTAACACAATCAGATTACCCATTACTTCGGATTACTTGGAAATTCAGGATTATGGATAGATGAATATACGTACATCGATGAGGAGATTACCAAGGTGGATATTTTCATTTTTCTCGGCTCGATTTCGTGAACTTGGGCACTTACCACGACGCGGTATCCCTTGTTCACATCCGGACGTTCGTTCCTATCTCTCGCTGAACTCGAGGACGTGTTGGCTCAAGGGGCACAGAGGGGAATTGGGTCCAAGGAATATTTTTCAGCGCGGCATAGGCGTAGAGTTTGGGGCGTCGAGAATTCGAGGATTTCTCGGTCGACGAGTCGAACGAAATGACGTTGAGAATCCGAGTGCTGAGGGCAATGAAGGGAAAGGAAAGCAGCGGCACAGCTGTTCGCTTCGGTCAGAATTTCGTGAGCGAGACGCGACCCAGCGGCCTGTACAGAACAGACGAACACATTCTACCTACCTAGAAATAAGCGAGAGAAAGATAAGGTGAATAGACCGAAGGAGAGCGAGAGAAAGAGAGAAAGAGAGACCCACTGCCAGTAGTAGTAGGCATGGCATGTTCGGTGTGCTGCAGGGACGAACAGACAGAAAACCCAATAAATCATCCCGTCACGAGCCATGAGCCAAGGCGGAGCCTCTCGCCTCGTATTAGCCAATAATAATCCTCTCTGAGTTCGTGGCCATCTTGGATTATACAATGGTTCCTTCTGCAGCGATACGTGTATAAATGCAAACTACTCCGGGAGCTATTGGCACCCTTCAGTCTGGACCCCCCGCAACCTTAACGAGTTTCCCCATTCGACTTAACAGGACACCTTTCTCCGGCCCCTTTCCTCTTTCCCCTTTCGCTCGTGTCATTAGTATTCCTTCGACGATTTCTAATCAACATGATTGAAAAAAAAAAAAAAATAGAAAATTACAAGTAATTAGATGACCGAAAAAATGAAAGAAAAATGATGGTCAAGCTGCCCGCGTTAATGAACCTTGACCACGATTTTCATATTCAACCACAATTTATTTCTCGTTTCCAAACACAGTTATTATAATTAATGTCGTTATTATTAATATGGACAGACTCTTAAATATAATACAATATGGTTTTTGTTTTAGACTCGTCGACATAGTAGCTATTAATACTATTATCGTTATTCTTTCTCGTAATCGTCCTTTCTTTCTCTCTCTCTGTGTGTGTGTGTGTGTCTCTCGTTAATATCTCGGTGCACTATCGACAATAGCACAACTGTAATAAATAATCGCACACGGGGGGCGAATCATCCACTCGATTAGTCATCACGTTTCGTTTTTTCGTTTTTATTTTATTGGGTTTTTTTTTTGTTTTGTTTGTTTACTCTCTCTCGTACGCACAGTTGTAATTTTTTTTAGGTATAGTAATCACCGTCATACTCGCATACTTTTTTTTTATCTCTTTATGTGTACATTTAGCTTACATACTGCGGGGACACTACAAAATAATTATATATATATGTTTATCGTTATTCGTAATTATATCATATATATATACTTTTTATTTATATATTTTCATTTATTTATATTTTTTTTTCTTCACTATCGTCAATAGCCATTCGGTCAGAATGAGATCTACACGGTGTCCTGGAAACACCGAACTTTTATCTCTTGTTTCATGAATGAGACGCTTTACGTATTGCCCGGGTTAACGTTACGCACGCACGTGCGTAACGTCATCCAGGAATGGGCAATTCACGTTCACTTGTGAATAGTGACTGTACGAGCTTGTCTGATCGAATACCTATCAGGAGACGAATTAATCGATCACGCGGTTGGGATTGATGAGATTACGAGTACGATACCCCGAGACCTTGGCCGACCACACCCCGTTTTCATGAATCTCGTGACGTGACGATAAACAGGACAGTTGTCAGTGTTTGTTTATTTTTATTTTTATTTTTTTGGTAATTTAACTCCATGCCCCCAAGTTGCCCTCTTTATTTGATTTTTGTCAATTTTTGTGAGGCAGGATTGAAAAAAAAAAAAATGTTTTTTTTCCAATTTTGTGTAATTGGAAAGCGAAAGAAAATTAAGCGGATTAAAAAATATGTGCGCTGGCATTTTTTAAATTTTATCAAAGTTTTTTTTTATAAGCGGAAAATTTTTAACCGATATTTTTTGCAATCGATTACGTGCGAGTATTATATGAATCACCACCCCATTCTACGACCCAACGCAGACACTGTTCACTTCGTTAATGCATACGAAGTGCGTAAGTAATGAACGAGAAATTATTGTAGTTTAATAAAATTTGTTTTTGTGTGTTTTTTTTTTAATGATTTTTTATAAATAAATTAAATTTCGCAGACTCGCCGTTGCTAATCATTTGTCATCCGCTTTTTGCCTCGTTTAGTCTAGAAAAAAAAAACACAGGTACCTACTTTACCTACGCGGTATCGTATACAGAGTTTCGCGGCTTGCGAATTCAACGTTGCAGCGTCAGGCGTCGTAGCTGTTCGCATTACCCCTGTCGATTAGAAAATTCTCTTTCCGAACGAACGTTATCAATAGTCCGCAATACTTGTCATTGAAAAATCGTCGGTTTTGTCGGTTTTATTGCGCATCTTACCGATTTAACTCGAGTTAATCAGTCTTTGTTAATCATTTCTTGCTTGACGTTTATCTGAATTTTTATTCTGATGATCGATAATGCGATTTTGAAAGGCAAGTTCGTAGAGTCGAGTGAAAACACGACGGCTTACGTATATCAGTTTCATTTAAAGTCCCGGTTTTGTTTACTTATTAGAAAATTTGGAAAAGAGAATTTTTACAACAGAAAAAAAAATTTATTGCCCGAACGACAGTAAAGCCCGGAATTTGTTGTCGATTTGAGCGGTAGGTGTTTCTGATGCTGACGAGTATTTTTTTTTACTTTGGATTGTGGTCCAAAATTAATAATAAAAAAAAGTAAACGTTAAATTGAATTTTTTTTACTATGGAAAATCCATGAGTACACAACGTTGAGTTGTACAAAATATATATTACACATGACAATAATTCGGGAGAAAGAGAGAGAAAAAAAAAATAGAAGGATGGAAAGAAAAAAGAGGGCCACTTTGAAATAATAATAACATTGATATAATATATCAATAAATACTACGCAACTAAATATAATAATATAATGAGTCCGATAGCTTGATTCGCACGATGCATTATATTTCTCTCCATTTAGACTTTTTTGTTCCTTTATAATTATCATTATCATTACTATTATTATTATTACAACTATTATTATTGTTATTATTATTATTGTATATCCCGTCTCGTCGTACAAGGGCTATATTTTATCGTCAGTAAAATATTAAGTTATGTACATCTCCGCAAAGCCCCACGCGCTCAACCTTTTTCTCTTTTTCTTTTTTCTTTTTACGTTACTTTTCTCTCATTCGTTACGCGGCGTTTCACTCCAACCTGCTATTATCGAGAAAAAAAGAAGAGAGAAAAGAAAGATTGGGTCTCGGAGGGTCGATCGAGTTTTCTCTCGACTGCCGCCCTTGCCCGCTGCAACCGACACACAATTTTTCTTATTCCTACAAATCCTTACGTCAACAAAAAAAAAAAAAAACAAACGAAACGAAACATTATACACATTTTAGGCGATATTATTATTTAATGCCACTTATCGATATTCTTTTCTTACACCCAACGACTATTGGTTGGCCTAGTCGCCAAGCACACCCATGTACACGCGTTTCCTGGTTTTTAAAATTGTTCTTATTTTTATTTATTTTTTCATTAAAAATCTACTTTACACATACCCATCATTTTTGCTCGACTAACCGTTTTTTATCTTTTGTTTTTTAAATATATATTATTTAATGTTCGTGATCACGAATTTCCACTTTATATGCGCGGCTATCGTACGAAATAGAGATAAAATATATAATTTTCATATACACAAGGTTCCCTTTTTTTTTTTCTTCGTTTTAAATCTATATAAAATTTCCAATTATTCCTTAGCCGCTTTAAGTCAATTTTTTATTTTATTTTCCAGATTAATTTCTATAGACAAGAACGATGTACCCCTCGATGAGCTGGATAGGAAATTTCATTTTACGTATATCGTAATCGCTCCCTGCAACGAGCCTGCGGATTTCTCGATTTTTTGTTTTTTTTTTTCTGACGAAAAATAAATAAATAATCTAACTATCGGCGTGTACGTGGTACTCATAATCGTTTCATAATCATCGACACGGTAGATGAAGTCGGAACCCCAAGGCAACTCGAATTCTCTCTTTGTCCTGTGAGTACGGAGCCGCACCCTGGATGTCAGTGCCGCCATTAATCGACCCACATAGATTAGATCGACGATTGTTTCGCGATTGTAAAGCGCACTCGACGTGGTCTCCATCGGAGGCATTAAATTGCACCGCACGTGAATTTGCTGTGGACACAAAGCTTCCGGGAAACACGGATAAAGTAAGAATAGAATAAATAATCTGCCGCAAATGACAAATTTACAATTTTTGTTTGTGTGTGTGAGTTTTTTTTTTTCAAGATTATACATTTATTTTCATTTTTTTTCGAAATATCGAGAAATCGTAAAATATCGTTTTACGTTGTACAGAGGGTAGCTACTCGAATTGCACTGTGAATGCCGCGCGAGTTGCAACGAGCGATGGCTTGGCGTTAATTTGTCGCGCGCAAAGAGTGGATACCGGATTCTAATCATTCGTTTTCCTTTTTTTTTTTTGTCTTAAACTCTCACGAGGTCGCATGAGATTCACAATAATTTTACATAAATAAATCTCTCGTGAAAGAAAGGCCGGTCGGTGGCCCGCACTTAAGAGCGCTTAAGCCTATGACCTCGTATTACGTATATCAGTTACCATTCAGTCCTATGTGCTTTCTCGTACAAACTCGCGGGGTTTTTTTGTTGGATCGTTGAGGATGGTCGTGACTCCTTCCAACGCGTTGGAAAGAGTCCATTTTTCCCCGCGCTGTGAGCTCATCGACAAATAAACCTCGAATATCCGTTAATCCTCTCTCCTTCGTGTTTGTTTGTTTGTTTGTTTTTTTTTCTTCTTCTTTTTAAATATATAATATCGTCGTTTATTTATAATATAATATTCTTCGTTACTTATATCGTTATCGTGCGTTATTCAATCATAATAATAACGATAATCATAATAATCATGATAGAACTAAGTGTCGAACTAATTTTACAACACAGCACAGAATTCGCCGCGGCGCGTCGTGTTATACTATTTACGTTCCTTCTATCGAATCGACCACCGACGACCGTACGTTCTGCCCGTTCGAAATTTTTTTTTAATTTAAAAAAATTTTTTTTACATCGTCTTTTCGAAGAGACAAAAAAATGATGATTTTGCCATTTACGCGGGCGTGAAGTCGGTTCACCGGAAGTCGAAAATTTTTCCACATGCTCATCGGTAAAACGTCTGGCACTTTTGTCTCCAATTTAGTAGAGATTCACTAGATGTGTTTGCAAAAGACAAGGATTGAAACATCGATCACTAATAAATTAGGTGCGAATGGCTTTTGCATTCTCCAGTAATAAAAATAAATGGCCAATGATTATCCGGGTTTGCCGTTTCATTTCCAACGAGAGATAATTTCATTATCTTTTTGATGACCGGGTAAAAATTGAGGAAAATTGGAGGCCGAGTAAAACGCGTTTCCGACAATCAAAGAAACTGACGAGAACGGCAATTTGTCGTTGCTGTTTTATTCAATAAACTCGGAGCAAAAAATTGTCGTTCAAAGTGCCAAACGCTTCCGCAACTTCCTTACGCTAAACTATTACGTCACTGGTAACTTGGCCTCGCGTCCGCGGAGCAACGATTCGATATTCCGTTCCTCTTTTCATTTTTTTTTTTTGCGTCAGGATTCAATTATGCAGCGCGAGATTTTTAGCATCGAGTGGTGGCGGTTTCATGTGACAGGCGCCGAGCGTAGACTAATGACCGAGAAGAAATAAAAAGTTTAAAGATTTAAAAAAAAAACAAACAATAAGAAAATAAGATCGATACACACGTTTATTTTCGTGAGTAAAGAAACCCGTAATTCTTACAGGAAACTGACCTTGTCTGAGGTTGATATCGACGAGGTGAATAACGGCCAAGTCGATGCGTCTCTGCTCCGTCCATGTATTCCGTTCGCACTCAATTCGTTTAACTAATTAAATCGATTTTCTCACGTCGAATTTGCACTCCCGTATACGAGATTCGAAAAACCATAATTTCCTTCACTTTTCATACTGAAACAAGCCCATCGTCCGGTTTAATATCCGTTTCACTGAATTCGCACGAAATCACGGTTAGGGCCTCGCTAATTATATTAATTTTTTTAATCCACGCACTTTTCATTTGTTTTTTTGTTTCTTTTTCTTTTTTTTTTCTTCTCTTTTGATTCACTGGTTTCGCATTTTGGACACGGACATTTTTTTCTCTCGTTTAACGATAGATTTTTCCTTGAAATTGCACGCCCTTCCCTCGTCTCCTCATCGCGAGCTGATGATCCAGCGGTCAGAGGGCGGAGGGGGAGGGCGCCAGCATCATCTTCGAGATGGGTCACACTGCATTGGCACGAATCGCGAAACTTCATCTTCTCCTTTGACCTCGCCGAGCCGCCGCGGTTCAGTAAATATAATCTATCTAAACGATTTTTTTTTTTTTTTCTTTCTAAAGTACTATAAACGTCCAATCTACAATCCGCTATTAGAGACGCAATGAGGAGACGGGGTATATAATCATTTTTTTGTTTGTTTGTATCTACACTAGCGACAAAACGCCTATGTACGCACTACCGCAATTTACACGTACCAACATATGATAATAAATAATAAAACGCTTCTTAAGTTTTAAAACGCAACTTTCATTCGTATTCTCGTTGTACCATTTTACACTCGCATACACATCTTTCACACACTCAGAATCGCTCACTTTCATTCATACGTAATCGCGTCACAGTAGTTTACATACAGAATAATGATAATAATAATAATAATAATAATCCGTTTTACGTCTAATATAGGCTTTAGTAAATTACATTCGATTAAACGTAATAGAGGTTAACGCGGTTCTGATTAGCATGGTGATCCAGTTTCATTACAAACTCATTCGCTCAATCTCTCTCTCTCTCTCTCTCTCGCTCTTTCGTCATTTTATAAATCTCCAGATACTTATTATCATTTTCATTATCTCTCATCATTTCGATTAAGCATTGCGCATTCCCGTAATTTCGTCGGATCGACGACACGCGGCTCTCACACCTCTTGCGTCTTTCATTTTTCATAATCCTCACAATCCTGCATCCTCCCATCTTTGTCATTTTTTTGGTACGAGCAACTTGATTAACATGAACAAGATAAGCGTCATTGCTGAGTGTGTATGTGTGTGTGTGTGGGTGTGGGTATGTATATGTTTGTGTTAAAATGTAGTTGAGTAGTTGGGGGGTCGTAGGTCATCGCGTTGGGGGCTTTGGGGCTGGGGCTGGGGCTTGGCTGCTGCTTGGGCATTTCTCTGCTGGGGCTCTTGGTGTCGGCTCCTCACTCGGTTCATCTTTCGGGGCTGGAGGTAGTGCTGCTGATGCTGCTGCTGGAGACAAGAGTCGCTGGACCCTGAGAGAATTGAGAAGCTCTTTGGAAGACCTCGGGCATCCTCGTCGTCGTCATCATCATCTACTGTTCAATCGTCTCAACCCTGTGGCGATGTTTGAGGCGAGATGTCCTGGTCGCCATCGCCCGGCTCGCTCTTCGTCTTGTTCTCCTTTTTCCACTTCATCCGCCTGTTCTGGAACCAGATTTTAATCTGTCGCTCCGTGAGACACAAGGCGTGCGCTATTTCGATGCGTCGCCGCCTCGTCAAGTATCTGTTGAAGTGAAACTCCTTCTCGAGCTCCAGGGTCTGGTATCGGGTGTACGTCTGTCTACCTCGCTTTCTCTCTGCAACAGATTAATGAGACAGAAAATTATCACACCTGACGAAAATGGTTTCCAATATACAATGCAAAGCAATTGTTCCCAGGTTTAAAAGGACAAAAAGTCAATCTCCCAATGTTAGTTGCCTGAGATTGCGATTGATAATAATTTAATTGTATTTAATTTGATCGTGTGTTCTGAATAAAAAGCTTCGGTTGGTTCAACTGAATCAGGTCGAACAAATTCTCAGTTCCCACAGCGAAATTTCTCCGCACTTGAAATATGCATTAATTATCCGACCCGTTGAACAATTCAAACAGTTGCTCTAATTTATTTGACAACATGTGCGGAATTCACTGAAACAAACCAATATTTTATCACGGTGTGTGACGAATGTTGCGGATTAATCGAATATGTACAAGAATTACGTTGCCATTCAACAGCGTTCATTGTTTCGCATAAAAAAGTAACTGCATTGTTCTAACAAACTGATCGGCAAGGCGAGCGAACCGATGGAACAGCAAAACCAAGGAAATTTGCCACATTAGCCTACGTAATTGGTTATTGTCGCATATGTTTTCCGGGCAACGTCCGCTCATGTGATTCCTGTCATCCCGAGTGCAATAAATTCAAGTCACTTGTATCTCTAAAGCGTTACGAGGGTTAATTCAAGCAGTGCGCAATCCTTTCTCAAAGTATACTAGACTGTACTTTGTAATCACGGGGGGTGAGATCGAGCTGTCAGGATTGTTAGAGGAGGGGGGGAGAACAGGGGGAGAGCTCGTGGTCTATAGGATCGTCGGACAGTGCAAAGAGGTGGCAGCCAAGGGGATGAGAAGGACGAACGGTGCGCCAAGTGGAGGAGAACGAGAGGCGGATGAGAGGAAGGCTCGAGAGGAGGATTGGAACGAGGAACGAAAGAGAAAAGAGTAAAAAATAAAAGGAATAAGTGGAGGAAGACTGAGAAAAGTTCTCGGCAAGCATTCGAGGCAAACGCCGCCCGTCGCGCTGTCGGCCGATGAAGACGGATGGCGGTTCTACTCGCTCGCGCGGTAGAGAAAACCCGCGCGGGCTTCGTGAAGCGAACGAACGAGAGAGAGAGAACGAGAGAATTCTCCGGGGGGGGTTACGGAATCGCTCGAGTCGAACGAAGACAGAACGAGCGAGCGATACGAATAAAGAGCGAGAGGCTCGTGGAAGGGGTCAACGGTGTGTGGCAGAGCGGATGGGAGATAAAATGAAGGAGTGAGTGCGAAGGAAGCTCTGGGAACATGCCTCCACCCTGGCCGCACTGGCTACCATCTCCTCTTCTTTCACTCCACCCTCGTTCTCCTCCTCGGGCTATGCTCTCAAATTAACAGCATACCAATCTCTAGCTCTCAGAGCTCGCTCTCTGCCTCATAGGACGCTCGATTATCCGAGCTCCGCGTGAATCAGCTTCCACCTCGCAGGTACCAAAACACCTGAGAATTAAACAAATCGCCGTGCGGCGAGGAGCTCGTGGATACACAATGATTCACCAACCACCGAAGAACCAATAAAATAATCCAGGGAACAAATGCTTCGTGCGCCCGGTGTGCGTACCGCCAGCTCAAAATTTATCGCTTTATTCTTGAAGATTCCTGAGAGAGTGCTGACCGTAAGTGCGCACTTTGCCGCGCCGCGAATTTCCGCGCTCCAACACCCGTATTACGAGCGCAAGAGCGAGCAAGATGAAGTATGTGTATAGATATATGCCACCGCGCGAGTACAAAGTACAGAGCGATTCATAATTACTCACGCTTCTGGCATCACTTCTGATATCCTGTTACCACGTTTTTTTTTTTTTTTGTTTCACCGATAACCAATTTGTTCACTCCTCATTAACATAAAATAGCATTTATAAATAGCATGTAAACATACATTTTGCAAAAGTCAACTAAGTCGTTTTGCCAGGTTCGTCAGGAAATGTCAGGACACTCGATCTGTTTGAATTATTACTCTAGCGTAATTAATCACAGTCGTGTTACTGATTATGAATTTCACTTATGTTGGACCAAATGACAAGCGTGAATCTGCAAGTTTATTTTTTTTCATAATTATATTTAATATGCGTCAATGATCAAAGCAACTTTATTGAATGTTATTCTAGACGGAAAAGAATCTCGGCATGTCTGCCACTTTTGGAATAGTTATTTATTTAACGTGCCAGTTTTGGGGTAACGAGAAAGGCTCCGTTGTGGATCAACGAGTACACGTTGCGTAGAGCTCGTTCGTGGCACGCGGGGTTAATTAAAGAGGCAGCCGGCTCTCCGGCTCGCGTTCGCCAGCAGTGCCTATTAATATGTGTGTGCGAGAACGCGGTGTACCGTGGTCGAGGGACAGCAGAAACAGCAGCAGGACCTACAACCGGGCGAGAGAACCGACGACCGGAGGCATACCACGAAGACGACGACGACGACGACGAGGCTCTCTCGTATCTTGAACTATACGTACCCAACGTATCACTATAATGTATACCGAGTATACGGCCGGGAATGCGTCGTTTTGGTGCACAGCCTAAAGCCCCTGAAGGTGCTCGAGACTTGTACTTGTCGGTCAACCGGCCGGCATCGAGAATCGCTACCATAAACACTTACAGTATGAAGTAGGGTAACAATACATTTCTGTCAGTGACTCTGCCGCTTACCCTACTTCCCCTCGAGCAATCTCAATGGCTAATCATTAACATGCAATTCTCCACCGTCGGAATATAACTCATTGCAGGAAATCGATGGGCATGATTGAAATGAAAAAGCATTGGAAATATGTGAACAACTTGATAATTAATTGTTCTTTGTTTCCAGGACGAGATCAAACGTTTATGCAATAAATCGAAGCAACTGAGAATTATTTTTTACAATGCAATATTACATAGGTATGATAATTGTTTGATTTGTAATGGAAGTGAAGAGATCGAGCAGATTATTGAAAAGAATAAATAAAAAATGATGAGGAGGGATACCAATCAGTTCTTAACACGTTGACCTTGGTCCCTTTGCCGCAAAAGGGAGCGAACCGAAAATGATCAGAATTCAGTAAAGCATCCGAGGCTTTTGAGTGGTACAAAGTAGTCGGCCAGAGCTAAAAAACGGAATCCTGACATGTCCACGAATTCGGATCGCTCTCGCGAGAATCCCGAGTCCATTGTCGCGTCACGGTTCGTTTTATTCGTAGGATCGCGAGAAATAAAGAGAGAGAGAGAGAGAGAGAGAGAAATAAAAAGAAGCTGATTTTGGACCACCCAAACGGGGTGCCGGGTGACGGCGGGTCAAGGCAAAAAAGTATGTCGATGTCCGGCTTTTCTGGGGTTGGCATAACTCCCCACGAGCCCATGAACGTGGCTCGTGTCGCTTAGGCTATTTTCAGAGAGAGCGACGTCCTAAAACGAGCAAGTCGAGTGCTGTTATGGCGCGAGAGGATCGAAAGGGTGACTATAGCCCTATTCTCGCTATTCCTCTTTGTCCCTGTATTCTCAACTCTATCTAACCGCTTCTTCCCGCGATTCCAGTGGCTCACGACTATAGGAACGTGACTCATGCTCGAAGAGTATGGAGCAGCATCGCCTCACTCATCCAAGTGTTACCGAGTCTCCTCTTCTCGATAACAAGAAAACCGAGTGTCTGCATGATTCGCCGATGGCCACGGGAATGCACCACCGCATTTTCTGTCGCTTATGCGGCTTATGCCGAACGTTTTGAGAGGCAGAGCCGAGGCCGACACGCGGCGAACCACAGCGGCGCATAGTACGACGGAACGGCGAGGCAAAGCACAACGATACTTCGTTCACTCGTTGCTTATACTTGCTCGCGCGTTTATGCCTTCCCGCGCGTACGGAGGTGACTTTAAACGCGGGGCAATAAATTAACGGCGTTGGGTTACGCAAGGATCAAATGTCCCCCCGGAGTATGCCCGAGAGATTTATGGGTCTGCCTTCACTGGTGCGCGGGCATGAAGGAACGAAACGGAACAGAACAGAACGTACAAGACCGTTCGCTTATTATAGGCTAGTCAGAGCCTTATGCTCTACGCTGCTTTACGCTCACTCCTCGCTTGCCTTCTTTTCTCACTCTGTCTCCTCGTTGCCTTTATCATCGTGTTCTCCTCTCGGCACTCGGCAACAAGAGCCGCCACGACGTTGACTCCATCGCCACCGCGGCCTCCACTTCGGCCTCCACCGTCTCTCACACGCTCCCCGCCCCAGGACACACAGGACTTTTCAGATTAACGGCTAGCCGGATGTTGTAACCCTGGCTAATAAGGCGCGGCTTCTCTGTACTGCCCCACGCGTCCCCGGCGCGCACAAAACGTGGTGTGTCTATGGGGGCCCCAATTAAGCTAGACTTTCCTAAAGGCCACCACCTCCAGGGCCTTTAATACAACCTTGAAACACTGGTCGATTAGATATCCACCGGGCCCCATTAATTCCGTGGGGTTCCTTCATCAGCGTTTACTTTGTTTTTTGTTTTTTGTTTTTTTTTTCTTCTTGTTTTCTCTCCTCTTGTTGTTCTCATCTGAAACTTTCCTCGAAATCTTTCGAGAATTGACACACGAATCAGAGAAGGAAGTCTCGTGGCGTGAGATGAAGGGCTGCCGAGGGTCAAAGCGGATTGAGAGTAAATATTTTTAAACCGGTTTCCAAAGAACCAATGAATCAAATGCGTTTTTTGGTTTTTTTTTTTTTTTCGGGCTCTCGCGACCCAAACCAGGGGGACTCTGTTTGCCTACTAGGAATACCGGTGCGCGAGTGTATCCGCACCGTTTCCAAAGTCTCCTCTTCCTTTTACGCGCGTGAACGCAGATGATCTACACTATTTTTAGCGGAATAAGGGTCTCCAATTACAGCAGTTCGGGACGAGATTTTTTTTCCCACTGTGCGCCATCCGCAGGGAGTGGTTTTTTATTTTTTCTTCTGTTTTCATATTTTCGTCTGCTCTCGGAGTCACGTGACACACGGATGCTGCCACTTGGGACAGAGGAAAAGGAGAAAAGACGATTATCCTGCATAATTGAAGCTCACTGGTGCAAATGGGATTAATGAACTCGATAATTATCGAATCCTTCGGATCTTTGGATGAACAAAAGATGGAAATAATTGGTAAAATTAATGAAGGGATGAGGAGAGAAAGTGTGATCCAGGTCTCTCGAAATTCACTCGAAGACAGTGAAGTCCCAAAGATAATTCCATCTCTCTCCATGTTTCTTGGGTTCGGCTATGGCGGCCCACAAAAGCAAACGGTCCCGGAGATTCCGTGGATCATCCATCATCGACAGACGTCCCTCCGCCTCCTCCGGGTGAGCCACGACTCGCCAGACTCCCTCGCTCCTCCTTTTCGCTTTTGTCTCTTTTCACTGGTTTCATCGTCACTCTCACTGTCTCGTTCTATCGAGCTCTCACGCTATTCCGGCGTGTCTCCTCTCCGTCTCTCTCTCTCTCTCTCTCTTTTGACATCCTCCGGCTCCGAAATATCCTCCGGCAACTCGACCACCATCCCCTTTTTGAAGGTTTCCGACGCCGCCATCGCGACCACTCTCGTATACCGTTGTTAAGATTGCTCAGCCTCCACTACTACGTATATATAATATTGAAATGCATTTCCGAGCGAAAAAAAATAAATAAAAAAATCATTGGATTCCTGACAATGTCTACCCACCGACTTATCAGTTGGCTCTGAGCTAACGCAAGAACATTCCGGCAAACCGCGTGCACTCGATTCAAACCACAAGCGGCTACAACGAGTGAGAAAGCGAATTAATTAATTCTCCGGGCTGGTACACATCGAGCCTCTGGAATTCCAAGATCGCTTTGTAATAACGCCAAGAGATCTCCGGGCTGCCTGGCATCATCTGTATTCACCACCCTCCGCATGAATTTATACCAAGTTCCTCACTATCAAAGTGCTTTTAAAATGAAAAAAAAAAAAAAAAAAAAAATGTATACAACCGTTTGTACAAAAAAAAATTAACCCCATGGATTAACTCCCCCCGAACGTTTCCCAATAATTACAATTAAAAATTGAGCATTTCGTAACACGTTTTTAAAAAAATCTCATTTTCTAAACCACCAAACAAGGCCGGAAATTTTATAGAGGAAGCATTCGTATGATTTCAATGAAAGCTAAAAAATGAATAACAAATATTAGCAGAAATGTTCTTGTGTTAATTCGACAAAAATCATTTATTCAGATATGATATGAGGAAAGGAGATAAAAAAAAGGAGTGCCATAGCATTTTAGCTGTCGAAGGTTAATGAAACTTCCCTTTTAGATTGCCCGATGTGGACTATTTGCACAACTACATCCAAGTTCCCAGCAATAAGCCGCATGTAGTAGGTACTATATCGGCCAACTTATTCACGATGTAGCCTATGGGAGTCGCGCGAGATCATAAATCTTTCCGCGAAGGAGGATTGCAATTATCCCGCGCATATTAAAAGCCTTCGTTGGTGTACCGAACGTTTTCCACTCTCGTTTCTCACTCCTCTCTCGCTCTCCATCGTATGCTCATTCATTTTTAGTCGCAATAATCTATTTCTCACTGGGCACCGTGTTATAGAATTATTTCCAACCCATGCCTACCCGCTCCGCAAGGTCGATAGCTCTTGCGGAGCGTCGATAACGGTGGCACTTACATCGGCAATACATAATATTAGCATGCAATCGCGGAGAGAGATCGATATCAAATTAAACGGTGGCTACATTGACGTAAAACGCGTTCTGTAATCCAATTTCCTCCGCCTATGAAACGGCGAGTTAACGAACACACGCTAAATTACCGACTACCAAGAGTCCTCGTGAGTTTCCGTGATTAGAGGCGTAAACGATCTCCGCGAAAAATGTTATTATGTCAGCTGTGTTATCCAATGGTGTACCATTACATTAACCACTTTTCCCTCTTGCCTGACTCGGCGTGATGGAAAATTATGAGGTCACGTGCAGAGTTACGCGATGATGGTCGCCAGTCTGAGTGACGCGATGCTCGGTTCACTTCCTGGTACGACGAGCGTCAGATTTTCACTGATAATGGTGATTAGAAGAATGCAGTAGCTAAGGTACATTAAAAATAAAAATTATGAAATTTTCTGGTGGCTTAACTGATTGCTTCCGCTCAGCGCGGATGAGTTATCGATTTTAGCGCACTTCCTCGATTTATCTAAGTCGTATCGCGATCGGAATATTCGAAAAAATAGAGCGCAACTCGTTTCTCGTGGCGCTGTTTTTTTCATTTCGAGGGTTACTTTGTAGAGGAAAAGATCAGACAGGCAATCGGCGCAACGACATCGTGCTGTTTGACATATAGCGGCCAGACCAGCCGTTCAACCGTTTCAATTTACTGTCCGGACAGGATAATGAATGTGAGTTCATAAAACATAAGGCTCTCCGCGGCTCACGCGGGCTAAAAAGAAATATAACTCGCATATTCATCATCGGGCGTGAGGCTCGTACCGGCAGCCCATCGCAGATGCTTTTGAGCCCTCTTTGATTTAAAAACTTTTGTTTTTCGCTGGAACCGAAATCGAAAAATTTTCTTCTCCGCTGTTATCTTCAATGTGAACTCAAGCAGAGATGATACATTCGTGAGTAATTAATTTCCTCCACGAGGAAACGACAAATACAATTTTTTAAATAATGCAAGTGAGGTAAGCTTGTTGATGAACATTGAATGAACAAGCGGTAAACTATACTGCAAATAGCAATAAAAAAAAAGTGTGTCGACTAGTAAACGCCCGACGATTTCTTTGTTGTTATTAATATTCATAACCCGAAAGAGTAATAAATTTTAGAAATTCGCCGTTAAGGAAACAGTCGAGTAAATTATGCATATGACGTATTTGTTATCGTGGCAAAGTGATTTTGTGAAGAATAAGAAAAGTAGAAAAGATAGGCTTAAATTCAAATTATTTTTCGATAAAAAAATTTGTTAAGTATTTTTAAGGAAAATAAATTATTAACCGTGAATCAAGAAAGTGTCTGAAGTGAAAAATTATAATCTCTAATTATAAAAAAATTGTTTACTGCAGTTTGAACGATTTTTAAATACCATTTTATTCGAATGCTATTCGCACAGGATAACATTTTCGGTTTCATTTTCAAAGAATCGTTTTATAATAGAACGGACTTGATTGAATTAATAACCGGAATAATCATTTCCATCTTCGTAAATTTCATAACCGATCGCATTTTAATTTCGAATTCAAAATTTGAGCGACCCTCCTAACTAACAGCTAACTCGGACCAACCGTGACCAGGACCAGGACAGAATCTCGACGTTTTCACCAATAAATACCCGTGACTCATGCATCCATATAAAACGTGAAACGTTGCATTATTCATGGGGCGACAGCGAGCGCGCATACTGCGCATTTAGTCCGCGCTCAGCGTGTTCAGGTATTTTGCAATGTAGCGTTATAAACAGTGAACCTGTACACCCGGTAGTGCCCTGCATCAACCAAAAATTATTTCAAAGTCGGTAGAACTAAAGACAAAATTTAAAAAATTTTACCGACGAAACTTCAAAAAATCGAGTTAGCAAAAAAATTAAAAAATGTAATCGTTATATTTAATAACTTCATTATATGTACAAAATTATTTTGCTCAAATACAGATTTCAGAAATGCAAGAAAATAAATTTCATTTCATCATCAAAAATATACAAGCCACGTAAAAAAATTTTTTTTCAAATTATGTATTCCTGAATATATATATACACTTTTTTTCTGAGTGGCTGAAATATAAAAAATTTGAGAACAAAATTGCGGCTTCTGACATTCGTCGAGACAGTTCGATAAGCAGGAGTCTACCGACATCTATGAACCACTCCCGAGACCTCGTTCTCCTCACGAACACATACACACACATTACGACACGACTCTGGCGTATGCTACTCGTTTCCCTTCCACCACAGCGATACTCTCCTCCACCGACATATTCAAGCCACAATCACGTATGTACATTCACGTCTGTTCGCCTTCACCAACAGTGGAACACGCTTTATCGGCCAATCTCTCGTGTGGCTGCCTCAACAACGGTGACCAACAGCTTCCAAGTGCAACCGGGAGATGGTACGCGATGGTTCAGGCTCCGCTCGAAGGATCAGATCAGAAGCAGCGGATCATGACAAGCTCGTATGAACCAAAATTTCTTAATTCGATGGCTAACAAGTTTTCGTCGATTAGCCCCAAAATAAAAATCATTGAGACCGCAATTCGTGTACGACGTTGCACTATCGGAGGACCAGAATAAACTGAGTTGATCCTGAGTTCAGGAAGCCGAAGAACTAAGTGAAAGAGGGAGATGAGGGAGGCCTGTTCGAGCCCCAATGCAGATTCGGGCTTCCTTCCGAAGTCTCGAGCAATAAACCACATCAGACGCAATATTTCTCGGCGGCTCTGTCAACTCGGCAATATAGATCCGAAATATTCTGACCCCGAGAGGTTGACGAAATAAGAGCAAAATCAGCGGGGGTTCGCAGCAACCTGTGCCTCCTAGTCCTCAGCGCACGACGTTATACCTAAACCTGGGGCCTCGAGCCTTTCATATCCACGACGGGGGTGGCAGAGGACCAACGTAAGTTACGACCGGGCCTATTATCACTTCGTTATAGCCGTCATAAATCCTGGGTCCAGCGGTTGCTCGTCGTTCCACCACGACGAATATCGACCTGCGTCTCATCGCTTCGCAAGCGTAACGCCAAAATGGGAAAGTGGGTACCGAGCGATCTCTCGACTTTCGGAAAACTTTGAACTACCTATTCGTAAGTCTTCGTAACCTTTTGCGGAAGGAACAAGAGGGCGCAGGTAAACCCAGGCTCGCAAGTTGTCCGACAAACTTTTATCAACTCCTACGCTCTATTCTACGTTCCTTGATTTTTTTTAATTCTGATAAACATAGCTGAACTGGTAACACTTCAAGTCCGAATCTTGTTACGGAGGATAATACAAGAATATATCAAGGACAATGTTAAAATTATTATAAATAATGCTTTGTTTCTTGTTGTCAATGATGCCTCAATTTTAATCGTTGTAATAAAATTCATATTAATGTGTAACCGTATTCTTGTCTTAATGAAATATATATTCAGGTTTCACTTGACGCTGAGAATGTCAACAGGATCGTGAAGTAAAATGCAGCAAGTTAATCGAAAGTTTTGAAACGAGGGCATGTGCATAATTTGGGACCGCTACCTCAGGAAATACACTTATAGCTGTAGTTGCTCTAGATCTTGACAGTAATATTAGCACGTGAGTGGAATGACGTGAGAACTCAAATGTCATGTCGTCCACACGAGTTGGGAAAGGCGATAAGCGAGGGGAGCGGTGATTGTTGTCAACAGGAGCGTTAAAGTTGAAGAGTCCACTTTCGTGGGGTCATCGTCGTGGTCGTCCTCGACGAGTGTTGCTACTACGTACGTACGACACGCGGGCTATAAAACGAGCGTCACGACTTTTATGGGTCCAGTCCGGCGTCTCCTGTATAGATATAGGTAAGCCCACGCGGGTAACGCGTGGTGAAACTGGCGTGCATGGGGCCAGCAAATGGAGAGGTCAGAAGCGGCAATAAATAACGTAGAATAGCCTCCTTCTAGAAGACCCGGTTACATACCAGCTGAACCAGGTTCCCGAGCGGCGCACGAATACCCACGAACCTGGTCTAGTTTGACACAACCTCCGTTTCTCTTTCTTTCCCTCGCTCTTTCGTTGCATAAACCCCCAACAATCCCCGGCTGAAGATGACAACGAGGAACGATGTTTTGCAAGAATTGTCGCGAACTTACTTAAGATATACAAGATTAAAAATTCAAGAACGAGTCAACTTTCCCATACGAGAAAGCTTCGCAACCCAGAATCCTCATGATATTCGGATCATGGAATTTTCGGTTCCTAGTGATATATGCAAGAAGTAAGAAACGCCACTCACCGAATTGGCTCCTCATCCAAGGGTAAAGGGGGCTGGGGAGGTTCGCACTCGCTGCACCCTGAGGCGTGCCCTGTTGCTGCTGTCCAAGCGGCGACGTGACGACGCCCTGATGCTGCTGTGGTTGGGGTGCTTGTTGAGGGTGCATACCACCAGGAGGTTGTTGACTGTTGGGTTGCTGTTGCTGTTGCTGTTGATACATCATGTGTTGCTGCTGGGCCTGCATGTGCTGTTGATGTTGGGGCTGTTGTTGCTGATGCTGGGCCTGTTGCGCCTGCATGTGAGGGTGTTGTGGGAGCATCTGATGGTGCATTTGGGTATCGACGAGGGGTGGACTGTCAGGACCGTCGAGGACGCTACCCTGGTGATCGACCGCTGCCGCCTGGAGCTTACAGCTCGCGTAGACGATCGGCGTGGAGGGATGGCCGTTGGGCGTCGGCGTGTGGCCCATGTGGGCCATCCCCGTACCCGGTGACGTCGACCTGTATCCCGCCATGCCGTCCATGCTCCCGTGGTCCTGCTGTTGCTGATAGTACGCCGCGTTCCTGATGTCCATTCTATCGTACGGTGGAAACCTCGGATACGGCATACCCTGCTGTCCACCCGTTGCACCATAATGATGACCCGGTACACCCTGCCTGAGCATACTCGGGTCACAGGGGTCGGTGCCCTGTTGCGGCTGTTGCTGGACGCTCTGACCCTGTTGGGGCACCTGTACCGCAGCCCCATAGTGCTGCTGGTGCTGATGGGGGTGTTCAACCCCGCCATTGCGCAGGTCCGGGATATACGAATTCGCGAAATACGAACTCATGCTACTGTTTCCACGCTAGTCACACACTCGGTCTCCTGTCTCGTGACTATAATCCAGCTACTGTTAACACTTCGATGTTGTTACAGGATTTAAATGACAAATTCTATTCACCACGGTGAATCCTCACTGCACTACACAGTTTACACACACGCGCGTTATCACCACCACCACTCAAAACTGGAACAACCTCTGCCTTATCTTAATATCGATATTCGTCAACTCGTTAACGATCACTGTCACACGTATATCGATCCAATCACCCTCTATTAACGCCTTTTTAATATTAATTACGGTCACTTATTCGCTCACGCGCACTCTTCGTCTCGGCGATATTCATATACATATATATATATATATATTTTTTTTTTCTTTAATCTTTATATGTATATATATATTATTATATATATACCTATCACACTATGTACGCCGGGATCACTCGATCATTCGAATTATCACACTAGCCTCACCACCGAACGGATTTATCGGAGCACTCGCTTTTACAATATCGTAACGGGAGGTTGCACGGCTAATTATACACTTGCATGAGAGGTTTGTCTCATCTTGCCGCCGTTCCTCCTTCAAACTTTACTTTATTTTCGTTACGTTTGTTGAATCTCTCTCTCTCTCTATTTTTCTCTCCTGATCACTGGTCACACGAGTTTATCTCGTTGGTGATCCCGTTCAAAGTCCCGCGATGACGATGTGGTCGATGACCCTTTCCGATCTTCCGTCCAGCTCGCTGACGACACTACGCCGCACCTGTAACAGGAAATCAATGCAACCAACATGAGTTATCGTGTCTGGAGAGTTGATCGCTTCGACATTCATAAACTGCGCACAAAAGCGTTGGATATTAATTTACATTGTAATGAATTTTCAATGGGCAAAAGAGCGCGGATACGGAGAGTGCTCGAGCGAACGCCAACGACTCGCGGTTACTCTCGACATCAGTGAGTAAGTGAATGAGAGCATAGTTGCCCGAGGCTTCTGTGACTGACAAACGGCGAGAGGTACACACGTGCTCGTCACGGTGACGGCCATCGCCCAGACGTTAACGTCGCGTCTTGCACCGGCTAACTCGGAGAGCGCGTGTGGGCGGCCGTTCGGATCATTAATTCTGAAGAAAAAGGAAGAAAAAAAAAAAAAAACGTCTTTCTAGTAACCATTAGCCATGGCGACCGCAGTGCCCTAACAAACTTTGTATCTCTTTACGCACCTCTTATCGCTCCATCATTTTAATTGCCAGCTTTATCTCCGACACATTAATTGGTACGTTCTAAATTGCCATGATCAAGATACTCGGCATCGTGGAAAGTGTGAATTTATACCAGGCGTTAATTTATCGCGAGTCATGAATACCAAGGCATTGTAAACAATCGGCCACGGCAGGAACGTGCCGAAAGGCTTTGATTCATAGTCGACCGGGGTGAAGAACCCCGGTGAGAGCATGCGGTCAAATGACCATCGAAGACTGAAAATCGGCACCGCGTACCGGAAGAACGGAGAACCTTCTTCGGTAAAGGGCTGCCTCTCATCTGCTGATGAAGTACCGACCTTCCCTACCGACTATCCTCTTCCCTTCGACGAACAAACGTGACCAACCGGCAGGATTAATATACCTGAAAGCGGCAACGACACGTGTCAAAACTATCCTCCTATCTGTCAGAGCTACGGGAACGAAGGAACAACTAATATTCGGGATTGCAGAATTGTACCGCACTGTGCGTACTATTTGTATGATTGCCGACTCTCGACCACCCCGCAACCCCCTTTTAAACTGGGCTTCACCTGCGGCCATTGAAAATAAAAGTGCTCCATGGTCCCTCGCACCCATGGATCGCAGTGGATATCGGAATCGAATGGAATATACGCGTGGCAGTGTTGCGGCCTCGTTGGCGGCATTTGGAAGGGGGTGCGAGGGTGGCAGCCAGCCCTTGGGAATTGGCGGTACACGCGAACGCTTCGGTTACTGCTGCTGCTGCTGCTGCCGCTGCTGCTGGGCTCTCCGCTTGGACCCGGGACGATCGCGATTAACATTCCGGCCGCTGGCTCGCTGTTCGCGCGGCGCTTTCATTAATTCCAGCGTATTGATTCCCCGGATTGATGAATGGCCGCCGATAGCGATTCTATGCGCTCCGTATACCCCGTATAAATTTTCTCCGCCCCCCCCCCCTTCCGTGCCACCCTCGTTCACCCACCGCCTCCACCTTTCTCACTCAAGCCTCTCTGTATTTTCTATAGCCGCCGAATAAGTCTCTCGACAATCGAGACTCAACTCTACGAGGAGTTTTCGCACGAATGCCATGGGGAAGTCTTATCCGAAGTTTGGCGGAGCAGCGAATCGGTGAGGACTATCAGGGCGGGGGATATACGTGACATTTCGACTACGGCGCGGTTGAATTTGTCAGGTTCTCGAGTCATCGAGGCCATTTAATTGCTACTTTTTTTTTTTGGCGCAATTTAGTATTTTATGGGATTGAAGTTACTATGGCTGTGAGATATTTGAACGGTAATAGGGAATTGTGATGAAACGTATTTTTGGCGAAATTTCCAACGACGTGAGAGGATAAGGTGTTCAGATTGTTAGCGATGTTGGCAATTAATTTTTTTTATTTTTGGACGATATTCATTTTTTTCTTCGTGCACCAATTTTGGCAATCTTTTTTTTTTGCACGATTGGTATCAGGACGACTTATGGACAGATAATATTTTTAAATCGTTTTGTCATATTTCTGGTTATTTAATCACAGTTTTTCTGACTATAAAATAAATTGAGCGTTTTTTTTTTGTCTTTCTATGTTGTGTTTGCTTAATTTTTATCGTTAAAAAAATACGTGGATTCAATAAGATGATTACTATTTATTTGTTTTATTTCCTTTGCCATCAAAATTTTCTTACTATTTAAATTCTACTAAATTTGATTTTATCATCTTACAGCATGATACAAATTTCCGTTATATTTTTTCTCATCGATAATCTTATAACATTATGAGTCAAATTTAATGTGATATTATGATAATTTGTGAAATGATGGATTTTTTTTTTTCGGTCACCGGTTATATATGAGACCCTACAGAGAGGCGGCATCCTCCGGAAAACCTACGAAACGACTGGCCCATTTGGGGATTAAGATGTGCAGCGTATGACCGAGAGATGGCAGCAGAGATATGTCGGGTAAGTGGCGGAGTGGTAGTAGGTTTGGAAAAAAAAACGGGGTGGAGCGTGGCTTGACAGCTGGGTGGGTTCGGGGCCAAGGTGATTGAAAAGAGGGTGGAGCGTCACGTGACGCCATCGCTGGATATGGAACACGTGACGTCACGCAGCTATGATGGCCTCTATTCATCAAAATGGCCTCGCGGTTCTTTGTTTCGATCGTCTTGCCGCACCGTAAAGCAACGTACGCCGAGCCTTATCGGCATTGCCGCATCGTTGAAGATTCATCTCGCACCAAGACGACCTACGAAATTTCACGGATCGACTACCGCGGTACCTTATAAATTATCATAATAACTAAACGGATATTATCCGATATTTATGATATTCTTCATCTTCCCTCTTAAGATTCCTGCAAACTATTGCAAATTTACCAAAAAAAATAAAACTTCCAAAAGATGCAAACAGGAGAAATAATCATTAAGACATTTGTTACATTTTCATCTCAAGGAAAAAAAAGAAAAATAATTTCATATATTATTATTTTTTTTAATCGATAAAACTTAGTATTTTTGTGTTAATGTAAAATAATTTTTTTTTCGACTTTCAATATTAAGAGCTAATGCATGTAACATAGTTGAATGATACACGACATTTGGTGTCCTGTAATCAGTCAGATAGTGAAACGAGGGGATAATTGCTAGACAAATGAAATAAATGCTAAGTTCTTAATGAGTCGTGTAATGATAAATAAAGAGGCACTCGAAATAGCCTCTATGCTAGTACACGGTGTGTGGGACACGGTTGGGATAGCGGATATACGATTTGTGCGAATGAGAGATCGATGCGACGGCAGTATACGCGCAGAGAACAACGCCGATAAGATAAACGACTCGGCGTCGCGCACAGCTGGGTCCCTAAACTCCATCGGGCCATAAATGGCTCTTGAATGTGACAGTTATGGGACGGCAAACTCGTGCCGGCCGTTGGCACGCCGTAAAACAGTCATAAACTGAGCACGTCGTAAACCAAATTAAAAAGCACCGGGACCGCGATGCTTCCGTCCAGCAACTACGGAGGCGTGTTACAAAAGTTATGCACATGATCGCATAGTAGCCGAGCTAAGCACAACTGTTTATTTGTCGAGCTTCCAAAGCCATTGACTGAAGATTATGAAGTGCTTACTTCTGGTCATTCACAAGATGTATATTTGTGAGCAGTTAAATGAGACAGATGTCTAGATCTTTGGTGACTTGGTGGCACTCAACAGGTATCGATAACTTCATTAATTCATCTGCTTGCAGATCAATTTTTTTTTCCTTCAGTTTTATGAAATATTGATTTCTTAGAAATAAGCGATGACAAAAATGCTGTGAATATTAATTACACGACAATATCTACCAGATTAATTATCAATATTAACAACATTTTTGAGTAGTTATTGTAATTAATGTAATAATAAATCAAAACAGATCAAAGCCACGTATCAATGAATTCATTAAAATTCATCTGCTTTCACATTGAAATGCTTTTTATTTTCTTCGGTTTTTTGAAGTATTGATATCTCACAAATTACCGGTAAAAAATTTTTGGTAATTATTGATAATTCTATTTCGCATTACACAAAAGTAAGGCGATATCTGCGTGGCATAATATTTGCTTCATGTTATTACACATCCTCATTTTACGGCACTCGAAGAATGTAACGATAAATCAAAACAGATCGTATTTTACCTAAAAGAATTATATAGCAATCATTCTAGTATTGCGTTGAAGAGCCTGAAGTTGCGTATCAGTAAACAACCGCACACAAGCATGAGCATCACAACACGAGTGCGGAACGATTGGCGAACGTTTGAGGTTCGCATATGCACGGAGGATTAACGTAATCGAGCAGAGGTATGGGTAACCAGTTTGCAAGGACGCACTCAAAAGCGAGGCCTCGCCGACAGAGAAGACGCACACGAAGACACAGGGAAAAGCACGTTCTTCACGTCGTCGCGCGGGTGCATTCGTAATTCCGTATCCCTTCGGTCCTCGCGAACAATCGACGCTCGAGAGCAGATTACAGAAGCGGATAACCGGATTTTGGTGATGATCTCCCGCGAGAAAACTGAAACAGGTTTCACGAGGTGCAGAAGCAGATGCACCGCTGAGCCATCGATAACCAAACGCCGTGTAATTTAATCGATATTAAAATTTTATGCAAATTGTCCACCTTCGTTATCTTTTACATTGTAGCAATTTTTCGGGCACCGAAAAATGTGTAGCATTTAAATACTGCTACCACGAAGAAGCACCAATTTCTTCAAGTCTAATCTTCAGCATGTCAACCAGAACACGTAAAATTTGTGGTTTATAAAAAAACGGAAATGCTCAAAATGTGGTTCATGAAAACCGGAATCAACGTATGGATGAAAAGTCGTCGATGTTTTGACACTTTTTTTTTATGAACAATCATTTTTACACCTTTTTTTTGTAGGGGAATTATTTCATTGAAAAAAAAAAGATAATTAGGTGAATTTTGATGACTTTCTCAACTTTCTCATCGTATTTGGCATAAATTGCACGTTGCGCACCTCACGTTCTGCACAATTCCGTCATTACACGCGCTGAACCGCGGCTGGGAATTGCTATCTGTATTCCGGTACGTCGAGCGGTATCGGTCCTCCCGTTCACTCGTTCGTAACCACTCTCCGTCGCGTTCAACCACCCCGTCGGTACACCCGCGCCCCGACGACCCTTGAACCGCTCCGATTTCCCGCCTCACATCCTTTTCACCAGAGAAACACATCGCCACGTAGTCACACTCATACACAAACTGTTGCAACAGAGAGCTCTGTTGCTTTTGCTTATTAAATACGACCCCGTGCTCTCCACCCTCAACCCCTCCTCATGTTTTCGAGTTCGAACGACGATTTATCCGATTAAATAATTACTCATCCTAAATACCGAGAAAAATGAATGTAACGTGATTATTTGAATGCGAAAGAAATCGAAATAAATTAAAAAATTAATTTTTGTAAACTTAATAAATGTATTTTCTCATTTACCGACATTTTAAGATTTTGGTGGATCCGATGGGATTTATTCAATTAAATAATCAATTTTTTATATAAATCGATTCATATGAGTAATTTCTAGGGGTTCACATATGACATATATTTATATTCTTCGATTCTATTTAAAATATTTAAGAAATGTGTTTCAATATTTTAAAAATTATTATCGAAATGGTATATTAATTTAATTATGAATTTCGTGGAGGAAATTTTCCGCCGATGAACGACCGAGCACTTGGTAATTAACTCTCGTGGCACACGCCCACAAACAACACACCCCCAGCGCCAGGACTCGCGGAGGCTTCGGGAAGTCGAGCGTTGTGGAAACGATAAGAGCGCGAGAAGCGAACTCTGATATAACTTGTTCATCCTTGCGGCGAAGTCCCCTCGAATATACGTATATCCGAACACCGACGCGTAATTATACCCGAAGCGAGGATTAACGAACGGAGTTTGCAACGCGCTGAGAGAGAACTCGCCGAGACGTTCGAATAGAATATACGACGAAAAGATTGACTATATCGGAGACATTCCGCACCGCAATTCAGCCACCCGATTTTTCACAGCTCCAATAAATTGTTTTGTCATTTTGCGGCACTGTAATTCTATATTCCCTAAGAATAATTACCAAATTTCTAGAACCTAAAATTGCTCTGTTAAATTAAATACAATTTCAGCTAAATAAAAGTTCTTTCAAATCCAAATGATTCATTTAAATTAAATAAATTCCGTTTATAAATAAAATTCTGTTATACTGGCATTAAACATTTTTTTAAATTTAATGGCCTACTGTGATTTTATTTCAATCGAACAAAATTTATTGCATATTGATGGAATCGATTTCAAATAAAATTCAATTGATACAAATCAAATTTTATTTATCACCAGGGGATCCTATATTTGATCCAAATAAATCAATGAAACCGATTTTTCTGGGTGTAGACTCGAAAAATTTTGTACTTTTCGCGACTAAATTCAATAGCGCAAAATTAGAACATTTTTTTGAAGATTTAAAGAATCGGGTGGCTAAATTGATGCTAAGTAACTTATAGATGGATTCTCGAAGACACCAGCGGACGAACTAAGCCCGCTGAACTTTGTAGCCTAAGTCGAACGCCGATCGGCGCGTGTCAGGAACGGAAAATCGAAGGGAAAGTTCCGGGGTTGAACCTTTTTTGCGCAACTTTCGAGCCACGGGGCGTCCGACACCTTTTCATAACAGTTGCGTCTTCCCGAAAATTTGAGGGTCCGATTGCTTGCGGAAAGAGAGAGAGAGAGAGAGAGAGAGAGAAGATGACTTAAGGTCTCGCGTACCGCTCCTGCGGGACCCAACTTTCACATTTTTTCCTGTTCCTTTGGAGCATTTCCTTGGACACAGCGCGGCCTTTTTTGTTTTCGAGAGTCCGACCTGGGGCTCGCGAGAAATTTGGGACGAACCGCTTTCACCTCCGCTGCCGGCGTTCGGGGGTAACGAAAAACCGTCGAGGGTCAGTCGCCGTAAAACCGGCATCAAGTGAACGAAATAGTTGTTGTACGGATGTGCTCTTGCGCTTTTAGCCTCCACGGGCAAGCGGACGTCGTAAAAGTCGTAAAATACTCGAGTTTTCTCTACCGGCCCGCGCCCCAAACCAGAATTCACATTATTTCCAACGCAAAAGGAATAAACCTGATCCGGTACACTGAATAGGTACGTGTCAGTGTTATCCTCGGATCGCAGCATTTCAAACTAAAATAAATTTTCTACTGACTTTATTTCACTGGAATTATCAAGCAGTGACTGTCCCACAGCTTCCTACAATATATTTATCAATAACACTACGACAATAAAACAAAATTAATTAAACGTAATATAAATTTTAAAATCCTATTTTTCATCTGAAAAAAAAATTAATTTCTAATATTTAGTAAGCGAGATTGATAAAATAAATTATCCACAGGTACGCAGAAAATATCGATTGTTATTTAAAAAATGTAAAAAGATATTTAAAAATGATGGGTATGTTTTTATAAAATTTAAACCTTATTTTCAGTACAGAAAATCAAATAATTGATCGTCAGGCGAGATTCATGAAGAAATGGATATGTGGGTCCTGAGGGTTTCAGTACAAATGGCATTTTCCCTCAAATCGCATTAGACGAAACAGCAACCGTTGCTTTCAGAGTGAGTTTACGTTGCTTTAAAGCGCTTAATTAGGATTCATGAAGGAGTCGCGAGCAAGCGAGTTATTTTCCGGAGGGACGTGGATAGCTCCGGAGGTTGTCGTAGTTGTCCTATACGCGGGTATAATTTATAATTTACGCGTATGTGGGTGACTGGTGAGATTGAGATCGTACCATACGCGGGTACGAACTCTAGCGTCAGGGACACATATTTTCACCCCTTTGCCCCCCGCGCCGCCCGTTGATATTAAACTTTGCCTATTAAGCAACCTAATTGGGATACTTTCTCTGGATGTGAGCTTCGACACAAACATACAAACCGCGAGCGTAGCAAAACTCTTCTTCTCTATGGAACATCTCCCGAGGATTCAACCGCTGCGGTTAATAAAGCTAACTTCAGGTACGTCGATTCATTCTATCCAATAATTTGTCCTAGAATATATTTTCTTGTCAAATCGAAATTGAAAAAATCTTAAAATATTTGACTGATATAAGGATTCCCTTAAAAAAACATACACCAGGTAAGTGCATTTTCAGAGAAAAAAAATGCGTTTACCCGTAAAAAAATTAGTACCACTTTTTTACACCCCCTCAACATAAAAAGAAATTTAAAAACCCAGAATATATATTTCCTTCGCTTCCACAACCCACGAAGGCCCTTAATTTCCTACCAACGTAGAAATTTCGCGATTTAGTACACAGTTTGGAAATGAGGTAAAGGTACAAGACAGGAAGTGAGAGAAGGTGAAGGAGAGAAAGAGAGAGAGAGAGAGAAAAGACAGAGCGACGTGTCTGATCGAGGGAGGATGAGCCGGGGGTTGGAAGCGGATGAAGGGGGTGAAAGAGGGTGAAGAGGACGCGATGGGTAGAGACACGGTGGTGCAAAGTTTTGACGCCACCCCGTAAATCAACCACCGCGTACACACACCCACACACACACACCCCGTTAAACGAGCGAGCACATAGAGAGGAGTCGAGGTAAAATTCTGGTGGCGCTGCTGCTGCTGCTGCTGCCAGTCGAGTGAACGAGAAAACACGAACACGAACACTCGCCCAGCGATTCCATCGTGTACTCGGTGTTTTTGATGGTGGTAGTGGCGGTGCTGAGGGAGCCATGGAACTACCACGCTCGCCGTATGTCTCTCGCTCTGCCAGACACGAATGTACATGGTGAGTCAAAAATTATAGTCGAGACAACGGTACTCAAAGTGCAGAGGGTCCCCCGCGCCACCCACACACACATACACACACACACAATGAGTGCGCGTGGCCTGGCCAACGGGCAGAGCTCGAAAATAATTGCCGCGGTGAATTTATACCCGAAGCAACGCCCTTAGCCCTCTTTATATACATATATTGCACATACAGCGGGAGCGGGAGCATCAGTCGGGATGGTAAGCGGCGACGTCAATTAAAAACGTTGAATTAAAATCATTGACGCTTGACGAGGCTGTTCGTACAGTGCGCTATAAAACGATTACCGCAACGGTTTGCGTTCGCCGGGCCTCCTGTTACCAATTAAACACTAATTAAATCCGTGTCTCTGTATATTCACCGGCGAGCAACCAACGAGTGGCTAAGTGTGAATAAAAATGAGATTGTTACCTAGAAAGTGCCATAAAAACGTCTTTTTATCTCCCGCCGCGAATCTCGCCGAGGTGCGTTGATTCTTTTAATGGGCGTTTTTTTTTTTCGTAGCTAATTATTTCGACAATCGGCGTAGCGCTGAGGAGTTTTTTTTTTATCTTTTGGTATGCTGAGCGCGGGATTTACGATACTCCGAATGTGCTCTCTTTCAGCAGTGAGAAAATGGAGAAATCCGATTTTCTGACTGCCGTGAATTATGGATGAAAAATGCGGGCGAGTTTGCAGCTTGTGAATGAGAGTAGAAACTATTAGATCCCGTAGATCTTCCCGGAAAACCCACGCACAGGGCTCGTGGTGATACTCCATGGTGAAATTAAGGTTTTTTACGCATTTTAGATTTTTTAAACGAGATTTGGGTTATGTAAATTAGAGCAGTGTGCTTTGAGACGTCACAAATCTGGGTCATGGTATTTTCGGAACTGCCACACCGTTACAATGTAATACAGTTACTCTCAAGATATCGCCTCGATATGAAATTCATGGGAAAATACATTAATAACAGGAAAAACATGTTACACAAAAATTCCTAGCAAAATCTGAAACGAGAACTAAATTTTTTTTGACTCCACATTAAAATTCTATCGATTTCTAAATTGCAAACAATATATATCGAATAAGTAGAGTGTAAAAAAAATTACATATTTAAAAAATGTGTGATGACGTATTATTATTGCGCAATGATAATAAAATCTGAATTCCTTGCGATATTTGTGAAAATAATTGAGTATAATAATTATATTTTATAGATATAAAATTAGTATTGGCGATCAATAATCATATTTTATGGATATTAAATTAATATTGACGATCAATAAATTATTTTGTGGAAAATATAATAGAGAAACTTTTTATTCGCATGTTGCACATCTTACGTTGAACCCCACGTTGAATCTCTTGCAAAATAGAGTCGCGGCGAGAAACACATCGCATTATGGTAAACCCGACTCCATGCAAATAGCTGTTACGCGATTGTGGCCTGCAAACGGTCGGTACTACATGAAACGGTGAAAAGAAACACCGCGCAGCGTCGAGCCTGTATATAGTAACACAGGGGTATAGATATCAAGCTGCGATAATCATGGAAATATCCGCTACAGGAGGGGAACGTTTAGTGTATAACCTCGTCTCTTCGTGTTGCTGGTGCCACGTCACCACCACATTCATACTCCTCCATACTCACATCAACGTGCTCGCATGAAAATGCATATTGTATTTTGTAAATAAACTCAATTACACAAACTCGACTGCACTATAAGTTTTTCCGCATGGACTCGAAAGTTTTTCCACTCGCTCCGTATTCCTAACCATAATTACATTGTAACTCATCATTTAAATGATAATTATTCGATACTAATAGACAGCAATGTTTATATGATTATTTCGAATTTTTACAATGGCGGGAATAAAAATATAATTCTGATATTATGCAACGAACTAACAAGAAAAATAGTGAAGGTCGTGCATTAATTTTTTTTACTATTATTTTCAAAAATGTGACGTATCTTGAACGAAAATTCATGATTTTATTTTAATTTTTGACAAAAACGATTGATTCTTTAACTTTCTGAATTCGAATTCGAAATTTCTGGGGAGTGCATTGTTCATATTTATTGTATAAAAAATGCACACTTAAAACACGTAAAAATTGATGATGCGCAACTTTTTTTTCTTCTTTTCTATTTTATGTGTGAACATGAAAAACTGATATTTCATATGTCGATATGAATAATTTGAATCGAAACTGTTTTGCGAAAATGATTCAACCGTGTGCGGGCTTATTAATAATTGTCGGATTATGGTGATCCCACAGACCACACGCTGACACGCCTGTACAAAATGCTGTACAAATAACTCTTGTGGAGTGTAAGTATGAGCTATCACGAGCCTTCCCACAGTATATTACCCAACAAGCAAGTTATCACAACACACGTCTAATGGAAATTAGGCTATCGAAAGATTAGATGTCTAATGTGTGGCCTGTCGTCGCTTAAGTCGCTGGAAACTGACGTACAATAGGTATATACACGCGTGCTATCCAACGTGACGTGACTTTACCGAATTCTTCGTAATTTCTACGCTAGTGCGTTACTTGCCCGAGTGCCTCTGTTGTTGGCAGCTGGATCAGGTGTGCGACTTTGAGAAATTACGTAACTTCACGATCTATGGTGACTATGTACGATATACTCGATGGCGGGAAGACCTTGATGAAATAAAAATGAGAACCGACAACGAAGGGGACCGAATGAATAAATAAATATACATGTCCATGAATGCATATGTTATATATATATATATGTGTGTGTGTGTGTGTAGATATATGAAAGTGTGCATCAGGAGTGAGATATTAATGGAGGGGTTCTTCTTAGATCTTAGATCTTAGATAATTAGCGTTCACGGAGACGCCAACGAACTTATTGGTTTGCGGAACTCCCGATGATAATCTATTATCACGTATTTAACGAGGGGCAATGTAACATGCTAATTAACCATGTATTTGAAACGTTTTTCATGTTAATTTTCTCAGCTTCAACGATTTCGATCGCAATGCCATTTTTCTGACTGTAAACGACAGAATTAACGCGAAGTGGCGTTGGAATTTTTTAGCACACTTTTGAATAATCGTGGTAATGTGGATTAACATTGAGTGAGGACTGTTAATACGACTACTTTCACAGCTGCTGATTGCAATTAGTTGTGAGTAGTTCCAATTATTGTCCTATTGATTGGGAAGCTACGTCAGTTTGTGTGTTTATCAGACAAGAAAAATAATTTTTCTCTTGTTACAGTGACCTACAATAATTATAACAAACCTGTAAAATTTGTATTTTAGAAAAGGTTTTTATCGTAAATAATTTCAAAAGTCACGAAAAACAAATAAAAAAAATAAATCTAACGAAAACCTTTATGAGTATCAAATTTTTATGCATAACGTGTCATACGATATTTTCCAAAATCTAATTAATTTCAAATGATTACTTTAGCAAATTGCAATGAACCTAAGCTAACCAATGTACGGATCACAATAATTTTTATTTAAAAATTGAATAGAATGCTGAAAATCGTCACTCAATAGTCACGAGGACTATCGAAACTTCTGTGAATGCCGGAAGCAAAGAAAAAACCAAAAAAAAAAGGTAGACTGCCGGTAGCAGCTGCTTCGATCCGTCTCGTGTCTCGCTTCGACATCGACGACTTTCCATCCTCGGCGCGCTGCTATCTCGTGCGCTTGGGGGGTTGGAACATGGAGGAGAAGATGCGGAGAGGCAAAGGGAACGGATGTGGGGTGGTTCTGCTGAGAGAAGCGAAGAGGAAGGAAGGACAAGGACCACGAGCAAGCGAGTTACCTCAGCCATGCCAAAGCGGGTGAGAATGAGATGGTAGCAATATCAGAACGGAGAATAGGAACAAGAGGGAACCGAGAACAGGCTCGGTATTGGATCCTGGCGGGTCGACTCGGCCCTGCGCTTAGGTAGGGGTAGTTTGACAAGTTGACAAGAGCACAAAGGCCGAAATGCTCGACGCTGCAGCCCTAGACGAAGGTGGACGGGGTACGAAGCGAGAGGATGGAATCTATAGGTAGAAGGGAGGGAGGAAGGAACGTCGCAAGCGGCAGGAGGCCGAGAGGAGGCGTCGCGACGCTCCGCGTAAGGGTAGGTGACTCGGAGGGGGCCTAGAACGTCGAGCTAACAGACAAGGGAGGAAAGCGCGAGCTCTCTCTGGATCCGAACAACCCCCAGACAGGGCCGTGAATACAAAGGGTAGCAGACTTCGAATTCACTACCCAAGCATGTACATATATACATATATATATGTTTTTCTATAGGGCATTCGATTCCTCGGCACGCAAACTTCGATGCGTTTATTGTTGAATTGATAATTAATCGATTTATCGCCGATTTTACTTTGGAACACGAGATATAATTTTTTTCAATTTATTTTTTTGTTAACTGTATTATTATTTGGTTATTACGCGGTCACGAGTCGGGACATAATACGACACACGCGTAACTTTCGCAATGGTACCATTTACCAGCGGACACGGCAGGAGCGAGCGAGGGAGTGATTTATCGACTTCTAAAATACCCCTCGCGGTGTCGTTAAGGGCCATTGCTCTGTGCGGCTCTCGATCGTTCATTCAATTCGGCCCTGGTTTCAATTCACCGAATGAGAAAGCGATATCTCGACGCTCGATTGTTCTGAATGAAAAGAGGCGGGAGAGTTTTGATCGACAATTCGATTCGCAGATTTTTTTGAATGTGCGTTGAATTGTGGGAAGAGAAGAGGGATATTTCAATTTTTTTTTTCTTTTTTTTTTTTGAGAATCGAGAATTTTTATACGTGAAGAAATCGGGCTGATGGGTTTATACGGGATCAAATTTGGCGTTTATACAGATTGAATTGAATTTTATTTGGATTTATCGTCAAATTTTGTTTGACACAAATCAAGAACTATATTGTATAAATTAATTTTTACGAACACATCAAAAATATTGAGAAGCCGTGTAAACATTTTTACTGCACATTTAAATTTTCTGAATAAAAAATTGTGTTGTTACGAGGTACGAAATGTATCTTTTCTCCGTCGGAAATCGGGTCTTTTGTTTGTCGCTTGTAATTCACCCGGTCTCCTCATTTTTATTGCCACGTGAAAGGAAGCGTCGTAGAAATGCGAGAATACAAATATATATTCCGCGTTGGCATGACGAAATTGCGGTACGAGGTACGAATGCGGCATTCGGTGTTTGTCGGAACGTCAAGAAAAACTCGTTTTACCGCACGTAAAAATAATTCCAAGGAAAACGAGGCGAGATTTTGAAGCGCGTACACGGCGGATGATACCAGAATAAAATAAATGCAAAATATCACTCGGCAAAAGCCCTGACATAACATTACGAAATCATGTCAATATTTATTCGCCGGATAGCGCGCTAAATATGTATCAACCAATTGAAAAATAATTCATTAACGGAAAATGATTATTCCCCGGCAAGAAATTCGAGGTCGCGTGCGGTCGTCAACTTTTTCTTCACACCTTATGTTAATGTATCAGCAAAAAAGTTATCTACGCCTCCCATTGCATGTGCTACGTGTTTGCCGTGTATAATTAGCCGGAATAATTAGCCGGAATATCATAGCGGCAAAGTGGAGGAGTGCAATTATTACCGATTCGACTTGTAATCTGAGTCATCGCGCCGCAATATTATGTTGCCGGAGCCAAGGTAATTTATTTTCTTGCTTTCGTTCCGCGGTTCCGCCCTGTCCATCCGGCGTTATGGTGAACTCCGCCACCCCTCGAAGCGTGTGTGGGTATATCGTGACCCTCCCCGAGCCCAAACCAACCAACCAACCCCAAGTCCACGCTTTTGTTCGATCTAACATCAGACGAACGTTCGTGCGGGCCTAGGCGACCCCATTGCCGAATACACGGGGAGTAGACCACTCCAGTGTTTCAGCGGAAGCCTCGCGGCCTTCCCCGACGGCGTTCTCTCGAAACCCCGCGAGAGAACCACCCTCCCAGTCTCCAGTAAATCAGAAACGCAGCGAAGCATCTTCAGCTCGCTTGACTCGTCTGGTACAGCGGTGATGGCGGTGGGTGGCTCGCCATGGGGAAACCGGAGTTCCCCAGCAACGGCAAATCGAACCCGAGACTTTGGGCTTTGCTGGCACTTACCACCTAAAGGTGGATAGCGCGGTACGATAATCTTCTCCTGGCCTAAACGTCCTTCCGAGCCCTGCGATAAATACCAAACCAGGGGAAAATGGGTTAATGGCGAACACTTGAGTTACCATTGAATTCATTGTCAGAAGAAACTTTCGAAGTTATTATAAAAAAATTGTATGGGTTAGGCAGTTTAAGTATGAATAGAAAATGGTAACTTCAAGCATGGTACCTTTTTTTTTAATATAACAATTTTTATATCGTGTAAGGTAAGAAAATTTCGGAAAATACAAGGTAAAATCGAGTTTTTTCTATGTGGAGTTGTGAATGCAATTTTTGGTTGGGTTTTGTATATCTGAAGGAATGAAAATTTTGTTAATATTGATTTTGGATAATGGGGAAAGTTTTATAGAATTTTGCAGAGATTTGTTTACAAACCGCGGAAAAAATAGTCACGGAAAAATTAGACAAGTCACGAAAATCTATGATATACGATTGTGGTTATGAAAAGTAAAATCAATGCAAATGGTGGGTAAATAAGGCTCGATAATTTTTTTCCCGAGCGTATGAAGCATCGCTTCGGCTAGAATAAATTTTATTCCCAACGGTGCTTATCGTTTATATAGTGTGCGTCATGTTATCTCTCGGACGTTTATGCTAAGAAGAAAAAATAAATAAAACCACCACACTTATCGTCGGTATACGACAAACGTGTTGAGCGCATATATTATTGGCTATAAACATATTATGAATAAGGCATCGGCCAAGATATCTAGGAATGTGAACCTTTTGTTATTCGTTATGCAGAAAACATCGGTGAATTCAGGTTACTCATTATCGTGAGTGAGCATATTGCGCTTTTCCGGTAAAACTCGGAATCGAGTGAAGCATGAATATGAAACGAGCGAAGTTAAAGTCAGTTTTTTCGATTAGAAAAAGTATAAAAATTGTCCTTGCTTAAGAAAACCATCAATCTGGTTGCTCCAGCTGGTTCGATGGATCTCCTCGTTGATTGGCGGACACGCTGCTTAGTTTAGACTTCCAATTACCAAGTGAAAATAATTTTTCAATGGCTGAGCCGACCAACTGATAAGGGTAATTGCTTCACCCAATTAACTGCTAAGGATATTCAAATAGTAGAGCCAGCTAATCAGTTTCGAGACCAATTAACTCAGCAGATTGTGGCCAACTAATTCATTGATTGTCCGACCACCTGATTGATTTGTTCGTCCGCCGTTGTCATCAATTTCACCCAATGACAACGGTGTGTCGTATCCAAGTGAATTCCTTGTCCAAATTCAACGTTATTTGACGAGTAGCCAATTTGTTTCGAAAATCATTACCGCAAAATATGTGACAGAAAAAAAAGAAAACGAGAATCATTCGCCGCGAATCGTCATGTGGAAGGGCGGCAAATGCCACGCGCTGCATTATTATGCAAGACGACTATGTTATCTGGCGAGTAACGAAGTGACCCGTTGTCCTTCGGTACCAGGTTCTCGGCGGGACACACCGGTATCTCCTGTCGTGTCCGGCACACATGGATCTCCGGCTCTTCGTAGGCATTATACAGCGCGCGCTACCACTTCTCTCTGGCCGCCAAAGGAAACGGCAGCAGCAACAGCCTCTCGCTACACTGCATCCCAAAGGATACGACGAGCTGTGTCTCTCACGACAAGATCCCGATCCGAGATTATCTCGCGGGGGTGTCGCACTTAGCGGGACATTTGTCTCCCGGAATCCCGTTCGTTCCTTCGTCGGAAAAACGTGCACCTCGGCAGCAGCATGCGCGGATGCAAGCTCGATGCGTGCCCAGGCCACGTGCCACCGACGAGTGGAGGGGGATGATTTTTTTTATTTCGTTTTATAGCATTTTATCACTCTGCCTACTGAAGCATGACAAATTCAATTTTTAAAATAGTGATAATAAAATAACAAAAAGGTCAAACCGAAGAAAACTCTTGAGATTAAACTGCAGGACCGATCAATAATTCAGTGTGAATGTTATCATGGATATTTCTTTGATCGATTATAATTTTACCATTCAAATATCCACTATAAAATTAATTAAACATAATTTAACGTCGGGAAAAACATCCTGCCTGACTGAAAATTCAACGGAACACGATACGTCATTTTTTGTTCACCGATAAACAGCGCGATTATGTGCCTGACCACAGACAACAAGTGGAGGGTTTTTGTCAACTGTATTTTTTTTCTCACAGGATAACATTAATATATATTTTTTAAATTAAAGAACAACGAATTAACTATGTGAAGCAATGATAAAAATTCGGATTAGATGACGGAATGTTGTAATTAAGAAAAATCTTGGCACGATACCGCATAACACATTAATAATCCAGTGTGTGTAATGAATATCGTCTCGATTTTTCAGTCGGGCGATATTTTTGTTCCGGCATTGAATGATTAATTTTTTAGTGAAGAGATTACACGGTGAAATTACGTTGTAATACCTTTCCGCTCCTCGTCGTTCCTATCCATAGAATAGCGTCTTGAGTTTAGTCCCGATCGGGTTAACCTCATCGACAACACGTGACATTATCGCGTGGGCGCGTGTGACACGCGGCATGTGGATGCGCGCGTGAACCCATCGCCCGGCGCGCTATCGACTAATTAACATTCTAGGTAGGCCCGACGAGGTAGGCGAAGCTTCGCGCGCGCCTCGCAGAGCACAAACACGCTCGCTTATATATTTTTTTCTTCCTATTTTTCTCCTTCGCCTTTTACCTTTATCGCCGCTTTTTTTTTCCTTCAATTCTCGCTTATACACACACATTTCTTCTCGGCGTAGACTTCGGGCCGTGTCGGCAATTATAACGAGCGGCGAGTATTCCCGCGCGACGTCTTATCGCCGTGGTTGTCGCCGGGACGCAAAAACCATCGGAGAAACTGGGCAAACAATGCCAATTACATGTACACAGGTGTCGATTCGTCGACGTCGTCGCGATGCGCACCTCGACCCGTATCTGTCGTTCCTCGCACACCGTGTGCACTACTATAGTCACGAACCACGATCCAATTTCGAAAAAAAAAAACGTCAATATGAATCATCGAACGACAGGAAAGAAAATTCCGAGCTGATCAATCAATGAATACCAAATAAGAATAATAGAACTAATTGATAATTGTGATCAATAACGTGGATAATTAAATCACGTCAGCCACGTGGGCGTTAAAATGGTCGAATATTACCATTGCGTGTAATCACCTTGATTTCATTGAGTCACTTCACTGAATCCCGAGTTTCCATCGAGCGGTCATTCGGTGACCCGATCCCATTCGCCGGTTCCATCGGCGTGAAATTTTATTTATTTTTCTTCAAAAACCAACTGTCACTCGTTTATTGAAATAAAAGAAATAAATGAATAAAATAGCGCAATGGCTATCATGGAAATGACACTGTCACTGCTCGTTGTAGCGTGATAAAAATGTTCCGGACATTATACCGGGAAAAAACGTCAGTTCGAATGGTGTATATAAGAGCGCGGCCGCGAGCGCGTGTGCTGAGAGCGTCGAGACGCCAATTCGACGCAGCCAGCGCGACCCCGTGTGTCAGAGCTTCTGACTCTCTCTCGGTGGAGTTGCAGACAGAAACGGAGCTACGCCGATATGACGGTCGGAGCAGCTATACGATGTATAGTAGACACGTTTACACAAAACACACACACGGAGGTAACCAACAGACCGAATGAACGAAGGGAACACAGAGAGAAAGAGAGAGAGAGAGAGAGAGAGAAAGAGCAGGAAAGTAAACGTGATCGAAAGAAGGAACGAGACAGGAAGAGAGGGAGGGATAGAAGAGCGAGAGAAATGAAGGAGTGGGAAGTACAGTAGAACTGGCACTGACACACTCTCACTTTACTTTCACATATACACGCGAAACTATATTTATAAATATATACGTATACATATGTACACACGTCTGTGTATCCACACAAGCGAGTATATATTTATATGTGGTTGTCCTAGTGGTTTTTCATGTATTCACTCTCAGCGACGGGGATGGATGCGTGCGATCGTCGTATTAGTACACGGGACGCACATGCACGCGTGTTTTCACCGCCACGCGTGTGTGACGTGAGTGTGCGCGAGCGGGAATGTGTGCATAGAGCCGTATCCTCCCGAGCGAACGTATAGAACGCCGGACGAGAGCGTCGAGCTGTCAGCGCACCCCAACCCAACCCCTCGATTCCGGCGGAGCCAACCCCCTCCGAAATGGGCAGCCCCCTACCCCCGGACAGGCTTCGGCTACACAGAAGCACCCTGCTGCTACTGCTGCTGCCGCTGCTGCACACGCCACGTCCCTTTCTATATCCCTCGTCTCCCTTTCGACTCTCTTACTCACTCCTATGCCTCTCTCCCACACCCCTTAACGTCCCTGCGAATTGCACGAAGCGAGAGAGACCGAGCAAAAAAAAAAAAATGGTGTGAACTACGACTGAGCTTCATTTTCAGATTTTTTTTTTTTTTTTTTTTTTTTTTCATTGTCACTGGATAATAAAATGTGTGCGAGGTTGAATGAAATCCATTATTTTATTTCGTAAACATTTATTGTATGAGGAAATTATGTAATTATAATTTATTTTTGTAGTTGCACTAAAAATATTCAGTTTTTTAATTATTCGAAAATTTGAGTAGCTTGTTATGAGTGAAATAGAATATTATTTGGTAATAATGAGTATGAAAATTATTGTCACATGAGTACTTTTTGTTTAATCTTCTATTTCATGGTATTTTGATTTTTTATAAAGTTTACTGTTAATGTTACGACATTAACGATGATAAAAATAAAAAAACTATGTTACTGATATTCTGGCAATGTTTTTCACAGAGTGCGATCGCGTTCTGTCTGTCATTCGTGAAACAAGAAACGTAACAGGAACCGCCCCCGTGGCGATCCGAGAATCTCGGTGTCGAATACCTCGGGACCAAGTCACTCTCCTTCCCTCTGAAAGATTTCTTGTTTGCCCAGAGGGATTTCACTCGCTCGTGGGACTGAATAAGCGTTCGTCGAGCGACGAGACGTGGGAGTCACACTGCCAAAATTGTGAAAGATCTATGGTCGTCGAAACGTCCTTGGTACGCGACAGAAACGAAAAAAGCGAGGATAGACATAACGATGAAGAGGAGAAAAAACACACACACACGCACACGCACACGCGGCAGCCGAAACGAATGGGAGGCAGAGAAAATTTCGTAGCAACACCGCGGGGGTGTATCCAGCGAGTTCCTTAAGACCTTGAAGCCTAAAATCCCAAAGTGGACGCCTAAAAAAAATTCAACGTCTCTACCAGCTAAACTTACATTGCGGTAGAAAGATTTTGTGCATCGATTGATATACACCCGGAAAAATCGGTCTGACGGATTTATTTGAATATGAGATCTATTTGAAATGTATAAAATTACACCAAATAAATTTTATTTGAAATAAACACGATTTATACGTACGAAATTTCTATTTAATTCGAATAAATTCCAATTAGGTCGGCCATCAAATGAATTTCTGCTTAAAGTACTATTATAATACATTTTTATTCAAATTTCGATCAAACAGAATTTACTGCACTCAAATAAATGATATTGGTTTCAAAAAAGTTCTATTTAATCCAAGTAAAATGCCATAAATTCCAAATAAATTCCATATTTGCTTCAAATGAACCCATCAAACCTGAGAACCACTAACCATCATTACAATAATTTCCCCATCCCCGTTGAGTTTCCCGTGGGCGTGACAGGCCTAGCTCAATTTTCTCATTTTTTAATGGTTTTCCGAAAGGAAAATGGCTAGTCACCCTAAATTCCGTGTTCCGAGAGACCGCCGTGTGTCTGATGTCTCTATCCAATCGCCTAGCTCGATTTCTCAGCGGCGCATTCGTTCCTCGGTTGTGAGGAACGGGCGCGAGCGAAGCGGCAGCAGCAGCAGCAGCAGCAGCAGCAGCGATGGTCGTGCGGACGGGGAAAAGAATAAACGTACGTCCGTCCGTTGGTACGGTCGATGGAGAAAAGGCCGTAGCGCGAGAGGGAAAGAAGCGCCTATGATTTATGACCGCCATTACGATCCCGATAATTATATGCTGCCCCATAGCCGCCCCCTCCCCCTCGCCGTTCGCCCAGCACACGAGAGCTCCGGACTTTGTGAAGAGAAGTGTACATATACCGCGCGGTATAGATGATATCCTGGCTCGACTGCTTGCATGCGCTCGCGCTCGCTTCTCTCGCTTGCCATACGTTCTCCGCGTTGAACCGCGCGCGCAAAACTCCAACGAAGAACCCCGTGAACTCTGGGGGCCACAGCGAGACTCGCACCATTCGCGTTCGCCATGATTACTCCGATCCATCGAAGGCCACAACATGTACGTGTAACCCTTTGATATAAACACTGTTTCAAGCGTGGAGAACTGGTACCCCATGTACCCACGGTATTTTCCAATCCTGCCGATCCGCTGATACTTATCCGACGTGGATATGTATATGGCCGTAACGAAGCCACGAATTATCGTGTTACTTTATAGTTGTGCATTGCTCGAATAATCAGCATCGTCGTATTTATGCGGCTGCGTGGAAAAAAAAAAAAACTAAATGTAATTCGTGTATTTAGGTCTATGGGGAATAAATAAAATGGCTATCTCGTCGGCTGTACTCAGTGAAAATGAAATAAAAATGAAGGTTCGACGTGGGCGAGGGTGATCATCGACGATAAACAAAGGACGAGGATCGCCGGACGGAATCAAGGGTGGGAGAGAGCGGAGACCGCGTGTACCAGCGACGGCGCTGTACACATGCCCTTGCAGACCGAGGGCTCATGAAAATCTTCACCCTCCCGTGCGGGATCTCATAAATATTAGAGCGGGCTTAGACCGCGAGGCGGGAGCTACGCTCGCCAACGTAAGTACCGAGCGAAAACACTGCAACAGCCGAGGTAACACCATTCCCTGTGGGCCACTTATTACGGTGAGGCCTCGAAGTGCCCCAATCTTCTAAGTATTTCTTAACAACGTGTATTGCTTCTAATCGAATGACCGATAGAACCGCGGCGTATAGAAATTACGCTAAAATCCATTCATGTGACTCTTTATCAATTTTTTTTGTTTTGTTAATTGCCAGTTGATTGTCTTTTTAATTATTTTGTAACGCAGTTCCCCGATCGGAACCGACTGGCAAATTTTTTTCTGCCACGCAAAATCTCTCGGGTCTTTATCATCGAGCGGTGAAAACAAATTCATAAATAAATATGACATTTTCTTTCGTCTCGGTACTACCGTAAACACGCGAGTCAGCATGCATATAAAGGCGGTAGAACTGATTGAGACATTGCTCGGTGCCGGTTAATGCGGCGTTACGTCACGCGCCGGAGAACTGTTACAATAATAAATCGGCGCGGGTATTATTGTCTTCCTCGTTGCCTCCATAACTCGAGTAATGTTGTATATACATATGTGCAACGTGTCTGACGTCCATACACAACGACGTCGTGACACAGCCATCCAGTTTCACTGCACGCGTGTATATGTATCAACGATTATAAAGTGCTCGAGTATCAAGCAAATCGTGTGTGTGTGTGTGTCTGTGTATTAGTGCGGGCGAGAGCGTGGCCGTGTGGGTCATTAGCATAACCGAGAAGCAGCCAGCAGCAACGGCGAGCAATCCAGTCAGTAACGCCATCCCATGAAACACTCGCATGGGGGACCCTGAGGTTCAGTGGGCAACGCCAACGAATACACAAAAAGCCGCTCAGTTACAACGTGTAAACTTTGTCCTACCGCTGCAACAGCAAAGCACGATGAGAGAGAGAGAGAGAGAGTGGTATACGCGAGCTTCGCGCGAGAGGCGAGACCAGGTGGCGGTCTTCGGATCCTGATCCTCCACCAAGTTCGCTCTTATACCTGATGCGCATCGTCAGATAATTTAAAAAAACGCCTTTCAACCACGTGATCAACCGAAACACGTTTTTCTAGCTTCGCAGGCAGAGGTTGAGAATCATTTAATGCCAGCACACGTGTGTCGCATTTATCGGTAATCTTCGTGTAAATAACAAGATATGCAAGTATCTGGAAACGAATTTTTTACGGTCATGTTGAAGCCGATTCTTACATGATAGTTATTCACTTATGTTGTGAGTAAATCATCACGGAAAAACGGTTTCTCTTACTTCTGGACTTTGGCACATGCTTAGTTGATGGTTTTTAAATTGAAATTATTCGTGGAACTAATTACAACAACAAAAAATCGGAAAGCATATCGCTGATCTGCTTGTGATGACAATGTTGTGATAACTGTCATTGATCTAGTTACTGAATTAATTCATTTGGAATAATTATACCGAAATAGTATCGATTTATGTACCGCACTCGTCGTGATTACCGACTCAAAGCTACTCTGTCACTTTTTTCACTGCTAACACGAATTTGATGGGAACCATTTGGGCAAAATGGAAAAAATCCCTAGGCGCGTGACCTCCGCCTTGTGATTTTCAGGTTACACGTTTGTAGTAACTCATGTATAACTTGTCCATTGTCGTAGAGTGTACACATTGAATACCACAGCAATCTAATCTCCGTGCTACAGAAACTTTGCACACGTTGAAAATGACACACATTGACTCAGGAATAGATGAGCCGACATGATGCCGAAGATATCCCTCCGCGTCCGAGCGCTCGATTCAAGCCAATAATTTCCCAAGCGGCAAAGTCCGAATATAAGTACATCCTTTTCTTGGCTTCAAGGTAACCAGAATCCGCAAGGTGACGAGAATCTGTCCCTTCCTATCAGACGTCTCCGCGCTCGAGTCGAGCGGATGAAAAGAAGAGTAGGCGTAGTGCAGAAGAGTAGAGCACAGCGGAGTACACCGGTGCGCTGTTGTTCGCCGCGTTGCAATTAGCGCGCCATAAATCCCCGGGATAACGAGACACACGGCGCCCCGAAGGCGTCACGATGCTCTATTCGTTCCCGGGGGGCATGAGGATAGCGGGAGTGTAAGAGTTTACTTCGTTCGCCAACTCTTGAGCTCCTCTTCGTCGCTCTTCTTCATCTTCTTCTGCTTCCCTTCATCCGTCCTTCTCTCAGCCCGGTTACTCGCTCGAAGCTCTCTCGCGCGCGCGTGAACTTCCAACTTTCTTGGTACCCGCGAAGAGAAGACGCGGGCGGCATGGACCGTGGGTGACATGCTCGATGTCGCCGTTCTCCCGACGACGACGACGCCGACGCCGTATACTCGGCTTCCTCTTTGCCACCCCTCACGCTTTTCTCCCGCGTGCCGTCCCAACGACGCTCTTCCCTCTCGGTTCCGAAGCCGCGGAGCCTGATGTAGCCAGAAAACACACGGGCCATCCATCTTGTGCCACTCGACGAAAATAACTCGAATTTAAGAAGTTTCGTCGACGGCGAAGGGGTCCTCAGCGGTAGAGTCGCTCACGAAAACAATACGGCAACGAGAAGCGATGGAAGCTGAGCCGCGGACTCTATGTTACTGCTCTTCGTCTATTACGCAATGGCCGACGGACTGGGAAAATGAAATGGCGGTTTTTAATCGAGTCAATCGACAAACTCTCCGACGATTTCACTCGGAAGGGAAATATGCCGTGGCTAATCGATGAGTACGAACTTTATAAAACAATTAAAGGAAATGGGATGAAATATATCATTATACGAATGACAATCGAATAGCCAATAACGCAAAATCAAAATTATACGGATGAATAATTTCGAGATTACTATAACAGCACCGAAACAAATGGAAGGCATTGCGAACAATTGTTCGTGTAACAATAAAGCTGAAAGATTTTAAAAAATTTCAATCACTCTTTAAACAAAATATTTGAAGAACAATATGGCATTCATCAGGCTCATTTGTAAATATATGCCAAGACGCAATGTTGCTATCACAATACTAGGTTAAGTGTTTTGATTTACGAGCTCTTCATGACGTTTTTGCGCTAAAAGGCATTCATAATGGATAAACTACCGCTGATAACTAACCCGCGTGCCTTTTCATTTCAATACATATGTAAAAGGTTAGAATGGAGTGCGTGAAAAGGGGGAAAAATCCCGACTAGTCCATAACAACGTGAAAATTTATTCGTCATTGATGTCCATGAAACGAAGGTCGTTAGTAGGTACTCGTGCGGTCAGGCACATAATGCGATTCCCGCTGGGTTTTGACTTTCTTAACCTCCGTGCGGCCGAAGTGAGAGTCGGGGGTTTTGGCTTTTCCACGTGACACACAACCGGGGTTGTCGCTGGCTGAACCCCTTCCTCTCCGCCATCGTTCGGTTTCACTCTTTCCGCAGCCCTTCCGCCGGCGTCTGTGATTTATCGCGGATGGAAAATACGAGAAATGAGAAGCGAAGCAGCAGCACCACCACCACCACCAACCCCGAGCGAAGCGCGCCCTCCACCACCACCACCACCCCATTCGGCACACGAAATAAAAATACAAGTAACGGGAGCTAGCGCGCCTCCAACCGCGAAAAAAAAAAGCGAAAAAACCCAAACCCCCCTTGCCCGTTGCTTTTACCAACGAAAATTCGGCGACGCCCGACGACGGACTAAATTATTATTATTCTTTCCGCGACTGACGTTAACAATGTTAAAATCTCTTGCCGCTTTTTCCACGCTTGACGAATTTTCATGCCATTTCACTGATACTGCAATTCATATCCAGACAGTTGAAATTTTGCCATTCACATGAATATTCACAGCTTAAGATTATAAATTCAAACCGTGTAGAATGTATGTGCACTTTGTAGGGGTTGGAATGTACAGTTTATGACAATTCAATCGTTTGGAGATACAATTTCTAACGATAATATCTTTCGTATCAACGAGTGCGAATAATCGAACTGTGATTTGTTATTACTTTTCATAAATCAGTAGCTTTATTGTTTTAAAAAATTAGAAAGTTTCCGAAATCTTCTTCTTGTTGCAATGCCAATGCCAATATTGAGCCCTAAATGATGCACCCATGGGCTTAATAATTTTTCCATTATCGCCTAATTTCAATTACAATAAAAATCATCCAAAAACTACCCCCATTTGATAGTTACTTGTTCAGCAGCTAACTTATAAATTTTCAAAAAAATGAAAGGGTGTCACAAACAGTACACACATTTATCCTACATTCCACTAGTTCAGGTTGCATGCAAACAGGCCTCAAACAGTATTAGGAAAGGTATCACAATAACCGACCCCGACTGCGTTGGAAGAAAGGAATGAATATTCGCCACCTCTACGCGTGAATAATCCGGAGCACGGTAACCGGAGCAAAGACACGAGGAGTCGACCTTTTCCATGGGTTCTTCCGAGATGAAAAGTCGGGATCTAGAGCACTTTCCAAAGTCTTTCCGTTCAAGGTGCGAGTTGGCCATGGCATCCGGAAAATGTTTAGCACAGTGGACAACCAGGGTCACGACTGTCGGAGGGAAATCGGGTGAAAGTTTGCGCAAGAGCGTGTTGGTTGGCGGTGGCCCATGGGCCCCCCTGAGGCATTGTGTTCTCAGCAGCTCGGGAAGACCAACAGGAGCAGCAGCCTCGAAGCATCAGAAAGAAAAGAGGAGCGAGCCAACGAATAAACGAATGAACGAAAGACGAGAGGAAAAAAGAAAGTTAAAACCTCGTGAGAGTATTGTCGGTTGCGTCACTGGCGAGGGGTAGCTAGCTGAGCTCAGCGAGCTCTGCGATTCCCCCTCAGCCTTAACAGAGCGAAGGAGAGAGAGAGAGAGAGAGGCGAAGGGATAGAGTGAGCCTGGCCTCGTGTATAATATCAAAATTTATGGCCATGGCTGGTCTCCGTTTCTTTCTTCTCACTCTCACTTCGGTATAGGCATACCTGCTCTGCATGGTGAAACTGACAGACGCACTACAATGTCTGCTAGTTTCGGAAACAGTGTTGCGCCAGTTAATTCTGTGTTGCTAACGTCGTATGGTAATTGAATCACATCCCTCTTAAACCGAATAAAGAGTGATGGGATTTGTGATATCTCGACAAATAACATTTCATTTGAAACCAAATATCAATATTTCGACACATGAGATGAGCATCAATGAAACACTACTTTCATTCAACATTACTTTGATTTACTCGACATTGTCTAATTAGATTTTGATCGTTTATGTTGAAATTTATCAGAATAAGTATTGCTATATTATTTATTACAAATAGATGACGGAAGTGTGTCTAAAAATTCAAGAGTACAACTTTCATTATTACAAATTTGTGGTTAATGTGAACTTAGCAGAGGTGAATTTTGTTTTTTAGGAACGATAGTACCTGTACACCTGTATTATTTCTATCATAGGTTCCTCGTAATTCGTCAGCGATTCCGTTAATTTTGGAAGATCGATAGCTGCACCCGTTACTCTTGCCCGTTCACCCAGTGGTCAAGCGAACTGTGCTCTATTTTTCTTTCCACCGGTTACAGAAGTGCTCATCAAGTCTCACTCTAAGTATACCGCAGGATACCGCAGACTTTTGCGGTAATTCCTACACATTCCTACACGCACACACACCCACACACTTCTTTCTCCTTCGCCACCAATAATCTTCGAACATAGTAGCAATAAAAACATGGACTCTGCCCGTTATAAGTGGCACGAAGACGTTGGAGCGGAGGGAGCCAAGGGTTCGGGATACCCCGAAGAGAGAAAGGAAGAGAGTAGGTTCCGGCCGATGCGAGCGGTTACCCGGAATTGGCCGGGCCAGGGTTCGCTCTCGGATTAATCGTTCGATAACGAGAGGATGGCGTGACTAATCGACCTGATCGAAATTGCCGGCTGATCGATAGCTTTGTGATTCTTTGTCTCGGTTTGGGTATACGCTCGAGGGAGCGGAAGAGGAAAGGATTGCGAGGCTGAGATAATGTCGGCGAGTTGTGTAAGAACACGGTACTATACATACATGTCAAGTATATGCATACTTATATATACTAAACGTGCATAATGAACGCTATACCTATATATATATATATATACGTAGATACATATGGACGGGATGGGAATTACCGGATGATGTGCGATATCGATCGCCTCCCGTATAATATACGGCCCTAAAACAGATTGAAAAATGATGACCTCTCCTGTCGAGGTGCAAAGTCCGCGAAACATTCTGGGAATGACTGATCCTCTTCTCGCGACTGAATCGCGCGAAATTTTGTGAAAAAGAATAATGTTGCCGTTAACCCTGAAATTGGAGAGAATGGGCCGAGAGTGTGGAGAAGGTGAATAAATGGAAGCCGTCGGCTAGAGGAAGAGGAGTCGAAGAGAGCGAAACTCGAGAATCACACTTGCACGGAATAAATCAGCCCACGGTGCCGGAAGTGGCGGCTCTCGAGACCGATATAGCCAAAGCATAGAGAACTAGTTCCAAGTTCTTCCTCGCGTCTCCTTCGCTCCACGCTGAGCTCCACACATATACTGTATAAACATTCTTCGAAGATCTTACGGTATCACAATAACATTCTATCATCGGGAAGATCCACTGCTACTAAATCCTGCAACTTTTTACCGAATCCCTCAAGTATTTTGCACTTCATCGTTAAATCTTCATTAATCTTCTCAACTATTAACTCGACTGGCAATACTACATCACGTACATAAATGAGGTGTGTATATATAGGTAGGCACCACGAGCGAGTAAATGAACACCGAGCCAAAGATCTACCAGATAAATGTAAATGGTAAGTCCAAAAATAATCATGGAGTGATAACAAATCGCTTGCTGCATTAACAAATTAATCTGCTGACACAGTAAATTTTTCGGTGCGACAGCATTTAATTTACCGTCACCGCGTGCGTGTTTTCTCAGTCGCGAAAATCAAAACGAAATTCTTCGTCAAATACAATCCTCCGAATAACTTCGAAGGTTATAATTCTCCGAATATTCCGAGTATCAAAATAATCTTCCGACATTCGAACGTCAGCTTTGCTCGTATTGCGTTAATTATTTTTATTATTTTATCCATCATTAATCGTAAACCTCCTGCCCTCACCACAAGTAATTTTCAGATCATACAAAATTTACTCCAATGAAGAAAAATTACTCCCATGTTATTTATTTAATCCACTGGGGAAAAAAAAAAAACCATTTTTAATAACCATACGCGAGTATTTGCTCGGCAAGCATTTCCACTTTCCCCAATAATGCACACGTGGCCGCGAATGTGTCGATGTTAGTTTGCGTGTGAGTAGCCGAAGTAATCGTTATAATGATCGGCGCCCAGTGGTCGAATTGACGTATCACCGAGGATAATATATAGGATGTATGGCGTGGTCGTACACAAGCATATACGCGAGGTAGCAGATGCGTTGCACGCCGCGTGACGTGGTCTAACGCGTCATTGATAGCCCCCTGCTCCCAGTCAACTCCTCCCCCGCCTCCTCCTCCTCCTCCTCATCCTCTTCGTCCTCATCCACCAATTCACGTCCTAGTGTACTCTCTATGATATGCTAACCCTGATGCCGGTAAGCCCCGCTTTTGACCCACCGATTTCTCCTCTCTTCGTGACCCCACCGCCCCGCACTTCCCTTCCACCCTCTCCCGCTGCCACCCTCCATCAAATTTTCCAATCACCCCCATCCATTCCCTTCATTTCCTGCCTAGCCGACGTACCCTCCCTTCCTCAAATCGCACGCTCACCGTTCCCTTGTCGCCCCTCATCCGTCCCGCTGACGCGGACGGAAGGGACGTAATGCGAACACGAGGGGTCGCCCGTCGTCCACCAACCAGCACCACGGCATCACGTTCAGACTCAAGAATTCCGCCATCTCTCTTTTCCACATATTACAAAACTTCATATCACGTTCTTTTTTGTTTTTTTTTTGTTCTCTCGTATTTCCGTGAAAAAAAAAAAACAGGGCGCGAATTTTCGATGGGAATGTGGAACGATTATTTGGTCTTTGATTTTTGTGTATTCGGAATTTATTCATAAAGAATTTATGAATAGGTCGAAAATTCAGAAAGTAATTCAAAAATTAGATTTTTTGTGAGGTTTTTTCTAATCAAAATCAAAATATTTCGAAACGAACAAATTCATCATAGAGTGACGTCAATTTCGAGTAATATATATAAAATATGATCAGTGCAATGTCTTCAATAATCGATAATCTGTTAAACGCGATAAAAAAAATTGCAGACTCCCAGTAAATTCAGTTCAGTCGCCATTACTCAAGACTTATCCTCAGAGTGGAAGCCTGTCATGTTGCGTTCACTCGGTAGTGAGCAAATGTTTTTCAGTCCCTCACAACAAAATAAGTAATACAGCTTTGTAAGATGAGTATCAGTATTACAGGCCGGTGAATCGCGATGCGTGTGGCCCCGGGAGGCTACGCTCGTGGAGTAAGCAGAGCGCATATATGTACAGAGTGCTAGGCGGGTTGCGGCGGCGGCACCCTCGTGGAATCCGATTGGCGCGTCGATAAAATTGTAACGCGCTGTTGAACGCAATGCCAAGGCGATTCGCGGTCTTAGGTGCGCTCGCAATCGTTGCCGTTTCTGTCTCTGCCGCCGCTCACGACCACCGCCGTCGCGGCTCTTGCGAATAGCACGGGGTGTGCGCACAAGAAGCGCGATGAATTACGGTTAACAGTGGAATTCGTGTTTCTTGCTGGTTGCGTGCGTCCGAAGAATACGCAGCAGTATTTGTGGTAGTGAAGTCGTGCGGAGAGGTCCTCCGGAATTCAACCGCGAGCACAATTACAATTAAGAGCGGTTAGCGAATTAAGGAACGCCATGCGAGCGACGCAGACCGGCCGGGGAGGATCGCGACCACGCGGCGATTGTGGACACTCGGTGCGGGTGAATTCCACGTATCTCTGTGCACTTGTTCCTCCTCTTTCTACGTACACACATCCTCCGAGCGATGTCTACGAGATAAGAGATCTCTCGACGTCTCGCGGACTTACCGGCAGTCCGCCGCGATGCTGTACCGCATATTTCGTACTCTATCCGAGAACCCACGTGCGCGCCAACGCGTTAACGAATGAAGAACGAGGCACGCGGTTGGACGAGATGATGAGCGAGCAACTCGAGATTAACGCGAATAGTCCCCCCGTCACACTCGAGATTGTTGATATGAAATTTCAAACGTTTGACTCCTGTGCGCGGGTCATGCGATCGATTATTGTCATTGATGAGAAGGCGGCTTAATGGACGAAGTTGGAATTGGTTATTTGAATTATTTGAAAAAAAAAAAAAAAAAAAAAATGGATGGAGCAAATTGGTAAAAATGTTGAATAGAAAAAAACTGATAATTGACAATCTACGTAATTGGATAGAATATCGAATGTCAATGATCGATGTTATATTAATTTTGGAATCCATATACAATTTTATCGCAAAATTTTTTGAAAACCCATCCATCCACAATGTGATATCGATTGCGACGAAATAGTGAAATCCTAATTTCCTAGCGATTGTTTACATATCTCGCGAGGTGCTCACCTCCGTCGCCTCTTTTTCCGTCTCCTCCGTCGGCGTCTTGGCCTCCCGATTCTCCCTCTGGTAGCAGAGGGAGCGGTAGCTCTGAGCCGCGTCTTCAGGGCCGTTGCTACGCTCGTCTCGGGATGATCGTCGTCGTCGACGGCCTTGTATCCCTGCACCGGGGGCCCTGTATTCGCCCCGGCGCCGGGTCCCGTCGTGGCTGATACTCGCGGTTTACCGAGCACCACCACGCCAACACTGCCTTCTTAGGCCTCCACTTGAGCTTCCGTTGGTCCTCGTGGGTTTTACCTTCGTTCACGTTCGTCCGCGCCGTCGTTTTCTTCCTCGCCGCTCGGACACGCGTCCCGACGCAGCCAACGCCGCCAGTCACCGATCCACTCCCGTATCTCTTCGCGCGATCTTCAAAGACTCTCGCCAGGTTCGTAGCACCATTTGTCTCGATCGTCCGATCACCTTTCCGCTGCTGCTCTACCAGAGGCGCCCAGGCGGTCGTTGACCCATTAACCATCACCTCGGCGACTTCCTTGGTCCACCCTTTTGCCACTTGAAACCCGAAAATCTCCCACCGACAGCGGCTACCGAGCTTATCAAAATATTATCTTTATCACTTTTCCTGCGTTCCTGTAGTTATCTCTAAATTCAATATGATTCTCATTCACTCCCCACTGATTGTCCTCCTTGTTATTATATGTTTGGATTTAAATAGTATCTCTGTATATCCGCGAAGCATTGTTCATTGTTTATTGATAATATTTATTGTCTTATCGATAACTGTATAGATTCCAGCTCCGCGATTGGGAGGCCTTGTTGCGTATTGTTATTTGTGAGAAACTCTGATAAGGATCTGACCCACTGCCGCGGCTGCCAATGAAGAATAATAAAAAATAAGCGAGCGGTCTTTCTAGCGGATCATGCGGCGATGAGGTTTCAAATATTTCCGAAGCTCCGTTCGCTCCAACTCTGCATTTCCTTAATTTCTATCGTCCCTCAGAGTTTCGTTGTTACTTGTTTCTGATTTCCTCACGGTCACACTGTCCAATAATATTTCCTCGTCACGTTCGTCCATCGGTGAATTCCAAAATGAAACGAACAAGCGAAACGTTTACGCGATCGCCGGTGATATATCCGGTCAATCACGCGCACGGAAGTTTTTGCGCGAGTTCCGGAGGCTCGTACCGAACGACGTTCACCAGTGACAGGAATTCTGATGTGAGATCACATCGGTCGTTGCTGAGGAACCGGCAGGAACCTTCCCGTCGTGTTCTCTCCCTCTACTCCACTCCGTTTTTACCGTCCTTCGTCCTGTACGTGCGAAACCGGAGTCCAGGATTCGTCCCTTTCCGCTCCGACTTCAACTTTCTCCAATGACACGCAGGACACACTCGATCGAAATGCTCCGGAAACTTTTTTTTTTTTCAAATTACTTATCGAAGCGGCTAAACGACGTAGGACTCTTCTGGATTATGTGCACGAGGTCAGAGTCCTCGGTTTTTGTCCTCGCTTAACTTTCTCCCAAGGACCGAAGCTAAGGGACTCGCCATCTCAAAGCAACGGTACATCGCAGCCTTGGCAGCGTTTTCCTCTTCTATTTATTTCCGAATCGAGCGAAACGAGAGGGATGCACTTTCTCTCGCGGACCGGGACTTGAACGCCGGCCGCACGTGCTCGGTCCCAATATTCAACGTCTTCCGGTTCGACCCAGTGCAACCCTCGGTCGTTGGTGAGTAAAAATGATCTTTCAAAAAACTCCGCAACGTCGAAGAATATTTCGCACGAAAAAAACCATGCAACCCGATGTACGAAAGTTTTCCACGATAACAGTCGCCGGAAGAAAAGCGTGTCCACTGACAAATTAAACTGGCCACATTAATCAAAGTAAGCACGATGATTCCACACAGCGTATCGTCGAATTCCGTAAATCCTGATAAAGCGGCCAACGTCGGGAAGATTGTCATAGATCACTTTCGCGAATTTCGCGTCTCGAAAATCCGTATTTCCGTTTGACGGCACATTAAATCACCGGGGGGGGATTAAAATACGTGTGGTACATTAATGATGATGTAGATTCTGGTACCGTGTCTACACCGCACGCTCCGCCAAAATACAATACGCGATTATTAATGTATATTTTTTATGTATATAAAAAAATAATTCTCTCTCTCTCTCTCTCTCTCTAACCTCGGAATGGAAAAAACGATCACGAGCGCGAACGGCTGCACAGGATATTGCGGTTTGTTTGGGTTAGGACGTAACACGCGACGAGTACAACGCGGTCACGTTACTTTCCAAGAGATGGGACGACTGTGATCCGCGAATTTCGTTCTGCCGCTGCCGCTTCGCAGCCTCCGCACACCGCGCGCGCGAGGGGACCAGAGAACGCCGCGAGGCGCCCTGCACATGCGTTGAGGCGTCTGCCACCCACCCCGTCTCCCCCCTGCGCACGGAGTGCCCCGAAGCCCCCACCCACCCATTTTCCTCGGTCTCTCTCTCTCTCTCTCTCTTTGTCTTTCTCTCTTTCTTGCTTGGTTGCTCACTCAGGCATTTCTCGTTCGGTACCTCACTCTCTCCCTCTCCCTCTCTCTCTCTCTCTCACTCCGTTATAGGGCATCCCTCGATTTTCCTTTCCGCGTCACTCTTCCGCACCCTCGAGGAGTATCGCTCTCTCCCTCGGCACCGTGAAAGCTCTCGGCGCTTCGGCGTGGCGTGGCATATCCCCTGAAAGCAGGGGACTATCGCGCGCCGTCACGCCGTTCCTTTGTGCGTCAACAAAAGCCTGAGGCCGTGCGCCCCCGCCGCGCCACCCCCCGAGACTCGGGCCGCGCGAGCAACCAACCACCCACCGCTACCAACGGCAGCGCACCCCGCGTTCACACGTACGCGTGGATTTGTGTCACTGGCGGCTTCCTACGTTCGTATACATATCGCCCTTTCCGCACGGCAGATACACCGCCAACGGATACTCTTCGATGCCTTCGCAAAAGCTGTCGATAAAATGGCTGTTTATTTTTACCCGTGAAATATACGTACGGAGCTCGATAAGAATCTCCGATAGTTCCTCGCTGCGCTTACCAGCGGGAATATTGGACAACCAAACATGTAATCCTTCAGTCGTTAATTAATTTTGATAACACTTGAAGGACTGGCGATATATATGCAACTCCAATTTTTACAAGACTTTTATTGCACCACCAAGTAACTTTTCAGAAGTTTTTTGGCGAAATTGAAATAACAATTTATGGATTGTGAATTGATTTGTTGTTGGATACATTTGTACAATGTGATGATGTAATATCATAAGTTACATTATACACAGCTTTTTATCGCTTGTTTTTCGAGGATGTAAATAAATATTCTGAAAATGATAGAACAACTTCATTAAAATCGGCAGTATGACTTTAAAATCGAAAATGACGTTTGCAAATGGTCTATCACTAAATGATCAATGTATTTTTAGCACACTTATACGCTGCCACTACCGTACCAAATATTTATATCAAATATTTATATATTTATGTCAAAATTGATTCAACAATCGAAGTGAAAAAAAATAAAAATGTCAATCCCATTCCATGTAAAACTGTTTCTCTCGACTCCACCATCAATTTTTCCATGCATTCACTAAACCAATTTTTTTTAGAGGCTATCACTAAATTTCACGCATCACTTTACAAAACGCCGAATAATTATTGCAGCGATAATAACAATTATATCACTCCCGTCTTCGAATTTCGTGAAAAACGAGTGAAATTCACGACTCTGATTTGTAGATTCCGGTGAAAGAGTATTCGACGCTCGGAAGGATTAGAGTGAGGAGCAGAGAGACAGGCTGCGGACGAGTGGAGAGCGAATCGAATCGGGCACGGTATAACCTCGGCCGTGTACGTGCTCGGCCTACGGGTCCAGTGCAGCGTGGCGCAATAGAGAGGCGCCTATTTCGCTGCGGTGTACGTCGGAGGTTGGAAAAAGAGCGAGGGAAAATTGCGCGGAAAATCCAGAGTCCATCCACGCGCGTTGAACCGCTGACGGATTCGGCCGTCAATCTTTCGTCGAGCGTCGTAAAGTAATCGCAGACGTTGCTTGCATCGTCGCGTAGTCGTCGTGAGCGTGCGGCGGAAGGTCTTGAAGACTCTCCGCGACTTTCTCATCCCGTTGAGCTTTCTCGGAGCGCGCTCCGTGAACGCACATACGTATATCTATATATCTGTCTTTGGAGGGTCGGGTTCACGCGCGCGTTTGTACTCATGAATGCAGAGGAAACGCACGAGCGTACGAACTATATAAATAGACGGAACCCCGGGGAACGCGAGTCGCATGAGTGTCGATGAGAAACCCACCTGCGTTCGGATTTCATCGTTCTCTGATCTCCGCAAGATCAGAGGCAGCCAACGGCGCAATTAGGAGGCCTTAATTCACCAGCGACTCTATACTTTGTATTGCACCGTAGCGATATTCCGCGACCGTAAACACTCACCGACCATTTCCTCGGTAAGTGACTCCGGCAAATATTCCAAAGCCTCATAAAAAGCTAATTCCGCACCGAAGTTTCTTACCTGCAACAGAGGAAACAAATAATACATGAATTAACATCCATATAATCATATATGCGTTAGATATAAGCAATTAGTTGTGCATGACGTTTTTGCGCCTCGACGATGCGTTTAATTGTCCAGTAGCCGCATTGGCAATTTCACCGGCCGCCAATGTAGATTCAAGATAATCCATGTGAGCTCCTCTATGGCGCATTAATATTTATAATTTTAACGCCTTTCGGCTGATGGATAAACGAATACAAATTCGCCGCTCCTCGTCGTGCTCCAGATATCATGCGCACGCTCGACTCACGTATGAGCGTTTGAGTGTATCATGGAATACCTGTAACTACATAAGCGTGGAGGTCAGCGCCCCGCTCTCGCGAATCAGCAATTTAATTAGCCCGATAAAATAATATACGAAGATAACGATCGCGCATTCGCTGGATTGTGTACACGAACAAATGTACCGGATCTAAGCGATGAAAGTATATTGCGAGCCACGAAATTTTCTCATATACTGTTTTATTGTTGTACCGTACGAATTCGTTAGGAAGAAAAATATATTGTTCACGCCTCGGCAAACGAAAGACAATTGGGCGTTTGTTTTTTTTTTTTTAACGTAGAGGAAAAGACGCTCGAGAGGCGCGTGAGATGCCGTGGAAGCGTGACAAGTCGCCCGAAGGACGCGCCTCGCTATAAATTACTCGGACGAGACGCCGAGCCGAGCGCGTCTTCCTAGCGGTGAGGGACCGAACGAATAACGAAGACGGCGAGAGCTTCCGGCGTGACGGGGATTCGCCGTTCCATGGCCGCCCCGAATTTCCTCCACCGAAAGCCACTTCGATTCGCTCGCGTCGCCACCTTTTTCCAGGCTGCGGAGGGAGAGCCCGACAACACGACAGCGACGAATTAAGTATGCAAGTGGATGCTATTGTTCGTTATCTAGTGTGTGAGGCTCAGAGTAGTCACGGTCAACGTAGGAAAGATAAAAAAATAAATAAAAAATAAAAAAATAAAAAGGAAAAGGAAAAAAGGGTGTCGGGGATTTGGAAAGGCGAGAAAGCAACGTGACGCGCACGTTGCGGCGCTGGCTTTTCTCGGTAGCGAACAGACGTGCTCGTAAAGTACTGTGGAGACCAGGGGGACGAGACTGTGGCGCAAAGGCGAGAGAAAGAGGGAACGAAAAGGAGAGAACGGAAGTACGCGGCTAAGGAGAGAGGGCCAACGGCCAGCGGCCGTGAAACAAAGGCGGGAGCCGCCAGCCCGTGTAATTGGACTTCGCGGAGTGCTCTCTTCTGTGGTTGTTCTTGTTTTTCGCAGCTCTTTTCCTCCTCTTTTTGTTCCTCCATTTTTTTCGTTTGTTTTGCTTTTCTAGCGTGCGATGAGAGGGGCTTGGTTCAGAGTGCAACGAGAGATTCATGACATCCAAGAATTTCCGCTAACATCCATCATTGATACTGTAAGGGCTGAATGCGAAAAATGAAAAGCAAAGCTTTCTGTGCTACAGTTTTTTGGAGGTTAAAATATATATTCGTGCTCCTCGTTGACGGAAAATAATAAAAATCATGAGTATTTATCACCCGAACGGATTTCGCGACGAGAAAAGTTGGGCTAAAATTTCGTTATAGAAACACATTTTACACGGAAAAGTGCAGTTTTTGGGTGAACTTCATTTTTACCTTGATTTTACGTCAACTAGTTTTAGCAGAGAGGAATATTAGCATGTTCGATTTTTAGCCATCTTAAATTATTTATTTTCCATAAAATAAACCATCTTTTTAGCTGTCGTCTTTAAATTACTCATAATATACCGCACTGCGAAATAATTACAATATATCTTTATTTGAATATTTCGCATTTCCGGGTACGAGTGTAATTTTTACCAAGAGAAAAATTAGAAATGCACGATCTAGAAATTCAGTATTTCCAAAAATTCATTTCAAAACTCCATTTTTTACTTCATCCGTCCATTAAATTCATCGAACTATGCATAAAAACGCATATCTGACATCGCAAGTACCTACCAAAACGAAAAACATCGAGAAAATAAAAAATTTCCCAAGCAAGTACTCCCATGCTTATCTTCGCATCGTCTCCAATCCCGTGATCTTTTCCGGAAATCTATCTCGTTAATGGTGACATTTAGAGTGTCACAGTGGCGTGTCACGTATACATTGTATCAAAGTGTTGAAAGTGTCTGGGTCGGTTGGTGTAAGCGTCGTAGAATGAGAGAGTGGAGGATCATCGGAGAGAGGAACTCGGTGGCTGAATATCACACAGAGCTAGTTGTAGTCCGTTTGTCCAGCCGGCGGCAAGGGGTCCTGATCGCAGAGACACTCCGACTCGGTTGAGCCTCGCCTCAGCCCACAATCCCAGCTCGTTGCTGCCAGAGAAGCATCTCCGAGTGGCCCTTCCCCCTCAACCCCCTCGCAACTGCTTCTTCGTCGCCGCTACTCTCGTGGCCTCTGTCTCGTGAGTTGCCGCTGCCGCTGCTGTTGCGTTTCCTCTCGCCCCTTCGTGTCCCCTCGCCGAACTACTCCTCTTCAACCCGACGACCCATAATTCCTTGCCCTCTGATGGCTGACACCCGCCGTATCTCACGAACGTAGATACGAGTACGATGTCTGCTCTGCCACGGGACAACACTACTACGACACATACATATAAGGAGTGAGCGAGCATATAGTATAGTTTGGAATAGCATGTGGTATATATCGCCATGCGGCTCGCATATATATGTACAATGAAGTAGCCATAGAACGTTAGTGTGATGGTTTATCGTGATGACCGTCTCCCAGAGAATTCCATGCGGCTACGCTACGACAGAGTGAGATAGAGAGAAAGAGAGAGAGAGAGAGAGAGATGTGACCCATTTCATTGATGACGAGGAGCATGACCTCCAGTGACAATACGAGAGAACTCAACGAGAGAATTGCCTCGTGTGTGTGTGTGTGCATGTAGTTGGGTAATACAAAAACGTGTGTTAACCTAATGAAAGAGGCTGATCAGTGCGGTATTTCGATGGTACGTTGTTCATCAAACGAATTTTGAGCACCACTGTCGAGAATCGAAAGTTGGAGCTCGCTGAGCCGTGTCGTTTGCGCGCCAACGAATCACATTCGGATTTCATTATTTTCAATTCGAGCACAGCGACCACTCGTCGAGGGGTTCAGTGATCCGGGTTCTCTACAACATTTCCGTCTCATTTCTATACAGCCTATTGTATTCTTCAGTTCTTTTATTTTTCTATGTATATATATATATATAAATGCAACGTGTTTTTTTTTCCTACTTTTTCCCGTTTATTTTATTTTTTCTCTTTTTTTTTTCGGAGCTGATTGAAACTCGTGGTTAATGATATATTGCCGTTCGCTGTATGTGCGTCCGTTTTTCATGTCACGGACGTGGAATCGGATTTCCCGTATCGTCGAGATCGACGACGCTTTTCGCGTTGAGCGCAGAGGCTGGTGGACGTTGCCGCTCTCGCGTGTACATCGAAAACGCCGGACTTCCACCGTGAGTAGAGCGGCTCTGGAGGTACCGTAGACGTCCGGCTGTGTTGCTCGGGGGTGGAGGGTGCGGTATAACTCGCACCACCGTTGAGAACGACGTCTATAGAGGAATCCGGCTGTAGTAGCGAACTCTCTGCGGGGAATAGCTCGCGCGAGCGAGCGCGAACTAACGGAGGAAACGTTGGAGGTTGGCGGAGAACGTGAAGCTATATTCCTACCAAGTTTCGCTCGAGAGCTTGACGGGGGTGGCAACGTGAGTGAGCGAGAGAGAAAGAGAGAGCGAGAGAGAGAGAGAGAGAGGAGCTGAGACTAAGGGTGGCTACTAGCGTGCTACGGAGCTGCGCGGGGAGTGGTGGGACTTGGGGGGTGAAAGGAGGGTCTACCCGGGAAGCGAGAGGGACGAGAGTGGTACGGGGGGTGAACGGGCGAACGGGGAGGGTGAAACTGGTCGACGGTTCACGTTGCCGTTGCTGCTGCTGCTGCGTTGCTGCTACCGATGGTAGTTCGCGCGGCACCGAGGGTGGTTAAGGGGGTGCGCGCGCGAGGGGATGAGCCCCCGGAGTTGGAGCGATGGCAGAGTATTGATTTAGTGGGTTTCACCGTCTCCTTCTATTTGTCTCCTCGCCTCCTCCTCGTTCTACATCTCTCGCGCGAGAACCTCGCTCTTCTCCTCGACAACCGAGATGTACGTGGAGCCGCGCGCGCGCCACCTTTACACTGATGCTCACGACGACTATTGCAGTGGGGATAAGATGAAGATTTTTCGACGCCGCTTAGACACCGCCGCGAGAAATTGGGCTTCTTGTCGTAAGAGTGTATGAAGAGGGATTTGCAACATAGTTTTGCGTTTTGGTGACGACCATTCACGAGTTTCTGGACGAGGGACGCAGGGTCGAGAAGATCGAGTAGATTTTAACGGACCGCGTTGGTTAAGTTTTTGACAACTAAATTTATTTTTCGTTTTGGGTCGGCTTGGATAATGCCAAACGGAGAATGAATTCATTTTCTATATACGACAGCTATTTTTGACGACACATTTTGCAGTAATTATCCAAAAATACTGAAAAGGTGATCAACTTTTTTTCGACTTTCATTTCCCTGGATGAAAATCCATTGATATGTTCATTCTTGACTTTATTAAGTAGCAGTGACTAATTGTCAATTCTATTATCTCGAAATTATAAATAACATCAGTAATTATAGGAATAACAAAAATATTGATATAATAATAATCACGACGGTAAATAAACAGTCGTCACTCATAAGTCGTCAACTCCACCGCAATCTTGTTGAGTCTATATTTTTTCCCCGGCTACAGGAACGCGTCAATAAAACAACAACACCAAAACGTCGCCACACCGTACCCCGAAATAAGTCCGGTCATAATTTATGCGCATGCGATGATCGCACACAAAATAATCCGCTGCGTGACTGGTCTGCCTGTCGTCGTAATTCTCTAGCCGCGCGAAAGAATTCCGAATAAGACACAAGGTCAAACGAAATGGAAAGCGTGCTAAACAAAGATCGGTCGGCTTGGGGCTCGGGCTCTATTGATTGATCAGGTGGTACCGATCGAATTTCGTGAGCGTGACGTTACTTTTACGAAGTCAGCGAAAGATAACACATTTTTAGCGAAGGTTACCGATTATACTGAGCGCATAATGTGCTCCAAAAATTCTAATAAAAGCATCAAAATGTATTTATTGACCCAGACACAAGAAGAAATAGAATAATCGCATCGACAATAACAATTTGATGCCCGGAGTCCTTCAGCCTGTTAATATCAACATGTTAATATGTCGAGCACCAAAAATTCTATTAAAGTGCACGTGCGTAACACGGAAATTGACAATGCGTTTTTGCTCGGCTCTCGACGATAATTAATCACGTTTCACTTATTGCACATCCTCGAAAACGTTTAGGGGAGAAGCGAGCCGCGCAAAGGGACCCAACAGAACGGCTAAGATACAATCTCTATATAGTTAAGAGGTGTTTACAACTCCGACAGTGAATCTGTGGGTAAGTGGGAGAGAAGATGGCAGTAAATATTCCCCGAGACCTACAGCACTTCGTGCAGCGCTCTCTACCGCTGCTCCCATCCTTTCTACCCTCTCTCTCTCTCTCTCTCTCTCGTCTCTCCCAACGCTCCGCCGCCACCATCACCACCAACCACTACCACAGAGCCTCCCACGCGCTCTACCACCCTGACCCGCCGCCAACTGGGGCACTCGTCGGCTCGCGGAATTCCAATTTACCCTCTTCTCGATGTGCCCTCACTCTCCGCCCTTCTCTCTTTCCACCTTCTCCTCTCGATCGCTTGTCACACTTGAAAATGAAAACAATCGATTCATTGCACTCAATTTCCTACCCTCCTATTCTACGCCCTACCCTTGTTTTCCTTTGCATATCTGCAAAGCAGTTCGCAGAACTCGCATTATGTAATCCGCCCCTTACATTGTCAGCACCCTATGACCAAGCGATTTTGAATTACATTTTTTGCAGATGCTGTAACATCGTTGTTTGTTGAGCAATTGAAATTCGGCGGCGTTCGCGCATTTTATGTGATTGTGGGATGCATGTAAAAAGGTTTTTTTTTTATGTGCTGTTTTTGAAAATGGTAGACAATTTTTGTGGGTTCACATGAAGAAGAAGTTTGTGATTTTTTGGGGAAATTATGTGGGAATAGCGGGAAATTTTTGAAATCATTTTTAACGAATTTGTTGATTGTGATAAAAGGCACTTTTTTGCAAAGCTGGGAAGGAATGGACAAAATTAGGATTTTTTTAATTGCTATTTTTCATGTTCAATTAGGATAAGTTTTATTGAGGCTTGTTATTGTTTTTTTTTTGTTGTTTTGATAAGTAAATTTTGATTGAACTGATAAAACTACTTGATCAGAATTGCAATAATAGAATAATGTCTCGGTAATAAGTTTATTTAGATTATCGTCGAAGGGGTCAAGTGCAATTTTCCTCGACAGTTGTGTTTTTCATTACGCCACATAATTCAGCTGGCTCCACTTTGAGGTTGGCGGCTAGACCGACTACGAAAAGGCATAAATGCGGAAGTGGAGAGGGTGCTAACGCCAAAAGCGAAGTTTCCGGGTCTCCAGAAATGGGTTCGTGAAGTGCTCGCCGCGCTCTGGAGAACGCAATTTACTAATGGCGCCCGACGGCAAAGATCGTAGAAACTATCCCCTCGACTATGCCGTAACTCGCCTCTCGTCCCCAGAAACAGAGGGAAAAGTCGAATTCTGGGGGACAAAGATTAGTCCAAGAAACAGCAGGGCTGAAGTTGTTGAAACAGAAACGACCCTTAATTTTCGGGGAAAAGTTTCGAAGAAAAAGAAATTCTCTTGGAGCCAGACTTTTCGACTGATGAATCGAAACGATTGAAATAGCAGCCTGATAAAATTACTTGGAGCATTGGGGACAAGGAATACAACAATACAGACCAAAGTTAATTCAGCGAAATTGATAAATATATTTATCTCTTCATTCTGTGTACTAAAAAAAATTAGCAGATCAACTACAGATTTATGAAGAGTGAATTAATCCGAGAGACAATTTGCAAATTTTTAACACTTAAAAAAATATGCCAGTTCAAACTGCAACGCTATATCATACAAATTAGTGAAAATCAATAGAGATCTTCAATCGATACTAATTAATGTAATTTAAAAAATGTTTATTACCTAAGAAAAAATATTTTCATCAATCCGCAAATAGATTTCTATTAAAAAAAACAAACAAACAAACAAAGCATTTCATGCACATATAGTTGTTATGCTTCAAAAATCTTTTTACTATTTTTTTTTCGTTCAGGTGTGTGCGACCATTTGCCATATAAGTTAAGAACAATGGAATTGAAGCGGCATTGTGTTACACGCTTCTTAGATCCGTCGGGAGACACAATGAAAGCGTGGCAGGGTGAGAGCGATATCTGCTGAAGAAATGTGGGAGTCGTGAAGCGCCACGGAATCGGCGCAGCTGCCGGATTCCCTTGGGCAACGTGAAGCGGGAGAACGGTTGCGCCCGCGCGCCCGATATCGGTGTGCGTCGTGCACTCCGCTTCGATCTGTGAAGAGGGGTGAGAATACGTCGCTGACGGCACGGCGAGCACCGCCGATACGAGTAAGTGTATATAGTATGCCGAAGCCACTGCCACCGCGCGGACTGCGTTGCTGAAAATGAAAGAGCAGCCTGCTCGATGGGCGATAATTCATTCTTGAACCGAACCAGTCAGCCGGCTGAATTCAGTGTCCCTATCTCGCTCGCACAGCAGCGATATCGTTGAAGATATTAGGAAGGATATTTTTCGAGCACGAAGATAAGAACACCCGGCAGTAATTGGCCAAAATCGCAAGATAATTATTTTAATTACACCTCAAACTACATTTTAGCGGCAGATAATGCACCCTTGATTCCGATCGATAAACAGCTTTTCGACCGCGCATTGAAATTTTTCATAATTACTATACAAAATCGCTGAAATTCAATTTTTATTAATTTTGCGAAAAGTTAATACTATTTTATAGCTACGACAATTATGCAAAAATGAACGGGTTGACTTACATGTGGCACCTTATGATAATTGATTATGGACTTTGCTTTCAGTATTAAATTTCACTGACTCGACTTTCTAAACCTTGGAAAATCTATTCTAAACATAAAGCTCCTAACTCAAATCCAAAAAACAGGGTTTTTTGGAAATGTACCGTAAAATTTAACGGGTTTTTTCATAGAATGACTTATATAAGTATAGAATCCCATCCAAAAGGAGGCCGAAAAAGTTCTGTCGTTGGGAGAAGAAAGTTTGTTGGACAAAACGGAATTTTATGCAATTTGATATTGTTGCATGCTTGACGTTGAGACTTTTCCGATTTTCGTTATATATTTATATAGTTGATATTGAAATACTTTAAAAAGCTAAAAATATGAAAAATGTCAAGAATATCGTTTTGTACGCAGATTTTACATTTTTATTTTTTCCGCGCCATATGGATGAGGGCAGAAACGAAAAAAAAGAGGGTTTTTCCGTCGCGCGGTGCGAACAAAAAGTGAAACTCTACGGGAAGTCCTTTCATTGTCGGGTACCGTGAGTTTTTCCGACTTGCGAAGGAAAATAGGGAGAACGTGAGGTCGCAGGCTATGGCTTCATGGTCGCGACCCTCGGGACGCCGCAGTCACGAGACTTTCACTCCCATAAAAATATAAAGTTCACTTTCTTTTTCCTCGTCGCCTTAGCACCAAGAAACTAGCCTGACTTTGCGCGTTTACGTAAATCGGGAGCCCTAAATCTTCACCCCCGCCACCTACACAACACCGTCGAGCGTATTATTCAGGGGGAGGATGAGAATGAAAGTTATGAAAAAAATTGCGTGATACAGGAGTAATGGCTTTATTACCTGGCACGCTTTAGCGACCAAGCGATGTTTTGAGGGGAGAAACGAGGTTAAGAATCATGAATTTTATTATTACAACCTAAATATGCAGGTCTTTGAGTTATTGAGTGAAAGAAAAAATGTTGAACTGCAAAAAAATGTAATAAACACCAACAGCGGGAAATTATAATTATTTCAAAACTTCATTGATTAATTTATCGTCTATTGATTGTTACCAATAGAAACTAATCTTCTATTCTTCACTCAATGAACAAAAAAATATTTTATGTCAAAATAGATCATCAGATAATTTGTATTTGTGAAATGTACTGTAATTAAACCGATTTCACCGATATTCTTAACAAATAGAAGTAATATATTACATTATAATTATCAGCAATCGGCAATGGAACAAATTTCAAGTATCGAATAAACAATCTTAATTACTTTATTACTGAATTTCATTTTCGAAGCAACTTCTCAAATTATTTCATTCGCAATAATGCATTCAATTGTTATTATCTTCATTCATACGGAAATAAACATTAAATTGAAAAAAATCATTATTGCTTTATTGCACTGTGAAGTTCAACCCCGTGAAATGAATGGGCATTCGGGCACCATTCAATTTACTATAATGGACACCCCTGGTACAATTTGAAAAAATTCTACGACTGACTGTACCCGAGAGAACCTCCCCTTTTCGGGGGCTGCGGGGGGAGGAGGGGTAAGTACAAGGAACCGTTCGGGCTGCGAGCATTTGTACAGCCGAGGGAAGAGGGCGGGGGCATTGAGAATGAAACGAAAAGGGAGATTTAGACGTCATCCACTGTTCGCTCGTTCCCACCCCTTCCCCGAACCCCGGAGTCATCCCCACCCCGTCAGATCTCGTGCCGACGGCCTCTTCGATGATAGACGCGGTTAACGTCACGTGTCGGCTACCTCAAAAGTCCTCCGAGTGATTTCTTACTAGCGGCACGACTTCTGAACGCAACATCCACCCTGAAGAACACCTTCATCGCCTGAAATCCTGACGGAGTACGTATATAATTTCTCACAAAAAAAAAAAAACTCGCCCCCTTACAACTGGATGCATTCATCCTTCTCCCAGATTTCGACTTAATTATTTTCTCACTCTATCAAAAACGTCACAATTGAACATTAGAAAAAAATCGTCACACGATTTCCAAATACCACATGAAAAAAAAAACGCAGCTAAATGCATTTTATTATTCCAAAAATATATGAAGTAAATTATTTCGTGCCTCGACGGAAAAATGTCCCGTTGTACGTTCCACAGAAATTTCATTCCCCCGGCAAACTTCACTTTCATCCTCGAGCCAGCATTCCAATGATTTATTACTCGTGACGCAAATTCCGAAGGCAACATCCAAAGTAGACACGCGCAGCTGAATGAATATACTTTTGTCACAGATGCCGAGCCGAATTATTTTGTCACTCGATCAAAAGTGTCCGAATTTCGCAATAACATCAGCGAGAGAAATTTCTTCCCTCGGCGAACTTTCTTCGCCCTCCCGCGACATTAACGTTTGAGGGGCGGAGTGAAAGATGGTTGATGAGAGGAGACTCTCGGGTGGCCGAGAGCGGAGAGACGAGCCGCCGGTGGATATTTCGAAGACGGTTCGCTACGCGTATCCGCCTCGGCTTACTTTATACACGTACGAGGGGGGCGCCCTAAATTTTCGACGCGGGATTAGCTCATCCAATCAGGCAAAACATTGGAAGGGCGGGCTTAATTAAAATCCTCTTGGTTGTAGCAATAGTCTCCGTCGTCGCGAGAGACTTACCATAAGACGTTCACCGTCGCGAGCTCGCCCAGATGCCCCGCGCGTATATATCTATAATACGAAGCCGCCGCCGCTGCTCCCGAGCGCCGAAGAAGAATAAGAAAGAAGACCTTAAGTCCTCCCGTCTGCGCGGGTGAGCGATTGTATTGAATCTCTTTCCTTTTCTCGCCTCGACACGCGCTAAACGAAGATTTATGTCGCCGATGAAACTCCCGTCGATGATCCAGGGGAACAATTAGCGACGGGCCAAGAAGAAACATGTCGTGACTCCGGTCAAATAATTTATCTTCAGCTTTCCGAAAATATATACAACCGCGCGGAGATTCGCGTGATTAACGTGAATAGAGCGAATGAGATGGAGAAAGAATAAGAGAAGTGAGAGCGAGAGAGAGAGAGAGGAAAAGCCGACAAACGTGAACAATGTCAACAGGCATAGAACCAAAGGGGGGAGGGGGGAGATGAATTTGCATATCGTTTGCTATTCAAATAGCCGGCAGAATCCGCTCTTCTGATTCTCAATGAGGGAAACTGTACAGACTGTGGACGATTTGACCTATCCTTTGGTCGTGAGGCTGCTACGTGTGTTCACGGATAGAAGCGAAGAGTGCGTCAACGTGTGTGATCGACGATAAATAATCGTTACCTCGTGGAACGAGCGAGAGAGCGAGTGTATTGTAAGTCTGTGGCGATGCCGCGTCATTAATAAGCGGAGAGGATGATGACAACATCGTGGGTGCGGTTAATTATAGTAATCGTGATCTCCGCACTAGTATACAATTGGATTTTATAACGGTATCGCACGAGAGTATCATCGCCGCCAGGAGTCGAATGCATTGCGAGGCGCAATGAAATATCCCACGTCCTTGAAAATATTTACTTTCATTATCTTGCCAGAATAATTGTAGGCCCGTCGATAGTTCGATTAATCAAAGGACCCCATTTTGCGTGCACGCACATCGATATACGTGACAGCGATCCTCAGTTCCGATTATTCTTACAGAATTCACAATCAACAAGCCCAACCTGCGAAATGCTCTTCGATCACGACGGAAAATTCGCGTCGGCGAGTAACCCGAAGCGCGGGAAAGTTCACGGATTGTGTGATGCGCGAATAAAAATACGGAATCGTCGGCCGGATTATCGGCGCTAAATCCTGGGATGGATGGGAGTGTCCGTCGGAGAGTCGCTGGCCTATCGGCAAATCGCGCGTAAGTGGAACTATAAATCCCAATCCCTTCACGTTCTCCAGCCTATATTTACTCTATTATGCATCCACGTCCCGACAGTACGTATGGATGATCCTCTTTTTACCTTTTTCCTTTTGTTTCTTTCCACTTGTTTGCCTCCCTTTTTTATTTCCAATAATTTTCATATTCTTTTTGTATTACGAGATAGAGGTCCGTTTAAGTTTAACGGGGAATAATCGTGGAGGAGATGCCGGGTCGCGATACCGAGGTCCATAAATCGTTGAGCAACCGGCGAGAGGGTATAACAGCCCGGCGAGAAGGAGCTTCTCGTTCACCGACGCTGGCGCGAGGGACACGCGCTCCTAGGTCAGTGCCAGCAAGAGAGAGAGAGAGAGAGAGAGAGAGAGAGAGAGAGAGAGAGAAATATATATAACCAACTGGTGTGCGAGCATCAGCAACAGCACCAGCATCTCCGAAGAGGAATCCCGGCATTCCCGCCATGAGGTACAGAAGGTTGTGCGGAACAGCCGCGCTACGACATTGCGAAACGACCGCACAGGAGAGACAGCGTTGCTCGAGGGTTGTGACTTCTACAACCGCCCATATAACCGGCTGGAGTAAGCGAGGCTATACCAGCAGCGCGAACCGGATGTGTTGCACGAGAGAGAACCACGCCATCTCTCGTACGTCACCGGCAACCACCAGATTCCGCGTCTGGTTTCGCCGAAATTTCGGTAGAGGGCTCGGAGCGACGGCGCCATCGTCGCCGGGAAATTCGTGAAACATCAAGCGCGCCATCCCTCTGCGTTTCGCTTCCACCCCCGGATCGAAACCCTCGGTCGGTTCTTATCCTACAATTTTCCGGCGCGGCTTTCCTGCTTTTCCAACGGAGAACGCAACGCGGCCAGTGCGAGTGTTTCCGTTGAAAGTCGTTGGAACTGATGGTGCGAGGTTCCGGAGAAATTTCACCCTTAAGACAGAACGGTATTGCTCGCTTGAAGATCTGTTACGCGAGGCTTTATTATCGAAACAAGTTTACCGTTGCCGGGAGCGATGCGTGTGCCGTTACGGTGCATTCGCGCGCTTCGTCAATTACATTCCGCGTGCTCTCCTCCGGCCGCGCGCGCGCGCGCGATACAAATCATTCTTGCGTATGTGGTGTACAGGCGTTCGCGCGGTTCTCCGCCGCTTTAACGTTGTTACCAATTAGCATTGCGAGCCTCGGGGGTGGCCTGCTAACGCGCGCGGCAAACTCGACCGGAAAAAGTGTATTGAAAAAAAAAAAAAAAAGCGCCATGCCCAAGAACTTCATGCCCACGATGGGTGCGGGTAATTGAAATAGCCAATGAATAGCCACGCTCCTGCAATGTCCAGCGCAGCGACATTAGTCAACGTCGATTCCAACGATCGATCAGGAAAAATATTTTATAGGGAAATTATGAACGTGGAATTGAAAATTTATCTACGCCGCAGATTGATTGGAAAAGCTGTTGACGCTGCCCCGGCAAGAGGTGTCATTAAATACCTTCACTATTTTTTTCCTATTGATATTTATGAGTCAATGAGTTTCGTAATAACATCGTGCAGCGGTTATAAAAAATGTTGATGTTCCGATTAAAAAAAAAAACGATTTCGATCAAATTTCACGAACAATTGTGGGAAATAATTGGAAATACGATGCTTAAGAAAATTCGGTTCATTGAATATCAATTTTCCGTAAAACAATTTTAATTACCTTCTTTGTAAAACTCGTCAAAAACGTTGATTCGATAATTATAAGAGGAATTCTATGAGATTGAATAATGCTTATATTTGCAACATTGTGAGTTAACGAATGCAGGATTTCCTGGAAAGGATCTAATAAATTATTCAAAAATATTGCAATCATTTTTATATCAAGCTGAGATAATTGCTACAAAGTAATAACTATCGGGTTAGTTATCCGATGAACGATTACGACGAAAATGATGGATTGCAACCCTGGAAGAGCGTAAATGCGGGGTTTCCTGAGTACGCGAGCAGCAGAGGCTAGTCGAGGTCCCCGCGGGCCATCAACGCTCACCTTTTCCGCGTTCGCGAGGCGCGTGGCTCTGCTTATCAATCGTTTCGATCGACCTACCTTCGCTCTCGTAATACCAATCAGCCTGGATGAGCATCCAGTAGGCACATACTATTAATCGCGAGGCATATAGATGAGGAAATAAGTTGAGCGAGCGCAGTGCGTCCTGAAACAGCTTGAACGCAGCGGGAACGCGGCGATCCAACACCGGGAGTGCGTTTGGGTGGTCCCGAAGCTCGCGAAACGGCGAGCAAGGTGCCAAGGTCTATTATTACACGGCTACGCGGCACGTGAAGGCACGTCTCGCCGTATACCCGCTTTCGCACTCTTCGACACTTCTTTTGTTTTCATTTTTGCTTGCCTAGTAACGAGCGATTAAATTGCGACGATAGGTGCGGAATATTAATACGAAAGATATAACGTCTGCGAATGGCCGAGGTGGAAAAATGTTCAACGTGGTCGAAAATAATGAGGCAGTGTCTTTGTGTACATTGCGACAATTATTTTCGTGTGTCTCGTGCGTCGAAAAAAAAAAAAAAAAACAAAAAAAAAAGAAAACAAAAATTTGTCCCTCGATGACAACGTTGAATTACGATTGCCCACAGAAATGGGATAATAAAAAAGGAGCGGAGGGGGAGATAACGTCGTTACGATGTGGGCCGGATAGTCGAATGCCAATTAGACTCGGGCTTATGTACGGACGAGGACCTAACTGTTTTATCAACGTTCTCTCCACATCCGCACATACAGGACGTGGACGAGGCGAGATTTTTATCTCACAACGACACGCTGTTATATTACCGAGATGTACTCACATCGTTGATCTCGAACTATCTCACGGGTTTTCGAATGCCTGGATATATCACCTAATTCTACGTATTTCGTGCGGAATTTTTTAATAACCGGTTGCATAATTATTTTGTGAACAAATATTTCAGAATCAACGTCATCGCTTTTGCATTATCACTGTAATTATCTGGTCCAGTTTGGCTAATGTAATTTTTATTCATTTAACTGTTTAATTATGAACGTAATACATTTATGGAAAAGAAAATTAATTATTCCATTTATAAATAAGAATCGGTAATCATTACAACATTTACCGCAACAATTTAACTTACTAAATTGTTTCCATAAAAATTGAGGCACACAAGACACGCCTTTCTGCATTACCTAGTGGATATTCGTTTAATTTTACAGTTCATAGTTAGCGCATTAATTTTTTTCTTGTGACAGGATGAAAAAAAAAATAATAATAGAGAAAGATTTTGGAGGTAATCTTGGAGATAAATGGACGATTAAAAATTATAATAGTCGTATGGCGTTATAGGTGGATTCCGAATACGCTCGAGTAATGGAGGACCTCGAGAGATCTCGGTTCGGTCGTGCCAGAGGCGTAAAAGGGGAACCCGTAGCGGCCGCCTCATCATCCGTCAACTGTCAGACGTCCGGCCAATCCGGCACGCTGAAATAAGGAGCCGAGGGTAGAGGAGAGCGCGGTTGTTCCGCGGCTCGAATCAGCCACCCACGGCCCGAAAGGCAAATTACTAAACCTAACTTAGTTTCTTCGAGCGTGGCGGCTCGAGCAGCGCTGCGTTCCTATGCGCGGACCTCCGGCGTCCACACATCGCACACCACGCAACAAAACCTCACGCAAAATGCTCGACTAGTGAGAAAAAAATGAAATTTCACAGAGCGGCAAATGATGAAGAATGCGGGCTGCTTGATTTACCGACAGCCGCAGGCGAGTCAAAGAGAATGGGAGAATAGTACAGCGGAATCCAGAATAAAATTAAGAAAATCCGACTTTCGTCCACGTTGCCCTTTTGTTTTATACGCGATATACATATATATATATTCGTTACAACTGCTATTTATAAGCCTCGGGGTTTAGAGCAAGAAATGGCTATAGATTCGTTGAAACGGGAGACCCGGAGCTCGAGTGCACCTCACATTGCTTCACCTGACAGGTGGCCGTATATTTCGGGAGATCGGTATTCTCAATCTCGTTCACCGAGGTATCGTGGAAACTGAGACACGAGCGATCGTTTCTCTCGCAGAGTCAGAGCGAATTCTCGGCAACGTAAATTGTGTGCGCACGCGCGGTCGCGCACGCGAAACCGGCTACCGATCTCGGCTCGCGCGCGCGTGCTGCCAACTAAATCGCGGTTGCCGCATGAGCTGCTGTATTTGCGTATAAACCGAGCGATAAACAGAGAGATACCGATTCGTGTTGTCGCACAACACGAGCGCTCGACCGCTCAACGACTCGATTTAACATTCAAACGAGATGAGATTGGAATAATTGCTGGCTGTGCGACAGCATCGTCATTGATTGCGTCGATCAATTGAATTTCCTTGAGACGTAAATAATGCTATGCACCTTCTTACCGATATCGATGGAAAAGTCCGGACTGTAATCAGAGCGCTGTTGTTCACCGGTGGATAAAATAAATTGAACGATGTGCCACGCGAGCAAGCGGATGAACGATCCGATCGACTCCTGGCGAACGATCCTTTCGCGTGGACCTTTCACGTGCTTCGACTTCGATTCCACCGCCGAGATCAATCGATCGCTATCCTCGCGGATCCCTCCGGCTTCGCCGCGGAAGGTCGATCTCGCTGCGATCGGCGAAGCACCGCGCCGCCAGATCGTGCCAATTCTCCGGGAGATTACGAAAGACACGAATCACGATTCGATCCTATCTGGTAACCGATACACATGTGAAGTCTCACGAAATAGAGAGTCTCCTGGCGCAACGTTCAAACAAAAGCATGCCCACCGATCCGTGCGGTATAGATGAGAGAGAAAAATCTTCGAGCGTCACACTGTCACTGTAATTGATTGTCCGATCGATTTATGCCTCGTTCCCGTTTCACTTTATATCGCCGATTCATTATATCGCCGGCTTTCAATGATACAATGTTTCCTGTCGAACTTCCAGTTTTGCCGGCGAAACGCCGAACGATCGTCAAATGTCACACGAACTTTTACACGTTCTGCAAATCGATTATCATTTCTCGCAACCCTCCGATCCGAATTGACACACTGTTCGACATTATCAAGCGAAACAACGAAATATTTCGAATTCCTTGATATTCTTTAACTGTTATACAGTATGGGATCACTGAGATTAGTTAAAAAAGTTAAGAAAGTGACAACTACTCGTTTAGATTTGACGTTTATCATCACATTGTTGGTATTGCCGATATTGAATCACCGCAGGAGGATCGGTTACCGAAAACACATGCTGATAGGGAAAGGTACGACGAGGAATTGAAAAAGGTCCGGACCCCCTGTCGACCGCGAGTATATTTCGGGTCGGTGCCGCGCGCAACTATAAGGTAACGGAACGAGACGCGCGGAAACACTGCTGCGGGGTTATGAAGTGCGATGTTGATACGATAGCGCGTCGAGGTGAAGGAAGCAAGCAGCGAGGCACCAGCAGCAGGAGCAGTGGCGGCCGCGCGGGAAATACACAGCACATGGACGTGCACGCAGCACAAAACGCTCACATCAGCTCGGCAGCAGCAGCACGAAGCGGTGGGTCTCGGTTTGCTGATATAGTGTATACACGTAGGAGGATCGAGTGAGTGAGTGAGTGAGGGAGCGCGACCAAGAGAGGAAATGATAGAGGAGGATGAAAGGAGAGATAGAAAGGAAGGAAGGAGAGAAGGGATGAGAGGGATAGGAGGTTTGCGAGCAAGGGAAGGAAAGCTTGTATGAGGGAGCGAGAAATATATGTACTACACACCGTGTTCCAGGGTTGTACGCCTTTCTACGGGGTGAACACACAAATGGATCGCCCCGAGCGTCCGAACACGTGACTAACGCACTAATACTCTGATCTACTCGACGGTGTGTGTGCGTGTGTGCACATCAGTGGGTCTCTGCATTTAGACTTATGAGTCCTGACTCCATGAGAGCCTCGGGACTTCACGCTGGTGATCACATATCTCTCGCAAAGGACTTGCCTCGAGCATGTATCGGAAGTGAAGGTAAGCTGAAACTTGTACCGAACCCTCATGAATTGCATCATTAGGTCTTTTGTTTTCTTCCTTGCGCGATCGCGCAGCTAGTTTTGTTTTCTAGATGAGTGTCCGAATTGCGCAGCATAAGCAAGGGCTGGAGAACAGAGCTTTGGTATTTTGGAATATTTTGGAAGGTACGTGGACCTCATGAGGAAATTGGACTAGTCATTGTTGGGGTTTCTGACTAGTTCAGAACTCGTTTTGTTTGCATATAAGGACAAGGCCTTGTTTCGGGCCTGCCTTGGAATTGAAGTTCAGCTGGAACTCGGACTTGACTCTCCAGAATTATGGCATTAGGTATTTTGTGTACTTTTTTTCCGACTTTTTTCTTGATCTTCTTTTCTATTGACGTCCGCATTGTGCAACATTAACGGTAGCAGCGAATGTGGAGGCGGAATGAATGCCGTATCTACCTTGGAATATTTTAGACGACAGCAAGCCTCACAAAGGCATTCGATTTATCTATTATCGTTCATTGGCTCCTTCAAAACTCGTTGTGATTACATACAGGACATTGCAAGAACTTGTCTGAGACACGCAGTGGAAGTAAAGGTAAACTGGAACTCGAACAACACCGTCCTTAGTTTATTAGGTATTTCTTCGTGCGTTTCTGATACAAGATGTTGCGTAACACGTTTTGGCTTTTTTTTTCTAGTGGCCCAAATTGTGCAGGATCGTTGTGCGCCATTGAAGAACAAGTGCGCAATCGAAAACAAGGTTTCTGACTCATCCTGCAATCTTGAAGAAGATTTTCAGCTGCAATGTGACCTCGACCTACCAATTATCATTCCCCAGCCCATCGAAGCTCATTTTGGCTGCAAATGGGACATTTTAATGACTTGCCTCTTCAGGCCAATATTGTAAGTAAAGGTAACCTTGAACTTGCACGAAAGTGTCCTGAATTACTTTGTGAAGTTTTTGTATACATTTATTCATTTAATTGATCAAGTCATCCTTTTTTTTTTTTTCCGGTGCGTGTCCGAATTTTGTAGGATGGATGAGGGCTGGTAAGGAGGAAGCGTGAAGGCGGAAAGCAGGTTTCACTGACCCTCGGGTATTCCGGAGGGTTTTCCACCCCACGAGGGACTCGAACTGCCCATTACCGTTCCCTGGCCGAAACTCATTTTGGTTGCACACAAAACGAAGCGTGTCCATTCCTGGACTCGGTGACCCGGCAAGGTGCTACTCTGCGAGCGCTGACGCAGTAACGGAGACTAAGAGAACCAAGCTCGAGGATCGGTAATTACTTCGGTAGCGGGAAATGCTTTTAGCGTAAAACAGACCACCGCAACCTCAGAACCAACACCAATCTCGCTAGCCAACGACGGAGAGAAGGGTCGAATAAAACAGGGGTAGAGAAAACCGCCAGTATTGGAGTTAATTGATTTCGAGAGTTTCTTTCTTGGAGGTGATTTGAGATATTTTTGATATTGGGATTTTTTGGATGAAAATCGAGAATTAAAACATCTCCCAGCACAGCCCAAAAGTCAAATTTAAGTAAATTAAGTAAATTAAGTAAGAAATTAGAGTAACGACAGAAGTAGTAGATTATTTACAAACTGAATATTCAATTCAAGGAATCTGTGGTCACAACATTTTTTTTTTTCCAGGTAATTTCAAGGAAAATTGCAATGAAGTTGAAACCTTCATTTGACATTGACAAAAGCAAGGAAACATGTGACAAGAAGTAGCGAATGCAGCTTATAAAAAAGTTGAAGCAATCAATGTTTATGGATTTCCATGTTCCACACGTGGAAAATATCTAGTCCACAACATGATGCTTCAATGTCAAAAGTCGAACCAGAAAGAGCAAAAGAATTCACCTGGCACGTAAAAAAATCGCGATTTCTACTTCCTGAAAAACACGATGAAGTTAAAAACCATACACCTTCATTTGACATTAACAAAAGCAGGAAAACATGTGACAAGAAGTAGCGAATGCAGCTTATGAAAAAGTTGAAGCAATCAATGTTTATGGATTTCCATGTCTCGCACGTGGGAAGTATCCGGGCCCGCAACATGGTGTTTCGATGTGAAGAGTCGAAGCAGAAAGAGCGAAAGAGTTGAGCTGGCACGTAAAATCGCCCAGTCGGTAGTAGCAATTACGTATCGCGTGATTTGTGGCCGTAACTCGTCGCGACGGCGGCGTCGTGACGCTCCTGGTCCGCATGGTCCCGTGCAGGTGGCCACGGCACGAAGTCATACATAGTACATTTAATACCTACTACTACAACTTCACTGCTATTGCTATGTGTGCTCTCTCGCTCCTTTCGCCCGGTGCGCTCCTCGGCCTCGGCGTTTTTGGGAATATAACGGAATATTATTTCGGGATATGGAGGATAGTGTAGACATCACGTATAACGGAATATTATTGCTCCTACAGCGCGAGGTACGATAGGTGAAAGAGCTCGCGCGTGTTCCAGAATATCGTACGGCTGCCTCTCGTTGGCACAGAAAAAGTAAAGAGAAAGAAGACGCAGTTTATAGAACCTCCCCACAGTGAGACGTGAAGGACGATACCGAAACGATAGCTATCACGTCGCCTTCGATCTCCTGTTACCTAATTTACAAGCCTCCCAACCGTAAAAACATATTCCAGCTATTGAGACATTGAAGTTAGCACGCGGTAATTAAAACGGTCGATTAAAAGATCACCAAAAAAATAAAAAATTAACCCTTGAACTGCACAAATGGAGACTCACGACCTCGGCATTTACACCATGTTGTATTTTCGAAAGGCGTTTCTCTGTCGTGTCGGTAATGGTCTCAAAAAATATTTTATTGCTCAAATTTAATACTAAATCCTCACGGAGAAACTGTGATATATATATATATATATATTTTTTTTTTACAGTTCCAGGATATTCATAGTTATCCAAGCGAACGACTGACGTTATTCCAGATGATCATGATTCCAGAATTTGTAATAATTTTCATGACACTTTACTTGCAGATAAAGTGGTCATTTCATACGCAAAAAGGTTTTAAATTGTGTGCTTAAGTATATAACCAAATTTTCTTTTCAATTTCGAGCATACGTGTGAAATTTAACAAAAAAAAATGTTCATATTATTTAACAAAAGATAAAATTTTTCCCTTAAATCAATCTCAAATAAACTTAATCAATAATATGCTGACATCAGGAAAATATTAATGAATTTACTCGTGTCGTGGGCTACCGGTCAATTATCAGAAAGGACATTAAAAACAAAAAACTGGCTTTCAGATCCGCTGCACAGTGACAAAGTCTGTTTATTCAAATGAGCTTTCGTCACCGGGCGAATGATGTAGCGCGGAGGTAAGCACCGTTGTCGTGTTTCTTTCTCTCGATAATATTCTTTCTTCATTGCTATCGCTACGTCGCAAGAGGTGTGTAGCTATCGTGTCGAGCGAGCATTAGTCCGTCCGGTTTCGGCATGTTCCCAAAAGTGAAACAGAGACGACGAGTCTGGCGCACGCCACATTTATTACAATTTATATATCGCCTCGGTGGAATATCATTCTGAGGAGGAAAGGTCGAACGGCTATATAAACTCGGTTATCGGTGAATCGAGTGTGTGTTCCCGTTGAGACGTCTCCTGGAACTTCGACAGTCGTCATAATACCGTGCAAAAAGTCTCGTGTGAATTTCCAAGAATTGAAAAAAAAAAAAACGAAAAAAAAAAGAAAGATCGGCAACATATATTCGATTTGGAATCGATGAGCAATCGCGAATCGCTCCTCGTGGGAATTAAATATGAATTCACGAACGTAGCAGTGAAATGCGAGAGAATTTAGAAAGTATATTCGAATCGCGGACTCTGCAGTCGCATTAATTCATTCACCGTTAATTGAAAATGTACAAATTAACGCATAGCGCGCAACTGGTCGCGCGAGCAAACTCAGCTCGATGATTTATAGTGTCGTCCTGACGGGACGCTCGGTAGATTCCAATGAAAGAACGTGGAAGCTGATGGGAGTCGTGAGCCCCTTCATGCTTTATGAAACGAACGTTTATTCATTTATTTTATAATTATTATCTCACGATAATATCTAGAAATGTGCCCCATCGCTTCTACACATAAAAATTTACGATGAAATTATAGTTCCGTATCCATTAATCCATAGGAATAATTCGCAGTGCTTTTTTAAAAATAAAAAAAATTCGATTCGAGTTCAGCATTTCATTATTTTTGAATTGTCCGCGAAATTTCATGAAATTTTTCGTCCCCTGGCAGTTATTATGAAATATGTGAACATCTTCTCATAAAAGGTACAGATAATAGTTGCAATTTCATAAGTAATAAGGCAATTATGACATAATTCATTTTTCCTTTCCTTTGGAAAAATTTGGGGTAAGTATTAATTAATTTAGTAATTAAATGTATGAAACAATCGAATCTGTAAATTTGCGCCGCAAGGAAACGCTATAAAATAAAAATCGGTACTCAAGCATAACGGGAATAATGATAAAATTAGATGGTAAAATTAGATAATAAATAAATGAATAATAAGGCCACTTGAATTACAGAATCGAATTGCTGAATCGAATCGGTAATAGCGTGTTGTGTGTACTGCATTCTCGAGATAGTATATTAAAATCGGTGAAGGACATACCCTCTCGCTTCTGACCACACGCACAGAGTGAGAGACTGCCCGCTTCGATACCTGTTCTCAATCGATTGCCGCAATCAATCCATCTTACCCGGAAACCGGAATAAACCGCATTTCATATTCTCGGTGTGGGCTTCTCGAGATCGCGAGATCAATAATTATAAATTTTTACTATAAACATCGTTGGATCCCATCGTGTAATTAACCGAGTGTATTCCAGGCAATGAAGTATGCAAGCGCAGTGTACCTATACGTACATACATGTCTTAAGATGGTGCATTGGCATTGCTAAAGAGAGACACGAGATAAATGATGATTGGGTAGAACGCAATCGACGCAACACGTTCTATGCATGCACATTGGTGCATCTCCCATTTTTGTATCGCAAACTGTGTATTAGAAAGCGAAGGCATTGATAACAAAATTGAATGGGCAAAGATAATAATTATTAAAATAAAAATTGATATGATGAAACCTACCGGACTAAAACAGGTTATGTGTTGCTTTTTCAAAATCATCAAAATTAATGTATCTAAGTCAAAGGGGTTTTTTAATAAAAACTGCAAATAATTGTTAAATCGATTGCACGTGAAATGCCAATGAAAAAAATAGAGGCTTTTCAAAGTTAGTCTTGTAGGAAATGGTTTCTAATAATTTTATTGCATACAACTTTAGATGTGTGGTTGCTAGTCTTCCCTTTTGGTATCATTGGCCGACCAATCGTTTGCCAGACACGTCAAAAGTGTATATATCGATGTGTAGACGAGGGAGACGATGCAAACGAGTCCATGGATAATTATAAAACTCCATTTCAGGGTAGACAATAATTATAATGATTATATTGAAGTCAAAGGGAGGAAGGAAGGCAGGAGCCTGCGGTGGGGTGGTTGGGCGCGCAGACCAGAAAGGAATAAATTACGGGTTTGCCGTTTGCCACAACCAACTTGCGGGGCGTATATGTGTATTTCTAGCTGCTCGCCTGCCTCTCGACACACAACGCGGAATAGGTTCGTGGTGCTTGCGTTCGATAGATCCCAATCGCTCGGAACTCGACTGGCGGCGTACGTGCGATACGTAACTACATATGCGTCTGAGTGTGTAGCAGTACATATATATGTTTATATATATATATACATATATATTTAGTCCCGTTTCGAGGGCGCCTACGTCCAGCTGCTGGTGCTGCTGCTGCTACCACTGCTCCTCACTCTCTTATTGGCCAGGCTACGACCGAATAAGCTCACCCCTCCGAATAAGAATAGTATAATTCTCATTTCCTCGCCCACGCCATACAACCGCTGTCTGCAAATATCTGACAGTCCGTATACCTGGCGGCGCCTCGTGATTGCTGATTGCCTCGAGGCAATCATCGCCAAATTCGTGGAAACAATTGGAGACACTGTGTAATATTGGTGTGCAGTGTCCGTAATTTATCCACCTGCAAATTCAGTGAAAACGACACACCGTTGACAGATTTTTTTGCCGTCAGTTTCAGGGTAAACGCCATCAATTCTTCCACTCGAATCGCCAATTTCTAAAACTGGGATTGTTTGTTAATAAGCGTTTGGTTAGCGAAGAGGGTTTCGATTTTTCGTATTTGAGATCCTGAGATCTATTTTTTTTTTTTAGTAATTGCTTTAATTAAAATTATTTTCGTGCCTCTATTAGAGTCGTCGAAATTGACCCGCAAAATTTTGTACATCAGTGAATTTTTTTTTTTTTACTTATATGATACAGATTAATGAAAAATGTCTCCATATGACAATACAAAATTGAAACATTTTATTTGGCAAGGGCTGTATTGCAATTTTTTATTACTTTCATCGGAAACTCAATTTAAACGGCAGCCTTTCAGTTTAGTGCAACTATCGGATTCCTGACTCGATCCAGATAAACACCCGGAAAGTATCGTACTGGAGTTATAATCGATGGAATCTCGTGGAATCAACACTTGGTGCAATCTTCGAATCTTTTATATATTCCGCGAGATATTCCGCAGGTCGCAAGTTGGGTGAGCAGCGCATTACGCGTATCGAGATAGCTGATAGGAACGCCTGTACTCTGTTGCCATTGCCGTTCAACCGGCATCCCTATACGTGAATATGTGTGTGTGTGCGTATATGTAATCGTGCTCCAGCAGCATTGGCGAACGTATGGAGTGCCGAGGGAGAACGAGATTCCGGCCGATACCGTCGCCGGGACTGAAGCCGCCTGTACCAATGTGTCGTTTCTCGCGCCTTGCCTGACTCCTTCCTTCCCTTCCTTTCAAGATATTGTGTAGTGTTGCACCGAGACACCTAATTATACGATTGTCGTTTGTTCGCCTGGGTTCCGCGCGGATCGACGATGCTGGACGCATTGCGTATATGTATATATATACATATATATATATATATGTATTGTAAGGTAACTGTGGTCAATACGGTCCACACCCAAGAGAAAAGATTTATTGGATTTTCATGAAATTCAGTTAAAATTCCGTTTAAAAAATGTTCTTATGTTTCCGGGTACCTAGGATTTTATTTGAAGTGAGTGTATATTTTTAGATTGTCTTTTATCGGATCAAAAATATAAGAGTTCGATTTGACGCAGTATTTAATTCGAATATATAATTTAAATATTGGTTATTTGGGATGTAAGTCAATTAGCTCCACTTATTACAAGCGAAATCATTTAGTTGCGATTAGTTACATCTATCAAGTGATTTCTCTGGATGCAATGCATGAAGAGACATTGCAATTATCTTAGAACGAAAAAACCGCATCTACAGTCAGAAATTTTATTTAATCGAATAATTATAAAAGGCTCCAAGCACTAAACGTAATTATTCAAAACCCGAATACTTTACTGGACCATATTCATCACTGTTACTCGCCCGCACATCGAATTTCCGCGCGTACTTTCTCGCATCATTGTAGTTTTTTCTCTCTCTCGTTACATTGCATACCTTTTCTAACGATGCTTTTAATTTGCTCATTCTCGAAATCGCATAAAGCACATATTCATTGAAAAATCGCATGTGCACTGTATAAAAATTTCTCTCAATTTCCGTATGCCTTCTGTCGGGTCTCTAGTTGTATTACGCTTTTTCTGCCACGCCATGCTGGTCCCGCACATCGAATGCTCGCGCGAGTTCTCGGTCGCGCGTCTCCCAGTCGCGAGAGCACATTTCCCCAGGTCTCTCGGCCGTTCGGGCGAAGATTGTCGCGCGATTAGTCCAGAGCCTCGATGTCACGCTGCAAGATGAATTGCTTCTCGTGGCTGAGGCCGTTACATACGCGCACAGGACTTCACCGAAGACTGGATCTTCTTACGTCTTTGCGTATATGCACCGCAGACTTTGTATATATATTCGCGAGCGTCTCCCGTCTTGGGATTTAAGTTCTTCTTCGTCCTCTTCATTGCCGCTTCATCGTTCCCTCTTTGGCCATCTTCACCCGTGGACACCGTTTATATACGGTAACGCAGTAACTGCATAATCGCCGATCGCATCTGCTTGCACTTTGCGTCGGGATCCCGGCACCTTGTGTGTGCTCCGAGCCTCGCCGCTGACTCGGGCTCTGCTCATTTCTCTCTCTCTCTCTCTCTCTCTTTCGCTTTCGTGTCTGCCCACTCGGGTGCGTTGCAGATCCGCATATCTTCAACGCGCTTGGACTCATATAATAGGCACGAGGCACTTGTACGGAAATATGCTATTCGTGTAATGCTGATTTTGTTATTTATTTTTTTATTTACGCCAAACTTAGTGCAGGGCTCAAAAGCCTATGCGCGGTTTCCGGGATTTTTTATCATTTTATTTAATACCAATTTATTGCGTATTTTAGTTCATTTTTGCTAACTTTAAATATATTCTTTTTTAATAAGAAGTTTAATGAACATTTATTGAAAGTACATTTTTTTTCCAAATGTTGTAAATTCGGAATAGTTACCAACATTTGATAATGTTTATTTTTTTTTCGAGTGGAAAATGCGACATTCAAAAGTTATTCCATTGAAAAGAAAACATAAAGAAAAACATTGAAACTTAGGAACCGAACTTCTCTATTTTTCCGCACAACTTGTCGTCGATATTTAATATCGTAATTACATTCAGTAAATGAATGTTTCTCCCGCAGAGTACGCTTCCGTTATTGACTCTTAATTTGATTTGCTAAGTTATGTGGGTATATTAATGACCCGGATAGATCCCCCGAGCAGGTGCGCGCATACAAAGTCAGAGCCATTCGATCGGAAAGGAATCGCAATATTTGCCATGAATTGACAATGAAAGCTACATACAGAAACGAAACTTTGTAAATAATTTGTATATTATAGATAAATGAAGCTGATCCTTTTTTTACAAAGAATAATAATATTTCTCAGGCACCTCGATCCGTAATAATTAAATCTAAAAAGCCTTTAATTTTCCTCCTCATTTAGTACATAAAAGTGTCCAACAATTATAAGAAGCAATTATTTTTTACCCAAAATGGAATTTTGCCAATTAAAAGCTTATAACTGAAAAAATATATTGATTATCGTAACAATATAGATAATCGATAGATCGACATTTAAAAATCTATAACAGGCCCATATCGATTCAGCCCGACCGTACAACCTGTACACAATTTTAATTCCTCATTTCTCAGGCTCCCGAAAAAAAGTGAAAAAAAAAAAAAAAAAACGAAAATTCCCAGGACGCGACGCATTAAAGCATTCGCAGATCTACGTGGGATCGTGAAAATGCGTGAATCCCTTTCAACTTCTGTGGATCGGCAAGGCGAGAAACTCTAAACGCCTGGATTCCCACCTTATTCTGTAGTCGTTTCTCGTGCATACTACTTACAGAAGAAAGGTGGTATACAGAAGCTTTCAGGCATATGTATATTGCGGAGACGTTTGTATGGCAAGACGATGGCAGCTCTATCGCGTCCTGGGTTTCTCGCCTTTCGTCGTGTCGTCGTGGGGTCCTCCACTTTACGCCAAGTGCCCTTTCCGCAGATGTCCCATGGTCGCTCCTCGGAAATCTAAAAATCTGCAGGGTCTCAAAAAAATAAAAAAAAAATAAAAAAAAACCAAACCTGAGGAAACCCCAACAAATTTATGGATCCCCGGTATCAAGAGACTAACAGAGACTCTCAGCAGGCAAAAATCGAAGGTGAGCGAAATGGTGGGGGCGACGAAGAAGCGGGAGAGAGTCCGAGGGCGTCCGGGAGTGAGCGAGTGTACGGTCGAGCGAGCGCCGCGTCGACGGACTGCCTCATGATTCACCGGGCCTCATTACTCAAGCAGCTTTTTGCTTTAATCACATTAATGATGCATTTAATCTCACCGCGTGTTTTACAAGTCGGCCGGTGTGTGGCCCATCCACGTTGACTTCTTTGACGAGCCGGACGAGCGTTCTCCACTTTTCTTCACTCGCTTCTTCAGATGCCACTCGAGCCCCCTCTTCACGGCCACATTTAATTCGCGGCCTCTCGCGTCACCGCACTTCGTTACTTCTGTCCTGCCAAACTCAATGCACTTCGCTTCATTTGCCCTCTTTTATATCATGTGCAAATATTTCTTCCCAAACGCATTATGCCACCACCCGCGGTGATCCCTACTAACCGCACCTCGTTTAAACCCGGTTTACACCTGTAAACCATAGGTAGACACCAAACGATTCGCCAATATGTTTTATAGCTACCCCAGGCGCCTGTGAAACGAGCGCTTTTCGTATCGCTCAAAATCGCCCATCCTCATCATTACTGCATTATATTGTAAGGAAATTCATACATTTACTACGTCATTATGTGCATTATCTTTTGTGGGGATACTGTTCTTTTTTTTTTCGCAGGAAATATTGGATCATAATTCGTGTATGTGTGTGGGTGTGAGAGCGTGTAAATGTTGGTGTTTGTGCTGTAACGCACTTACATTATGACGTGGATGGTGGATGCTCACATGTGCGATGCGGCACTCGGGGCGGTCCGACGTCACTTACCTGAAACAATAAATTGAAGAGAACACCGGTTAAACACGACGTGCACATTATGCTTCTCCGTGTATATACGTATAGACATTTATGATTTATGGATATTCGATTCGACTTGCGCATACACAGCCTGAAATAACTAAACGCGACGTTAATACACAGACGTTCTCGGATACACGGTATGTGTACAATTGCCCCGTAGGAAGACTTCGTACAAAGTGTCTTAAGCGCGTTGACAGCGCGACGATTGTCACGCTAATAACTCAACGTAGTCGTTTTCTCTCGACCATCGTTTTTTTTTTATAACTCACCAGTTACCGATAAACGGGAGGAAATTAACAAAAACAATTGTTTGTTTTGCGGCGATGTTTGTGTTTCGGATTTTTCGAAAGACTGTTTTATACGAAATAAAAAATAAAAGGTAACTTTGAGAAGGTGAAATTTAGCCTATGGGTCTTACATTTGCGGACAGTCCGGCAGATACGAGACTAAAACAAAGGGTTTATTCGTAAAGGAGAAATTAGGTTTTACGTCATATATTTATGGATGGTACGTAGATACGAGAATTTAAAAAACTGCGGCCTTGTAAAGGCTAATGAGCCGACCGAATGATAATGCTCGCTCATGAAGACATTTGACGGATAATTCAACAAGTCTCTAATTGCAGCAATTTGTATATTTCAGTACGCCAACGAAACGTTTCCCGTCAGCTTTTAATCTTCCGTGTTTAATCAGTTAGCCGGCGAGTATATTATTGCACTCGGATTTCAATTTCCTTCACTTTTCGTGGGGAATTGAGATATCACGAAATTGTGTTATTCTGTGCATGAAACGCCTATACATTTTTTATTGCTTTTACGATGATGCTTCACGACCAAAGGATTTTACCAAATGTATCATTGATTACATTGTATTTTCAACACTTTTCCAGTTATTTGCATATGTCACTTTTGACTAAATTCCATTTTTTTCAAGTGTACAACGTAAAAAATAAATGTCCATGATAATTTTAAGCGAAATTAGCGACTGGCTTCACAGTAATTATTCGAAGGTCATTTTCAGCTTCTACGATCGATGTTTTCATCCAATTTTGTTCATTCAAAATTTCACAACCTACTGGATTACAAATTCATAATAAAAAAAAAATAGATTAACAATTATTTTAGTGGCGGCAGGCCGGAAAATAGTGTTTCTTGATTTACCCATCGAGTCATCGTGTGAAGACGGATGTCATCGTCGTTTAATAATTCCCTTCTTCGATTGGAACAACCGGAATACAGCGAACGTAAGATATTAGACGCACTTGGCGCGCGAGCACGTCGAACGATCCAATTGGCCGGTTTGATCTTCGTCCTCGCGCGCACTTAACCACGAATGCACTCGAAGCTCGGCACGTGGTGGAGCGTATTTTTGCAGTCGCCGTGCGGGCCATACGTGTGCGCACGTTGTCACGTGACGCGCGCACTGCACCACTCATTCGCACATGGACAACGAAAAAACTGCACGTGTGTGATGGCAGTCGATGATTCCGATACGTCCGGCACCAATTGACCATCAGTTTTACCGCTTGAGAAGATATATATATTTTTTGTAACTTCTGTTAATTAGCACAGCGTTTTAATCTCCGTTACGAAATAACAAATGGGGTTATGAGTCGTAAGCAAAGTGCAACAGAAGCCGATACGAGTGTATGACGATAAACCTTCCTGGCCGCGAGCCACCGCATAAATATAATAGGAAGGTAGGCCGCGGCCGTGTGATGGTCGCTCGGCATTGCTCGCCGAACCGTCACGAATGCTATCTCTCTCTTTCTCTCTTTTACCTTGCTGCGATGATAGTGGAGGGGCATTTGCGCGGGGGGTTGAGATGGTGGGGAGCGAACAGAGATACTGATGGAAGGAGCTGGGATGTGATGGTCAGACAGGGAGAGATAAATGCAGTGAAGAGGATCCACGAAGGAGTCGCTCGGGTGAGAAGCTGCGCGAGTACGACAGAGAAAGTGGAGGGTCAGCGTATCTCTACACAGTGCAACACGGCGGCGTGAAGCACGGAGAAACGGCGGAATGATCGATGGGATTCTGCGCTGTGGAGAGCATCGCGTTGAATCTTCCGCTCCCACTCCTCCTCGCCCCCTCGACGACCAGGGAGCTATATGACTTTCAGCCTGGGTCGACACACTCCATTCTCTTTCCATACACACAGGGAAATCCTAACGCGCCGGTATGGAGAGGGGCAGGGAGAGCCCCCCTCCCCACTCTCGCTACAATAGCGCGTAGTCGTTTCTCAGGCGATGAGCGATCTGTGGAGGGGGACGAGCACGTGGGGTTGCCAACGGCTTCAGGCAAACTCGCAGAGATGGCGCTAGCGCGGATTCTACCGCCGCGCCATCTCTGGGAAGAGCCTCGAAACCCCTCGCCACGCACGGGTGCAAAAGGCGGGAAGCGGACTTTGCGCTGACAGGGGAAACGTTTGTTTTTAGTCACGCAGAATTCAACGGTTTTTTTTATTTTTTGTCGTTCGGTTGGGATTAATATGATTAAAAAGCAATGCAAATACCTTTTTTGATAAGCAATTATGACGAATTATTTTTTATAGAACGAAAAATCGAAGAAATAACGTAAAACGAATATTTTATTTTTGAGAGTTATCATTTTTTTCAATATTGGCATCGCTTTTTTTACTATCTGCTTCAAGTACCGTGCATCGAAGATCTGTATATTTCCATGGGCAGTAAATTATTTTTATGGAAGAAATGACAATATTTGAAACTTTGGGAAAATTCAATAGATGAATTTCAAACGTCTTCCTTTATTTTCTGTTGATGGATCTAATCAATTTCAATAATACCGAAAGTAAAAAGTGAAATATTTTTGTTTACATCTTATATATATTATAAGAATTGGATGGAAATAAAAAATTAACGATTTTATTGTCGCATTGCAGTTGGAATATTTGTACGCTTCAGCAATCAACACAACATTCCTCCGGAGGATTTCCAGTGCCTTGATGCACACGAATTCAGCGAATATAGGTATCATCAATTTTTCGAGCTTACGTCAGCTGTCAAACAAGATACTATGTTTGATAACAAAAATTAGTATTCACTCCGTACGCGTTGCGCCGAGGGGGAGAAAATTAGAGGAGACAATAGGCCGATCACGGTGGCGCCGACTAATCGTCCTATAGTTGACACACCAATCACGTATCGGTATTCGTGCGCGATCGTTTTATGCCCGAGACGAGAACGAAGGAGCTTTCCAACGCGTGCGAGAACTCGTGGTTGTCTCCGTCCCACCGTGGCGAAATTTAAGTGGACGACGTCGGGCGCGCGCGCGCACACGCGCCCATAAAACAAGAACGCGTCGAGAATTCGCGAGGGTGGACCACCCATGGCTCTCCTTGGTTACCTCGGTCAGCAAGCGCACGAGCACTCAGCGAAGACTCATTATTTTAATCACTCCTATACTCCACCTATTAATTTTCTCCGTGCTACGACGTCAAGTACGACGACGACGACGACGCGGACGACGAACGTCGTACAGAAATAGCGCGCCCTCACTCACCCGCTACCCTCTTGATGAAACTGCAAGATGAGAGGTTTATAAATAATAGAAAAAAAAAAGCATCGTGGAAAAAATCTAATGAAAATAACTAGTGATTTCACGCACAGCTTTCTATAGAATCAAGGCATAGTTAAATACATCATAACCGTGTGAGAAAAAAAAAAAAAGGAACTCAAGAGTTAATTTCCACGGAAGGGTGAATAAGCTAAAATTGCCGGAGGGTGCCACGAAGAAAACAGGAAAAATAGGGTGGATACGGAAGAAGAAAAAAAAATGGCATTCATGTCCCAACGATCGTTATATAATTAGTCTGACTGGCACTGGGCTCGCACAGCGTGTTGTACACCTTTCGTAGTATAGTATATACAGTATAGCATAGCAGTGCTGGTGGTAGGAGTACATAGTGAACGAGCCGCAGCTGTATCAGTGTATAGCCACTGCAAAAGTAGCGCAAAGCACGGCGAAGCAATTGATCAATATAGCGCCAACGCGCACAACCCTCGCTCTCACTTCCATTTCTCCCTCTCTCTCTCTCTCTCTCCCTTTATCATCCGATCTCTCTTGCTCTCGAAATACAATTCTCCACTTTTCTCTCTCGTTCCTGCATATAGCGGCGGCAAGACTCGACGCAGTGGCTGGGCTTCCCCATTCCGCCAGGCACACCGGGTCCCCTGGAGTCCCAGAGGGGGAGCAAGGGGGGCCGAAGCCGAAGAAGAGAACGCACCCCCATAACAAGTTTCTTACTCATCTTTTTCGTTCAATAACTCTCCATCCAAGATGGCCACCGCGGTCGTCCCTCATTGGCTGGGGGTGAGGTGGTCGCCGCGGAGCTCTCTACGCCGCTATACTATAGTATATATAGGATCCGCGGGGAAAGGGGAGAGAAAAAGGGGGTGGCGAACGAGGGAGAACGAGCGGGAGAACGAGTTGGAGCGAGAGAGAGACGGACAACAAGAAGGGAGGCGACGGCCTTCGCCGGTGTAGACGCGGGGGTTAGCGCGGAGAAGCAGTGACGCCATCTATCTTCCGTTGCCTTGGCTCGGCGTAACATAAGGCAAGATAAATTGCGGGATCTCCCGGGTTCTTGAACCTTTCTGGCAAATTGCATAAGAATATCCAACGGCCCCCTTTGCCCACTCCTCCCACCCTCCTTCGCCTGGCCACCATCCGCCACCCACCACCACCACCGCCATCCTCGGCCGCGGCTCCAATGGAATTGGAATTAACTCGAATAAATCACCCCAAGGCCCCGCAACGCTACGCGCTGCACCAGAAGAAGAATAAGAAGTAGAAGTGGTGAGCGAGCGAGAGGGTTGAAATTTTTCGTTCCCTTTGTAATGACACCCTGGGTTTGTTACGTTACAACATGGAATTGGTCTTGTTACAAAGGTTGATGGTTCCATGTGCTAGAGATAGCAAGATGGAATGATGATAACGGCAACGTTAGTTGAATACTTGACGTGTATTCACTCTTCGATGGAGAGGTTATTACACCGCGGTTAATGCGTTGATAAATCGCGACGCACAAACGATAGCGGTTAAATTTTATTAAGCGTGAAACGCAGTGTGTCGTCGTGAGGCATAAAATCTGGCCGACAAGGATCCACGCGGTAGATAAAACGATTGAAGGAGTTAACCACTAGCCATTTCCAGAGTCATAAAGCACTCCCGGCATCTAGCGGCATTCCCGTGAACAAACGAAACAAGAGTGGAGCACCGCGAGATATGGGAAGGGGGGAAAGAGTGAGCAAGAAACGAGCCGACACGAGTGACGGAGACGGAAGAGACGTGCGCGCGCGGCCCGTGACCCATTGATCGGAAGGACGTACAGAACTCGTAAAATTTCGCCGAATGAAGAAAGTCGGCCGTGAAATTATCTTCGCGACGATAGTCGGATTATTTACGCACCTTTTCAGGGACAATTTTGTAAAAATAAAAATGATTCGTTCAAACAACACGGGCTTAATAATTTTTGGACAAATTCAAATTTCATTATCGATCAAATTTTTGTATTGTAAATAGCCAAGATAAAATTGTCAAAATCTGTGTAATAAAATTTCATTTTTTAATCAACAATATTCACGTGTTTCATATAAATGACATAAATTTTTTAAATTCAATCCAATAAAATAACATGTCCATAATTTACGATATTATCCACGTGTTCCGAAAAAGGTCAATCTTCGAAAAAGTTAAAGTCAACTTACATAATTAATCTATTCTTTTTCTTACAAATCCGTCATTATCTTTTAAGAGTCTTATTACAATTTCTTAGTTCACGAAAATGTCAGGTACTTTTAAAAACTGAACAATTCTCTCTTATTAAAAAAAAAAACCATCAAATCTACGCTCTTGCGTCGAATTGCATCGACAAGATTCATCGCGGAAGCATGGGAATTAAGAGTGAAAAAAGCGGTCGTGTCAGGCGAGTTAAATCGCGTTGAGAAAGTATCGCGAAATCGCGGAAACGCGATCGAATCGATTCCCCCGGGTGCGGTGAACGCGCGCGCGGCGAGAGCAAGTGGGTGCGTTGCACGAGGTCAGTAAATCCGAAACCGAGCTTTACGATTTGTTTACCCCGGTAACTGGGTGATGGAGCCTGGCGATATAGCCGTAGGTATGCGAAGAGCCATGTGATCATGGCCATAAACGCGGCTGTTATGCGCTCGTAAACCGGGCGGGGTAGAGAGTACGTATGTCTCGCTCGCTCTCGGCCGCACGAGGCTGTCGCTCTCTCGCTCGCTTGCACGCCCGAGCGAGGATCGTAAAACTCTTGCTTTACGATTGCCGGGTATTGCTTGCGGTGCCGCCACCACGTGGCATTCTCGCCAAACTTGTCTGACTGCTATACCTACTCGTGCTACTCCACGTGGGCTGCTCGCTCGGCGCACATCGGAAGGTCCCAAAGGTACGAAGCTGACAGAGCCGTTCCTACTAGTTTCTCTACACTCTAGCCTCCAATACATATGCAAGCGGGCAGTGTAACCGTGTAATGGGCGCTGGCGCTCACTGCAGCTCGCATAGGGAAAAGGTTATGACAGTAAATTACTGTCCGTCCTCAGCGATACATATATATATATATATATGTATGTGTGTGTGAATAGACACTTGCCTTTTCTCCGTTCTGTAACGAGTTACTCATTTTAATCTTACTTCGATAAAATCCTACCACGATTTACCGGGCAAGAACATACTTTCGAACTCTTCTATATTTATTCTTTAATTAATTGGATTTTTATCTAAAATTTTTCGACATGTTATTGAAGCACCTTAACATTTGCAAGGGGGATATCGAAAGAAAATTGCATTATGTTTATTTTAAAAAGTACATAGGTCTAAGCACCAACTAAATTATCTTTTCATTATTTTTTTTAAATTGGTATAACGTTAAAACAACTTTCAGTATTTGATATCATCTTGATGCATTATATGAAAGTAATTAACTCCGATGCAGATCTAACTTTCATTCCCAACGCACAGTAATAACTCTAAACACCCTCAAAAATTTGCTATCACAATTTAATAATTTTTTTCTTCGTACAAACCCTTTATCTACAAGATAGTTTTTCATTCATACTTGCATTTAATCAAGGTGGTAAAAGTAATCGCACCGGACACCACAACACGTGGCTTATCATCGGAGCAGTGCACGTCACGCTTTTGCTCACCACGTCACAAGCCCGCGGTATGTCACAATTGTGACGTCAGCGTTCACGCAAGAAGCTGTAGCTTCGATGACGTAACTAGTTGAGTGTTGCCTGCCAGCCATGCTGAGTGTACATAAAGTACGGGGGTAGGGGAAGGAAGAAAAGGGAGCCATTATAGAAGGGGCGCGACTAGCCTGAATCCTCCCCACCGACCGGCCCACCGAGGGAACAGCTGTCAGCTGCGTGGAGTGCGGGACCCACCCTCCGCTCTTCTCTTCGGTTGCCGTTCCTGTTCTCTCTCTCTCTTTCTCTCTCTGTGTGTGTGTGTGTGTGTGTGTGTGTGTGACAGCGTCTCTTTCCTCCGCACAACGTGAAGCCATGGCTCGCCCTTCGACCGAGGCGCAACCACACAGAGCACAAACCTTGTCGCATACCCGAAACCCATCCGACGGCGAGCCTCCAGCTCGAAAGCCACCCACCCCAATGTTAAAATATTCCGGTGGGCGAGCCACGACGGGCTCTCCGCACGGGAATAGCCCGCCGAGAGTTATGGCCGACTCTGAGACTCAAATAACTCTTTAATCCGCGGGCGCGTGTGCGCTACAAACGCGCGCTCCGTCTCCCTTTCGCTCGCGCGAAACTCCCGACCTCCCGTCTCCTTCTTACTTCCATTAGTCGTCCTCCTCGTCCGCCTCTTATTCTTCTTCGTATCTGTCCCGTTTTCTCATGTCCTACCGAGTCAGACAGCGACGATTCCCCGAATCTTGTCACGGAGTCATGTTAGAGCTGTAGAGATGTGCGCTGGTAATTCGGGTCAGGGGTAACGAGGGTCACGTGTACTACAAAAGACTCCGAAATTACGCGGAACTCGTTGTAATGATAATTATTCCTTGAGGACTCTCTGAATTATGGAGATGGACAAAAAAACTGTAACGAAATTTCTTAACTTTATTTATAATAATTCATTCGAATGTCCATATTCCCGTAATACGGATAAATATATTTTTCACGAAAAAAAAATGTATCTTGTATATTTGGAATTATGATTATACCTGGAAAATATATCTAAAAATATGTATTTTGATGCCAAATATTAATGAGAGCAACCAATAAGTTTCTAAACGAAAAATGGAATTTTTCATTTTTGTTTAAAATTGAATTTATAAAATTGTGGTCCGAAAATCGAGGTATTCTTAAGGGTGTAGCGGACAGCGTTAATGATATTCGAGAGTCCGTAATTCAATACTAATTTTCGTTCGACACGTTTTTTTTTCGTTCGCATGGAAATCGGCGGCGAGAACACACACGATTGCATAACGCGCATGCCGCGCAAATTAAATATCGGTCGCGAAAACGCGCGTGCTTCTTCTCATCGGGATCTCGATCGCGTGCACACACAGTACATGTATATGTGTCCGCGTGGTTGAAACACGCGTTTCTGCGAGGCGACGCCAAGATAAATCGCACCCTTCCCCGCGCTAATTTGTTCCTCTTGTACGCTCGCGGATATCCATTATTAGGTAATCTGCACGAAAACTTTTACTCCGCTTGCGAAGCGACACACGAACCCCGGTCTCGATTTATTGCCCGAGCCTCCAGCTCATAGCCGGGCTCTTCTTCAAGAAATGTGTAGGCTCGGCAAGGACGTTGCTTCGACTTCTTCTTCGTTCCGCAGGTATGCCAATAAAAACCACTTTTTTCGTCGGCCTGGAAATTTTTTTTTTTCTCCAAACTGTTTTCAAAGTTTTGCCATTTTTCTATATAACAGCAATTATTTCCCACTTCAGCTGTCCATAGTACAATTTTTTACATTAATTTACAAATTTTTATATCTAAAAAAAATATTCAAACAAATAAATGAAAAAAAATTACTGTTTTTAATATTTGATTTGGAGAAAATGTTTTTGGACGAATGAAATGAAGCTGAACAGAAAAATTGTTTCCAGAATTGGTCAGCGATATATTTGAAGTACAAAAAGTTGTTTTTTTCCGCTGGGCCTCATAACTCAAGTCCCGTCAGACTGTCAGAAAAATGTCACCAAACGCGTCCCCTTCGACTTCGTTTCATTGATATACTGTACCCGCTGACACCAGTAAGCCAATAAAAGCCACGTTTTTTTTTCTTCTTCTTCTTTTTTCACTTTTCTCAAGCTCCAAACTCGAAGCGAATTTCTCGAAGGTACCAATTTACTTCAGGAGTTTATGAAAGGAAAGCGAGCAAAGAAGTCGTTCCGTTAGGTTCGAACACTGGCGTTACTGGCGGAGTTACCGTACGAATTTTATTGCCTGCGTTCGCGCAGGTACATTGGGTCTAGTCATACAAAAAGAACTGCAGTCGCAGAAGTTCCAAAAGGTCGCGTAAAATCAAAGAGAAAAAAAAAAAGAAAAAAAAAAGAGCAAGGCTAAACGTCGTAGGTACCTAGTCTCACAGTCAAGGTCGTCGAGGACAGTCGTGAACGCAACCGAAGGTGGTCAAGTGCGATAAGCCCTCGAGAATAGTGAGACCGGAAGGAGCGAGAGCCGCATTACAGTTGAACGGCCACGTACGCATATCTCCTCAGCATCTCCTCTTCTATTTCTTGGCAACCGCAGCGGGAGCGCAACTTATTTCCGAAGGACATTGGATATTCCGCAATGAACGACGATCCGTGAAGCCGCACACGCTGACCGCAAAATACCAAAGGCAAAAAACCGAGGAGAAAGAAAAATACAGACCACAGTCGGTCAAACGTAAAACTATAAATTCAATCACGAGCTTTTCAAGAACGAAAAAAAAAAAAAAACACACACACACACACACACACACACACACACACACACACACACAACAAAAACAACAACACCAAAAGATGAAACAAAAAAGCGAAGCAAAATTGGAGGGAAAGAAGAGTCGGGCACTGAAAAAGAAAGCGCAAAAAGTGAGCACGGAAAAAAAACGACAAAGGAATAAAGAAAGGGGCATAGCGAAGACTACGGCGGAGGCCGAAAAACCAGCGTCGCCGTCCAGCTTGTTATAAACGCGGACAACGATACCGCGGGACCCAGCAGCCGACAACGCCGCGAGGTGGAGTAGAAAAGCAGAGTGCAGCAGAAGCCAGTGAGGACACAAGGTACGAAGGTGGAAGAGCGGGAGAGGAAGGGACTGCGAATCCGTTGGAACAATGCGCGTCGGGGCGAAGAATGCGGTCCGTCGGGCTGCCGTGACTCGAACGCCAGACGCACGAACGCGTCGCACCGAACCCGCTGCTCTTGCTGCTGCCGCTGCTGCTGTTGTTGCCGTTGCTGCTCAAGACAAACGTACTCTCCGAGAGCCAGAATAAGGAACTGGGAAACAGGAACAGAAGCTACGTCGATAACTGAATTGCGGAGGATGAAGGAAGAGGCACATCCGATTCCTCCTGCGGACTCTCGACAAATGCAAGGGGCCGGGAATTTACGATTTCCTTGATCGCGTCATTTAGAGTCTTTCTTACTGCGCTTCTTACGATCGACTGATTCATCGTTCGCTGGTTAAATATCGGAAGTTGTAGGTGATGTGTACGTTCGGAGATATCACTGCATACTCATTATTAATATAGATTTCAGGACCATCGAAGAAGTATGTCATTAAGAATTCGTAGAATTCGAAAAATCAACGATCGAATATTATTTTCTCATTTTTGTCACCTATCAGTTCTGTAATGTGCTGAAAAATTAATGAATCATTTGAGACAAAATTATTTCAAATCATATACTTGATTCACTCTATTCTAATGGAATTTAACATGAATGTTTGATGTACCATGTCGATGGAACTTGTTTAATTTACAAATATAATATTTTTAAGACTATCAATTAATTCCACGGTATTAGGTATTTGTCAGTTAAACCCGCTTTGGTATCACGAAAACATCAGGAACAAAATCGCATGTACGAGCTACTGAAAAAATCAGTGATAATTGCTAAGTGTGAGGACGAAATCCGAGCGACAGATATTTGTGAGAGAGTGCAATCGTTTAGAGTCTTTGCTACCGAAGAATCAAGAGCGAGCAGTGGTGCGAGTGCGTGCGGCGAATGAAGTGTCGGGTTCACGAATAAAAAAAACAAAGTGTCTCTTAATTAATATCTCAATTGCTGGTCAATGGCGCGCGTCTTGAGATAAAGATATCGTCGCTCATAAAATCATGCACTCCCACGTCCGTTGTGTTAGTATGGAAGCAGTCGTATATCATCGCGTTATATCCCAGATATATCAATGTATAAGTACTCCGGAGTTTGAAGCGATACAATTATCGGCCACTTTACAGTCATTGGCCATCCTGATAGTAAATTGTCTTAGGCACAAAAAAGGACATGCTATGCTAATAACTCCACCACTTTTCTGGCTAAGTGGCCAATCACTGCGCCTCCGGCTCTGCATACATCTACATTCCGTGCCGAAGAGAGAGAGAGGGAGAGAGAGAAAGAAAGATGAAGATACATCTCTCGACCCTCACGCTCTCACCATCGATACTGGACCTCGCGCAAACGTTATCGATATAATTGCAAGATACACGCTGATTTATTGCCACTAGCGAGCACTTCTTGCGAGCATGCAGTTTTATTGGCTGTGTGTTACTCGGGAGTGTTGCCGAGTGTCTGTATGCTTAATTCCAAACACTGTATTATGCGGCCCAGCGAAAGACGGCGAATACTTTCGTACTACTGGCATTCGTATAGATATTAATTATTTATTTAAAGATACCACTGTGATTATTTGAAACAAAAATAGTTGTAATCACACCGGTGCACATGTCTAAGGTTCTGCAATTAAATCGAGTCGTCCTAGAAATATTTGCAAGCCTTTAATAATCGAAGAAAAATTAACTATCATTTTCACCTTACGAGGAGCAAACTTTATTTTAATTTTTTATGAAAATATTCTCGAAAAAAATGTACAAACGCCGTGATTTCACGATAAATGCATTCTGCATTTACTTAAAAAAAAAAAACAGGTGTCCGAAGCAATAGAAAAAAAATGACCTATTAAAAAATTCGAATTTTACTGATAGCTAATATACGAAATATGAGTTACACAAAATTTTCGAAAAATTCTCAAACAATGATTTTCCACGTGTACTTACATTTAACTTCGTTAAAAATTCTTCGTTGTTTCGTATTCGATTTGTTGCAGTGTACGTGAAATTTCGAGCGCGACGGACAAGAGAGGTAAAGATAAGTCGTACGTTTGCCTGGTGGATGGCCGCTTGCAGTCAAGCTTTAAGTAGTACAGAGAGAGAGAGAGAGAGAGAGAATTGCCGTGGCTGCGTTAATGTCACCTTCCCCCACGTGTCTCCCTCGGTCCCGAGATAAGAAGCTAGCTCCTCGAGCGCCCAACCCCCTCCAGGCGTTGTCCGCTTGATTTATTACCGCGATTTTTATTATTCGCGTACCTCCCACTATACTTTTTCCCATTCCTTCCCCTCCCCGGTTTCTCTCCCTCTCGCGACCCCCTCCCTATTGTCGTACGAGCGCGAGCGAGAGCCACGAAGACCAGGCCAGTTTTTCCTATCTGTGACGACGACGACGACGACGACGACGACGACGAGGACGAGGCTCATAGGCGCCCGTCTCCCACTTTCTGGTCGCTGTACCTCGAATGCAAAACTTTTTCCGGAAAAACGAGGGAGCTGAGTGCCGGCATCGAGAAGCCGTGTTCTCTCGCTCCAAACCCCCTTTATGCAGGGGCCGACTCCATCCCCCGTTCGGTATATGGAGTCCCGAGGGGTGGGACGGCGAGGGTGAACGTCGAGGGAAATTCCCGAAGAAAACTATCGCCACCCGCCGCACCACGCGTGATAAAGCTTATCGAGAGTCTTGGCGTGCCAGACGAACTCACCCCGTAGGAAAGTTCGCTGATTGGTGGGACTACGTAAATTACACTGAGGGAAGATATAGCAAGCTCGCTGAGATAATAATGTCGAAGGGACACACTGTATAACCGGAATACACTTCGGAATTAATATACTCGCCTCGCGGTAAACATAAACAAGGTAATTACACTTTTTTTTGCGTAAAAATCGTATTTTTTATTCGTGCTTTTTTATTCGAAATAACGATCGGCTTAAATAACAAAGAATTCCGGAAAATAATTCTTCGAAACAAAAAGTATACTGAATAAATTTTATTCCATTTGGTCAATTGATTTGGCTTAATTGAGCTGAGATAAGTACCCAAAATTAAATCGCTTTTCGATATCTATCCTTGAATATCTTTTCACATTGACAAATCAAAAAATATTTTATAATCACATTTTATATTTTTTAATTTTTATTTATTTCGTTATTTCGCATCTGTTAAATTCAATTAAATACAAGTTTTCATCTCCATGTGAAAAATAATCAGAATCAGCTAACAGATACAATAACATAAGATTTATTGAACGAAATATCTTCGCTGTCACTTCGCGTGCCTTTTTTTCAGTGTCACCTTCCACAGTTCGCTCCGCTGCGAAAAATTAATTCATCAAAAGTGCACTCTGCTTCCGCACCCCAAATCCGAGCGCGTTTACCGCTGCATTTCTTTAATGGAGCTGCATCAATTCGCAGTGTAAGCATTGTGCGACAAAGGTCGTAGTAAAAATATCCGAGTGTCGAGATAACGTGAGTATCTCGAATAAACATTGCGCCGGTAAAGAAAACGGGCGTTAAACAAATTGTCGAGCGTGCTACGTCGTCGCGCTGTGTTATATACCGTTCTCATCTCGTAAACGCGTAAACGCGATCGTTATAGGTGTACAGCACGAACTCACGTCCGGTTTCAGGGTATTAGAGTGCTTACCTACACCGCACACGATATATACGTGCATATGTATGCGTAAATACACACGTATGTGTCCTGCAATACACGTACGTAGCTGCATCGTACGTAGCACGTACACCGCAGAGCCAAACGTGCGCTACTGTACACGTATTGCGTACGTAGCGTTGTGTGCCACGAAGAGCACAGTGCGCAACGTCGCCGTGTGGTGATCCGCGTGCGCACGTTCGTGTAGTACGCGAGCCTGGCGAACCCGCCGGAGAGTTATGACGCCGCACAATTAGCAGTTCGTGTGAGAGAGATCGATCGCCGCCGCGAACATACATCAGCCCCGTAATGTTGCGACTCTCGCGCGTCCGCATATATATTCCGCGTTCACCTATAATGCACTCTCTCGGCCGTTCGTCCGCCTATTTTCGCCGATTTGCCAAACCCGTTCCTCCCTCTTCTCTCTATCTTCCCTGCATCCGTCGCTTTTCGTGCTTCCCTTCTTTCTCTCTCTCTCTCTCTCTTGCTTTCTCTAATTTGGCTCTCGCAACACTCCCCGTAGATTATGAATTTTCATTTTCCAGCCCAAATCGTTATTTACGCCGACAACGGGAACCCGACGCATTCGCGAAATTGAACTACCGCCGTTTCTATCGGCATTACACAAACGCGCGGATGACCGTGAATGGGAATGCGGAATTCGACAAAGCGATTTCTTTCATTGTGGAAATTATGGGGCCCACCGCTGTGGAGGAAACGTTCGTTTTAATTTGGGATCACAAAAAGCGCTTGCGAAACAATGATGACGCGGAGTTCATTAAGGATGGGGCTCGTTTGTACCGGCATTTGTGGAACTTGCGACGAGAGAAAATTCTTTTGAAAAGTAATATCCAATATTTATCGACAGATGAGTGAGTAATAATTATTTCAGGTCACTCTAACATCGATAGAAAATCTGTCCCGAGCAAATTTTGCGACACAAACAGAATCAGAATTGTCACGAATCTGCCAGAAAAAAAATTAATCATAGTCACGGATATTTACCTTATCAGAAGCCGGAGAAATCGAGACGCCGGAAGTATGACAAAAGAAAAATCCTAATTCATTGATCAGCATGAAAAACGAAACATCAGTCAAGCGCGTCACGTATTACGACATAACCACACACTTTCCCAAGGAGCGAGCGCGTGGGTGTGTTGACCCTTGGTGCCTCTTCAGCGGGACACGACCTCCCTGGTGGTGGAGATAATACGAGCTTTACCGTACAGCGCGGTTGTACGCACGTTACAGCGTCGAGAATCCTCGTCGTGATCTCGGGGACTATCTCTTCACGTGGGCGCGCGTGCCGCGCGGCCTCCTCCACCGGCGCGCTAAGTTACGAGGCGTTTATGAGCCATAAGCGATTCCACCGCGTGGACCCGGGGGATAGAGTTACCTCAGCTTGGTTAAGCCCCTCGACGAGGAGCAGTAGCAGTCACTTTATTTCACTAGTCCGTTTGCTGCCTGGTTCACCGTCCTTTTCCAGCCCCCGAAGAAGCCCCGACTTCCGGTCCTTCCAAAAGTTCACAACAATCAAGAAACTCACAAACCTCTCAAGCGTCAGCTTCTCATCCTCTTCGCCTTTGAATTCCGTTTGTCTTTCAACCTACTGCACCAGGAACACCACTTTTTTGTTTTTGATCTTAAAGATTAGGACACTAGGCTTCGTTGTTCATCCGATCTTTCGTACCGATTTCAAGGGCTTTACTTAAGGCCAACGATCGTATTGCTCAAGTCGAGAGAAAAGGGACGAAGCGAGAGGTACGGTCCAGCGGGACAGTCTCTCGCTCGCTGCAGATCAGAAGAGGACCGGCTGCAGCCGCGTCTGATTTACTATGGCGGTCTTGACTGGTCGCTTGACTCCCGGAGACCTGTCCGCCACAGTTCGGGGGCCTCGGTAACACTCCTTCCTCTGGCGAGGCACACACCACTTGTGATGGGGTTTCCGCTGGTCTGTAGTTGTGTTGCGGGGGTAAATGGGGGATGGGCCTAGAGGGGATGCGTTCATCGAGGGGTGGGGCTTCTGTTGTATTATATCCCGAGGGTTAAACCGTCGGGCACCCTCATCTCCAGCTTCTCAACCAGCGACGACCCTAAACGTATGTGTGTGTGTGTGTGTGTGTGTGATGCTGCTGCTGCTGCTGCTGCTGCGCTGGTGATGTTCGGAGCTCGGGTTCCTTGCTTTTGCTGCAGCAGCAGTGGCAGAGACACGAGGGTGCTCCAACTTCGTATAATCGTTTGACTGCAGCCGATTGGCCGGGGAATACAACGCACACCGGCGACGCTTTGGTATGCAGGACGTATGCGCTTTATTAATACGCCCTTAAATTGATGGAGGTAAAATTCGTCGTGAGCGTTTCTGAATAATCCGAAGGGTTGGTACTGGCGGAAGAGCGCGCCACAAGCATAAGGCACGTGGATTATTATGAATGGGAATATTATATTATGATGTCGTGTTACAGAGAAGGATTCGTCTATTAGGACATTAAGGCTGCGTGAATACGATATTGCGGAGTCGAGGGTCCATTCCAAGGACAATATTCATAATGGGAATTCATATTTGGTTATAAATTGTACGCGAAAAATGATGAAGATCTGTGACTCAGGAGATCCGGGTTCGAATTTTGAGAGACGCTTCTTTAGAATTGTTTTCAAGCGGTTTTGGGCGTTGGATCGCTCACGCCGAGCCTCGAATAATCACTTTGGGATTGCCTCGTGAACGTGCGGGGTCGGAAAAAAAAAGTGCGTGACACACAATAGGGTCGCTCGGGGTGTGAGCCAATGGACGTGAAGATTTCGTTCGTGCGATGCCGGGAATAATTTTACCTTCGCTTTTCTGTGTATTGTTACGGGGAGTATAGTAACATTTTACGGACCAGAGAATTCTTTTGGCGAAAATTAATAGTATTTATACATGAAAGGCCGGGCGGAAGATTAATGGTCGTGGTTCCTTTTTTTTTTCGTCTCCACCCCGAATGACCTGGCCTATCAGCTCTTTGCATTCGTATGGAATATATTTTTAATACGTTGAGAGGGTAGCGGAGTTTTCAAAATATTATGTGGGACGAATACTCGAGGGATTTCGGACTCTCAAGACGCAGGCCCATCGATCCTGTCGAACAATTCTTTATTTGCAAAGCCAATCAGTCGGAAGAGCCGTGCAACAAAAACGTGAGTGTCGAACCCTTTTTTTTTTTTGGTCCTGCTGAAGAATATAATTTAGGGCGATTCTCAAGGGTGCGTGGAAATTGCAATTCAAAAAAGATTTAGATACTCCGGTAGTTCAGAATATAAAGTGTGTCGTGTGCGCTGAAAATATATATCGAAAACCATACGGAAATAAAAAGGTAACGTACCATAACAAACATTAATACCGGTTGCGATTCAAATTCTTCGGAGAAATTATTAAAATTTAATGTTACACTTGGTCGTCCGTCCATCGAACGACATCAGAAAAGTCCGATAAAAAATTGACGAGTGAAAAAAAAAGACAGGTTCAATTACGGTAAGTCAGTAAAAAGCCAACTCAGTTATTTGTTTCGACTCTGCACTCGTGGAGTCAATTGCGCTGCGCTTGCTCTCGACAAGAGTAATAAATCAAATCGCACTATCGGTACGTCACCTTTTTATTCCGATGCCAGGATCACACATGAAGGCATCCAATCTCATTACTCATCAGTATACTCCATCTCATTATCCATCATCGTTTTCATCACGCAACGAACCTTCACCTTTTTAACCCATATACACAAGTCCCAAGTTCAATCACCATAAATTAAAACGCACAACCAATTATCCGGCTCCTAATAAAACAATTTATATTTCACAAATCTGGAAGCAACGTGAGATACCCCATCGTCATCGCCTTCATCTCTAATGAAAGCCCGGCAGTTCATGAAACCAAATCAGTCGGTTGCGCGCCAGCTTTATTCATATACATTAGTACGTTCGCAATACGCGGGAGCAGTTGGACGGCTGACGCACATTGCTATCAACGCGAGAGCCGGCCGAGCGCTTGATTGGCTCTATTACAATTACATTATTCCGCGGCGCAGAGTGAAGCCCCGGGTGGTGCGGCTCTACCTATGTCCCGCGTACGGGCGGGTACACACGCTGTAATGTTGTTGGTACTAACGAGGAGAAAGCAGTATATTAACTACGCGGCAGCGCGGAGTAGTCGGTGCGCACGAGGATCGGCCAGAGGAATAGCAGTACCGAGGCGAAGGTACAGCGACGAGTAATCCCGGGGTTGGCGGGCTGTCAGGCTGGATCGCGTGGTGTGCGCGAGGCTATTTCCAGAAGGGCAAGGGAGAAGTACAACATAGGGAGCGAAACTGTGCAGGGAGGGCTTGCCACGTGATGAAGGGAGCGAGTTTATGCACTGCGGCCCTCGGTACGAGAAGGACGTCACGTATGGTGAAGCTCGTACTGAACTAGGGGGTAATATGGCGGGCAGTGTATTACGCAACAGTACACTCGCTCTCTCAACCGGACGCGTCCAGAGTCGACGCTGGTTAGGTGTGCCACGTGTACACCTATATCACCCGGTGGGTATAGCCGCCGGCACGGTGTGTGCTGCACACCCGCGGGATATGCCCAGAGATAGAGACCGGCAAACACCACCGCTCGAGGAATAAGCATTTGGTGGAGTGGGAACCAGCAGCCCGACGCCCCAGCCTCACCGTGATGGACGACGTCACCCCAGTTGGCCGGCATTGCTATGCTAGATGCATAACTGTCATCACTAGTCCAAACTAGATCAGCCACGATGTCCACGAGCTCACGTCAGCTCGAGCTCTGACAGAGTGAACCCTCTCGCTCTATGACAATTGGGCTATTTGTTCTTACGGCATTTTTGGGTTTGTTTTGTTTTGTTTTTTTTTTTTTTTTTAGATGGGATGTTTGATTTTTGGCTGTGTTTGGTAGGGGATTCTAGAAGGGGTGTCTGTGTCCGGGTTTGGGGCTGTTTTGAGAGAGAGGGTTAGAAAAAATTGTTGTCAGGAAATTGCGCTTGAGTGTAGGATTCGTTGGGAATAATGTAGAGATGAAGGTTGGAATATTGTTGGGGATATGTTTTTTTTTTTTTGTTATTGGGAGGGAGGTTGAGGTTTTCGGTATTTTGCAGATTAAAATAAGTTTTTTCGTTGCAATGCATTCGAAGGAGTGTTACATAATTTTATTTTGTTTTCTGAATCTATTTTTCAAATGGCTCTAATTTTTTTAATGATTTTCTCTCGTTGATTCCAATGATTTTAAGGTTATATCTGAAACCGACATTATTGTCAATTTCTGCGGTCAATCCGTTATTTTTGTAAATACAGCTTTCAATTTAATGCTTCAATAAGAAAAACCGAAGTTCTTGTTATTGGGTTTGACCGCATGCAAATTCTATAATGACGTTTCGAATAAGGGCAAAAAAGGTCGGCAACTTCAGCGATTCGAGTTGAAGTGCTTCGCGAAGTACACCGGGAGAGGGGCGGCGAAGTAAGAAACGCGGAGAAGAGCAAAAGTGACCGCAATAGGACGGAGGAACAAAGGGAATAAGGTGATGGAATTCACGAATGACTCTAGGTGGGTGGAACGGCGACCGCACTGTGGCAAGTGAAACGAGCCGAGTGGCGTTGCTTTTAATGGAGTGAGGGAAGCAACATTAAGTTTGGAGAGACGGAGGAAAAGGGCTAAGGAGTGAGAAGGTGGGAGGAGGGTAAGGGTTGAAACGAGAGAATACGAGCGCGGGGTGAGAATTACACGGAAATAGCGGCGGGTGGCGAAGTGCTCGCTTCTGCACAGTTGCTGAAGGGGGTGGAAAGGGCGTCCGAAGTGTGAGAGGGTGGCAGGAGGATACGATTCATAAACCAGCAATTACCCAACCAACAACCCCTTTCTCCAGTGGAACTCGGTCCCGCGGCCTCGGGCTCAAGCATGCACCGCTAAAAATGCAAGTAAATTTAATCTGCAAAACGATATGAGATTTTCGAATCGGGTATATGAATTTCATATCAAGGGAACGGGGTGAAAAAAAAAATTCTGTGGATGACACTTCGTTCTTTAAATCCAAAATTTAAAGCTCATTAAGTACACATAAAGCATTATAATTCTGCATTTTTGTAAAGACATACGATGCACTGAAATTGTGTCGGGTAAAAAAGAATTTTTTTTATTTACTCATTTCGTTCGTCGAAAAGTGCATTCTAATATAAACGTAGCAATTCTGGGTGCAGTGGAAATTGGATTTAATGTAAACAATTATTTAGTGAATTTTGAAATAAGGACATATTTATTTACACATTTAAAATCATTGTTTTGTTATGAGGGCTTGAAACAAAAATTAAAAAGTGAAAAATAAAGTGAAAAATCAAGGCATTTGAAAATAAAAAACTTTTCGAAAGATTTTTCTTTATAGATCGCAGTAAGCATCTCTAATATTCGTTCTTGAATATCGGTGTAAGGTGCACTAAACCTTGAGACGTGTTTTTTTTTTTTTTTGTACTACGATCTTTGCTCCCTCGGGGCTAGAAAATGATTCCGAATCGATCAAAGAAATAAAGACAAAACAAGCAGATCACGATGGCCCTTTTCGAACCCATTGGCTTTGCATTATCATTCCACGAAAGAACCACAGATCCACTTTACTCTCCACCACACGTATTCTTTGTTTTTATGGTTTCTTGGCCGAATCACGTTCGGGAGAAGAACCCTGACTCCATTAGGATTCCCGATTCGATTTATACTGAACGTTGACCGCAAATTACTTCGTGAGTAGAAATACCATAACTTCACGAGCTATAATAATAATAATAATGTTGAGAACGTGAAGTTTGATGCATCGGGAAATTCTAGGCCGGAATCAGTTGGCCTTGACCTTGATATTCATTTATAGTATATTAATATAAATAGTATATTCTTCATATAATGTCTGTAACGAAAAATCAACTTTTTTAACAACCAAGTTATTAATGTTGATCTCGTTATTCTGAGTAACATAATTGCCACCGAAGGAATCTAAAATGCATATTTTCGGGAAGTACAGAAGTACAAACAAGTACAATGAAAATTTAATTTCTATGAAACTTTCTACACAACACAAATCAATAACTTACAAAAAATAATAATATTAGCATTTATGACTTGTTACACGTAGTCTGGTTGGATATGGTCAAAAAATGGACGTGTTGAAATAACGAACAGATTAGTCTAATTACTTATTCGATTCAAAAACTGATATGTTATCAATATTTACAATCACTTGGTTGCAAAAGAATTTTTTTAAAGCATGTGAGACGATCCTCATGTTATTCCTGGTAGCTAACTATTTTTCTCAGTGAAGGGCGTAAGAAGATTTGTAGTTTTCAGTGGTACATGAAATACACATTTCTTCGTGCTTATCCAGAATACGCGACGAATTCCAAATTCGTCGTTTAATTATGTCGAGCAGAGTGATGAATCCCAATCGGAAGCGAGGCGAGTGGAGCGCGTCGAGGACTCGCGGAAGCGAGTATACAGACGATATTGACGTTTCGGCAGGAAGTGCTTGATATACGGTGGCGCAATTTATCGAATGATAAATTCCGTCTAGATAGGATCGAGAGCGCGCCGCGGCTAGATTAAACGACAATTCCTTCTCGGTTCACGGTTGTGGGCGAGCGAGTGAGAAATCCTGGTGACCTCCACCCTCGCAGAACGACGAACTACGCGCCAGCCACGACGACGACGACTTCTTCTTCGCCTAGCTCTTGCTCTTTCTCGCCACGAAATTAAATATTGGGTCGAATTGCAGTTGTGGCGTCGGAGGAAATATAGACCGGCTCAACCTCTTCAGCTTTACCCTCTTCCTCATCTTGTTCTTCTTCTTCTTCTCCTTTACTTGTTCTTCACCATTCCTCCCTTAACTCCATTTTCTCCCAGCATTTTCCTTGTTGCAACTGCTTAACCCTCCCCCTCATCTCGTTTTTCTTCTTCCTCTTCTTCTTCTTCTTCAGCTTTACTTGTTCTTCACGATTCCTCCCTTAACTCCGTTTTCTCCCAGGGTTTTCCTTGTTGCAACCTTTCCGGGCAAACTGCCGTCCACAAAGCACCACTCTCACTCGCCCTTGAGTCTTATCTGCCACCGCAGACTCACCCCCCTTAGCCACCCTATCTTCCCAAAGGCCGTCGATCTCTCACCCTCTTGTATATCTCTCAAGCACTATTCCTGCCAGCGAAACCTCATCGTTCCTTCTCGCCTATTCAACGCCCCAAACCTCCCCTCTCGAACGGGGCTTCCGAAAACGTACCGATCTTCACTTTCTGCTTGTTTATGGTGGCTCATATTTATACGAAATATTGAAAAAAAGGTTATAGAAAGAATTTTGATAAGCTGTTCGATTAAAAGAATGTACTGATACCCAATCCACGTGTAATAATAACATTTTTTTTATTCAAAGAAAAATAACTTCCATAAGAATATATTTACCTTTTTATATTAAAACAAAATAAACTTGTTACAAATTTTCTGTACATTGTGTAATAATATATCAATGAATTGAAAAATAAATAAAATATCAATCTCATTATTTTTCTGTATAATTTTATCAAAAGCTCATTGTTTTTTGCAATTATCTGAAATAAGTATTTTTTTATTAGGTCGATTGTTAATTACATCAAAAACTATAATTTTATTAAGTGATGAAATCGCACGATTCTGTCTCTAATACAGAATCTATTAATTCAGATGAAACGAATTGATAATCCTGCATTGATTGATAAAAAAATCAATCTTTTTCGTAGTCTGGGATTTAATTAATGAAAAAGGAAAGGAAATTGAGCGGGTGCAATGACCAGTCATGTATGAAGTAACAGTGTAACGGTATCTCTTTAATTGAATATGCATTAGCGCGGCAAAAAAAATTCTGCGAAAAGCAGCGGTATCTTGAGCAGCCGCGCCGCGCTTCCCTTACACTTCCGAGCATTAGGTTATCAAGGAGATTCTCCGCAGGCCTATACTACCACACCGTAAACTCATTCACAGCAAGGACACGCTGCTATAACCTGATTAAAATGAAACGAGCCCGACGACTGCAGGCCACCGTGGGGTGATAAAAACAGGTTGGGCTACTGCCGCGTAATTACCGTATCCAACGGGAAACGTTCGTACGAGAGTCACATGTGAGGTGGACAACGGACCGCTGAGATTCTACACAGTCCGAGACTCGGAAGTGCAGCAAAATGTAATAACACGATATCGAAGGTTAAAGCCTCGGTAATTTGAATAATTTTCTAAAAATTGGGGTACACGTTCTTGATTATGATATAAAAATGTTTGTCAAATGAATTAACAAAATTTTCCCTTCTCCAAAATATTTGTACTTTCATTTGTTAACATTTATTTCAAAGAAATGTTACTTAAGCAACAACGACATGTTTCGATTTCTGAAAAAAAAAAAAAAAAAAATAATGAGCCAATATAAACTGCAGAGGATCGATACTGATAAATTTCAAAAGATGAAAAATGTTGGACCAAAAAATAGTAGTTGTCACTTTGTAAAAATATATTTTTATACAGCGATTATTAGTGACTTAAATAATTCATCAATTTATTTTGACAGTTATAAATTTACAATGGTTGACTGTATCACTGCGATTTTTCTGCGTGGAGAATTTCGATATAATTTCAGATAATTTGATATAATTATTGATCTTGGAAAATTCAATTTTAAATGGTGGATATTCGAGTATTATCGAGCCTATTTTAGCTCCCCAATTTATTTATTTCTAAATGGGGAAAATACATTTCTTTTTCGTTGGTTATATTTCAGGGATGGTAAAATTTGTACGAACACCGGTAGTGACAGCTGCGTTGGCCCTTGGTGCCGAATTGGGAAGGGAAAAAAGCGATGGTAAGCAGGCAGAATTCGGTCCCTCCTCGTTTCACGATTTAATTGCGACCGCGTCTTTTGGGAGTCACCATGAACGACAGTCTCCTGCCGAGTGCGCAAAGTATATGGGCGCGTCCTCGTTCTGGTAACACCCGACGGATTCCCGCTCGAAGACCCTTTGTTTTTAAATGCCACAAGGCACTTAACTATTTCGGCTTGCTATTAATCGAGACACACCGAGGATACGAGACCCCGGGGACGTACAAGACAATATACCACTCAGAGCTGCACTCTTTTAACAGTGCATCGTGAATGCAAAGTGCTTTGGAGAAAAAAAAAAATAGCGGTTAAAGAATTCAGGAGTTCGCATTAAGCCAAGGAAAATGGTCGTCCAGGAACTCAGGAAAAAACACAATTTTCCTTTCTCAGAAGTTCTCCCTCGAAAAAAGTATTCGAAAGCTGTTTTAATCAAACATGCATCTATTTTCACAATAAATTCAAATAATTAAAAAAAAACAAAACTATTGAAACTAGATTGAAATAAAAATAAAAACGAATCTCCAAACAGTTATCAACAAATGGCATCATATTCACACAAAAAAAAAATCCATTATCATAAACACCCTGGCTTATCGCCCCAAAAACGTAATCTAATTTTCCCCGGATCAACATACACCACCCCTCATTTCGAGAAAAACAAACAAAACAAAAACAAAAAAAGATAGAAAAAATAACCACTTTTTCCCCGTCAATGTAAACAGCCTCTTTTCATACTCATAAGTAAGAGTCGAAAATTACGTGTTCGTGAGTAAAGTAGAGCTAATTTTGTGGGTTTCGCGCCCTTGGATTCGGGAAGGGCGAGAGAGCGAGAAGGAGAGTGGGCTGGAGCTGCTCGCTGCTTGTAGTATTCCCTGGTAGACACAGCCCCTTCGGGCAACCAACCCCTTGATGGGATGTGAGGCTGAAGGGCGGCGAGAGTGAGACGCCCCAACGAAACGTGTGCGGGTTGGACGAGTGGAGCGCACGACTGGAGAGAGAGTAGTAGTAGCAGAACAGAGCAGCAGCAATAGCAGTAGCAGCAGCAGCAGCAGCAGCAGCAGCGTGCTGCCCGCACCAGGCGCCCCTTCGCATATTTCACCGGGAATTTACGAGCCTCGATACGACAGGGAAATTGCAAGAATGGCGGAGTAATCTATCTCTCCTTGCCTCCGCGAGCGCGCGGGCGGGCTCTCTTCTTTTCCCGGGGTTTGCCTCGCGCTCACCCTCTCGCGGGACTCCCACACTCGAACATCCCCCCCGAGCCAGGGACTCGGAGTTCTACCTCTACACTTCACCCTCTTGGCGAGAGCGTCCGCATATATACACACAGCTCCTGAAAAACCAAGTGTGTTACACACTCAAATACTTGCTCTCTACGGCGCAGCAGCGGCGACGGGAGGAGGTGCGCTATACACAAGGCATAGAGGGATACGACAGCGGCAGAAAGAAAACTCTCCTCTATCTCCCTTATAGATAAAAGGGATTTGTCCTTTTCGGGCTCTCGGGCACACAGGACCGCCAGAAGGCCTAATTGTGTTCTTCTCTCAGGATAAAACCCGCGATCTATCGCCTCTCGTTATACTACTCTCCTCCGAGAGCCAACCCAGCCAAGATATCCTTGGCAAGTTCTCTCGAGGGTCCTCCCCCGGATGGGAGGCGGGGTGAATTACACGCACGTCAACAATATTCGGCTTTGTTCTTCGCAATGGATTTCACGGAGAATTAACAATTTTCCAAAAGCATTTGCAGCTTTTCTTCATTTTTATTGAATTGTTAGGTGATACAAATTACCTAATAATCCAGTCCTTTTGCTGATAAAAACAAATAGAAATTCTTGGGGATAAAATGTAAAAAATAAAAAACAATTTAAATATCGAACAAAACTAAGCTACTTGCCAATTTTTTTCAGGATAATTAGATTCGGAATAAAAATTGAGGAGAAATACAAAATTTGAGGCTTGTACGATCGAATGAATATTTCGTCCCGAAAAATGGATTATGCAGTGCTAATAAAATTTCACAGATCGTCGGAATTTGACAGAAGTTTGGGGGGTAATAAAAAAAAAGTGTGTATTTAAAAACTGCATTTGCCTCAAAAAATAGCGTGTATTCTACGTTGGCAGTCGGGGATTTATGGATATTTGTTTTTGTATTTTCCGTTACATCAGTATTCTGCCTCTTCCTCGCGAATTGTTCAGACTCAATCGCACGGTTATATAGAGCGTATACGGTGTAGCAAGACCTGTACCACCAGGAGCAGAGTGACGTACTGCCTGGAACACGATCGTTCATCAAGGTCTCCGGGGGGTGTTACCCCCTAAAATCTACCTTCGACTCTCTCTCGCCTGAGGCACAAAAGTGCCCTGGGCGTATGTACATTGCCCGTACGTGAGCATTCGTCTGGGCGTTCGTAAGAATTTTACGCGCATTAATTTCTCCCCGAAACAAAAATTGTGAACCAAAAAATTATAGAGGCTATTTGGCCGCTCTTTTTCAGCTAGAAAAATGCCGATAAATCATTACAATTCATTCAAGTAAATAAAACTTTGTTCGTGCATTCTTTGTTTGTTCAGCGCGGCACGAGATATATAATGCTATATTGTGCGCCACTGTTCTTTAATTTATTATTCTCTCTGTTTGTGCCGATGCGCGTTGAATGAAAACTCTTGAATCAGCGAGAGCAACCACTCGTGTTCGAGTTTACGAGCTCAGCACTCGTGATGAATGAACATGGTCTCGCTCAATGCCAGTCGGCTCGTTACGCTCGTCTCGCTATCAGTCCCATCCAGACTCTGCAGAGCGTGGCACTCAAGTCCTGCGAGAGAGAGAGAGATCAAAAGCTGCTGACTGATTGAGATAGAGAGAGATATGGGCAAAGATCGCGTGAGTGAGAAGCGATATAGGGATGAATGCACGCAAGATAGATACAACGAATGAATGAAGGAGGATCTGGTTGAGACGTATAGCGCAGGAGATACCCAGTTACAAACTGGTAATTAGATATTGAATTTCATAATTCAGATAAAATTGAACTTTTTCCTGTCTGGAGGCCGGCTCAAGAGGATACGATCATACGTAGGCTGCAGGTTGTATTGAAAAGTAAAGGTATTGAGGTATTTGCGTCAGGTAATCCGTTTCTGGAGCTCGAGGGCCAATTTAACAACATGCGGTATTAATGAACGCACGAGTAATTTTTTTTTCCAAGTCATATAAAAATGTAAAATTCGTCAATTTTGCACAGGACAGGATATCACAAGATCCTAAAATTGATACTGAGTTCGTACAAATCTTAGTATTTCAATAAAAAAATAAAGAAATATTCTTCATAAGTAATGAACAAAAATGCGCATTAATTAAAATTCAATTTAACGCTGGAAAATTAAGCACGCGATTGGCCCAATCCAAATGAAGTTACTTCAGAGTCACGCTGAAATTTCCTTGTGGATCAAATATGGAGAATGTAATCCAAGTACAACACAAAGTATTATGAAGTACCGCGATACCGAGTTGCTGACCCTCTAGTAGTCGAGATGTACAAGTGGTGCCGGTGCATGGTCGAAATACGTGAAAGGGTAGCAAGGGAGAAAGGAAAAGGAAAGAGAATAGCCGGTGTGGCGTGGCTGCGCACTGAGCAAAGCTTCTGCAAGCTATATCTACACAACGGTGCGGTACCGCGCCGCGCGGCTGCCGCTCGGTTTAATTTAACACAGCAGCTGTAATCCCATCCATTACGCCCGCGGTAATATACGATCGCTCGAGATTCATACTCCGTTTTTTCACTAATTAACAGACGGGACAAATCGCTCTAGCGATCCCACCTCTCCTCTCCTCTCTCTCTCTTTCTCTCTCGTTGGGGCACCGTAGCAACTACGTTCGCCAATGTGGACCTTGCGAAGGGGGTTCGGTAGCACCCCGCCTAACCCCTGCTTTTACACTTGCTCGCACTCGCGACGGCCAAGGTGAAACGAGAAGCCCCTTCGAGAATCAAAATTCCGGTAGCCCATAACTCTCCAGAAAACCCGTTCATCCTGCTCCTTCTTTTGGTCTTTTAGAAATTTATGTACCCTGCCTTTTACACTACATTTATTCGGTACACTTCGTAATTAGGGCAATTAATACGAATAAATTTTATTCGGAATAAAGGACGGTTGAAGAGTGAATCAAGAGATTCAAAAAAGTGTGTGTGTGTGTTTTTTTTTTTTTTTTCATCGTCATTATCGCGGATATGTAATAATAAACTAAAGTACTCATGAAGATATCTTTTATCTTTTGAATAACTGCAAGGCAAAGAATTTTTAAGCATTTATTTTTAGTATTTTTTTATGTTCTTTACAATATGTATGAATAATTTACTTACAATTAGCAATAGTTAATTAATGGAAATATCATTTTATAGAAATGAATTTTAGAAATGAATTTAGAATTTTCATCATAGATATTAATTAGGTGTTAGCAATTAATTAGCAATATGTGTTATTGTTTCCTGATTCGGAGAAAATAATTTTGAGGATTGCATGAAACGAGAATCGAGACTCTAGAACAAAGGGGGAAAATAGTGGTTGTATGGAGAAAAGGGAAGCGATAGGAGTTGGTAGGTCCCGGTATAAGGCGAGCCGCTCGGATGTCGGATTCGCGCAGTCGTAGCGCCGGCCAGCACAGCATCGCGCACCGACACGATCCCGAGAATTTAATTGGATGGACACCATAGCAACGGTGCTTAATTAACTAATTAATTTCACGCGGTATACGAACACGAGAAGATACGACCGCCTGGCTCGTTCAACGACCATTCACTCCCAAGTGACCGAAACAAAACTGTTTGTTTTGACTTTTCGAGTCTCGCAACTTGCGCAATTCATCAGATTTGCTCAGATTCGCTTGACGTCCACTCACTCCACATCCTATTTAATCTAACACCCTACAATATTTACAGTTGAAACAATTGAATTTTTCACATTATTCAAAGTTCATTACTTTCTAAAATATCTAACGTTTCCCTAACGTCTGCAATTCTTATGATATCCCAACTTCTCAATAATTGCAACAAAAATTATATCTAAAAATTGCGCGAACAATTATAAGTGAATAATGGAATTAATTCCTTGAAGCATTCGAAACTCGATCTCATTGTCTTGAAAAAAAAACTTTCTATTCGACTTATTAAAAAATAAAATTTCTTGGCAATTAATAACAATCTAGACTTTTTTGATAATAAATATGAAGAAAAGAATCATTTAAAAATTATATGATCGTTACGAACTTCTAACGAAACGTTCAATAAAATATTTCAAAGGCTTAATTTTTCTGCTTTTATTTATGTAAATAAGAAGAAAAAAATTGTAATCATTACTTGACTGCAACGCCATTCCCGTTTGTGCCTTCTGAATCTTGTATTATATCATCGTGTTTCACTGGATAGACAGTCGTGTGGGCTGAGTATCAAACGTGTCACGTGCACCACGTGTTCCTGCTGCTGTTGCAAAGGGACGAGGTGAGGGCGTCAGCAGCAACGCGACCCCGAAGGGACGCGCACAGTTTGGATGAGCTTGTGGAGTGGGCAGAGACAAAAGGGACGAGAAGAGACGGGACAGGGTGTAGGTACGTGGCCACGTGGGGTGACGACGAGAATCGCCAAGGGGTGCTGCTGCTGCTGCTGCTAGTGGTGTTCTGCTGGCACGAGCGAAATTTGCATTTCATAAAACATATGCCACGGAAGTGGAATAAGAAAGTCGCTTACTCAGCTCGACGGCAGCGACGACGACGACGACGACGAAGAGGAAGAAGAAGAAGAAGAAGTGGCAAAGGGAAAGGGAGATAAAAAAGGGAATAAAAGGGACGCTTTTCTTCTCGGAGCTAGGATCAAGATGGACGAATTGAGCATTCCCCCATGGCCGAACATATATTCGGCAAATATATGCAGCGCATTTTATTTTTTGTATCTGAATTTGAGATCTCCATGTTGACAGAAATACGTTCGATGTCGAAACGTATTTTCTATGTGTCAATTTTACTAATAATTTTAATAAGTGAAATATGCACATTTTCATAGTTTTATCGGGATTTGTTTTTTTTTGTTTTCCAACAATTGAAATAGTCAATCTCAAATTGAATCTCTTGGGGTCTAATAATCTACAAGTAGCTTCCCACAAATTTTTGAAACCTTACTGATTATTTTTTATTTATTTTCGATTACAAAAACGAAAGACTGAATAATTTATATTATTTCCTCCTGTCAATAATGTAACTTTACGCAAATAAAGAAAAGATTCTGACGATTGCATCTCAGTGATGTCGTTCCGAAATGCAATTTGACATGAGAGGGCGTTGAAGTTATCACGGCGAGAACATTCGTTCCTATCGGTTAGAAAGTTAATATATTTGTCACGCTATTTTTCCATGAGGGTATTTGTTCTGTCGAGGAAGTCTGACGGAAGGAAGGCCCAATATTTTACAAAGGTGCCACTTCTTTCTTCCTCTCGCGCGAGTTCTCTCATCCGCCTCTTTTCTCATTTGTTCTGCCAGTCGTTGTCCAGGGGGGAAAGGGAGAAAGAGAGCGCTTCGCGAAGTAAGCGAGAAAAAGGAAGGGGCGTGATGTAGTGAAACAAATCGGCTGCTGGATAGCTGCTGGTGGCTGGGGTTTGTGCTGGCTCGCTCAAAGTTTTTAGTGGCTTGGCTCCAAATATTTGGCTTCGGGGTCGCGCACCGAGAGTGGAAACCAAGCGAGATTCTGTGGAGTATGTGCATCGCTGGCGCGGACCGCGCCGGAGAGTCACACTCGCGAAACTCCCGAGGACGGATATACTCGACCCGTGGAAGCGCACGGTACCGTCGACCGCTGGCTCAATGCGATATGAGGAGAATAAAGAGAGGACGGGAGAAGTACATAGTGACAGTAGCCTCCGAGAAGCCGGAGAAGCGTGGAAACCGAAACGAAACTCCGAGTCGCGTTCTTCACTCGGGATAGAGAGTCACATGCAACGTATGCGCACGAGGAGAGAAGGCAGAAGAGCGTCGAGCCAACTGACAAACGCCATCTCGTTTTATGCACACGTACTATATTCGTTGGTCACGACATGCCATTTCAGTGGCTGCCGTAAGTCAGAATAGGACTTGAAGAGTAAACGGCAAGACTTCTGGAGACCCTACAGTGATTGGCCTGAAAAGGTTGGGTGGGTAAAAGAAGATGAAGAACTAATGTTTCGACTTGTTTTCGGTTAAACATGCTTTATTTTCCAGGGTACGATTTTATATCAAAAAGTCATAAGCCAGAATCCAAAGAGTTTCACTGGTAACTCTCAGTGATTGGCCTGAAAAGGTTGGGTGGGTAAAGGAAGATGAAGAACTAATGTTTCGACTTGTTTTCGGTTATACATGCTTTATTTTCCTGGGTAGGATTTTATATCAAAAAGTCATAAGCCAGAAGGCAAAGTGTTTGACTCTCAGTGATTGGCCTGAAAAGAGTGGTAGGTACAAGAAGATGAAGAACTGCCAATGGCTGATAATATGGCTTTCTTCAAGGGGCCAATCGTTGGATTGTTTGCCGAGACCCAACCTCGCTGAAGCGTGAGGAGGGGAATGAAACGAGAGAACGAGGAAAACACAGGAAGCTCGCCGCTTCAAAGCCAAGCCCTGCAACCAAAGTTCCCGTCGTCTGCCAAGAATAAGCTGCAAGCTACTTCATCACTTGCATTATTGTATGTCGGTATAACACCGCGATATTGCCACTCGCGACATTTTTTGGCTTGGCTTTTTCGTCGTGTTGCTCTCTTCTAGAGTGTCTAGTTTCGCGATACGTCAACATGCCTTTTCATCGCGGCCAAAGGATAACCGTTGCTATACACTGAAGAGCAAAACGACTTCCTTATGATTTGTCTTCCATTTTCCGACGCAAGAATCCCGACATTTTGTCGTGGCAAATTGATCGCTGAATTCCGAATCACAGAAAAAACTTTGCAATTTACTTTTGGCATCTTTATGTTATTATTATGCTCTCGTTGATTATCATCAAGTGGTCTGGTACAGAAAAAAAAAAAATCGTGCTCTTTTTTCGTCGACCTTTCGTAGTAAAGGAATGCAAATGCACTATATACGAGGTTTACTGGCAGTATAGCAATGCGCCGCACCTCAATTATTAAAACATGTATGCAAAGCTATGGAAATGTATTTGCGATGCGTCTACGCCCCAGTGGATCACTGCACCCCCCGGCGAATGAACGTACACAGCGCCCGTGTAAAGGAAGAGCAAGGAGCTCGCTTTTCCTTCGTCGCAATAGAGCAGAGAGGAAGAGAGCTTTACCAAAGAGAAAGAGTTACTGGGACTATCGGGCCATTCCTCTGCGGAGGTCTTGAGAAAAGAGCGATTTAATTTCGCGTTAGAGGGTGAAACGAAGAGGAACACCGGCTGGAGAAGCTACCCCAGGTTAGGCATAATATCGCGTTAACCCAATTTGAATCGCTCGGCAATAAATTTGCAAATTCGTGGGCTAGAAAGATTGGTCAAATTTATTCGAAGCAAAAAAGCTGCCCTGCGGAAAATGCGTTAAAAAAAGGGAGCAAACCTGCGTTTAACTAACATTGAAAATCAAAAACAGGTTTACACGATAGGCGATTACAAAACCATCACATTGAAAGTATTTGCGATAAACATCATATTTTGAGTGTCACGAAAAAAATTGAGTACATAATTTTTTTTTTTAAGGGAACATGACAGAAGATTGAGGAGTCGAATGTCGAATTGAAGTAGAAGAATCAAGTGAAGTGAAGAATAAATAATACATAATGTTTAAAATGATCATTAAATCACAGATTTAAAAATTAATGAAAATTCCATAGAAGAGATTGAAAAATCAGTGAGCATTCAAAATCACCGTAAGAATTCGAGGCATTTTCAGGCGCGGAAAAAAATCATATTTTTGTGAACTGCCGTGAACACGGGAAAAGTGACTTTTCATGTAAGATGCGAGACGCTTTCGCGATGCGCTACTGGTGAGATAAAACATGAAACACGCCTAATTCGCGCGCGCAGCTCGCAATTTTCAAAGTGTTGAACGAGTATCGGTAGTGGAATGGAATGGAGTGGTGGAATGGCGCCACGCAAGCATCGGGAAGAACGAAAAGTCAGCTCACGCGACGGAAAGAAATAGGGGACACGGAGAAGGAACATACGGAGGACAATAAGAAAGTTGCGTGTGACGTTCGTGAAGCCTGAGTTACCTCTTCGTGTCTCTCGTCTTTTTCGTTCGTTCCGACGTTCCTCTCTCTGTCTCACTCGAAACCCGATGGATATATGCGTATATGCGGGCCGGGTGCGTCTCGGAACGCGCTTGCTGGCGTCCCGACGACTCAGCGGCACTAACTCACTACATTGCGCTAGGGAACCGAGAAAGTTCACAGAATTGCTCGGATAAAAACGAGGAACGTTGAGAAATTAACGTCGTAATATTCCGGCGGGGTCTGGCTGACCCCAACCACAGAATTTTTCTACCTGGCATAAAATTCCGCATGTTCTTGAAAGACAAACAAAGTTAATATTTTTTTTATATCCGAAATTGCTTAATCTTTTTAATTCGAACTACTGAACACAGAGATTGTCATGTAAAATTAGTGAAATGAGAAATTTATAAAGACTGGGATAATCAGACGCATTGGCGCGCGTGTCCGCGGGACTTTTGCGTGATCTTTCTGAGGTTATAAGGTAAAAACGAGGCTTTTGACTTATTTTACTTAATACGAAGACCTGTTGTTTCGCAGTTAATGGAAAATTGGAACATCTTTTCATTCGCACTGAAAATTATTGTATTGGCCCCATAAATATTCATTAATAAATAAATTGTAACATTAAAAGAAGCTTAGAATTATATCGATTGCCATTAACGATTACATCCAACACAGAAATTAAAATATAAGGTGCCAGAAATTGTAAAGTAACAGATATTTCTGTCATCCCAGCGACTAGAGATAGATCGGTAGTGAATCTCGTGGGAAACATGCTTCACCTTTCCAGTTCTAGTGCTAACGAAGCACTCGTAGTACCTTAAGCTCTGCGGTTTAGCGGAACGATGGTAGCCAGAAAATTCGAGCTATCTGCTTAATGCGTGCACGCAGTGAGATGGCCATATTGAAAGAGTGAAAGAGACGAAGAGCCGAGGGTTCGCGAAGAGGCGCGAGAGGATATTTATTAACGTCGCGCGACACCTTGGCCAGTGAGGCACTTCAAGTACACTGCGCACAGCGCCACTCTCGGTCGCCTCTTCGGAATACCAGACGCTTGTCCCTCCTCGAAGCTAACGCGTCAGCTGACGAATGGAGTGTCTTAGCTACACATAGTATGGCATACGATATATCTACCAATCGCGGGAGCACCCGAATGGACGGAAATAGTGGCATGGACCTGCGCGCACCGACAGATGGCCGAGCTCTTCGTATTGTCGTCTTCGTCTTTGCCGTGTAGTCGTTGCGCACAACCTCCGGGAATTTTTGCGGCCATTTAGCCGCAACTCCTCTCAACCTCCGTTGGATTTAAGGACCTTTCTTGCGCCCTTCCAGCCAATTGAATGCGATGCAAAGATCTCGAAAAAGAACTTTGCTTTCTCATTAGCAATGAGAATAATTAGTGGTCGGAAATATTGGAAAACGTATCAATCAATATTCATTACTAGTTACCATTATGCTAGCAAAACTCAGGACTTTAAGGATATTCTGAACATCTCAAGCGTACTTAATTAGAAACAATGAAACACCTGAAAATAAAAGACACTACTTTAGAGTTGACGATGCTTTCCGGAAACTCCAATCGCCATTATCGTCATATTGCATTTCACATTTCAGCCAATCCCCATAAAATCAAGGAATAATCCGAGGATAAAATATTGTGTGTTCCCACGCAGCAATGGGAACATTTTTACATTTAAAAATCCAAACTTTCTCCTAATCCCAAAAGGAAATTGCCCTTTGCCATTCGGAAAAATAAAATTCGCCCATTTCGAGTGAGCGGAGAAAATCGTTTCTAAATATATTCAAACTTTGATTCAATTCAAACGAATTTCACGTATTCCGACTTCCATAAAAATGTGCAAACGTGGAATATTTGACTAATTTAAGAATCCAGGATCTTTAAAGGATTGGCATTGGAAAATATTCGCACAATTTCTGCACACCTTTGAAGAGCGATGCACTGACTGTTCGCGGGTAGTGTCGTCTTGGTGAAGCTCGACCGCAAAGGCTTGTGCAGCGTCTACAAGAGCAACGGGAGGGAAGAAAGAGAGATGTGAATAGCAGAGAGAGCGAAGGCTCGAAGGAGCAAGAAGTTTGGTAAGCGGCGGGTTCACGAGAGTCCGCAGTCGCGTTGGTCATCTTGTGGCGTTCTGCCGCGAAGGAGATACACCAACGGCAGCATCAGGAGGAACACAACGTCCGCCGACGCGACGCGACGCCGTCGTCGTCGTCGTCTGCTGGGAATCCCCCCGCGGACCCCTACCAATGTGTCGGGACCACTCCAGGGGCGCACCAGCAGACGCAAGAAGGCAAGTAGCTACAAGGCCCCGGGAACCATCGATCAATGTTGCCCGTCCGACGGTAAAACAATACGATGTTGCCTCCATAATTGACGGGAATCCATCATCCAGACTTTCGCGACTTATTCTCTTACACACACACACGCACAGACGCACAATCGCTGTTGCCGTTTACGCTCTCGACGTCGTCACTTTCCATTCGCCTAAATGTATACCACAATAAAGCACGCAATAATATACAATATCGTATTTTATATCCATCTCCACGCCTCTCACGATCGAGCAATTGATCATCGGTGATGAACGATCAATCTTCCGCGAAGTTGAGAAAATTTTATATCGATTTGCTGAAAGAGTCATCAGAATCCTAAGTTGATTGTATTATGAATTTTGTCCCAAGGGAATTCACGTCCGGTGGGAAGTTCCCGAGAGTTTTTCTCTCTGGTTTGTATGATCTCGTCTGAAATTAATAAAAAGGCTTCGGGGAAGTGATTGAGAAATTCTCATCGATGTGAACAATGTGATAAGTTTTTTACCGTTTTCACATCGTTTCTTTTCAATCACTGCTCAAATTATCATCGAAATCGTAATAAGTACATTTTTTTAGATTATCTCTTTATTTCGTTTATTGCCGTTGGGAACGTGATAGGAAAGTGATCATTGATAGCTAATGATCAATTTTTTTTTTCATCTTAAAAAATGTTACATGGAAGAAAATGTTTGTACTTTTGAGAATTTTTTTTTTTTTTCGATGCTGAATATCTATGTCTTAATGGGATTGTCATCGTGTTGGGGCTTTGCAGGTGAAACCAGCTTAGAAGGCTTTGAAGGAGAGACACGTGGTGTGGACCAACACAACACGACGGGCAAGCCTAAAATCCGCACTGGCTCTTGTAACTAATACCCTTGGCCGTCGGGTCTACTCTGTATGACGTACGAGCGAGTCGGTCTTCCGGGGCTAATTCCGAATAAATATTCGTAATACAGATTACGTTAATCACCCACTGACTATGCTAGGATGCAAATTAGACAGGGTGCGCATAGAACACAGTAGAATATACACTCGACATACATTATGGAACGTGTACTCGAATTTTAATCATAAAAGTACCGTCTTTATTTATTTTTTTTAAACAACCTTTTTTCTTAGACGCGTCACCAAAGCCCTTGAAAAATTTTAAAGGCTCATTTGGCCTCAGGAGATAAACAGATTTACACGACGTCTTCAGATAAAGTCACTAAAATTCGTCATTAAAATTTCGCTGTCAAAAGTCGTAATTACATTCTCATAATTACCATAACTTTCACTTAACATTTTATGCGAATAAATTTTTTTTGAACTCTTCCCTCATTTATTCATCAACGGATACAGAAAATATCCTAATCATTTCCACAAATTCTCCGTGAAATCATTGAACACTCTTCTATCCTCGAATGTTGAAAAAAACTTCAAACGTATCGCAAAGCTGCGGATACAATTCAATAACCAATGATCATTTGGTATAATTTAACAAAATGAAATATTAAAACTTTAACAAAGATCATTAGTGAGTGAGTAACGAGTGAGACCCGCCAAAATTTTCAAGACATTTGGGGGGTGGTAAGAGCGAAGAGGTGAAGTACGAGCGCCGAGGTGACTGTGACCTAAGTGGCAAGTACGTAAGCAAGTTGGAAGTTGCATATAGTCTTGAGTTCTCTTGTACGTAGCGGGTCTGAGCAATTCTCCATGTGTACTCGCTCGCGGTTGTGGAGTCCTCCCGAGCGCATTTGTATCGGGGAAAGCCGCCACAAGGTGGTCACGGGTACCGTGTAACCCCTTGGCGGCAAACACTCGAGGCACCGCCACGACGAGGACTCTCGCCACCCCTCGAGGGGCCCGAGTTTACCTTGGCGGTAAAGTCTAGTGTACATAGTTACACGAATATACATATATACCGTCACCGCAGCTCCCAACTCGCGAGGTAGTACGCGAACTCCACTCCTAATGCGGAGTAATGTTGATTTACACTCGCGCTGGTCTCGTTCTGCCAGCTAGAACCCGTAGACCTAGCTCCTTGCCACAGTGTGCAACCCCTTGGTGCCTCCCACTGCCTCGGTTTCACCCCTCGGAAGACGACTGTGTCTCGGGCTATAATTCTTCGAGACACGAAACAGCGGGCGCTGTTAACTCGTTCACAACAAATGTACGACCTGTTATTGCATTATTAGGCAAGTAACCCACTCTGACCAACTGAGTAGGTGCGCCACCTGAATTCGAATACTCAAGGTTTTCAAGGGGCATCAAGATTACGAACTTTCGATCGTACCATGAGATGAAAAAAAAAAAAAACCCATTTTTGATGCTGTGAAATATTTATAGAATTGTGATTGAATCGATTCAATCGATTCGATTGGTAATTACTATATTCAAAAATGTTGTAGCCGTGTTAACGAAATGCTTATTGAATATTCATAGGCAAGGAGTCAAGAATTTTGAAATTAACATTATAATTATAAATTAACAATTAACCCCAAACATTTAACCCTCCCAATATATTTTTTTATTCGAGAAAAATAATGTATGCCAAACAATTACACATTAATAATTAAATGAATACAAATTTTTACGTTAATCGATCGTTTATTTCTCTACAGCAATTCGAACATTTGAAATCGATCAAAGTGACGATACAGTGTAGAGTCAAGTGTATGTGTGTGTGTGTGTGTGGGCGACGGTGCAAAAAAGTGTCGAGGAGGAACGCGGGCGCCTGGGACGAGAGGTGCCGATGAGAGGAAATAAGGCATGGGGAGGCCTTTAATGGGATCTGAGGAGGATCTCTCCGAGCGAGTCAGCCGTTCACTCGGCGACGTTGCTTCTCTCATCCGGTCTGCTGGTGTTTCTGATGGGCGAGGAAAAAACGCGTCGCTTCCTAACGCGACTCACCTCGCTCGATCGTCGCGCGCTCGTACACACTAAACTCTCCGCCATATACCGTAAAACACATCCACCACACGAGTGCGGATATACCGAAGGTGATACTAATTGAAACGAGAAATTCCAAGCACATATCGCGACAACACGCGCTGTGAAACGTCCACCGATTCTTGTCACAAGAGTACGTACACAAGTACACAAGTACACAAGTACAGCAGTATAACCACTGCGCGTGGACACAGCACAGATATCCACGTATATGAGTGCAACCCCGTGGCAGATCACGCGAGCCCGCTGCATTTTCTGCACTTCTGTTAGGGTTGTTGGCTATCTGTTATCTGCTTCTTATTTTCCTTTCGCTTTAACATGTCTCATCGCTGGTATATATAGCCTGAAACGTGTATAAAGCATAGCAAATGCAGTACGTACGTACTCCACAATATTCCCGGGAGATACAGCGATAGCCCATCGCGCACGCACGCACATATAGCGAAGTGGCAAGAGCTGAAGTTAAACCGGCAAAAGTTCGCGAGACAAACCAAAGTAAAATAGGGCATCATCGATTGGGAATGGAAAATTTTATAAAAATTGACGTACTGAAAGGTTCTTCGGCAATGGGCGAATTGACTGAATGACAATGACCTTGATCCAAAAATTTTTCTTGCAGATTGAACCTGACGGTTACAGTAGCTTGAATTTTCTTCGTGTTCAAATTATTTGTGCGACAAATCATAGGAACTTGTAGATATCATTGACAGCTTATTGATCTATTAAGAGTCCACGTAATTTTGCCCAATAGCGTAAACACTTGCATGAAGCGAATCATATCTTCACCCTCTGCGATTCGTCCCAACCTCAAAATTAACCATAAAATTTAATTCGAAATAATCCTTCACCATAAACAATGTGAGAGCTTTTTCAAGTAACCACAAAAAGGAATTCTCTCGATGCAACGAGAAAAACAAGGGGCTGAAGTGGGGACCAAGTGGTCGCGTGAAGGTCAAGTGGACGGTCTCTACTTTTCGCTGAGAAAGAAAAATAAATAAAAAAACATTATACCGGAGCGGTGTACGCGTGGGTAAACGCTTTATCGCGCGACTGCATCCCCGCGTAAATCCGCACGCGGCGCATTTGCCGAGTGTACAAGCCAGAAGCGGCTTGCACCAATGCAGCTCTCTGTAACGCAGATATAGCTATGTTTTGTATGCGCACATGTGTGTATACATGTATATACATATATGCATAGGACACTGGAGTGTAAGCCAGGCACACGTACCGCGTGCTGCAATAATATACGACCTTAATGCTGTACGTTGTGCTGCTATAGCGTGTACCTGGTGTACACAGAGTACATGTTTCTGCCTACCAGGCTACCTGAGCGGGCTATTCATACGTACGCGGACTCGCTCGCGACTCGCGCCACCATACCATACGAGTAAGGGGTGGGAGAGGAAGAGATCGCGATGAGAGAAGCGGGCGATACGAATGCATCAGTTTCACGGCTCGTCGGACAAGACAACGAGATTCATGCCGTTCTGGTCATGCATGAATCAAGAACCTTTTCCATATTTACATAACAACGCACGACGCGAAGGTGGACGACGAGCAAGATCGCAACTCTCGTATGTTCTGGGGCAAATGCTGGTGCTCTCTGCTGGAGAACTGGAATAAGAACGCTCGAGGAACTGGGGAGGGGAGGGAGGATCTTGACAGATTGGGACTATCGACTTGCGACTGTCCTTCGCAAGGCCTTCCTGCGAAGGGTGGAAAGAAGAATTAGAGAAAGATGGAAGAGAAAGATCCGTGAATTGGTGAAGTTTTTGAAGAATTGCTTGCGGGAATATTTGTTCAAGTGCCCGGGATATCAGGTGAATCAATTTATTGTCATTAGAATTGCAGCGGTAATTAACACGTATGATTCGAATTAGCGCTTTTTACATTTGTCATATCGGCAAATCGCTTCGTATTTGTATTTTTACTTTCATACATTTTTTTCGTGATTTTTTATTTGGAAAATTATGTTTTTGGCGCTAATAATATCATTAAAAATTTTTAATTGCACTGTTTTTCAACTGAAATATTTCGATATTCTTCTCATGTTTTGTAATCAAATAATTAATTGCTAAATTATCTATTCATTGTAATTACTTTAAAAAATCATTATTTTTCAAAAGTTCAGAAATATTTTAAATAATATATATATATATTTATTCTATCGCAAAGAATACGAATATTTTGAGCGGCGATGGGACAATGGACAGATTGTACCCATTCCCATGTGCCCGGCAAATAGATATTTCCAGTGCACGGTACACAGCATAAGGCCATAACTATGAGCGGCAAAAGGCGAGAGCGCTATAGATGCGGACCTCCGCCATCGGTGCATATGACTCCATAGCGAAGGACAAGAAGGATGAAGTAATCGTCTCGTTACGGAACCGGTACGCGCGCGTTCACTCACCGTTAGCATATATCGCTTTTATATGTATGTATGGAGAACGTCGCACAACGTTCTCGTCGATAGAATTTCAAAATGCGGCATGCAGCGTTTCTCAGCACGAGCGATACTCGCAGCTCGCAATAAAAAATAACCAATACCTTGCCAGCACGTTCTTCGACTACCCAATCGGATAAAAACATTTAAAAAACCCCTTTCCGAGCATTCCCGTTTCATAAAAAAGATGCATACTTCAAATACCTTAAATACTTCGCAAAACTGAAGATATCCTAGTTGCAAAACCTTCAATACATATTCCACAAACTATCGTCACTTATCATCCACTCAAAAAGTGACAATTCTCGCTTCATTTAAAAAAAAAATCTGTAATTCCATATTACATACAGCTGCAGAGTTCGATCGGACAAAACACTTTATTTTCATACTTGCAATATGTTGTATAGTTTCATTTTTCTTGATATTTTGCTTGAAGGTAAAAAATCTACTTTAAATACCTCAAATACTTTCGCAAAATACGAAATATTACATTCACAGGATCTTCAATATATTTTCTACAAACAATCCTCGCGAGTCATCCACTCAAAAAGTGACAATTCTCGCTTCATTTTAAAAAAATCTGTAATTCCATATTACATACAGTCGCGGAATTCGATCGGACAAAACATTTTGTTTTCATACTCGCGATATGTTGTAGTCTCATTCTTGTTGATTTTTTGCTTTGAGGTATTCGACGAAGTCCTGGCGAAGCGGCGGATCCTCGTCGCGAAGAGCTTGAGGATAAACGCTGGATAGGTATACCAATATATACCTATCCATATATACATACATACACACACACACATATATATATATATACATATATATACGCACACATATATACATTAACATGCTCGGTGCCGTGAGGCTCGGCACGAAGAGCGCGAGAGCTCGAGGAACGTCGACGGCGGCAACGCTCGAGCCTCGCTTATTCCGCATGTGCTGGTGAGCAAGGAAGGCAAGGCGTGACGCGACTGCGAAGTAAAAGGAACCAGCCAGCAGCAGCAACAGCAGCAACAGCAGCATAGAGTCACCCGCGCAAAGGGTGACATGCTGCCGAGCCGGTTACGGCAGCCGAGCGGTACGGGGACTCGCGATCGCGCTCGCGACCGTCGCCGACGAGGCAGGTGAATATAAGCTCGATTCGCTTACGCGTATATGCTGCGGCACTACCTCAACGTGTATGCCTGTGACGCAGAGACGATTGAAACTCTATAGCATAGATGGTGCGGATCCAGAGCCTCTGTTTCCCAGTGTTTCATTCGTCCTGCATCCCTTTTGGTTCATTTCTGAACGTCTCGGCGCTCCCCTATCGCCCGAACTGTTTGTACTGGTGCTATTCTCCATTTACACTCGCACACGTGACTATGGGCGGGAACGCTTAGAGTTGCAGCAGTGAAATGGCAAGATCAAACAAGAGGGAAGAATTACTGCGTACTTGATTTATTTTTAATCTATCGACAATCGGTTACATTGGATTTTGTGTCAACATCGATTTAAACGCTTGATGCAAAGCGTAAAAAAATGAAAATATGTTATTTTTGAGAATATCGTCGTGATAAGAGAAATCGTGGCACTAATCGTTGCAAGTTGTATGTGAAGAGGTGAAAAAAAAGGTAAATTCGTCAATTTACGTTATAGAATATGTTAGTGGAACGACATTTCCTCTGTCCAACTTGAGACCCACAGTAACGCAAAATGATTATGTAATTAGTTTTTATTTTCTCATCCGCATCCTCCCATTCTCGTTAGTCATTATCCATTTTAAGAAATTGATCTCGAAACAGGACGCAAGATAAACGATGCAATTAGTTAGCCGGGTGCGAGACGTAATCGCGCAGGGCGTCTCGTAGTTGCGAACGTATACCGTGGAGTCTTGGAGTGGACGCGTCTCTCGAGTTCGCCCGCCTTGCAAATTACACACCTCATTAATCATTAGTCCAACTAAACGTCTAGCGAGCTCGCGCGGCTCTCATCTCTCCTCCACTTACGTCTCACGGAGGTTAGTCGTTTACTAGACGATTCATGAATCCTTTAGACTCGCGCCAAATTCAGTGAATTTCACTCTCAGTTTGGCACAGCATGCGCGAGTAGTATCGACGAGATTCTCGGATCGATTGCATTGTGGCCATATGGTGTTTATACTCAAGCGGCAAGGGAAATCGTTGGTCCGACTGTGAAAGTCCTCGTGGCATCTTCCATTCGAGAATAAACACCAACAGAAGCTAGAGAGCTCATAAGATATCGAGAAGCAGATATATAAAATACAAAACGGGCATATCTACGTGGTTTTCTGACACGAGACAAGAGAATCTCCTTCGATAGCCTCTGCTACAGACATCGGCATCGCTGAGCCATTAAACGTACACTATAGACCGTCGAACGCGTATTCTGAGTGCTTCAGTTGTTGCGTCATCGAAAAAGCTAATATATGACGATGAATCTTCGGCTTGATCGTGACTAGCACCGTCTAGCGGTAGCGAGCAGAGCCACTACCGAAGCACCGCATAAACATATTCAATAGCCTCATTAACGTCTCAACTATCTGGTCATAATACTTGAGACTTAATGGCTGTCGGTTAATCGAATTATCTTGTCGATGTTGGGGCCACGAATTTGGGCGCTCGCCTTTGAAATACGAGTGTCGATGTGCGTTTTTGTCACGTGTGCGCACACGGGGACAGCGCTTATGCGTGTTACGCACCGTTAAACGGGAGCGGCACTGCTTCCACCTCGCGATTTTGAAACCTGTTTTTTCGCGAACGAGTCGGCAGATAAAGTTCGGATTTTGAGAGGTTGTGCAGGAGTATGGCAGGAATCGACTGAGCTTATGGTTTTTAAAAAAATCAAAGCCGTTTGTTCGGGGGAACGGAGAAAAACAAAAAAGTTAGGTTAGGTGAGAGAGAAACATTTGATATTGCGCGATGAAACTTGTAGCGGTGCATCACTGCCTCGTAAACGGCCCCGTGTACGTCGTCGATTCCCTATTCGCATGGTAACTCGCCATGACACACGAGCAGTCACGCGTGGTATCTCCACAATTCTATTTATTTTATTATTATCGCGGAAGCGAGTTGCGTGAGAATGTTGAAACTTGAGCTTTATTTTTCCTACACTCCTGCTGCAGAATCAACCATGCTTGTCCGCTGGGCGAATTGCGGAGTGAAATTGTGAAATCTGAATATGGAATAACTGTATAAAAAAATAGCAATAAAAAAAAATGTATACAAATTTTCATAAATCAGTCAAGTCGAAATTTGCTTGATTCTAGTAGAAATTAAAAAAAATCTTCAACTGAAAATTCGGTTTTCATTTTTTTATAATAACAATGAGTATCCTAAAAAAATTATTGTTATAAATCAATTGACCATATGATGAACGTGTAAAAATAAATACTTATTTCCTACATTCTCTAAAATAAAAATACCCTAATTCGGTGGGTACATTTTATAACATTTTTTCAATTTCTGCTTTTTTCATCGATTCGACAAATGACAAACAATGTATTAATTATTATTTTAAAAAATAGTATCAATGTTCTGTTCTTCACGCGATAGTTTATCGATTCTCGCTAATCGACCCATTTCCGAAAGCATCGATAGTAGGTCACAAAAGTTCTCATATATCTGATAGTATTTAACTCTTGCGGCGAGTACAGTTATGTTCACGTGAATACCAATAGATCCAGAGAGACACAGGCTTATGTATTCGTATTGCGTGAATGTTATAGCATACACACGCTATTCGAGCCCGTCCATATTTATCTTGTGTATTTGTGGTTAGCTGAATTGTGGCAAAGTGTGCGTTTCGTACTAGAAGGATAAATGCAGGTATAACAGAGGGGACTACGTGGAAACGCGATCCGAAGTCAGTATATAGTGACGGTGTGCACCGAGCTCCAGCTCACAGGAGACCCCGGTACAGCAAGTAGGTTACTCAAATGCAGGTCGTGCGAGCTGAGCACCACAGCCGTGTACGTACATCTCGGCATGTCGAGCGTAAATATCACCGGCGCATCTTGAAACGCGAATCGCGTAATTGATTCAAATTGCTAATAGTCGTTGGTAAGGTGTGTGCTTCAACCGCGAAGTCAATAAACTCTCGAAGCTCTTAATCGTTGCACGGTTTAATTATCGTACTTAACAAATTGTAGCATCATTTTCACAATACACGTGCAATACACCGAGAGAAAAGATTCATTATAATTTAATCAAATTTTCTTAAAATCAATAAATCTTCTTATTCGTGCAATACACCGAGAGAAAAGATTCATTATAATTTAATAAAATTTTCTTAAAATCAATAAATCTTCTTATTCGTGCCTATTCGTATTTTATTTAAAAGAAATATATACAATTATTTAAATGCGTATTTAATATATGCATATATATGTAAATATTTTTTAAAAAATATTTTTATTTTGTGATCGATTTAATAGATGGATAAAGTAAAGCAATTATTACGCAATTTATACTTCCGTATTAGTATTAGCAATTGACTCAATAATTTTTAATTCACAAGTATTAATTATTGTTATGAAAATAAATGATTATTCAACGAAATATGACTATTTTGCGAAATTCGTCTATTTCGTCTCGTCACTGTGACGTAGAGAGAAACATGAAAGAGAAAAGATGGCTGCAGCCGAAGTCGCCAACCGGTTGGACCCGCCAGAGTCTCTCTCATCTACTCTCTAAGCTCGACGCGCGAGCAAACGAGCGAGTGTGCGAGGCGCCTACGGGCGGAGAAGCCTGACTGGGCCGAATATAAAACCCACCCATGCTCCATGCATCAGCCTGCTGCTCGCCGGCCACACAACATGGGCCCTTTTCGATGGAGTCCCTGTACACTCACTGTCTCCCAGCTATTGGACTGAATCAACAAACGATAACTTTCAAAATATAACCCGATCAGACCGAATTATCTTCTCATAGAAGCGCACATCATGATAATCAAATTATTTCAAGCCCCTTGTTATTTATTTATTTTATGCGTCGATAAAACAGCATGAAGGCCATTAAGAAAATTACATGTTGTTGTATAATCGTTATTATTAATTTATATAGCAATTTCACAATTTTTATTACCATGCGTAATTTTTTTCCAGAGTCCAGTATTCCTTATATTCAAATTACCGAAAGAAATTGCCAGTAGCCCATTTTTAATACCATTAATATGTTTTTTTTTATTTGATTTTATACACGTATGAAATTTTTTACCAGGCCTATTTATGTCTCACTTTTGCCAACAGCTGATTATAATAATAAACAATATTCAGCCTCCCCTTTATCAATTCAATTGCAATTCTTAAAGCCCCATTATGAAATTCACATGGTTCTTGTCACCCCCATTGATCATTAAAATAAACATTTTTTCAATCTTCGTTACCCCAAGAAAATTCAAGAATCAACATACATCGACAATGAATAACAACCTGAATCCATAATCCAAAGCACAGATCACATTGGTTCCCATAACATATAATCAAGCAATCCTACTAAAAAATGTATATACATATATCACACAACCCCGATTCAGAATGAAGCCCATTAGCAAAATTACATGTTCCGTATAATGATAATACTTTATTTAAATAGCCATTTTGCAATTTTGATTATCACGACGAGAAAACGCAGGAAGAAGCTAACCACAAATCTGCTCGTTCCCTCTCCCTCTTTCTCTCCATCTTTCACATTGCCACAACCTACAGTGCGGAGTATAGTATATAGGCTCCAACGGAATCTCAGCAGCGCCAGGCTTTGTGTGTCCGACAATTCGAATGAGAATCCACCCATGCGCGTTCTTCCACACAGAAACCTCTCCGGCTTCTTGGTGTTCTATTGCGGTGCAGATATTCACATACTCGGACGTATACAAGTAACCGTTTCCAAGACCGTTTTAACCCTCTGGTGGAATCTCTAATCCAGGCGAGCGTATATTCCAAGTACAACACACCATCCTCGTTCTCTCAAACTCCATACCGACGGCTTGACTGCACTTACTGTAACGGCAAAACGCGCGCATTCGGAGAAGAGTCTTCTATAGCTCAGTATACACAGTCTATACACATATACACACACATATCTGTATATATATAGACATAGATGTGGTCATAGTGGTTTTCCACTACAAGAACGATACACGCGACGCAAGATCCTACACGATCTAATACACGAGAGCCGAAGCTAGATCGGCAAGAAGGGCTGCTCTCGAGTATAGCGCACGCTTCTCTTTCCGGTCTTCGGAGCTTTGTAAGCATCCCGAGCTTGTTCACCTTGTGTCCCTCTCCCCCCTCTATCACTGTCTCTCTATGTACTTACGGCGTGGTGTTGCGCCGGTGGTCCCATTGTGCCGGAACGAGGAAGAACTCCCTTCACTTTCCGAAGAGCCTAACTTCTCGCTCCTTCGTATTTACTTCGCTGTGTTGTACTTCGCTGACTCTACCGGTGGCATCAACGAGCGCTGTTCGCTTCCCCCACCATTCTCACGGATGTTCGCGCACGTTGCCGATTTTACGTCGGGAATGTTGGATTAGTTTGTCGGAACAGATCGAATGGATCCAAAAAGAATTTATTTATTTTTTCCGACAGCAGTTTGTAGATTAATTAGTCAGAATTTTAGGCTATATGACATTTGTTAATATTTGTATGAAATCGTAGTGATTTTGTCAAAAATCTTCTCGATCGTCGCGAGTCCTTTTGTCAGAGGACACAATGTTATCTTCTGCGGTACACGAACTTTCTTTTGCCAATTCATTTAGTCACGTTTGTAAGAACAAAAGATTTATATTATTTTCACGTAATTACGTAATTGTTTTGGTTTTCGAGAAGCCGGTTTTCGCTGCGAGCTGTCCAAGATCGCTTAGCCATGCCGAGCGGCCATAATGCACTGCGGTGCCGGCACCGGCAACGGCACAGAAACGAATAGGTCAGCACACACGAGGCCTCCGAACGGTGACCACTCCCCCGCTCGTGTCGCTCCCCTCGCTTATACTCGCTGACCAAAGGCACCAGCAGCACACGCTCGTCGGATCGGAGAGCTTATATCGCGCTCGCTTTACACCTACACCCAAACGACTTCGTCGTTCGCCTCGTCGTCGGCGTCGTAGCTGCGTCCAGCGCTTACGTCCCCTTCCCTTTCGCCGCACTTGTCCTACTCCACAGCCACGAACGTGCGCCACAACGACCGCACCACCACAGCACCTTCTTCCTATATATCTGCTATCGTCCGCTCCTTCTCGCTCGCACAAATACCCTCCGCTCTGCCTATATGCATTCGCTACTCTCCTCTGCATTCGCTCTTCTATCTTTTCGAGTGAGCGCGAACGTTCTCTTCTGCACGATCGGCGCGACGCCGAGTGCCTGCCTCGACAGCACTGGTTTTCCTAACCTCGGAGACTCCACCGCGCACACACGTGCGTGACGGGTAGAAGTACCGACGGTCATCATTTTCTAGCGTAATCTTTTTATTGAAATCCGCAAGAACATTTCAATTACGTCGCTGAACTTTGGGTTATTTTTTTTCCACTCAAATTAATTGCTATTCGAATTCTAAAAAAATCTGCGTTAATACATAATTTGATTTTCGTGCTGATGATTTTTATGTGTTTGTTTATTATTTGCCCAATAAACATTTTTTTTCGTGAAATGGTGCAAACGGCTTCGAAAATAATTTATTAAATAATTAGAAGTTTTAAGGATTGCATACTCGATGTAAAATTGACTTTTATTCGTGTAAATTAATTTTATCTAGTTTTTTAAATACATTGAAGTAATTGCAAATTAATATACACGTCTTTTTTTGCCTGGCCACAAATGGCGCGTTCATCTTAAATAAAATTTATTAAATACATACATTTTTTATTATTATTATTACACATTTCGCTTTTTTTTAATTTATTTAATAATATTCTCATTGTTGGTTTTATTTCCAAATGTGGTGGTGAAGAGTTGCGAAATAAATAAATTGTAACTTCTCCCATGAGTGTGCGCATGCCTCTCGTTTCTTCTAGCATCGCGGTCTTCGATCATTGGAAGAGAGCGCGAACGTTCTCTTCTGCACGATCGGCGCGACGCCGACGAGTGTTATACGATCAGCTAGCACCGAGGTGTACCAGTCCTCGAAGCCTATATCGCACACACTCGGAAAGAGGAGAACGAGAGACGGGAATCTCAGATGGTGGTTTTGCCACCGGTGCGACTCTCCCTGCGGATATCGATGAACTATATATCGATATCATGTGCTGAATACCCTCTCGCTGTCCGCACCGACGAATGGCTTTCGATAGAACACGGCAGACACGGCTCTCGGCTACTGGATTTTGATTACGATAGATTTATCACCTCGTGGCAATATTCTGTAATATATTATGAGATTCAATGTGTCTATTGATCGTGATTCACTGCGGGAAATTTGTCCGCGTTGATAGTAATACAAAGGAGATTCTACGGGTAATAATTGCTAATATTTAATTTACGACGAAAAGATATTCTTCAAAAATGTTCATTAAAGTATATTGCAAGAATTCACAATTTTGTAATAATACTCATAAAAATTGTTGCTTCAGTAATGAGTATTTCTGATTAATAATTATCCCGACCAACACGATTATTTTGAGGCAAAACCTGAAATTGGTCAAATTTAAACGAAGATCCTTGTTAAACCGAGTCCACGAGATAATTGGAGGGAATAATTCTAATTAACGAATTAATATATTAATCCATCACAATACATCATCATTTTCCCATCACTTATCACATTAAATATTGCAAAAATAGTTTCCAACAAAACAAAGTGAAATTAACGAATCCCCCGTGGAATATCTCTCATTCCACATACAAATTTGCCTTATGCATATTCCGACGAGTAAGAATATCGAGAAGCAATTTCCCCTTATGGCAACTTATCTCAGTGTACTTGTTGATCAGTCCTGTGCCCACCGACGGGTACCTTACTCTCTCAAGGCTCTCAATGCTCGGTGGGCGAAAGAAGAACACACACACACACATCCAGCTCTGCATATACAGCCATCAGAACGGAATACAGCGTCGCCGGAGCCGCGGACGTCGCGATGGGAAGGGAAAGAACAACGGGCCGAGCGAGCGACCAAGTGGACGAGCGCGCGACGATCTCTCTCGGGAACCAGTTTCATCTCTTGAACGCTTAATTAAGGTACGTCGAGGTGGAACGGGCATGCGTAAATCCGAAGCCAGAGGCGAGGGTGAAGAAGCAGGAACGAAAACGCGGCCTCGCGAGCGGAGGAAGCGAAAGGATCGAGTCTCGAGTGTACCGAAGAGCAGCAACAGCAGGAGCAGCATCACCATCAGCATCGGAAGAAGAAGAAGAAGAAGAGCTTGCGTAAGAGAGACGTCGATAGGCCGCGTGGCTGCATCTCTCGCGGGACCACGGCTTTATTCTTCTTTAGTTTATTCTCTCTTTCATTCCTCGGCACCAGAAAGAAGAAGAATAAGCGTAGGTGGAAGGGGAGAAGCGGAGAATGAGAATCGCCCATTTTGCGTTCGTTATCGTTTAACGGCTTTATCGCAATCGCTCGCACAGAACAGACCTGTTTCTTATTTTATCGGTTGGCCACACTGTCAAGTGTTATAATATACACCGGGCGCTGAGTAATTATTGTATCCGTACGTGTTTGCCGCAAACTCGGTTGCACACGGTTATTCCTCAGGCTTGCATGTTTGTAGGTGTGTGTGTGTGTGCGTGTATGGTTGCATGGACTGTGAGTATTTCATGGTGCACTCTGGAACCATGACGCGGGTACCTGCACCGCTGCGGAGCTTGCTGCTTTACGCAGTGCCGTATTTAGAAGCGAGTTAAGCGAATGATAATCAGACGATCTTGTGCTTATCTTGTACCGAGGGAGAAATGGATAGGGTTCATCATGTGGCAATAATTTTGTTTAAGGGAAGGGAAGATCTTTGGTCAACAGTAATGATGTTCATAGGCAACTGTTGCGTGTCATGATTTTTGAACTTGGGATCTTGAGCAGTTGAAAAAATAATTTTTAATGCGGCGGTTAAGGTTTTACTCTACGTTGGGTTAATTATTATAATGGTTTTTTAGCGATATATACTTGGCCGACTTTGATCAGTACATTTTGTATTATTATCTATATTTAATAACCTCCATTCTTTATTGAAACATTATGCAAATTATTTTTTTATCAAACAAAATGGAATTTGCAAAATTTGAAAAAGTGCGTTTTTTTATTGCGCGAATTTTTTAGTTCGATTAAGAAAAGAAAAATTAAGAAATAATATCAGAAAGAAATCAGATATTCATACATAAGAATTTCAAATTCACGTACTAATTAATGGACCAAATTGAGTCATTATGAGAAGCTCATCTAAGCACATAATTTTTATTGTACGGCTTTCCATTTTCCGATGCAAAGTGAAAAAAAAATTAATGACAATATTTTCACGGGGACATAAACATTTAATAAAATAATGAAAAATATCAAATGCACCATAGAGACAAGACGCTGGTACCTGCACGGCTGTGAAATTTGCTGCTGCATGTAGTGCCATAATTAGAACCGGGTTAAGCGAATAACAACCGGGCAACGCTATAATAGTTCTCTGAGACTGCGGCAGAAAACTATAATATGTGCATAGTTTATGTATGTGTACTATATGCGGAGGATAAGCCATTTGAGGGAATCCCCATAAGCAGAAAAACACCTGAGCGCTACGAGTTGTTTATAAACTCGACGAATGTACTACAGGAAACGTTCCACTCGGTGAGTGGTCGCTCCTCGTGACTACCTCGCACTATTCTGCCGGTGAAGATCCACTCTGCGCCTCGTCTATCCGCTGCGCTCGCACGTACGCAGCCTTATCTCATTTCCAATTAATATAATTGTTTTTCTATATGCTCCCCGGATCTTGGCCACCGATGCGCGTTCGTTATAATTGTGCACGCCGGGATACTCCGATGTGATAGATTTCCAGAGATTTGCAACTTCCGGATTCTCGAATTTCGGAAGCAGCAGTAAAAAGTCTATTTACTATATTAGATACTTGATTCTATCGCACACAATATTGCAGTCATTTTATCTAGCACACCTTGTATTTTTCCACTATTTTTTATCTTCCACTTGTCAAAATTAGTAATGATAATTTTTTTCTAAATAAAAATTCTAATAATTAATTGCATAAATTGACCATAATTTCTATCGATACGTAATGGTATCATTTTCTGATATATATCGTTAATTGCTTCATGAAATTCATGATAAACCTAACGAAATATCGAATGATCTTATAATTGAGACTTCCTTTATCCTCGGAATAAGGCAAATCAATCGAAACACCCAGCGAGTATTTAGAAAAATATTCGAATTCCCGACAAAGCGATTCCCACCACAAAGGAATGCATTGGCGCGTATCTAACGGGCCAATGAAAAATGTAAAGCCGCGTGTACGTATGCGCACGGCGCACTCACCGTTGCAGCTAATTGTTTAATCAATTACGAATTAATTAACCTCGCGTTACTGGCTCATTCATCTGGCGTACGAATAATGCGCACCGAGATACGGCCGAGAATTATATTTTCGATAAGTGATTCACCTCGACATGCCGGTGCGCTCAGCTAATGCACATTATGGGAGAAAAGTAGCTCGTTAAAATTAGTCCAAACGAAGAAACCGATATTTATCAAGCGCTGAATATAATACTAACGCGAATATAATACAGACCCTGAAGAAATAGTGAGCGTGCGCGTGTGTATACGTGAACGTGAATAGCCATAGCAGGTGCAGGTGTCTCGGGGCCCTCCCATGTTAATCAGCCGCTATACGCCGCTTTCGTCCTTCTCGCTTTCGCTCGTTCGCTCGTTCGCGTTCCCGCCCCGCGTTTATGCATCTCGCTCCCGCGGGCGACTCTCTTCTGTATATCTCGCAGCGCTCCAGTTATACACACATATGCAAATACGATCCATACGTATTCAACGGCGCGGAGTCGTTGAGCTACCGGGCGCGGAACGGTCCGCGCGGTTTCACGCATGAGAGGAGTGATAAAACATATTTTCTATTGCTCCCGGAGAGCGAAGGAGAGTCCGAAGTACATTCTCTGCCTCTGCCCCGATCGCTCGCGACGATTTATGTTACTGCGCCGGAACAATTATGAAAAGTAGTATATCAGTTAGCGTTGCGTTGCATAACGAGAGTGAATCTACTCCCCACTACGGGGCACCCGAAACAATCAGATTTTTACGCCGGTACTGACGGCGTATATCAAAATTATATTGGAGTTAATGTCATTTTTTATTAAGCGAATTTGGATTAATTAAAAATGGGGAAACGACGTGATTTTTATTTATTTATTTTTTATTGATTGTCATTGATAAGGCTCTGTTGGAGCGGAGAAATTGATTTTCGTGATTTTGATGATTATCGAGGATTTTTTTGTAAGGATTTTTTGTTATGGTTTTGAATGATAATGGTAACACTGTTGGAATGCTGACTGCATATTTTTTTACAACACATTTAAAATAGAAGCTCTTCATTTAATTTCAATTTTTTTTTCTTCTTTTCGAATTCCAAATTGTGTGATTAAATTTGTTACTGAGCTACGAAATTTATTTTCGTCGACTTAAATTTCGATGCCACGAAATATTGTTCTTGGGTCTCGATTTTATTTCTCAAATGTTGACATTTTTTCATTTCGATACATTTTTCAATAGAACATAAATCCGAAATTATATCTCCAACAAAACTTCCCGGGTGTTCAAGTTTCCTCAGAATTTTCAAATTCAAGTTTAAAGCAACGTTTGCACAAACTTCGAGTTCGCGGAAGCGAACACGCGTTCGTATTAGCAAATTGAGGTAATAATAATATTAAAAGGGGGCGAATTAGCATGAATTTAATTTTCGCTCAACAAATGAGAATTTTGCTCGCTTCGCGAAGCTCATAAACTCCCGCTGTTATTAATGGCTATTATATTATCCGGTGAGATAATTCAGTGAAGATAATGCCGGGAATCTAGACATTGCGCGGATTGTTTGGATGCCGTGTTTTTATAATCACTCCGCGCAGCGAAACTCGGGGGAATTCATAGTTCTTGCGTCGCCGCCATCGATACCCTTTTAAATGCAGCATTGATGAATCGTTGAGCGTTGTAAACTGTGCGTACTAGAGGCTTACGTAGAACGCACGGGGCCTTGCGCGCTTATGGGTAGAGTCACAGGCGTGCGGAATGCACGAGTGCGGCTTTTGCACCCACAAAGGGGATACCACGGAGATCCGCGAGCTCGCGACTCGCCGCGAAGGGAAAAATCTTCATAAATATTAAAGGCTCCAGCTCCTGTGCTTCGCGGTTACAAACTTGCGTTCATATGTGTGGATACCCACGAGGAGAGTGAGCGAGTGCGTGCGCCAGATAAACGTTGATTCCAATGGATTAAATTCCTGCATACGTGCTTTTAATATTCCGGTACGGCAATGCGGGAAAACGGGAAGTTAGTATATTACCGGGAAAACGCAATATTATTCATGAACTTCTTTAGCGTTATCACTTAATCGCTATGAAATTAAGTATTTATCCAGACGAGAGGTATGATGAATGGCACACCAAACATGTTTGCTATTTTCTTAATGTCGGCTTTTACCACTCATTGATGACAAGTGTCATAGTTATTACCTATTTCATTTTTTTTTACAACAGTGAGATTATGAGACATTTTTATATTCATTCGATGTACGGTGAAGTAGGATGAAAAAAAAATCGTTTTTGTAAGTAATAATGTGTCGTCCAGGAAAATCCATCGACCATTTGGCATTTCGTAATGGAAATAATGAAATTCGGTCATCGAATTTTTTCATGAACATTGTTATGTTCATTTGCCATACATTGGAAAGGCAACAACGTTAAAATTGAGGGTTATGTAAGGTAACTCAATTTTTTCTGAATATGCTCTTGGTAAAAGTTCATCTTTTGTTTTTTAAATTGATCAATTTTTATATTATTTCTTTTGGTTTTGGTAAATTGGTAACAATAAAAAAAATGATTACTCCTGAACCGAGACGAAAAATACAATTTTTTTAAAAATCAAATGAATTGTTATTCTATTTCTTTTTTAATAAAAAAAAAATATTTCGATAAACAGTCTGCCGCAAATTGAGCGAATATGCTTGATTGGCGGCTAAATAGCAAAAAGCATTGAAGTAACTGGTGAATTTCGTTTGCGGTTGATCACTCAATCAATAGAAAATTGAGTGATGCGTGTTTATCAGGACAAAACGTATGGCGGTGATTGCGCTTCTCGCGCCAACTACGCGCGTCGTTAATTGACTCTGTTGACAGTCTCGTCGACAAGTTTGAACAGTTTTCTTACGTCTCGTTAACTTTACGAGCGTTTCACTGTGGGTTAATGCGTGGTACGCGCGCTAGCGCGAACCCGAAGGTAAAAGAGAGGCCGCGAGAACGGTCGCGGCTAATGCGGACTTATTATGAGAACTATCTTGATACACGTAACCAGAAGGACACTCGAGTTAAGTAGAGGCTCGTAAAGTGTATCGGACAATCTACTCGTCGCATCGCGACAACTCTGGCTCAAACTAGTCGAGCACACGGCGGCAATGGACTCACCGCTTCCTCGTCTACAGCTCCGACGGCGTCTGCCGTCGCTTAACTCTTTCACGACTCTTCGTTCTTGGCTCCCCTTTCAGTGACATCATCGGCCACCAATGTCCTCTTCTCATCTTCACTCGTCCGCACCTTTTTCAAAACTTCTCACGTATTTCTCCTGCATACAACCGTGACATCAACAATGTAACCAAACACGAAATAAATATAAAATATGAAGCAAGCGCAGCAAAATATAAATCAACCGGTGCGTTGACTAATCACAATATTCTGGCATGTCGAACGTATTTACACCACTTTCCGCACGAAATCTGCGTAAGAAACTTTGAACAGGAGGCTCTGAAGTTGATTTATTAAAAATCTGATATTTAGTATTTCCGTTGATACAATTTTTTCTATTATCGACATCGGAATTTCCCGGGGGAAATTTTCTTCGACTGTCACAGTTTTAATTCTCGTTCAAACAAATTTCCACACCAAATTGTTGTTGTTTTTTAAAAACATCGATACAATATAGAGAAAGATTGAGTAGGAAAATTTTGAGGGTGAAGAGGAAGATTACGAAGCTGACTTTTAAAATAACATACCCAAATTCACCGACATAATACCGTGACATTTCGGCCTCTCGTCGATACACTTTTTCAGGATAATCGACAACGGCGAGTGATTTTTCGCGGGGAAAGTTTAGTGCGAGTTCTTTCCGGAATGACGAAACGCGCGCGAGCGATAAGTCGCAAAAACCCTGGAGACGGCGAATTCGAACAAACTGGAACCCTGAACGTGACCGCGCGCCAGGATGCCACTGTTTTCTCGGGTTTGCGAAAGAGCGCGCGCGGCCGCAAGAGAAACGAGACTGGCGCGAGGATAGAAGCGAGCGGAGAAGTCGGAGTGCCGGGAAGTCGAGTTCCGTGGGCCTGCAGCACTCGCGTTCCCCGCAACCGAGGACGCCCGTTACCGTTACCTTCTAACGCACTTCGTGTCGCGCTCTTTTTGTGCTATACCGAAAGCGACGATGCGCTTTTTTTCCGACAGCCTTGCAGCGCATCCCCGTAATTTACGGCTCGAGGGGATGAGGTTCGAGGGTATGGTCAGGGTCGTCGCCGCGCGTCGAGAGGACGCTAAGAAACGAGCGGAGCTCTTTGCGCCGGCGGATTTTTACCTGCCGGCGAGTCCGACGATATTCCTACAGGTGACGCATAATCAAGTCCCACGCCGGATGACCTTGCTCTGAAAAACATTTTCGCACCCCGTGCCACCAATGTTTATGTGACTTCTTCGGCGGGACCGCCCGGCTCTTTTTTCGTCCACCTCTTCAGGTTTGCATCAAGGCGCGTTTCCCTCCGACCAGAAAAAATGGCAAATAAAGAAACCGCCCGGACTTAAATGTGTGCACGGCCACCGTAAACATTAGTGACGTCTTCGGGATTTATGAGACACTAAAATACGACTATGAACGCCTCTGCTGGTTAATCGGGAACAAATGTTGTGGCCTGCACTGTCAGAACTGTTGCAACGAAAATATAAATTGTGCTAATGGATGGAATATTTTATAAAATCAAGCAGAATTTTTTCTCGCTTCGGGAAGCAGGATTTTCGTACGTTAGAAGTGTATTTTGGAATCTAGAATTTTTGTTTTCAATGCACGGAGTTCTCTATTCAATTATTATTTTAAGCACGTCGCTGGAGCTTTGGTAAATGTGACTGGAAAATTATTACTGTTAGATAAAATTGAGGTACATACAATGTTTGTATTAAAAATAATATTCTTGTATGTCAAAAACTCGAGGATAACAATAAACTAACAAGAGACCCTCACATTTTTTCTTCAGTCTTTTCTTCTATGGACTATTAAGTAAATTCCTGTATTAAAAAAAATTGCAACCAAAAATTAGACACATATTTACTGCAATTAGTGGCAAAAAAATAAAATAGCTTGGACTTTATTGAAATTCGAAGAAATGTTACAATTACGACAGATTCAATAATTAACTATCCTTCTTCAGGTATTTGGGGAAAATATTTATCGACACTTTGTCGAAACAAATCATAGCAGTGAATGAGAATGTCACGTCGAAGGACGTTACGAAGATGTCAAAGCAGCACCTCAAGTCGGCCATATTAGTATTGACGTCAGCGCCACCATCGGCAATTTATCTTGCGGACAACATCGCTTCTCCCGAGCGGTACGCGACAACGTGTAACTGCGTTAAGAGAACGAGGGAAGACGGAAAGCGCGTGGATCGCGTTCCGACGGCAGCCATGCAGTTATGGCGGTAGAAGTGGCGCATTTAAATCCTCGTAAAACTAACTCTCCGGTGGCGGAGCGCGCGAAAGCAGCTCTGTGGGCCAACGGGACTGCAATCGCGTCATCGTCGAGCATCCCCTTTTCATTCTGCCTCAGCATTGCCCAGCGCACTGTTTGTCTCTCACCCTCATTCTTTTCCCATGTTCCCCCTTTTCCCCTAGCACGTTCGCCAACCCCCATAACCCACGGCTCACGAAAACCGAGCGCAATGGAGAAGCCGCCGTCGTAAACAGTCCCTCCGAATCGGCCGGATTCTCGCCTCGGGAATTTAACCAACCAATTGTTGAACTCGCTTGTAACACTTGTTCGCTATAACCTCTGCTATAACTCTGCTATCGGTGAATAATACTTTTGTATATACTCATAAATACGTGGGCAAAAAAATGGAATATCGATGAATAAATTTTTAAGCACTCGCTGATTTAAATAGTCTATATAATTTTTAGTTCATTTGAATTATCGGGTTTGTGATAATTACTATAAATTGAATGAATATTGGCGCACTTTATTCGTTTCAAAAATAGCATTGTATTCACTGGGACATTTTTTAGCCACACAAATTTTAATTCCCTAGGTAATGTCAGTTCTTCAGTAAATTTTATTTTTAATCAAAAATACGTTTTGAACAAAAAGTTTAATATCGAAAAACACAATGTAAATTCAATCAGCGAATCATTTCCATGTACCCGTTCATTGTTTTACCAATTATTGTCAGCGGTAGAAACTTTCAGGACGATATTAAAAAATATGTGCATTGAGATATGATATTTACGACAATGTGCGGCGCTCGAATCTGACAGCAGTCGATCGTAGAGGAATGTACGAGGGTCTGAGTGTCTCTAGCATCGAGAAACCCATGCACCCGGAGGACGATGAAAGTGGGATCAATGAAACCTTCGCCTCCGCGGGCGCACGGCTCACGAGCGATAAATTTACGATAATTAGTGGCGTCGGGTGAGAGGCGAAGAGGGAGGAAGACGATGGGGATTTAAACTTAGCCCGGGCTCTAGCTAATGTAAATCCGCACAGTGCGGTCTCGTTTCTCGAGAGATCTGATTTTCTTTGTGACGGATGGTCGTTGCTCATCCGCATTATTAATAAGATCGTTGCATCCATCGTGTCCAACAGGCTCAAGCGTTGTGTGTGTGTGTGTTTTTTGTTCCTGCCAATTTATTCGCGCGGCATTAATTACGTTTTTACAGTAACGCACTCGGTTGGTTGGTCGACCAGGTGGCTCCGTTTCCGGTTGAACGACGGAAAAATTGGTCGAATCCCGATTGCGTGTCCGAGATCTCGATATCGCGAGTGCCTGCTGGTACGCTCGTGTGAGACTGCAACTCGCACGCTCACCATCGTCCAAAAGGGGTGGGTTACATAAATTTTTCGACACCACCGCTGAGTTTACACGCGCTGTGCTCCGTGCAACTCGCTAATTAATCATGATTAAAGACGCTGCGCAGGAGGTAAAGCGAAACGAGAATAGTATCGCACTGACAAATGGTCCCTGGAAATTCTTCGTCCTCCAACCAAAACCTACGTGTCAAAAAAAACAACGACAACAACAACAGAAAAGAAAATAAAACGAAAAGAAAAAGAAAAATAAAACTCACACAACCGGAAAGCCACTTAATCCCGCCTCTGCAGGAGAATTGCTCTCAACAAAAAAAAATATATATAAATAAAAATAAAATAAAGATCCGGTGGTGAAAAATATTTTCCTACACGTGCAATCGGATGGTGAGGCTTTCGCTTTGATACCCACAACCAAAGAGGAAGCCCACTCTTTTATTTCACCGTTTTTTTCGAGGGCGGAGTTGATCGAGGACCTAGACGCGGGACTCTTCATCATGCCGTGAGGGTTTGTTAAGTTTCGGGCGTCACTTATCTCGCGGCCGCGGGCATTTTCTCTGGTCCTCTCTTCCAAACAGCGAGGAAGAACCAAGTACAAGGGAGATAGGAAGATAGAGGCGAAGCAAAGCCCGGCGGAGAGTCCGGGAGTTGAATGTGAAGTTGGCTGCGGAGGGTGGAGAAGGTGTCACGAGGGGCTCGGCCAACCGGAGGGTTCAACTCGCTCTTCTCTCCTTCGCTCCCTGGAGAAACCAGGGAAAAGGCAAGCAGGCGTCGGGTGACGTCGCGACGCCCCTCCGGGTACAACGTACCGCAGCAGCACCAAGTTCTCGAAAGTGTCGGGGCTAAACTGATATGAGAAACGAGCGTTTCGTGCTGCCCGTGGGGGCCGCAAGGCGACCACCTATTCGTTATGTTCCATGATAGTACGTCACGGGGTGCGTTGCGCTTGCACGTTGTACAGTAGCAGAGAAACGGCGCTAGGTGTACCACCGAACGTGCTAAACGTGACACCGCTCGTCTGGTAACTATTGCCGGAGAGAAAACTCCAAGTTCCGCAAAGCAAAATAAATCAGGGATATCGAAAACTTCTGGACTTATGGAACCGGGCCTCGGGACTATTTTTTCTATCGACCCGTGGAAAATTTATTTGTAGGCTTGAAAACAGTATCCAATTACAATTAGTGAACGAGTGAAACAAATTTGGTAATTATAGAATTAGCTCATTACGCGCAATTGTCTAATTTAGAGCTATTACTCGATAACTATCATTTTTTATTTATTTAAATTCTACTGACTGTGAATACAATTGCATGTGCTGATAATGATTACTTTTCCCATAATTTCAGAAGCTAAATGCAATTTATTTTTGAATTCTTAACCTCGAAATTCACATCGACGTCATTATGAAATGTAATTCGATGAGAAAGTCATTGAAAATAGTGTGAAAGTGATTAATGTTGGAGTTTCATTTTGAGTGTATCATTGATAAATTTTTTTGTTGGTGAGAAGAGACGTGCAGAAAATATAGAAGAACATAATTTCAGAGAAGAAATGTTAAGTTCGCTTCTCTCACTGCTTTCTAGTGAAAGCCCCAAGCCAAAGGCTTGAGATCTCATACATAGGTGAGTAAACGAGGGTGGCGAAAAGGTCGACGAAGAGAAGGCAGAAAACCCGAGTGTCCGGGGGTGTGGGACGGCAGGAGGGGAGCGAAGGAACGCTTATCATCGGCTGCAGCCGCCTCCGACCGTCGGATCCTTATTTATGGCCTCCGTCACTGGGAGTCGGAACGCTACGCTGCGACTATTTCACCGAACGGGCAATGCGACTCTCCTGCGTCTCCGCCAGCTTTTTCGACCATTTTGGAGACGCGAAGACGTTCCAATGGATCAGCGAATTTTCGAAACCAATTTCCGCCTATTCGGGATTACAGCATACGCATTTAAGTGCGAAAAAAAATCTCACGCACATCACAAAGTGAGTGTCACGATCCGCTTCCCTAAAATGTGACAATTTAATTTAATCTTACCGCCAATAAATATCATTTCATTCTCGTGTATTAATCTGTCATAAACGCTTACAATTTAAATTCAATCACATTCATTCCCAAAGATGATTAAACGTATGAGATAAAAACGCGCACGTGGTTTCGTATTTGATTGTTGGTAAAATATCAATTAAACGTCAATTAAACAGCTACGTTGCGATTGGATTTCCGTGACACTTCAATCGTGAGTTACGGTCGAGATTAATTGAGTGATTAATTGGTAACAATAGCAGAGATTTCCTTGGGAATTGACGGAAGAATCATGGCGTAGTCGTTCAGTGTCCGACGGAGCATGTGCACACGGCATGAGCAATTTGGCGGGAGCATACTAACTTCGAATGATGCTGTCATCCGGTTTATTCTTCTCCTCATGTGCAATATTTCCACGAGCAAATTTTTTATCCTTTTCCGATATACGTTATTTCAAAGCACTGTTATAAGTAATATTCCCATGATCGTTCACGATAACGCACGAACCGAGCCCCAGTATAATTTTCCGTAATCATCTACAGCTGACTTACCGTGCTGCGGCGAAGTCGAGTGTTCAGCGGAAGAGCGTTGCCGGTTGCGGAAGTAGTCTCCATTCCCTCCCCGTCATAACTGTCCGCTCTCTCTCTCGCTCTTCTTATCAGTCCGTCTCCCTCGTGTTCCGTCAATGATCACAGCAGTCAATTCGCTTCTTCTTCTTCTTCGTCTCGTTCCTCCGTATCTTCTTCTTCCTTCGAGAACGTCCCTCCTTCGACGACGTGAATCCTGTGCGGTGTTGTGTTTTTTTTTCCGACGACAATAGCCAAAGAAATCCCGTCAAAACATCGCACGGAATGTCGTGTGAAAAGGAAACAATTACAAAACACGACAGTTGTGAGGAGAGTTTAAAAAGCGAGCCAGAGCAGCCGGCGAACTCGAAATAATCGGAGACGAGCGCGGATAACGTGGAACACGAGCCAGATAAATAATACCTCGTTTAGCGGGAGAGCGTGAGTCGAGTGAGAGAGAAAGACAATATGTGTGTGATTGTGCGAGGACAAAAAGATGTATTAAAAATACGTGATAACGACGATTTTAAGTGCAACACGAGGATTATTACGACTGTGTAAACGACGTCGTAAACGAGGCAGGACGAGGACGAAATATTTTCGGCGTGTAACGCTCTCCCCGGGCTCGGACTCCTGCGGGACTCGCGTTACGCTCTCTCGCGGGCCAAAGCAAACTTGTCGGATGGCAATACGTGAGTTAAATGTTCACCGCGGATGGTTTACGGCCGATAGTCCCCACCACGAACCACCACGCGGCGCTGCCTCCGTCGTGCCGCCGTGCCGCCGCTCCTAGCTAGGCTATCCGCGTGTGCTCGTCCCTCATGCCCCCACCCCGCGCCCACTCCCTCGAGCTCACTGCTCACCGTTGCTGCCCCGCGCTCCCGCCGCCAACGCCGCGACCGCCCTCCCCCTCTTCTGACCGGTGTGTGTCCGCCGAGACGCATAGACAGGCCACCAGATAGAGAGCGAGAGAGGGAAATAAAGTGAGACAATACGACGGCGAATTAAACGAGAGGCTACCTGTGCACAAGAGTGATGCGAGATCCTCGCTCGGTATACACGAGCGAGAAGACTAGATAACAGAGAGCCGAGAGAGGGAAAAGGATTGCGATAGCGCGCGACGACGGCTTCGGCGTGAGGGAGACGGAAACCCGGAGAAAGACGAACGAGCCCCAAACTCTCCGAGCACAACAGAGACGAATGGAGACCGAGTCGCGTGCACACAGCCGCAGCCATAGCTGCACACAACGACGGCTAGAGGGATTTATATGCAAGGGCGTTGTTAATGGAATGGAGGGGAAGCCGCGCGCCGCCGACAGAAGAGGGGGCTCCCAGCGCAAGAGTGGAGGCCCCTGCCGACGTGAGGGTGAAGCCCCCTCTCTTTGTCCTTTCCACGATCGCGCTCTTCTTCTTCGCTCCTTCTCGCTCGCTCCTCCTGACTTCGCCAAGGCTTTTACTCTGGGCATAAAACACCATCCTCCGCATCCACACACTCGAGCTTTCCGAAAGCGGGACACAGTGACGCAACGGGGCCACGTGATTTTTTTCCGTCTCGTTCACTCGACCAATCGACGAGACGGGAACTTGAAAATTTTGCGCGGGAAACTCGGATTGTCATCGGGCATAGGGTTTATGTTCGTATTAGTTAGGTGGAAATATGCTTTTGAATACAATTGCATGAAAATATTGTGTTATTGGATTTTGAAATTTTGGAAATCAATTAATGTTTTTTTTTTTTGGACACTCAGGCGATATATAGACACCAAAATATGAAAGTCGATTTTTTTTTTCAGACTGCAATACTTTCTCTTCATACATATTCCGTATGTGATAATGAAGTATAAATTAACAGGCTGCAGCTGCCACTATTGTTTTTTTTTTTTGTTTTTTAGATGTTCGGCTCAAATTATACACCATTTTACAAAAACGCGACAGGAGTATGTTTTAAAAAAAATAGATACTGGACTAATGAAACCTTAAATCTTGACGCGGAAAATTCACAAAGTCCTGTAATAGGATAGATTTAAAAGTCGTGGACCCATTATGCCTCGTATTATTATTCATTACAAAATATTATATTATAATTAAAGACAGAAATGTTTTTTTAACTTGATCAATATCTGACTTCAAGTTCCTTTATTACCTCAATTTCATAAAACAATTATTTTATTAAAATCAATCAATAAAAAAAACATTAATCCATTTCTTTGAAACCGATGAAATCTTTTCTCTCGCCATATATTTTTACACACAGTAAATGAAAAAGGTTCTGAAAATCAAGATACAGTGTCATAATTGGACCACGTTCCTTTCCCCAGAAATTCAGCCAATGAACGGCCAGCACAATTCAAATATTTTCGCGCGGGAAGCTACGGATTACTGAAGGTATAGCGTGCGGTTGCGAGTGTAGTGCGAGCATCGTGTTTGCGAAACAGGGAGCCAGGATCTTCGGGCTACATTGGCAATGCATTGGCTCTCCCGGAGCTCAGAGGCTGGTTATCATCACATGCACGTGCAGGATTGAGCCATTACCTGCTGGTTGCCTCCGCGTTATAGCTATAATTATATAGCGTCGCGATACACATCGAGTAATGGTGATTTGTTGCGTTGCTTCGAGCGCGTACACACATACACGAGAGCTCTATCTTCTCTCCGTCTCTCCCCTCTCCCTGGACGAGCCCTTTCCTATGGAGTTGGACGTTTATTGCGTGAGCCCCTTCCCTACGTCCACCTTTCTCCTTCTCCCGCGCTCTTTATTCCTCGCAACCAGCCACACGTGGTATCGAGATCCGGTATATGAACACGGCAATAGAGATACGAATCGTCGATGGGCTCAATCGTTTTCTTCTCTTAATCATTCGAGCGCGGTTTAATGCGCTTTTATTTCACGCCTACCAGACACCGCCAATACACACATACACACATATATATATATATATATATTAAAGCATCGCAGTAGCCGACAAAAATGTTATGTGTTCGTCGCCGCGGGACTCGCCGCCGGAAGTTGTAGCATAGAATTAAAACTGAATCGACAAAAAGTTGTATTTCATCGGCGATCAATGGATAAAAGTAATTATGTGATTTTAATTGAAATACCCGTCGTGGATGATCGGCGATCGCTGAGATTATTCACGTATTTGCCGACTCGAGCGTTTTCACTCATTTTTTAATTAAACGAAATGAATTCCACGGTAAATACGTCGAGCACGCGAAATTGATTGTCGCGTCAATTTTTCGTTGGTCACACGTTTTGTTTTTTATTTATTTTGTGATTTTTTTCTTGTTATTTTTATGGTTCCCATTCCGTGTGCATGTGCACGTGGGGTCAGTTCTCGGATCGCCACTTTAAATTGGATTGACCGACCCCTGGACGAAACGCTCGCTCTATGGACTTTACCAGCGAAATTGTGTTTTTCACGGACGGCCAATTTTCGTCGGTACGCAACGGATTTGAAAACCCGAGGACGGAAAACGGCGAGCCGGGGTGCGTGTCGCGTCTCCACCCTCTCCCGCATGATGGAAAATTTAATGCCGAAAATACGACAAGCCTATCGCGTTTTTCATGCGATCCCATTTATTCGCCACGGCTGCTCGAGATGCAAAAACGCAATGTTTACTGGATTTTCAATGCATTTTCCAGTGAACAACATCTGAAAACTTTTCCTCCCTTCCACCGTCGAAAAAGTAAGGATTTTTGCATCTTATTAATAAAAAACCACTTTTTCGCTCATTTTAGTTTCCACCCAAAAATTATTGCGAAGATATTCCATCCTTATAGCTAGTATGACACAACGAGTGCTATCGACAATAGCCACGATATATTGCCCCCGTAAATAATATTTTATGACACAAAATCAATGAACCCAGCGAGTTCCACGCTCACTCGTTTCACGATCTTTATTCCTATATCGAACAATATTATAAAATCTCTCGATCAAATTTCTACCTTAAACAAAACCATTCTTAATCACTATACTTTTATTTATTCAAACCTTGGACTCACAAAAATGTACTTAAATTCATGAATATATCCTTAACCCACTATACGAAATTATTTATAAATCTATCGTCGATTGATTGAACGGTAAATCAATAGATCATATATTTTGTTTCATTGCAATACGCTGTATATTTTATACTGTATATATAACGAAAATACAATTGAAAATTTGTCAATTGCCTTGCACGTATTTATTCAATTAATGGATTCATCGATTATTAAATGATCAATATCATCAATCAATTCTAAAGGCTCCTATAATATATCAAATCAAACGTGAGGGTATTTGTTATTTAACAATTAAAGATATAATGAATTATCGTGGAAAATAAGTTAAAATTCATGAATGGAGAATTGTGAGAAGCGATATAGGTATAGAGTTAGCCACGGAAAACGTAGTAGCACACCACGTGCTCTCGCGGGTCGGGGTAACTCGTTGTTACGAGCAAGTCGGGTTGGGTGCCACGGGGAGTGGTGCACAGTCGCTCGAGCGAGCGCACATTCGCAGTTTGACGGAATGTTATTGCGGTCATAATCGTAGAGGCGCCAACAGGTGCGAGCTCCAGCAAGCCTACACGTTGTGAGGGTTCGTTCGTGCATGAACCTCCCACACTCTGCCGATGAACTCCTTCACGCACTGGCCCTACAATGTAGATGACAAATCTCCGGGAATATTCGCGATGTAATCGGGACAATGGGTTTATTTGAATTGAATTCGACATGGCTGTTAATCGAGTCATTTTATTTCAATTAAATTAACATCCACTTAAATGACATAAATTCTACTGAATAATTAACGAAAATTTGCAAAAACTTAGCCGTTGCGTCGTTGTTGCTTATTACATGCAATTTTATAATATATTATCATATATTTGTAATTTTTATAGAATTTTTTATAAAATTGTTTAAGGTTGAACGGACACATGAAATTTAATATATACAATTACTTCTTTAATAAATAAAAAGTAATAAAAAATTTGTATAAATATTATCGACGACGAACGAGCATAAAAATACCTCCAAAAAATCATCCCGTGTAGATATACGGAAATGATAATTTTTTTTTCGCACGAACGTTTCTGAAAATTCGCTGTGTCCAATCGTTGCTACGTGAATCAGCTGACAAATGTATTCACGACCTGTAAAATCAGTGCCGGTGCACTTTGAAAGAAGATCTTTCAATATTGTGACAGCCAAAGTCGTCGGGTGCATAATAGTCGATGGGAAACGTTGGCCGAACTCAGGGTCATCAATCGCATCCCGTCGTCAACTAGGATTAGCTAGTCATGCTCGTCGTCACCCCACAGTAAAAGTGAAAGTGAGCTACTTTCAGTTGAAGGGACAAAGCTACCTGTCGTCGGGGAAAAGACAATTACATTGATCCCGGGGGGCCAATTTCCCTAAACTTCGCATTTCTTATCCCAAGTGTCGTTTGCAAACTCGTTGTACCTGAAGTATTGAAGCTAACGGTCAATATTTTGACAGAACGGGTGTCACGGTTTATCGAGTGGTCAGCGGGAGGCGGTTCGCCCAATCTCTTCGATCTCTCAATCACTTGCTCGGCCGGAAACTTGCAGAAAGTATCAACCAAAAGCCTCGGACAATTGCAAGCCCACTTCGCAAAAATCAGGTAGCTGACCGACGGGAAGGTACCAAAGGGATGAGTGAGATAAATCGCTGTAGGGTTACAAGTGGACTGCGCCACATTTCCCCATTGTCGCTTGAACCGCAGCGGAAAATTGCCTCGATAATCACTTTGAAAGTAATACCCAAGACAAATACGCATTGAACCGAATAAACACACCAGTTGAATTAATGATACAATTTTTTTTAATGTCCCTATGTATTCCAAATAATACATAAATAAAAAATCTAAAACGTTATTACATACTCGAAATAAAAAGTACTAATTTGAACATTTCTAGATAACAAAATATATTTTATTTACATTTCGACAACTCGTCGATAATTAACGTATAAATTAAATCTTGTCCAGGACCTCGCAGAGACCATAACCCAAAAACCCTGGAAAATTGCAACCAGTTAACCCACCGACGGAGAAAAGTCAAAAGTATCAATAACATAAATCGTAGCAGGGTTACGCTACACATTTTCCCGCTATTGTCATTTCAACCACACAGAATAATGTCCTCAATGATCACCTTTGAAAGTAATACTCAGGACAAATACGCATTGTGTTGTATCGAACGCACTATTAGAATACTGTACCTTGAATACAGTGTATATTCAGCCTACGCGTATTTTCAATAAAAAGAGACCGTGATCTTGAATCCAAGTGTCCTCTAGCCGCTTGGGCTGTCGTGCGCGCAGAGCACACACGTGGTTGTTGTGTTCACGGCTGCCGGGGCATGTGCGCTCGCTGCGCTCCTCGAAGAAGAGTCTCGACGATACAACTACAGGCGAGCGCTATACACACACATATCTATATATATATATATAGTCGCACAAATGCAGGCTGCATACCTGACACGAGCGGATTTTCCCATATACGTAAGAGTGCCGGCTCGCCGCGTTCAAGCTATCGGCAGTGCATAAGCTACTGAGCCGTCCGACCATTTGCCGATCGTCTATAAACGGCGAGCGCGGCGAGGAGAAGTCGTAGTAGGCTAGCCGTTGGCTTATAGTCGCGTTGTCATCCTGGCAGAGAAGCTGAAGTACCGCTTCCGCGCGTACACGCATAGCTCGGTGGAAGCTGGACGTGCAGCTTATATTCTCAATGCTCTTCTTCCTCCGATACTTTGCCTCGAGACATCGAACAGCTTCACCGATTCCGCGCTGTATATAACCGATACTTGTTCGGTGGAAAGCGACGCGGGAAGGACGGAGAGAGACGCGCGGACACGCAAGCGAGGGAACGTGTCCGCGAGGACAGCGCAGCCTGACTATCGTAACTAGGAAGCCCGCTGAAAATTCTGCCTCGGGAAGATACCGTTCGTTCGATTTCCGTGCTCGCGTGGAACGAATATTATCTCTGGCCGCACCTCTTTCCTCCCGCCTTCCCTTTCCATGCGCGCAAATGTTTTCGTTTTCATTCAATTTTTTTGATATTGACATTTCGTTCTATTTATACAGGCTGATGGTAATTTTTTGGACTTTTAAGGACATCAGGAAAATTTGTATGACGGGAGAACATTTTTCATTCGTTTTTTTGGCTTTGTTTTTTTTTTAATGACACTTGTCAAGTACTTTGTGCATTTAACTTGGAATTATTTCTCCGAATTTCAGGATTTCACTCCTCAAAATTGATTGTGTCTTAAGACGAACAAAATCGCTCGAGAATTATTTAATTAAAAAGTCATCAAACTTTCTAATACGAGATACATTAAAAAGTTTATCGAAAATGTACATTTTCCACCTCTTTTTTCGAATTATAAGCACAGTTGAAAAAAGGAACGAGAATTTCTTGTAAAACAATTTTTATCATTTAAGGAGAACAACTTTTGTCCACTGTTTGTTGTTTTGTTTTGCGATAAATGATAAAATATGTTTTTCTTTTTCGCTTTTCTACGGATGCAGTCCGGATTTGTTTCAATTTTTGTCATTGACAATCATCGATGCGATTTCTCTGCCACATGACGGAACGATATGGAGAAGTGCCAAGAATGTAGAATTGCGTAGAACGAGGGAGTGCACATACTATGGCGGATTCACTGTTTCGCCATAGCGTTCGAGTACCACACCACCCTCTCGTGGGTACAACTATAGCAGAACGGATCCCGGAGTATCTCGCCGCCCGATCTACTTCCTTATCGCGGCGAAATTGTCCTGCCCGCCAGTGGCAGGCTCCTTCGGCTTCCTTGAGCGCGCCAGTACTGTAAGAGCGGCCGAGAGGACGGGAGCAGCGAAAGAGCGAGAAGAAGAGAGAGTGCTCGGCGAGGGAGGGAGAAAATGCAAGAGAAGCCCGTACGTCACCCTGACGAAAAAAGACCATCCACGCGAGACGTTTAATTTCCGAAGCCCTTCCGCCAGCTCCATTCACGGCCTCCGGAGTCGTGCACTATACCCTCACCTCCTTTTTCTATCCTTCTCCTTGTACACTCAACCACCTCAGCCCCTCCCGAGTCTCACCGTAGCTCCTCTTTCTTCCGTTATACGTATCTATCCCCTCCACTTGAATGCTCCATTATTTATTATCCTGAATTTCGTCAAAAAACAATTTGATTCATACGAAAATGGTCCAGTATATTCTGACTGAAAATTTTTAACCAAAATATTTGTGCGGAAGATATTGTAAAATTTTATTTCATTACTGTAGCTCCTTTTTTTTCCGTTATACGTATCTATCCTTTCCACTTGAATGCTCCACTATTTATTATCCTGAATTTCGTTAAAAAACAATTTGATTCATACGAAAATGGTCCAGTATATTTTAACTGAAAATTTTTAACCAAAATATTTGTACAGAAGACATTATAAAATCGTATCTCAATTATCTTCGAATTCTCGTGAACATTTTTACAGCATGTAAACTCAAGTGATAAAAATTTATTTAATTTGGGATATTGATACGAAATTTCATAGTGCTGCTGATGAAATATCTGAGTAACCTTGAATTTTTCACCTGAAGAGACAAAAACGCAATTCAACAGAAAAGTCGATGTTCGGAGCATCGCCTTAAATTTGTACTCGCTGATAAGTAATAATTAATAGTCCAGAAAAGAAAATTTTTGGAGGTGCGAAACTTGATTGCGAATTTCACTTAAACATTGTCTTAGGGGCTTTTCTCGAACGAATGAAATTGGTAGTTCTTTCACGCACCAGTGAGCTAGAAATTCGCGGGCACGCCATGAATTAGTCGGGAGACGTTTGTTGGTTGCCGTCGGGCGAACGCGTAAAACAACCCCCGCTGCTGAGGGCCCTCGTGTACATGCACTGTTCTGGTGGTAGGTATACCTTCAAAGTGTCTGGTACTGTATTGTGTAGAGTGGCGCGTTAGTCTTCGGGGGTCCCGGTGCCTCGTAAATCCCGGACTAATTCGGTAAACAGGAAGCGTCTTGGATTGGCCTTCTCTTCGCGAAAATCTCTCGCGTTAAATAGTGCGTAAGGGGTTGTAGGACAGAGGAGTCGAGACGGAAGCGAGATGGGGACGCGAGGCGCTTTACCATGTTGGCGCAATTGGACTAAGCCGTTATGGCGTCAAAAAAGCCTTTTCCCTCTCAGCATTGCCGCCCATCCTCCCCATGGCTTGTTATTCTTGATTTACAGTCGAGTGCTTACGAGAGCTTATGTCTCCGGCGCTGATATTTTATTCGTAAACACATTTGTAATATTACACGAATAACAACGAAATAGTCACTGGCATTTGTGTCTTTTTTCAATTCCTTATCGTACATAATAAACAAGGAATGTAAAAAAACAAACTATTGTTTTTAAAAAATTCGAGTTTCAGATTATTTTGTACGTACATATTACAAAGTTGTTAAAAAAATATTATAATGTTTTACATGCTGATTTAAAAATGACTATTTCCTGCTTAGAGATACACAGATATATTTATCATCGTGGTAGGGATTTATTAAAAATTAAAAATGACGTCATTCATTATTTTCTATTTTTTAAGTTTAAATTACCAATTATTTATAGAATTATCAAAATTATTTGTATATATGATTAGCAATTTTGTCGTAATAAACACATTGCAATAATTTTAGATTAATAGATAAAGAAAGGGGTGAATATGCTGCCAATACGTCGCTAGAAACTTTTTTAAAAGTCAGTTGAGTATTTCGTTCGGTATGACAAAATTTCACGAGCGAAATAAAATTATGATCGACGAATGATGTACGTCCCCGGTGAACTTCTGATCGCTATAAATTGTAAGCTCGTTTTGATTTGAGCTGCGAAGTAAAATTCAACGTGGCACATTTGAATATTGGCCGATCGCCAGACATGTACTATGACGCGTGCTTCGGGCTCACTCTGTTTCTCTTTCCCTCGTCACTCTGACGGAAATTTACCTATTGATCTTTGATATTCCAAGCGGTATCCGTGTTTGCGAAACTACGCAGAATTTCTGAGGTACTGTAGTAACGATACAATGTAACGGGCGATCAATTTGACAAATGCTTAGTTAAAAAAAAAAAAATTCCCATCAATTATTTGACAGTAATATCCACTATCAGTTGCAAATAAAATAATTACAATATCCTTAATAAATATTTCATGTAATTGATCGCATAATTATTTGATCTGATTAAAAATCCCAACAAATAATACTGAATAAATTCGATAATCAGCAACAAACCAAATAACTTAAAAACCTAATATCTCAATTTTTTCCCCATATAATTTTATTATAAAATTCTTCAATAAATTTCGTTGTAAATTAATTATCACTATTTTAATTTGTCCATACAAAATACTCTCGGTAAAATTCTGAATACGAACCAAATCCAATGAGATATTTCAAAAACCATAAAAACTCCTTAAAAATTATTTGTCCATGAAAAGCCGATGATTATGATGTTGCAGTACATCAAGGTCGTTAATCGATGAAGATTAAATCGAGTGCGAACACACCGTGAAAATTTTCGAAAGTGTCTCTAAAGCGGAGAAAGGTAACGACGCTATAAAATCGAGGTGCAGGGGCGGTGGTGTGGGTGCTGCCGCACGTTCGTCGCGGCCCCCACCCCCGCACAGGCAGTCTCGTTCTCTCATAACCGGTGTACGACCTCCGGTCTATTTTTCCGCCCGGTGAGCCGCGTGCACGCGGCTGCACGACCACCCCGCTCTGCACCGAGCTCGCGTATTTTCTCATTTGCTCTTCGTGTTTTTACAACTCATCTTTTATATCGCAACCGCGCTCGCGCGGGCGCGTAACGTGACGGACGACTGCAACCGTGGCCACAAATCACGAGAAGGCCACGATGCAGCGTTCGTGGCTCCATGACCAGCGGTTTGCGCTGAAGCTCGCTTCTGCATCTTTTTTTGTTGTTCTTGTTGTTATTTCCCTCCCTCTCTCCCTCTCTCATGTCTCCTTTTTTTTCAGTTCATGAATGAAATGTCAGCCAGTGGCTCAGGAATAAAGTACCGACATCGCGAACGTCACATAATAAAATAGCAATATAAAGTCATCGGTTTGGCTTTCGGCTCTTGTCTCGCGTCGATTAGAAAGTTGGGATTAATAGCTCGGGATCACCGAAGCCGTGTAACCGTCCCCCGACCACCCTCGATCGTGCAAATGCCACGCGCGTCCGCAGCTAATTAATCGTCGGTAAAAATTACAGGCGAGGGAAGTGCGCCTTGCATTGTCGGGACCATGTGCGCTCCGGACCATCCTACGCCACGGAAGACCATGGAATTTTCGCACCGCGCTTCGTCGTGCAACGCTTCGTTCGCTACGGTGCGGCCTGCACCGGACCAACCGGCCCATACTTCGGTCCGTGGCTTCCCGGAGTCCTCCGAGTCGTGGCTCACCCACGAAGACATGAAACTCCTGATTATCTCCAAGATTATTTTGTTGAAATAAATGATAAAATGAAAAGGTTCGAAAATTCCAGCACCCCCCGACTCTGTTTTAACCCTGCCACTGACCCGTAAAAAAAAATCACGATTCTGACGTATAACAAAAAATACGCTTCCAAAAAATGCAATATTTCATTTATAGATATTAATATTCAGATAAAAATTAAATCGTAATTACGGATGCATTCATAATAGCAATTAACTGTTGGTCGAATAGTCAATAATTTTTAAATAAAGGCTAAAAAAAGTGTTATCAAAAATAATTATTTCCTGCCAGTGAAGGACTTGCGAAATGTTTGCTACATAAGCGAATATGCTACATTGTTGACAGTTTAATAATTACATCATCATTTTCACCTATAATATTTTAATTCGTTTGATTAAAAAAATATATGTATATTCTCAACTTTAATCACCCCGACAAAAAAAAAAAAATTATCCACACAAACGAGCTTTTCTCCACAGCCTCAATCACATAAGTTTGCAAAAGTAAGCAGTTGTCGTAACACTGTCCGCTGATTCCGTATATCGAGACGTTATTTATTAATTCGTCGTAATTTTTCGATCCGTGAGGAATATGAAGAAATTCAAGAACGTTGTATGTCTTGTTTCACGCGGTCTCAGCCCATTACGTATATGTGTACACACTCGCACACATGGTGGACGATTTTCAATTATATCCTCGAGCCCGTTCGCCAGCGAGAAATAGGCGTCTGGGCATATTGCTCGCGTGAGACGACGATATACGTACCTCATACCCGACCCCGTGCAATATTGTACGTGGAAATATGTAAGTTCCTCGGTAGCCGAGGCGGAGAGGGGCGCAAGACAGAGGCGCTGCTGGGCAGAGGATGGTGTATCGTAGGGCGTGCTGCAAGAACTCCAGCACCGGAAGCGTGACTGATATTGCTCGAGGAACGCGAGCTTGCTGAAGGGAGACGATATCTCCCAAGGGTCGACCCGCCTCCATTGCCACCGGCTTTATCATATATATTAACAACAATAAAACTTATAATGCGAGTTGGGCTAACATCGCAAGGATGCAAATTAAAATGTTAATTCATCTGGGTCACATAGGGAACGTTATAGCGAACGGGACAGAAGTCGTGACTTTTATTCACCACGAGATACGTGTGTCATTTATTTGTCTTCATTTGAATTAACACTCGCATATCAATAATATTACGGCCACTTCGAGCGACCCTTCAACAATTTTACCGGCAGTTCAAAGTCATCAGGTTCACTTGTTCAAAACAAAATGTGTAAGTTAACATTTCAAAAAAAAAAAATCAAGAATATAAAATAAAATTCTCATATTAGAAAAACATTTTTGTGACCCGCGGAAACTTTTTCCAATGTTTGTTTTTTTTTTTACTGTACAGCCACCAGATAATTATTAAGAACTATTCACATTCATTATCTGCGAAAATTTATAAAACAGTATTGTACAAAATTGTTATTAAGTGTGCAAGCTTTATTATCATCTTGAGAATTGCGCAGACGAATATGTCAATTTGTCTATGATATATAACGTCTTTTGCGGTCATGTCAGTCTCTAATTCGCCAAAACGAGCGGAACCGAGACGGCCAGTGGCAAAGTTTTGGGAATGAGCGCGAACGCGCGGTCGTGATAAATCTTGGAAGGAAAGCCGCAAGTTTGGGAGGGGAAGGGGGTGGGCAATGGGAGAGAGGGTTCAAACAGTCGGATCAGCAAGATCCCTAATGAATCCTCGGCGTGAGACCCTCGAAGCCAGCAGCCAGTAGTTCTCGCGCTTTTGCTCTCACTCCCCCCCGCTCAGACTTTCAGGGATTCGCTCTCGAGGTACGGCAAGTTTTGTTAGTCCTGTGGCTTGTTGGTATCTCTTCGTAGGCTATCCATGCTCCTCCGACCTCTTACCATATCCTCGTCTGCAAGCAGACACGCGACTCTTGCGCAGTTTCCCAACAACGGACATACGCAAACTGCCACAAGAAGGCAACAAGAATTCCGCTTGTATAGGAGTAACGAAGCCAGAAGTTGAAGACTCGCCGCAAGGGAACGAAGCACGTGCTTCTCAGTGGACGACCGACTTTCCGAGCTTCGCCCGGGCCGTTGCGGTTCCACTTAGCAGAGCTCTATAGGTACGGACTTGAAGGCTTTGCGGAATCTGTGTTTCGCCGGCAGAGAAGACCGGGGCTTTCCGGATCACGGTCAAGTCGTACCGAGCCACCTAAGCCATCTACGCTTGCGCAAAATCGATTACAGGTTCAATATTCGATTTTTCAATTGATATATTGATTTGAATCAAAGAGATTATAACATACGTCGATTAAATAACGACATGTGGCCAAACGGAACATTTAAAAAACGCAACATACAGAAATTTCTATATTTATTATTTAACCTCTAAAACATTGGAAACCATTTCCTGCCAAAGAATAACCCGGTTATTTAATATATTTTTTCCTACAATCGAAATAATGGTTCGATCATTCTGCAATTTTGGTGAGACACTTTGAGCACATTCAGAAATGACCATTTTTTGGTATTTCCAATTACCGAATTTCATGAAGTATGTGGCAATCATGTTCATGAGATCACACGTCTTCAAAATGATGTCTTACATTTAAAAAAAAACGTATCCCGATTATTTTTAAAACACAGCTTCATTATAATACTCGAAAAAAAAAAAAAAGTATGAAGTATAGCAAAAGTATGTTTTAAAAAAATCAGGAAATGTAAATAGAACACACTAGCCCCATTTGGTTGTACAAGTAACCATCTGGACGTGGGTATGTACCGTTTCCTTCGCTGTGAAGATGCTCGTAGCGGTTCCGGGCCCCCTTCTTAATTGTTCCCGTATACCTCTCGTTGGCCGCGCGTGAGTTTGTCCATTTTCGTTTATACCGTATACAGTAAAGCACTATAAGGTTGACGATGGTCGCGTTACGGTAGACCGAGCGATTTGACACCCAACCTACGACTTGCTGGGGACTTGCCCAAGATGCGACCGCAGCCAGAAGTAATATCCGCCTCTGTTCGTGCGGCATGCAACCAACAAGACTCCTGTGCTATCTTCGCGTACGGAGTTTTGGCGTCTTAGGTTCGGCCAAAGGCTGCGAACCATGAGGTCAACAGCGCTCACCCAAAGTTTCACCTTTTCCGCGTTCCTGCTCGTGTGACGGTTCTCAACGTGAAGATGGTACCCCGAAGAACTACAACAATAAATTCTACACAAATCACAAAGTAAATCATCGAAATCCAAATAGATCATTTACAAGTCGATTGATTGCTTAGTCTAATCAACTTGTTGGTTGTTTCAACTAAATTATCGGTTGTATTGTAACGGCCTTGGTCAGCCCAACGCCAATTAATCGGCTGGCGCATATATAACCGCCAATTTTTTTAATTTCTGTGAACCTGTTTCCTGCCGGAAAAATCTGGTTATTCAGGTTCCGTCGAATTCTCGTATCGGACGAAAGCGGGCTGAGATTTTGGACTTGATCTTGCACCGGTGGGGTAAATTCTGGTGGAGCGTGGACGTTTCAGCTGACGGTGCCGGACACCATGGACCGAAAATGCTGTCGAGCTCAACGACGGGCCCGGCTCGACAGTGTATAACTATTATAAGTATAACTATACACGGAATTAAACCGCGCGCAAAGGAGAGAGAGATGGAAAGGGCAGAGTCGGAGAGTGAGAGAAAGGGAACGTGCGGGCAGGTATGGCGTGGTAGCGATGGCGGCGTGTTGGTAGCGATAAATCATGGGTTACCACATTGTAGCCCAGTAAATCATCGGACGCGGGGAACGCGAGAGCTTCCCAGCGTGAAATGAAACGAATTCATCTCTGTCAACCCCCACTACGTGCTTTCATCCACCTCTCGCACTCACTGCGCGCGGGGGCCCACCTCGTTTCGTCGTTGGCTCGCTCTTTCTCACCCGTTGCTGCTTTGTACTCGTGTATATATGCCTCCACCTTTCTCGTTTTCTCTTTCTCTCTCTCTCGCTTTCGGTGTTTGGACCCCACCCCCAACGTTCAGTCCGCCCGCGACCCCCGAGCCGCTCTTTTCTATCCTTCGCACGCACCGCGGCATGGGATAGGTGGGCACCAGCACCGCCGGAACACTCTGCTGTACCCACTCGCTTACCACCTATACGCGAATGCTTTTACTATGTCTACCAACGCGAGGGAAAATTTTCTGCTGGATAATGTACAGGAGTACGTGGCATCCACACGTTTGTGTGCACGAGGCTTTGCGTTATGTAGCTTCGCAGATATACAATCATGGTCCTACCCCTTCTCACCAACTCGCAGCCTCCTCTTCGCTTGTCTACCATCTACTCGACTGTGCAGCTCTCACTCGTTCGCACTCTCTGACTCGCGTCTTGCTGTTTTGCACGAAAAATTCTCGAGGTCAGCGGGTATGGCTAAAATAAATGATTTTTATCTAGTGAAATAATATAATAATAATTTTTTATATAATATAATAATAATTTTTTTGGACGGTCGTAAAAATGTCAAAATAAACCCCAAAGTATAATGTGAAATTTGATGGAAAAAATTCAGGCTCGTTAGAAGGAAAATTGATATATTTATTTTTTGTCCGAAGAGGTGGATGCACGTGTGGAGGAGGCGGGTGTTGTATTGTTCGGAGCTCCAGGAGCACGATGCTGGTTCGAGTCCAGAGACGTACGTCACTCGTGGTGCGAACACCCTCGCCAGGCACACGTCGGCGTTCCCTTTTATTTATCGTAATTTGATACAAGCGGAGGATGCTGCTGGGCGAAAGAAAAAATTACAGGGAAGCTGTAGAGGAAAATGGTGGTTGGGGGAGCCGGGCAGAGGGATGCGCCCATAGATCCGCAGCAGCTCAGACGCAGCCGCGCCTCCAACCTTCGCGCGCCCAGCTATCCACTTCTCTCCCACTCCCCCGCACTATTTCTCTCGTGGCTATCCATCTCCGTCCGATTCTTTCGTTTCTTCTTTATTCTTTTTTCTCCGGCTAGATCCACCCGCGCGAAAGCTCCCTCCTTTCTTCGAAACCGAACTCCCCGGGTACTCGAACTTTCCGTGCCCCGTTATTCTTTTTTTCTTCCCTTCCTCTTTTCCACCCACATCTTCAAGCATTCTTTTTTTCTTTTTTTTTTTCTTCCCTCCGCATCATACATCACACAAAATAAACAGTCCGGGAGGGTTGGACGCATAGCGGATTAAACGTGGCATTCGATGGCCTCGATCACGTACGAATAATCCTCTGTGGCAACCTCGTAAATCTTAGATATTGGAACTTCTCCGATATCCACTGGCCGAGCCGTTTTTTTCTTCTTCTTCTTCACTCTGGAATTTTCTGATTTGCCATAGAATTGTGAACGAGAAATGTCGTTGACTTAGAAAAAAAAATCGTTCAAGCAGTAATAAATAGTGTAATTAATTTTTGTTTTCTTCTTCTGAATCCCAAAATTGCATATGGCAATGAATTTAATATAAAATAAGATACAATGCATTTTATAAACATTTTTTTAATCAATAATTTTTTTAAATTTAGTATCTAGAGTTGAATTATCAGCTTTGTAAAATATTGGATTGAATTATTGAGATGAAATTTCTAAATATATATTTTGCAGCCTGGAAAAAGAGATCAGAAGATTTTTCTATCTTCGGTAACCAGAGTTGAGGTATCGGCTGCGGTCAATATTCATCAGTATCGTGAAAGCCTGGATGAGACAATCCACTATGGTGGACTAGCTTCTGCAGTGCCTACGTGACGTAGAAGCGCAAACTCGAAGGTGGTGCTATTGCTTGGTCGCACCCGGAGGTCGACGGGGAGGTTCGAGATTTTCTCTCGCAGTCGCCGCTGGAAGACTATTACGTGAATCCCATAAATCGGTGGGACACCTTCGCTACGGGTTTACGTAACGATAAATCTCTCGGACTGAAATAATGTGCGCACCTCATTTCGTAAATGGCATTGTACTTAAAATTGTCTAGCTCCTAGCGGCAGTTTGTTGTACACTGAATTCCCCATTCGTACGGTATTTTTCTCAATTTTATATTATTACGAAATTTTTCCCTTGAAACAACATAAAACCCTCGAATTCTCAAATCTCATGAAACATTCATCGATATCTCTATACCTGATCAATTTATTATGCAATATTTCTAAGCCATGATAACACAGAATCATTGGTCATTTTTTTCCTCCCCCGAAAAAAATAATCTGAATTTTACAATTAAATTCGTAGGAATTTAAAAAATTATCTTCTTTTTCATCTCTGCTCCAGATCGAAACCATAGATGGTTTTCCATAGTTTGTCATCCAGCTTAGCATTTATTAGATTTTTTGATGTTTATTTAGCACAGAGATAATTGAAAATATTTATATTTTTAAATATCCGCAATATTTTATTTCGATTCGTGACGCAAGTGTACAATATAAGCGAGAAAGAAGAACAACGAATCGATATTGCTCTGTGGATTTCACCTCGGTATGATTTATGAAGCACCCTCGAGAAAAACTGTCATGGCCGACTGTTGGCCTCGGGTCACGAGCGTCGTCGGGGGATGCGAGGGGTGTGCTTTTTCGCGTCCCGCTTCTCTCTCGCTTCCTTATTTTCTTTATCCGTCCACCAATTCTTGGGCCGCTCGCGCGAGATATTGCGCCGCGGCGATAACTCACCCTCTCTCCCTTTCCTCCTATCAGTCTGCGCGTGAGAGACCCCAAACACCCCCTCTGCCACTATCGCCTTCTTGCTCGCACAGTCTTTTCGCCCCCCCCGCGCCTCGACCGCTCTTCTTTCGTCCCACCCCACGGCAAAGCCGCCTGAACCGAATCCAGAAGCCGCACTACCCTTATAGTCGACTTCATTGCGCGCCTGGCGCACGTTTGTCTCCCGGCGTTCACGTCACACCCTCCGCTGCCCCCTTTCGATTTCAGCTCCCTTTCCCTTTTTTTCTCTTCGGCTTCGCAATCGCTCAGTCACCATTTTCAGCGAACCCACGCAATTTCCAGCAGCATATTCTCGCCCACTTTGACTATCACTCCTCTCCTGTCGAAAATAACGAATAACACAGCGGCAGCTCCTAAGTCTCCATTTTCGCCCTCGGCCAGACGTTCTCTAATGCGACCATTTCGATTTGTCCGAATCGTCGATCTTCGTTCCGGAGATTCCTCGGGTTCGCACCACGCATGAATTTCATTGACGTTTATGTGTGTGGCCCCACTGAAATTTGGATAAATTTGGATAAATTTCGGCAGGTCGTAGAACGCGATTTAACCGTGTATGTGGGATTGTGCGTAATGAATGTTATTTATCGCTCGATTTCTTACACGCAATGGAACAGTCTATTTCTTCCGAATTTTCAACCTTAAGTCTAATTTATTGTGGCTCTGGAATTGCAACAATCTCGAGATAAATTAATTTTTTTTCGAAAAACCACAAAAATAAACAAAAATATCCCAGAAATTATATAAAAATTTTTACGCTTCACAATTTTCGAATCCCTCATAACGATTAAAGAAATCAATGACCCCTATTCGTTATCACCGACACCGTCGAGTTTAATCCGTTCCTAACCTTGAAAACTTGCCATTGCATGGAAACTGAACTCTACCAAGTTCACCCTTTAAATCCAATCAAGTTAGGACAATTGGCATGTATTTAAAAAAATTCCAGTGTGCCAAAAGAATGAAGAAAGAGATGATCTCCTGGAGAGTGCGTAGAGGTGAAAAAAAAAATGGCGAAAAAGTACGAGATAAATGTAATTGGTTGGCGAAGCCCTCCGATGATCTCTCGGGGTCTCGGGCGGTCCATACCCGAAGGCAATTTAGCTCTTTGCCACGGATCTGATGAAAACCCCCGGGACCCCGAAAAATATAAGACACGCGGGTCTGCGTAATTCCCGAGCCTCTGGGTGCCCCAGCTCCGTGGCTGGGATGCTGTGCTGCGCGAGACAGATAGGAAATCTAATTTTCGAGCACGAGGGGTTCTGTACAGGTTGAGCGCGAACGGAGGACGAGCCATCTCTCACTGTATTATTTATACGAGGTCCGAAATTGGTGCCTGGGCATGCCGGGCACGCGCTCATCTCTCGCCGGTGGTGGTTCGCGTCCACGATGCTTCTTGCCACCGGTCGCAGGGCCTTTCTCCACGCGCGGAATCCCCTCCCCCTCAATATATGACCCTCCGGTTATGTATTCCACTGCTGACGCCATTGAACGACATTTTCCAAATAATATTCCTTTACGGAACGGGAATAAGGAGTCCGGAATCAAATAAACACATTCTCGAGAAACTTATCTATCCGGGGTGAAATTCTTAGGCCGGCATGCGGTCTGCTTTTTGTATTTCGTGACATATATATATATAAATATATATATATATATAAGCTTGTATGGGTCTTCCCACAGGGTAACATGTGGGCGTGGGGATATATATTTCGGCTTCGGAATATATTTAATAATATATCTTCAGTTCCCTTAAAAAGCTTGGATGGTTCGGTTCCACTCTTCAGGGTCTAATACACTTTTTATAAAAAATTGCAAAGCGTAGATAACGAAGTCATAGATTATTTTACTGGTTTTTATTTATTTTTATTTTTGAATACGAGAATTTCGGGTTTTACTATTTGTTGTATTCTCCAGGTATATTTGAATATAATTTTTTTTGTCGTCAATGTGTAATCGATATTTTTTTATCCAACTTTTTATCCGCATTTATCTCCTCGGTGCGTTGTTTGATAGTGGATGGCAGCGTGGCGATCGCCACCTAATTTTTTTTTTTTTTGTTGCTCCACAGATAGACCGAGGCTTATACCACTTTCCGTTTTCTATTCACACTCTCCTCCGTAAACCCTTTATGCTCCGGTGTACAAATACGTGCGAAGTTGAGCACGCGTTACGAGCAAGAGCCACAGACCACAGAGCCACGGTATCAGCTATTGTTTCCATGCAAATTCGTTCGCTTCGTGCCAGATCATAAGACGCCTGAGTTTAACGCTTCTTCCTCCATAGCGCAGCGCAGCGACACCAGCGAGCAACATCCTATTATCCGTGCAATAATCCCAACCCAGAATGCTCCCCGCCGCCATTGTTTCGTGGGATTGAAACGACTTCTGAAGCATTTTGTAAACTCCCAACAAATTCACATGCGCAAAACGATGTAATAATTCAACCGACGAACACACACACACACACAGAAGGAAAAGAAGATATGAAAGTTTGTACAGAGCTTAGAAAAAAAAAAAAACAACAAAAATGGACGTTTGCAGAAGCTCGAAGAGCTCAGAATTGAGGCACCGCGAAATTTTTATGGCATCACGTGTGCTCCCGTTTAAGTTGCCATTGCGGAGGGCCGAGACCCGCAGAGAGAGCTTCTGCGGGATCGTAAAGGTATTGCGAACGAGCTCACAGTTTCAGTCTCGGTTGCTTCATGGCACATCCAATCATGTAGGTCACGTTATAGGGAATAAAGACAGAGAGAGGAACGGGACGCGAGGAGAAAGAACGAGAGGAGCGATAGAAAGCCAATAATTGGAATAAACTCGGCGCGAGGCAGTTATCCGCGCGAGCCATAGCCTGCCAGGATACCGATCTCGTTTCACGCCTCGATTCTGTCACGAGCCGAGAGTTTCGCGAACGGGCATTACTCTCGCCGTCGCTCAGAGGGGGTTACGATAACTAGAAAACTTCTTTTCTCCCTGGGACACAAGCCCGGAGGAAAATGTTCCTTCCGAGCCCTTCTTGCCCTTACAACCCTCGCATGCATCCCCACCCTTGTACATCTCCCGCGGAGAGAGTCGCGGGCTGTTTTGTCGCTTGCTTTTATATTCTTCTATATACGAAGAATCTCATAGTTTCTTCGTCTCTATATCTTTTTGCCCCCCCCCCTCTCTCTCTCTCTCTGAGTCTCTATCTTCGTGTCCCTTCGTCTCGCTGGTTGGAATACGTGCGGCTTGCGCAGAAGAGACGTGTTCACCCAAATGCGCTGTTAAAATTTTCGACGCAATCTCACCATTTGTCTTGGTATGGGTCCGGAAATAAATCTCCGGCGGCTCAGCCGGCTAAGAAAAACGCCGGCGTGCACCCTCACCGACGTATACCGGGCTCCTCTGGGTACTGCTGCTTTCCTCCCTTCTTCTTCCGCCTGCTATATATCCTTCTCGCTCCTCCTCCTTTGGCCCACAATTTTTTTTGTTCCCCTTTTTTCATCCTCTTACTCCCTTTTATTTTACGCTGCTCCTACCACAGCGTATATATAGTATAGGCAACCAGCCTATACTATATATACTCGTACTCCTTTTGCGCTCTCAGATTTTTTTTTCTCGTTTTTTTTTTCTCATCCACGAAAAACTACCCCCCCCCCCTCTCTTTCTCGATGCTTCATCGATAAATCGTAATATTCCTTTTAATATTCCTAGCACTTCCTCATCACTTGAGTACGAAATCGCACCATTAGAGAGAGAAGCTCGTCTTGTTTATTAATTTAAATGAAATTGAAAATATATATATAATAGGAAATAACAATTATACCGTGAAATAAATCTCGACGTAACGATGAAAAAAATTTTTTATCTATATATTATTGATTGTTCATGACATATCATAGTCGATAAATATAAATGTCGGAGAACAGTGGATCAATCATTCCGAAAGACCACTTTACAATGAACGTTTTTTTTTTCGGCTTATAACGATAAACTTCGATTGCAATACTCTAAAACATGGTATTAATTTACAAAACGTACCTCTCAATTCTCAGTCGTATTCGAGTGTGGACGTATTCGCCGTCGGACTCACTCCGAATTATTCATCCACGACAGATGCACGCACCTAAATAATTCATTCGACTGGGGAAAGGGGGGAGGCGTGGGGGGTACACCCGCTTTGCGCAACGAGCAATATCCATGCGTACGTCTCTCGTAAATCGGATTTGCGGGAGTGAGCTCGTGCGCGGGCGCACACGACACATTCTCGTGTGTCTGCACCGTAGCATATCAGCAACAGCAGGAGAACGAATCGACGTACGAATCGCCGGGAGTCCCGAAGCCCGGCACGCTCTGCGAGAGAACGGCAATCTTGTCGATTAATCCCTTGAGGAGTGGAGCTCGAACGCCACTTCCCTACTTCCCTACTTCGAATGTCCGAAACCATTTCGTTCCGTCTCGCACCACTGAAATCTTTCAAATCTCTACGGATTGAAGGAAGAACTTCATCACGGATATAATTTTCTTGATTGAAAAAAAAAATAAAAAACAAATGTGACAAAAAATTGGTAAAATACACAATTTCCAATTATTCCTAAAAGGATATAAAAAAAAGCTCGAAACCGACATCATTTCGTTCCGTCTCACACCACTGAAATCTTTCAAATTTCTAGGGATTTAAGGAAGAACTTCATCATGGACATAATTCTTTTAATTGAAAAATAAATGAATGCATAAAATGTGACAAAAAATAGGTAAAATACACAAATTCTAATTATTTCTAAAAGGATCTAAAAAAAAGCTCGTGCAGAAGTGGATTTGACGCCTAAATTCAAAAAAATGTTGGTCCACGATTTTTGCCATTACTTCAAAAAGATAGAATTTGCAATTTCAATCATGACCCTTAGAAAAAAAAATAAGATGTTGCAGATTTCATTTTTCTGCATTTTTTTTTTTTTACAGACTCCGAAAAGAGTCCCAATTTGACTTTGGAATTTCAGAATTACTCAATGCCCAATTAACGTTCACCCAAGTTATATCAAAGGCTTTCAATCGGACCCCACGTCTTCGTCCTCTCTTCGTCGTCCGCTATCCGCATGCCTAGAGAACGAATGAATGAACATACTCGGCCGCGCGAGCGCGAGAGTGAGTCGAACGAGAATGAATGAATGACAATGATGCTGTATATCAAATCGACAGCGGGGCGTGTTTTCTCCCGTGTGCTTTCTACCTGATACACACGAGTGTACACACTTCCACCTATATGTCTATATGCCCACTGTACTATATACGCAAACGTGAATTATACCCTGAAGTGCATGTACCGGTGTACAAGTTGAGCATCGACGATTTCTCACGTGTTCTCTTGGGATACACCCGGTGATCCACACGCGGTGTGCACTACAGGAACGATGCACTGTGGGGCGCCCACGCGCTGTGGTGTAAAGAAACAACGCCACGGTGTCACAAAAAACATTACAATGCAATATTTATAATCGAGTGGCTCAGTTAGCGATGAAAAAGGTACGAGTAGTTTATCGAGAATTCTGAGATGCAGTCACTAAAAAAAAAACACAGAAATCTCTTTCAAAAGAATTGTGATGTCTAATCCCAGCTTCTAAATTCGAGTTATGGTGTCATTGATTTTTATGCTGATAGAATAAAAAATTTCTTTTAAATACGAGCTTTTCCATTAAAAATGGGTAAACATTTTCAAACACTTTATAATATTTATTTATATAGTATTTATAAATAAAGTGATTATACAAAGAACTATGAAAAGATTGTGTTAAAAATAATGGCGCGTTTTTCAAAATTCAAAAGGTTTACGACGTTATATTTATTTATTAACGCTTTGCGGATTGTGTATTATTTAATTCATCGGTGTTCAATCTCAGACTAAAAACATTACAACAAATACGTGTCATGGCTTTTCCCAGATCACAAACATTATTCATTCCATGCAGCGTTTTTAATTCCCTTTGACATCCCCCGCCACACACACTCATACTTCAAGGTAATAGTGCTCACACTCAGGGAGCGTTCGCTCTAGCCGAGAATGAACTATATGACAGCGTTCATATGGTGCTTGACATTTCCATTGAATTTGTACGTTCAATCGAGAGTAACACAGCAGTAAAACGGTAGCGTGTATCAGAGAGATACCGCCACCAGTGTCTATTACACTTCTATAAGGTAACTGGAGGCTGGAGCACGAATCGAATCGAGCGTACGATAGAACGCTTCGACGACAATGACGCGGTAAATCAAATCGACGTGTAAACGCGAAGGCGCAACGAGCATACCTGTACATACCTATATATAACACTCCTGAACTTACCTCTCTGCTATCACGAAATACAAGTTGGGAACCGTCGATTTCTCACGTGAGAACCGAGTATACCGAGAGAAGATCGAGGGAAGAAGATCTCTCGATCGCAAAGTGCAAAGCGAAGGAGTTGAAACACATACTCAAGAGTGGGAGGGCGGGGGGTGGAGGGGGGGAGGCGTAGGAGAGGCGCGTGGTCTCTCGCGGTTCTCGATGGGGTGCCCACGCGAAGTACACCCTTGCCGACACCGCCAAGGCGTCTTCACAGTTTGCCCGAGCATATGTGGACTCTGCCGCCGTATAACCGCTAAGACGTATGTACATACGTATTGGCGAAGCGTTCCGCAAGACGATAATTCAGAATACGCGAATATTGTACACACAAGTGTACGTGGTATGTGTAAGCTGGGCGTTGCTGAAGAGAGCTGGTGTAAAATATGTGTCTGGTATCGTATTCTTCACCCAGTTCTCGAGCCCCCCCCCCCCCCCCCCCTCCCCCCCTTCCGCAGCAACAAAGTAATACGCAAGGACAGAGTTATTTTTGCGGTAGGCATCGCCAGTAAATACCACTTTTATTGTGGGGAATGCAATCGTAAATTATCGTAAGGACATTCTCTTAGAAATCAACTTGATGGCACAGTTACCGATTCTGTTTCGTAATAATTACACGAAGGTATTATAATTTATGGTGTATATGCTTTCGAATGCATGCAATTATTATTATTAATTTTGGAGAATATTTTGTTGTGATTATTTTGAATAAATGAAGTCACAAGTTTTTTTGCGCATAGGGATGAAAATCTCGATATATTTTCTTTTCGCGGTGAAGAAAACATAGAATTTCCGGATATCATCGATTACTTTCAGTGCAGATAACTTCGAGTTCCCTTTCTCAAAGTATTTTCGCTTGTTCTTTGGAGAAAAGAGCAGCGGATAAAATATTGTAGACGCTTATTTGTCGTTGAATGCTGTGAATGCGACTAAACTCGTATTTCCGGTGAAATTATTATTATAGCGCTGCTGGGAGGGAGAGGATAGCTTCGGGGAATGTGGTCGCTGTCACATTAGCGTCTTACTTGCGGGCATCAAAAGTGGACGCTTCAGTGCCTTCGGTTACCCGAGCACGGAACTCGTGAATTCTACTGATCAAATATGTTTTTCTTTCGTTCCCTCGGATTTCTCCACAGCAGAAGGATGAGACGTTGTGAAATAAAATTTCTCGTACATATATTTAATTTTATTTCCGCTGCGTTCGTTAAACTAACATTACACAGAAACGAAATTAAACCTTCAAGATTAAATCTTATCGAGAAAAATGGAAATTCAAACTTATGCAAAAAATCAGTGAGGCAATTTAATGGTTTACCAATTGTTTACGAGACACCCAGGCCAAAACACAACAAAACAAACAAAATGCTGTTTCGATGGTAACATATTCCAGCTGGTCGTACATTGAGGACTCATAATTCGACCTAAAATCGGAAGTTCCACTTGGATGGCTTCAATTTCCCGCGATAAGATGCGTGCATGGTGCCCCAAATATAAACTTCAATAGCTTCCACAGGAAGCGGAGCTTAGCGTAAGGACATTGTAACGAATATACTGTAATCATCACTTGCCCCAGAGTCAATGGTTGTAATCATCCGCTGACTTTGCATGCCAATGAGATAAAGATCATCAAACTCTACGAACATACTAGGCCAGTTTGGCCGCGGGGCCATTCCGGGAGCATTCACGAGGTGATAAGTTAGCCAGGATTTGGAAGGTGAGCGGAATTTGGCTGAAGCCCGGTTAACGCATCGGATCAACCGAGAGCGAGCTCGCAACTGAACCTTATATAAGGTTCCAATGCATTACCGGCGTGGCGGTGCAGAGGCTTGCACAGCCCAAGCCGACGAGTGAGGCGGAGGACGTGTGTGACGGTGTGCTGCAAGCTCTCTCGCGCGCGCACCCCGGAATGGAGTCGTAGGATAGCAATTTCGAGCTAGCAGTAATAAAGCACGTCTGCGCGCCGAAATCCTGATGAATGGCCGCGCTTAGGCTTGAAATGGAGAAGCGACGAGCCACTCGCACTTGCTCACTCACACTCCCTTGTCCCCCTTCTTCCTCCCCTCGCTCACTCACTCAATTCCGCTTCTCCCTCTCATTCCCTTATCAACCAATTCTCTCTCGCACTCCTTGTGAATGAGATCTGCAAATTCTCCGCTCTCTCTCTCGCTCTCTCTCCGTTTCCCTCGCTAACCGATCCACCAACACCACCACCATCACCTTCCCCCCTTGCCCTTCCCTCTCCACCACGGAGAGTCGCACGGTCGGCCCAGCATCCCATGACCATGTTGCCGAGAGTTGCCATTGTAGGCTAACTCAAACCATCCCCATCGAATTCTCACCCCCATTTGACCTGCTCGCGGGTATACCAGTGAGTGCTCCACGTGCGTAAACCGAACGGACCCAGTCTCCCAATTCTGGCCTCGGTTTATATATACGCACACATAGAATCGGTGAATACGCAGTGGTACGCAAGCTGCATGTAAACCGGTGTGAGGGTGAGGCCTCGCCGAGAGGGAGAGAGGACTCGTGAGCTCCAATAAATCTGCTCATACCAAATTGAGAATGTAAAATACATGCGGGAAGTCCCGGGTCTGGCTGGGATATACACCCGGGTTCGTGTGCACATGCCGCTTGGAATATCCTGCCTTGCTTCTGCCCTATGTGTTTTTGCATGCATGCGTGATGACAGCAAATGTATTTGTGTGTGTGTCATCCGACGTGTGTGCGTGTGGGTGTTTGTAATGGTAGCAGCGAGGACCCGAAGGGAAAACGTATGCGTCGATATACGTGAGTTTTATCAGGTTCGAACCACGATGGTCAGGTACTGCGTTTAATTTATTCGGTCCGCGCGCCGCGAGTTAAACGGGGAGCGGGGAGATGCAGTGGCAACCACCTCTGCCTCCTCCTTCACCGCGCCCATCCGCGATCTTGATATTACGCCGTCTTAATTCGAGCGATTTCCAACCCCGGCTCCTTCGTTGCGTGTATAGTCCGATCGGGCATTTAAAATCACTGGGATTCTCTTCGTGGCGCCACCGATTATTCCGAAAACGAAAAAAGGCTTGCTTCTTTTTTTAGAGCTTGTATATCGGGCAGGATCTTCGAGTTGTACATCTGAATGACAACGAATACTTGATTCATGCAAATACAATGTGATTGACCCAATTAGAGTGGTCTACCATCCCATGGACAATCAAGAGACGACCACGAATCGAATATGAGAAATATTCTTCATCAATGATTAGTGACGTTCATGATTATTAATTTTATTTCCGAACTGTGGAATAATATTGATATTGGACAATATCTTATTCCCATGATAAAGTATCGACTTCAACCAGAGCTGGAGAAAGCTGGAGAAAGGGAGGGACACTACCTACCCATATTCCATATGGATAATCAAGAGACGACGATTAATCAAGTTTAAAAAATATTCTTCAGCAATGATTCGTCGCGTTTTGATTACTCATTTTATTTCCGAAGTTTGGAATAATGTTGATATTAAACAATGTCTTATTCCCATGATGGAGTAATTACTTCTGAATGACATACTCCATGAAGAGATCAATGGTTCAACGGAATTTGAATTTCCACAACGAAGTAATAATTGCTTTCGATAAAACGTTGGGTATGTTGTATTTAAAAGGGCAAGAAGTGGTCACCGAAACTAGAAAAGACACGCGACGATGGTATATGGAGTCCCCAAGTGCATAACCACCGAGGCTCGGGGAACAGAGTTGCTCGCCCAGGGAACCAGAGCTAGGGAGAAGGAGGGGGCCACAACCTACCTATAGCACCGACTTCTGGGCCTCTAAATCAGCCTCCGTGTCGTGATTCATGGAGGGCAACCTCTCGCCCCCTTCCGTCTTCTCGCCCTCCTCCGCGTACTGTACTTCCCATCTCTGTTTCTCATTCTTCGGGTCTCTCTCATACGCGCGCTACGAAACATTCGTCCACCCTCCCCCGCACCCGTCTCCGCCACCGCACCACCCCCTTTCCTCACGCTCTTACCACTCCTTCGGCAGTGACCTCCCGCGCGACCCTTTTACCTCCACACGCTTCCACCTCACCGAGCTTCCTTTCCCTGTTGTGCAGCACACTTTCCAAGTTTCGCTTCAACTCCACAAATGCTGAGGTCCCGCAACACCCGCTACGCTAGTGGACCGTTACACTATTCTTTTAAAAAAAAAAAAAAAAAACGCACACTCTCTTTTGTTTTTTCATGTCACAAGTTGGTAAGATATAGAGGAGGGACTTCTCTATGAGAAGCAGTGTACACGACGAAGACGAGCCTTCATTATGTTCCAACCTGCTCATACACTTACCGGCAGCTTGATTCACTGACCGAAAACTTTTCTCAGGTGAAGAGGCTCTTCGCACCAACGAAGCCCATATGATTTTTCTTCAGCGTGAAAATGATAAATTTACGATCACGGAATTACTTTTTTGAGTATTATCTCTCGGATGGATTTGATATTAGACCGTAAATCGACGAAGTGCGAATTTGCGATTGCGGAATCAGTTTGTTGCATCTTATTTCGTCGTTAATTGACGTAGAGCGAAGGATAGGATTTTTTTTCGTCAGGTGCACGATGCAATGAAACGAATTGAAAATTTGTGAGGGTCAAAAAATCAATAGGAATCGAATTGTTATTCAAATTGAACTAACTGGATCCTGTCTTTTGAGCAGAGACGAATTTCCTTACAGAATGGTCGTACGTTGCCAGATTTTCAGTTGGAAATACGTTCGCGAAGATTAGAAAAGATTTTTGACTGTTTTAGAGTTAAGAGTGCAATCCTTTAATTCTTGTTCTTCGTGTCGAGTCTCAATCTTTCAACGAGCATTCCCCTTGTGTTCAGAGGAGCATAAATATTGTCTCAACCATGTGCGAATGTCGCTAATGGCCCTTTTTTGGGGCCATGTACCATCGAAGGCGAACCATCGAAAATATGAACATCTGGATCGCTGAAGAGTGTGAGAAAGAAGAGTCTCCGGGTTTGTTAATCGCTTTCGTTACGAAATAACGAATGGGAAGTCACTTATTTTACGAGGTTTCGCCCATTGACCATAAAAATTGCTGTGGCTAACTCTTCATACGAAACGAGCAATGCGAGAATTTGTCTTCTGATCTCGACGTCAGCATTTAGGTAAGATACGGATGGAGGCTTTCGCTCGCGAAAGAAACACATGGCAACGAATCCGGTACGTGTCGACTAAACCGGATTGAAGATTCCTTCGAAAGATAACGATTTCTAGGATCGGGCGATAAACGATTTCACGAAAATGTCGCGAAGAGATGAGAAATTAACATAAGCGAATAAATGAATGAAATATCTGTTAACGAACAGGAAAAAAAATGGAGATTACGGAACCGATCACTTTGAGCCAACCGCAACTACTTTGCAGCTTAATTAAATAATTGATTGCAACCATTCAAATATTCAGTGGCGATGCAAATCCAAGATAAAAGGTCAAAAGACGTTGCCTATATTGTTAAAAAAATATACTGATAATTAAGACTGTGGAAGTTTTAATTCAAAAAATTATTCCACTAAATTATTACAGGAATTTTCTAATTTTTATTGCAATATTTGAAAAATGTATCTTTACGTAGATAATATCACACTAATATTATCAATTTTAATGTGAATTATACACTAATCATTATTTCAGACTTGGAAATTTCATATTACCTGTCAGTGAATTTACAATTTTTTTTAACAGTGTAATTTCATACCCCAAGTAATAATCAATTCCGTTGTTATTTTGGGGCACTAAAATAGGCTAAGCGCTCTAATTGTTCCAAAAAACCATCAAACCAAAATCAACCCGTAACTTTTATCAACGATTCTGTAGAATCGTTGATAATTATTATTTTCAAACGATTATTGATCATTTATCGATTCTGAAAAATATTTTAGATGACTTTCCATTCGATCAGAGCCCATACGTGGCATCGAGAAGACTTGAGCTGCAGACTAGGCATTAAAGTGGATTTCCCGAAGATGATAGCGTGTCGGAAGAAGCACGGGTCACGTGTAGTCATCATAAAGTACGCCCTCACACAAAATTCCTCCAGATATCTGTTAGAAAAGCCCATTTTCGAGCTCATTGAATAGACGGCTATGATTCTATGACCGTGAAGCGTGCCAACTCCATTGTAGCGCCTTCTTCAGCAATTTATTCTCTTATTATATCCTCCACATAGCCAATTTAAGCTTGATTCGCAGCTTACGATAATTGAAAGAAGAAAAAAAAATTAATCACCGATTTTCATGTATTCTTATCAGCGCACGATAGATGCACAATCAGCTCAACAAACTCGTGGTTTGTCAATATATCAGCAAAACTCTTTTTTCGTAATCGAAACACTTCAATCCAACGAAATATATTTCCGGTCATTAATTGACAGCTTTAAATATACCAAGGGATTTTTTAAATACAATTATGACAGATTCGCATTAAAAATAATCTCGACATCGTATTTTAAATATTTATGTCACGCAATAAAATCGATGCGCGATAAAAAAAAAAAAGAAAAATCTGATACCAATTCATAGAAACCGTTATTCGAGGAAAGGAAGTAACTAAGATGAAGTGGAAGTGTGTGTTCGAGCTCGGACGGAATCCAATCTGGAAAAATACATCGACTCCGCATCATTTTGTTTAATCCTCTTGCGTAGAAATATATTCATGTGATCGCGGACGGGGAATACGTTAAGGAAGCGGGGGCATGAGCAATGGCTGGCAGCGCTCCGTAATAATGTTGTCTTCGTCGACTCGGTTTTATTTTCCCGCGGCGCAAGAATGTAGCCTACAGTCAGGCTCAAAATTCGTTCGCCGGTTGCGCAACCCGATCGGCCGTGCGAGTCAGCGCGGGCCGCTCAGCGACGAGAATACGAACGACCACTACGACCGCACGAGTATACACGAAACATGGCTTCGCCAGCAGCAACATCACCAGCAGCGAGGAGAAGAAACGAGAGAAGGAGCGAAAGGAGAGAAAGAGCGGAACGGAACAGGATCGGCACGAGTACGCTGGAGATCGCCGAACGTGAACAGGCCAGGGAGTCAAGGCATCTGAGAACAGAAACAAGTTTCCGGGAAAGTATATGAAACCTGAGGATATCTCACTACACCAATACATCTCGATTATCTGAAATATCTTAGTTTCTTTAATTCAAGAAGCATCATTACAGACGGAAAAACCCATTCAACATGGACACGCCTGACTTGGACACCAAAGGGTCTATTAATATGAAGCATTTATTAGTAATCACACTACCAGCACCTCCATTTTCACGTTTATGATGTCGATGTCAAATGATAATATTAATGATAAGCATATAAAAATGAGAACGTTTATTTGAAGCATAATTAAAGAGTCCTAAATAAAGAGGACACTGTAAAATACAAAAAGTGCATTAATATGGGGTTCATATACCAAATTTATAAACCTCGTGTTATTCTGTATATTAAATTTACCTGTATTTTAAACAGTGTATAATTTTTCCACGAATGGTTTTCTGGAACATATTTAGGTGTACGTGGCAATGGATTTTCGGTAAGTATGTGTGAAGATACATACACAGCCCCATACAGGCATGTCTACATAAACTCTTGCATTATAAGAGTGGAGTAAATGACAGTGGGTATCCGACGATCAAAACGTCGTAACCGTAGATCATACCGGGGGATAACGATGGGAATTGGCTCTTGCAAATACATTAGGCGTCGAGGGGAAGGAGAGTTGGGCGAAGGGAAGATCGAGAGGAGCGAGAGGGAAATTGGTGCTAGTGGGTGAGGTGGTGGTTGATATCAACTTCTGTGCTTTGCTGTTGCTTTTCCTCGTGCTCGGGAAAAGATAGAGGGTCTCGGAGTGAGGAGAAAAGGTTCTCGCACTGGCGGGGGGTGCGAAGGAATATACCAGTGCGAAAGTAGATGCGAGATGATGGAGCAAGAGCGAGGAAGCAAGGAGCTCAGATAAAAGTGGAAAAATCGTCAACACCAAAAGACGCGCTCTGCCGCACGAGTGAAGAAAGTGTGGGAGGAGGTGGGAGGGAGGGAGAGAGTTGGTTTCTGCGCCGGGCAAAAAGTATAAATTTCTTTAATGGCGCTAATAATTTCATATCGCATAATTTACTTACTGCGAAACGTAACGCCAGTAGCTACCAGAGGCATTAACGAGGAGCCTAATATTTATGTGGTACTCGGTCGACCGCCACCCAGATAACACCCTCGCACGGCTCCCCCTCCCACTGGCTGCTGCTGCCGGTGCTTCTGCTACTGCTGCTGCTGCTGCTGCTGTGCGTCTCTATCTCCCTTCTGCTCTTACCACTTTCTTTACATTCGCTTCTTTCTTTCCTCTCGTAGCAACGAGATAAAAAAGAAGAAAGAGACAAAAAAAACGAAGGAACTAAGTTGGTCCCTCCTTAGGGGGAGATAGGTGGACAGGATTGGTACTTTGGGATACCTAGGCAGAGGCCTCCCCGTTTCACCCTTATTCTTACGCACCAACCCCCCAAGAGAGCCTTCGAGAATGATCGCTCAAGACCAACACGGAAAAAGAGCCACCAGCTGAGGCTCACATTTCTTATGAAACCCAAAACGTATATGAATTATTGACGATTTTGTTGATATACATATATTAAAGTGTTAATAATATAGGTATTGATATTTTAAATACATTAATTTATTAATATAAGTGTTAAATACAGAAAAAAATGATTGTCGATGTAATTCGATTCGATTTGATGCCAATTTTTATCTGCAGTCCGTACTTTTATTTTCGCCGAAATCGGAAAGATCGATGTGAGGTGTAGATCGCGATCTACGCACGAGTGCAAAACGGTGCAATTTATATGAAACTCATAGGGTTCGTAATTTAAAGATAAACGATTCCACTCTATTACACAGCGAGTTAAATCGAGTGATGCCGGCATAACAAATGAATGAATTAAAATGGCAAATCGTGAGTTGACAAGCTGATACTCCGCAAGCGTTCGGGCCTATATATGTACGTCGAGCCATTTGTATCCAGCGCACAAACGCCGAAACTGGGATGCGTTTGTCGTAGTATGCACAGGAGAGCAAGTGGACGAGCGAATATGCGCGAATGAAAAAGCTTAATGCACCATCATTTACCCGATAGTGGACAAGCAGTTCGCGAGAACCGCGTGGCACGTGTTTACGCGCTCATAACGAGCGCGTGACGCGAGAGTTTGCGTCCCGCGAACGGGTAACGTGTGCCACTGGCGCTCGTTTTCGGAGTATACTGCATGCATATACAAGGCATTCCCTGTCAATTCAGACACTTTTTTTTTCCATCCACCCACATATTTTTTATAATTAATTAGATTATTCAACTACTCGATAATTATGCCTGTGAATTTTTTTCCCATTTTTTTTTTCAATGCTACTATATTTAATTCCATGTCAAACCATAAGTCATTGAATAAAAAAAATCTCGGTGTTAAAAATATGTTGGTATAGAATTGTTTTTTGATTGTGGTTTTTATTTTCAATGTCAGCAATCTCATAAACCTCGTTTCACGCAAAAAGAAATTCAGTTTGCCTTAGAAAAAAAAAAAGTTCAAGTGAAATCGATCGTAGTACCAATAAAAGAAAAATAAAACTCAGATCTGCTACCATCTGGTATCATGTTTCAATAAGTTTTTGGTGACAACCATTCTTTTGCTTCCGTGCAGCGAAATATTGACCAATTCCATGTAAGTTGGTGTTTTATTTTCTTTTTAGGTGAAAATTTTTGAAATATAACAACTTTTCCCATTTTTGTACAAAAAATGTACTTATCAGTTAAATAAAATTTATTGAAACGTGTTGTTAAATCTGGAAAAAATGTGACAATTATATTTTTGTATATTATTTTCAAATGTGACCTATATGGTTTTCAAAATTTGTTGATTTTGAAAAAAATATATCATTTCCTAACAAAAGGGATGAAAAAATGTGAAGGTATTGATATCGAATACAAGAGTATTATGAAATTAATTTAATATCTGGCAGTTTATGATAAATATCGGAGATAATTAAAAACGAAGTGACAGAGAATGCCTCGTATGTGTATGGTACAGGCGCATTACTGCTATATCTCCGTAATGCGATCCACCCCTCCGAGCGCCACCTTCATCTCCCTTCATATATTTTATTTAGACTGGACGTCGTGCACCACACCGATATTACGCCCATAATTAATGAAACAAAACTATTAATTTAAATTCCATTGTTCCATTATAAATAATTAGCTGTTAATAACCCATCGGGTTGGGTGAGAGTAAGAGAGACATAATGGGACAGGGAAAATCGAACTAGCAAGCGTGCGCATCGATGGGTTACTCCTGGGTCATTTATTATAGTACTGGCCATTTAGAATCCCTCCTGACCATCATATTTTCATATTCGCACACTACATTATTACTGTCAATAATCGTTTAATTTTTCGGCGTTAAAACTGCGACAAGAAAAAATAATCGGTTGATCTGTCATTCCCATCAACGGTGAAAAATTAATTTTTCGCTAGGAAATACGTCACTGGTCCACGAGTTTTGATACTACCCGTAAAAAAAAATTTCTGCATAATGCCCTTATTATCTACTACCTAAAATAAAAATCTTTGCCTGTATGAAAGAAAAATCAGAAATGCAAAAATATGGTAAAGAAAAAATGCACATGAACTAGTAAATAAAAAAATTAACTCTCCATGCGCTGCATTATTTTCTCCACAGCCTCTTTAGAATTAATTTCATGCCCGTAAATCAAAAATATTTGAAAAAAAAAATTCTCTACATTGAATGTATTCTCACAGATTCCAACATTTTACATATTCCCCCCTCTATACTTCATGCACTCTCCAATAATCCCACTAATAAGACCTCGCCGAAAGTTTCTCGAAACACAATAGTTCTCGCGCGGATAGACTTCCTATATAACCAATTAAAAAAAAAAAAAATTATTCTTTGGAACGTCTGCGCGGTCCTTTCCAGGTTGCTCTTATCAAGATCGCTCTTCGTGTCGTCGCGGCACATCAGAGATAAAACCTTGGCTCTCGATATGCAACGCCGCGATCGAACTCTCGAGGGACACCTTCGCCGAAGAAAGTAGCCGTACACGGATCTCCCTCTCGTCTTGGGTATACGTGCCGCATGATCGTCATTGCCGTGCTGATCCGTCGCACGGTGCCTTCTTCTTCCATGGCGAGCTCACGTTCCTCCACCTCTGCCGTTTCTTCAACTGCATGTGCATCTATATAGCCAATGCAGCGCACGGCCTCAGCGGCTCCTCGCCGTACGTACCCTACGTCTTTCTTATGTGTCCCCCCTTCGAACGCGCGCGCTCCATTCAATTAATCAAAGGCGAGACGGCGCTGATTACTCTTGCGATGCACTTAGTCGCGTACATGCGATTACACGCTGTGAGATAGACGGATGATGCTACGTGCCCGTAGTTAATCTTCGGCACGTCAAACTCGCACAGAACGACGGATGTACACACAGTACGTACATATATATATATATATGTCTCACTGCACAACAGTGATGAGGACGAAACAACACGCGTTTACGATCGATACCAGTACACACTATTGTACACACTTATTTTCCAGTGGCTCTTCCTGTATGCGTTACGCACGTACGTCCTAGTCACGTACCTTGCACACAACGACAGTGTTTCATCGATTCTTAATTCCTACGAGTGTCGGACACGCAGAAGTGAGGCAGTTCGAGCTTCGGTGTTGGTATCCTTGTTTTTAACCCTGCAAGAGGTTACTCAGGACGAGATGACCACTTTTGGAGATTATACGGCACAGTGTCGTAAAGTTGCAAGTGTCCCGTTCTCACTCAGCGTACACGACATTTTCTAAAATAAAGGACACGTAAGAAAACGTTCTGAGCTAAGTTAAATTTAATAAGGGCAGAAGACTGATGTGAATCGACTCATTAATCTTCGACATCTTACCAGAACGCACCCGTACAAAATTGTCGATATATTCGATATGGCCGCTTGTGAATACAAATTAATTTTTGGTCCCGCACATACACCGTCATCGTATCGCCGAATTTCGAGGAGTCGCATCGTCCATACCAAAGAGTTCGAAGATTGCCGATACGACAGAGAGTCGTAAAGTCGCAAGTGTCCCATTCTCACTCGGCGTACACAGCACTTACAACAGGAGCGCGGTAGTCAGGAAATCACGATGTTTCATGTCTCGGTTATATACCTGGCAGTCTGAGAGTCGCTCCAACTCAGGGCCACTCATTGTTCCGAGAATAACTTATTGGCGCTGGCCGATTGACCACGCTTCGAGAAGCTCCGTGAGTTCCAAGTTCCGTTAACTTACGTAGTTCCCAATGTCTCAATTCCCAAAGAAGAACAAGAAGAAGAAAAAAAAAGCACCAACGCTATTGCCCAACTTGTTCGCCTCTAATACAAAAACTTTTTTTTTTTTCCACGTAGCATTTTTCATGAGAAAAAACGAAATTGAAATTAGCTGTATATTATCAACGAGAACGAAAGTTGGAGCAATCTCCTTGTAATTTCGTGGAATTTCGGTGAAATTTCTTCGACCAGAAATATTAGCGAATTGATAGGGGGAGGGAGGTCGGAGGGGGGAGGGAGTAGTGACTGGAAGAGGACATAACGAAGACGCAGTGTGCTCCAGCAGGAAAAGAGAGATGGCTAAAAAGAGAGAAATGGATGGATAGAAAAAAGAGAAGAGGCGATACGAGGAGGCAGCGGAGCGCACCGGCGCCCGAACCGGCTCCGTCGAGGCGCCGGCGTCACTTCCGCCCGCCGCCTTTACCCCGTACCCTCCCGTGACGACTCTTCTCTCTATCGCTCTGCACACAGTCGTCTATGGACATTCGCCTGTGAAACTCGTTGCTGCTGCTGCTGCTGCGAGCCATGCCGAACTTCCAACCCCTTTTCCACTCCGACCCCCTTTTCCTCTTCCACCCCCGCCGCTTTCTCCTGGCGAGGGTGCTTTGGTATACCGAGAAGCGATTGAACCAGACCGCTTCTCTCGCGAAACGCGCGCCAGAATCCCTTCTTCTCCTCGCAACCCTCGACGAATAAATATAATACGCGTACCACCCCCGCTACCACGTTCCCTGTGAAGCTGACGCTCGGCGTAGCTGTCCCGGGGGTTGTTGATCCTGTCCTGGCTTGGGAGCACGTACCTATCCTGTAAATATCCCAAGAAAAGAAAAAAAAAATACGTGGAGAAAGTTGAGTACGAGATTTGAACTTTGGGTTCGATGGATGATGGTCGTAATAACTCACATTTGTACCAATCCACGAGACGTAAGTGCCTTTGCACTCCCGCTTATCGTGCGGTGAGAAATTTTCTTATGTATCCAGTTTTCACCTCGACTTTTTGTATTACGAATTATTTTACTAGAATGAAAATTCTGGAAGAAAGGTTTGCAGGAGAAATAAAATTTGTGTTCAATGAATGATAATAATGTAATAATATGATAAGGTGTCAGAGTTGTTGGACTTCTACAAATTATTAGCTGAGAAATTTTCATGTTATTTTTCACTTTTTATTTTTTTTTCAAAAATAAATTATGTGAAGAGTTTCCAGTACGAGACAAAATTTGAAGTCAATATTTAGTGTATGCTGCTCCTCGTGATAATTCATATTTGTAGCAGTGTATGAAATGTGAGTACATTTGGCGATCTACCAATGATTCGGTGAGAACTTTTCATGTCCCTACTTATTCTCCGCCTTATATACATATGTATGTATTTTTTATCTCAAGGAATAAACAGTGACGCGAAGAAAGTCAAGCGGGAGATTTGAACTTTGCATTTAATGTACGATGATAATGGTTATTTATAGCCACACGCGACATGTGCGTGCTTTTGCGCTCCAACTCCGAGTAATAGACTTTTATTTGAAATATAAGATTGCAGAAAATTAAGCTGCTCGGAAGTAATTAGCTGGAGATGATTAATCCACGTGCTTTGAAGGCAAGCGTATGAGAACGAGATTTTCGAGTGGGATTGCTTGCGTGCTGTGTGTTACACTCGAGTTCGCACGAGAATTACATCGTGACATCGAGAACTGCGCGCACCGAGGTGCCATCGTGAGTCATCGCGAGGAACGCGCGAGAACGGAACGAAATGGAATACGATGATGCGGAGAAAGAGAAATAGACTGAGGACGGGGACAACGCAAGGAGGACGGAGGAAAGCAGACTTGTATCAAGGTTTATACGCGGCCAGTCTTTCATATACGCGGCGGTTTAAAGCAGCGAGAGCCGCCGCGCTCGGCGAGGCGCCGAGTGTCCTGCATGCGGAATGAGAGCCGAGGATAAATAACCGACGGCAATAAGCTCGCGTAAAATTATGATTCCTGTCATCCGTGCCCTCGACTCTCCGCTCACCGACTGTTCTTTTCCTGTTCACTCCACTTCGGCGTACGCGCTAGAAAATCTTTTTTCGCTCTGGCTTCCTGGACTATTATCCGTATAAATGACAATGGAAAGTACAGGAAACTAGCATTTCGTCGCGCAACTCATTAAGGAATTAATGAAAGCTCGAGGCTTGCACACTGACCTACGTAACTAAAAAACTATATATCGAAATATGAACTACGTTATGAAATATAATAAAAGCTCACGGTGCTTGTTAAATAAGGTGACACTGCGAAAAGTATTTAACAATTGAATTTATCATCATTGGAATTTTTGCAGGAAAACTGGAATATTGAATTTGAGATACAATTATGATGAAAAGTTCCAGTGGTTTTATATTAAGTTGGCGCTTTTAATAGTTATTGCATAATGGATATTAATTCAATAACATATTTATTTTACATGTTGATTCTTTAAATTCTGTATAAGCTTTTATGGGTAAAATTTATAAATTTGTACATTAATTTGATGGCAGATTTTTAAATATACTAAATATTTGCGTGGGCGAAGATAAGATTGATTATCTTCAATTCAATTAACTAAATGTACACGCGATAAAACTTTCAGTTTAATTAACCAAGTTTTACTCTTATCTTTTTTCATTTGATTTGTCAAACCAGTTCATAACATTGTTATTTCTATTGTCAAGCCTTTAGAATCTTTGTTACTATACCTGCCCGAGGATATAAACAAAAAAATCGCACAAATGTCTATGAACACCGATTTGACTAACAATACAAAAAGGTGAAGCTTCCACCGACGAATGGTTAACCGAACAAAAAAAAATTCATTTCCGACCAATTACTCACCGCCAATTCCATTGATTATTTCGAATTTCGAAAAAATAAAAACGGCCAGACCAGAATTCTGGCCAGTGGCCACAGGATATAATATCGTGGGCAAGCCAATAATACTGTGCCATATATACCTGGTGGGTAACCCTTCGGGTTCCTGAATCTAACGGTCAGCAAGTTGGCTACCGGTAGTCGCCGGGATTGGGTGGAGAGGTTAGTTCAAAGCATCGCGGGGGAGGGACCACCAGACGATGGTAGGATATTTATCGTAACGAGGACTTATGGCGACAGATTTAGGAATTAGGGTATCGCGGCAGCCCGGCCCGATGTGTCCCCCTCACCCCCGCCCGAACGAACCTCGTGCCAGCAGCACGTCCCCTGCGAAGGGGTTGTTTCCAGCAGCGGGGCATGCCCCTGCTGCCGCACTGGCTACCCTGTACTTCGTGAGAGGATGGTACAGGCTGCTGCTGCTGCTGTGGCGCGAATCGCTTGGACCGCCTCGTGCGAGCGCATGGACCCACGTGATACCGCAATAATCCACGAGGATTATCCTCCGTGTTCTGGCGGGCGCGCGTACTCTCGAGAGCCAGAGAGAAAGAGAGAGAGAGCGGGAGGGCAGGAGAGAGAGAAAGGTAGAGAGCACGCGAGAGAACAGCGTAACGGAGCGGAGAGCGAGGGGCTATCGGAGCTTGGTGAACCAGCCGAATATTCCTATCACGGACAGAGCGCCAAGCAACGCTCGCGTAGGGTTTCCCTCCAGTGTCCAGCAGTCACCTACACACAGGTTGCGAATAGCCAGCCTCCCGGAAGCGGATATACACCTGCACGCAAATAGGCTACGCTTTGGTATTCATGTACCTACGTCTGACCATCTATAGACATATCACACTCCGACTGCTGCCACGTATATGTGTGTGTGTATATGTGTACCTGCAAATAGACCGATAAATCTTTCGTGACCGTAAATCGCCGAACGTAAGTAGGTAAACCGGTGAAAAGCCAACTGCGCGTTGTTGGGGTTCATCGGGATAAGTGAGAACCGGAAGTATTGCACCCTGATTGAATTCCTTCGGTGAACGAAGTCGACTTTTTTTCTCGGGGATGGAGATGGACGGAATAGGGCACAACGAACGATCGTCGACGATAAGGAGTCCTTTCGCAGCGGGAAAAATAGGGCTACATTTTTGTGGGTATTTTTCTGATGAGCATTGCCGGATTAACGACAGGCAAGTCAGTGATTTTTATTTTCCAAGAGATATGGTTTTGTTGAGATGTCTTTTTACGAATTATTCGGCCTTTTTGCACAGGGCCATTTGACAAATTTCAAGGGCTTCAATCTGCCTGGAAATTGAGGCATCACGTGAGGCGTAAAGGAGACAGAACGGAAGTGCGTTTGTCAATTGAGGGAGAGTTAATATTCTGTCCGTTCACACCTATTCGCTGGCCAGGAATTTATAACCGAGTCTCTCTCGCCTCTGATCCGGCAATCTGTAGATTTTCGTTGGCGTTATGATTTACTCTTGACGCGGCCGCAACGTGGCCTCCACCCCCGCAGCCCCTGCTGAGTTACCCGCTGCTCACACGCGTGCCCCCCTCGTTCACCGGTATCGAAAAAATTTCAACTCAATTGTTTTTTTAAGTTCTTTGTCCCCCCCGCCGGATATTTGGTCAATTCCTACGTGACTGGTTCAGTTGAAATTTTCTATTTTTCTATTTTCTCATCAATCTCACAACTATTCCGTAGTCGATAAATCTACAGTTGCATCGAGCACGAGCAAATTCCTCCAATATGCATCCTTTCATTTCACCAAAAAATAAAGCACTCGGTACAGTAGAATATATTTCAATTGCACAACGATAGAGCAGTCTTCCATTTATTGTCCTGTCCAATAATTATGGCGTCTCATTCGCAAGCAAAAAAGAAAACAGGCAGAGCACGTGAAAGAAAGGAGAAAGAGGAAAGAAAAAAAAAAGGAAAGGTCGCGGGTCCCGAATGCGAAACGATCCGACTATAAATCCTAATGAACGTCTACCTGCATCTAGTTGTACGTGTGTATGTTTCGAGACCCCTGCAGTACACCACCCCTACGTGTAGGTACATATACACGGGGATAAATAAGCGCCGAGGAGTGTCGGACGAGTATGTGAAGAGCGAGTGTACAATGAGAGAAAATAAAATAGACAATAGTGTGGTAGAGAGAAAAATGGATGAGGGGCACAGTGCGAAAGGGAGATGAGGAGAAAAATGAAGAAGAATCAGGGGAGGGAAGGGGCAGAGAATGGGCGAAATACGTCAGCGTGGCGCATGCGTTTTGCCAAACGAAACCCGAGCACAACTTCATCATGGGCTGCACATGATGGAGGAGCTTCTTGTGGCAGAGGTACAGACACATGTTAACTCATTTTAAATGCTTCCACGTGCGGTGAAGTATCTCATAAGTTAATAACCTCTTCTGAATCATTTTATCTAAATCGATTTATCACGTGATCTCAGTGGTGATTAATTGAACATTTAGAAAGAGATCTTTAATATTGGCGAAATTTTATTTGATTTATCTTTTACGTTCAATGCTCATTTAATAGTTTAAAATAAAAATCGGAAATTGGCTTATAAATATTTAGGAAATTATTTTCATTCATTTTGAAAATTCATTTGGTGTTATTTTTGAGATACAAAAATAATAGATAGCACCGAATACGTTAGAACGCTTGAAATTGGTGAAAAAAAAAACTTTTTCTGAGCCATTACGCAGTTTACTATTTTCAGTTTTTAGCCGACATATCAACTGTGTGACATAAATTCCGGACAGTACATAACTGCTGTCTCTCTCGCACCTATCGCCGCGCTGACGCGGCATTCGCATTGTATAAAGCATTTTTTTCCCTCACTATTTATTTCATGATTCGTAAACGATTCAGTGAAATCCCAAATTCCATCTGTCCTTGTAAATAAATAAAAATCATATTTTCTCGACACTTTTATTCTATAAAGTAGTCTGCAGCAGGAAGACTCATCTTACTGACTTACATGTGAATCCTGCCTTACTGAAATCTTGAATCTTGACGTAAATTGGATTAAAAAAATGATATTTTCTCAAATCACAATATTCCTTACATTGTGATTGTGACACAGTTGTAAGTCTGCAGAACCAGAGACACTTAACGTGTGCGATACCTCACGGAGATCTTGACTGTGCTCTTCGGATGAATTCTTCGTGGCCTAGACAAGCGCGTATGGAGGTAGAGAGGATCGTTCTCGCAATCGTGTACGGGAGGGAGGAGGATGCAGCAGAAGCGGACAAGAGGGTGGGAAAGATGGTGTACGAGGACAACGGGGGTTGGTGGGGTGGTGCGAGAGACTCCGGTGGTGCTAGTGCTGGTGGCTCGGTCGCGAGAGAGAAGAGAGCGAGAGCGAGATAGGAAGCGACGGAGCGGGTGGTGGGGGTGTGCATTGCGGATTTATTCCCGCCAACACATTCATCATGGCGGATTTAGCTGAACCCGTAACGCATGGCCATGGATATATATCTGCTACGGTATCCCCCTCATCCTGCTCCTCCTCCTCCTCCTCCTCCTCCTCCTCCCGACACCTTCCCTTTGCCCTCTTCCCTCCTCCAACACAGAGCCCTATCCACTCGGGCACACGGGATCCTCTCTCTCGCTTGCTCGTCGCATTGGGTATTCCGGCGACGCCTCAGCTCTTTCGATGACTCCCGCTGACTCGACTTCTTTTGAGAAAAAGTAATGCTCCTCCGGCTGCTCGAGTCGCTGCGCCTCGAGAGAAAGAGAAATGGCTAGTTTGTTTTGTTTGCAGTTTCGATGTTTGATATTTATGGGATAGAGTGAGAGGCAGCAGCCGATGGACCGATGGGGATGGGGCGGAAGGAGGATATACATTCGCGGAGCGAAATCTCAGTGCGCTTTCGATGAAAGGAACCCTGTTTGTTTCAACAATTTCAATGCTCACACACTTTTTCTTCCCGACGTTTAATGTATGAATCGTCGAAAATAAATCCGGCTATCTCAATCGTCGTGAAGCAGCAGATACAGCTGCTGTATTGCCGGACGAATGTACTCTCTTTCTCTTGGTAAAACGCACTCCGGCGGTGGCATCGATCCGACACATCCCTCTTTTCTCGCACTACACCAGCAGTGCTAGCTTTGCGGTGGTTGGATTCATTGCTCTGTCCGGAGAGTAATTCCCCCCCCCCCCCTGCGATCTCGCTCGCTCTCCAACGACAAACAAAAACGGCGGGAGCAAGGAATTCACTAGTCTTATCTTAAGCGAGACACCACAGCTACCAACAGAAATCCCTGTTTTTGCCGTAGATTTCGCGGTGAGTATCCTATAGCCACGGAGATTGTCTCTCCGGATGGTCTCACCGTGGGGCTGTCTTTGGACGACCCCCCTGCTCCGCTGATGCTACTGCGATGCTGACCATTTGCTACAGGAACCCTCTTCGTAAATGCCTTCCTTTTTGATAAATCCCCCGCAGGTCGAAACGAAAACGCTATCGGTAACCGATCGGCGTGCATCATGGCCACGAGTGTTGACAGACCCTCCGAGATACGCAACACATTTTCGATCGCATCAACGGTGGTTTAGTCATTGGTAGCAAACCACAGATGGTCACCCCAATGGTAAAATGTCAATGGAACACTGGGATGTACAGCCAGTTTTTGGAAAACTTCTTACAAAAAAACAAAGCAAAAATGAAAAAAAAAAAATTGTAGTTTGTATTGGAAAAGATATATTCTATTATTTTAGTCACATAACTATGTTTTTTTTTCAATATATTTCAATTTTTTGATATTATTTTCTTTCTATAGCATTACTACATCATTTTTATGAATGAAATATTTCCACCTATCAACATGGTCGAATATTTTAAACCTGTAATAAAATACCAAATTATTGATGAACAATTAAAAAGGGCGCGTTTGAAAATATAAGATGTTTGCAATTCTAATACGAACCCTGCCCGGATCATTTTGATATTCCGTATCGGCCATTTTACCCTAATTTTTTACTATTTCTCAAAATGGCCAATCACTGGACATTTTTCCGTGACACACCCTCGAAGAACACTTTTTCCGTATCTCTTCGTCTCGCTCACTCTGCCACCCTCTGCGTGACCCACACCCCCGCCAAGATACGATATTACCCAGGGATCGGAATAAATCAATGGCTCATCCATCCACATTTTAGCCCCGCCGGGAGAAACCAGGATAACCCTCGCGCCTGTAGACTCTCGCACACGTGCCTCGCGTGTATGTCTCTCTCTCACACACACGAACAACGTTCAACCCCACCGTGCAATTCCGTTCTCTCCACCCTCGCGACTCTCGCGCGCGATCACGTCAGCCTATCCGAGCCGCTTCTTTTGCCGGGAAAGACGCGAGAGATGCTTCAAATCCGATCCGGAGCTTCGCTTCTATCGAGATTCCAATAGCCGTCCTTATCGAGCCAGCGGCTTTGTGCTATGAGGAATTGCGCAAGAGACGCCACTTTCCAAGTCCCCAACCTTCGTCCTTCATCCGACTTTCGTCTTCCCCATATTTTACATTTATTATCATATTCGCGAGAGGCACAATCGTGAATCATTCGCCTTTATCAAAGTGACACCGAGTTACGGGGTTCCAGTCACTCTTTAATTTTCAACATTCAATTCCGACGACATTTTGTATATGACGTATCGCGTTACGAATATGTGGATGAAGAATCAAAGATACGCACGTTATTATCACAGATAACTAAAGCTTGAAATTTTATTTAACCCTTCGTCTGAATTTTCACAGCAACGTAATCAATTTCTCAATCCCAACAGCATTTAAGTTTGGGTATAATCATATTTCCACTTTAATGGTATCAAATACATCTTAAATTACCCGGAATTGATTGACTCTGTATGATTTTCCGCATACGCTTTTTCGGAAAACGTAAGTTTATTCCTAAAAGTCAATTTTACAGCACACTTTCACTTCCCGATTATCTGTTGTATCAAATAAAAATGACTCCATGTCATTTCACTACGTTCGAAATGTGAATGCGTATTGCGAGATGATATGTGAAACATTTGATCAGGCAGTTCGTTTTATCGATGGAACACAGCTATTTTTGGATTTCTGCGCTTGAGTAAAAAGTTTGCTCACGCGACGTCGCACAGCGAACTGAGTCACGAAGAGCGTTTGAAACCTTTTGCCTTTCGGTGCTACCGAAGCAGGTGAGAAGGAGGATCCTTCATATGACAGAAACGCAGTACCTTGAGCATGCGAATCATACCGTCTTCATGAGGTGGCCCTGACCCTCCTGACGAACCGACGATTCGCATCGGACCAGACGTAACCGACAGCTGTTCGCAAGCAACATGCTCCGCATCCCTTCTTCAGCATCGCACCGAGGGGTAGATATAGAAAATACAAGGGGAGAGATTGAGCCCGAGGTAGTTGAGGACCAACCCCTGGAGGCCGCCCGATGGGATCTAAAAATGGCCTCGGTCCACCTTATCCCGCCCTTCCCACCGAGGACCACCGAATATACCATCACCAGCAGTAGAATCGAGCAAAAGTTATCCCAAACTTCCCGACGGAATCCACGTTAGCTGCGGAGTCGAGCGTGTATCGTAAATTTTTCCACACTTTCCGGCTATTTGTCGGGAGTTTGAATAAATTCACCGGCTATAGAAGGGTGGAGTTTGTATTCGATTCCTTCGACTTTCCATCGGATAGAATTTTCATGAGAACGCTCTTGGGTACGTGGGATGGGGAGGGGGGATGGAACCGCCAGAAAACTGTACTATAGTATCCATCGATATATCCAGCTAACTCGTGGGTTGAGAATAAAAGGACAACATGTTTGAATTACTCCGCGAAGCTCGCTTTAGTTGATCTCGGGCAGTAGCGCGGTTTTTGCGGATCCGACAGGGAGAATCTGCGGAAGAGCGGCAGAGTGAACGAGACAGAGTACAGAGACTTGTATCTCGAGCGAGAGAGAGAGAGAGAGATAGGAAGATGAAATGAAAAAAAAAAAAACACACACACACACACACACACAAAATTGCTGGAAAGAAAATAGAGTGAAAAAGAAAAATAGCTAGAAACGAAGAGCAGGAAAGTGGATATAGAGATTCCCACGAGAGACGTGGACTAAAGCGAGTGAGGATGGCAAGAGGCAGGAGAGATTGGGGGAAAGAGAGATCTCACGACCCAAATCTGAGAAACGCGGAAAAGTTCGGTCGTCGATCAGCCCGGGCGGAAGGAAGGAAGGAAGTTCCGGGTACGCGAGAGGACAGAAGAGCTTCTGCGCTCGTTCTCCTGATTCTTCGTCTTCTTCTTCTTCTGCTGCTGCTGCTGCTGCTTACTTCTTTTACATCTTACTCCTCTTATTTTTCCTTCCCTCTGTTCGCCTTCCTTCTCCCCGTGTGTATCTTTATTCTTTCATACAACCAGTCCCGTGACTTTCCGTGTCGTTCACCGTCCCGTGTTCGTGGACCTTGTTCTATGTACAGCGTACGAAGTACTCCAGCGACGAAGCGCACACGGCACAGGCCAAAGTACCAAGTTTACCTTCCTCTTCGCTACTCCCTTATTATTCTTTGCGGAGTAAACTTGCCACTCTTGCTCGGATGCATGCGAGCCACGGTGTTCGCTCGTCGTGTACCTACCGTCTCGTCCGGTCCACTACTTAACTCATGACTTTTCTTGCCTCGTAGTTAAGAGAGACTTTAAGTTACTTGAGAATAACGTGATAAGTCAAGGTGTACATGATAAACTTTCAAGGCGCCTCTGTTGGCTGTCTCTTGGCTAGAAGCATGCATTCACAATCGATCAAGATTCTTCTACGGCACGAATTTTCTTTGGAGCTTCAGCGTCAAACCGGAAACCGGGGATCAGAAGAAATTGCACACTAGATGGAGGAGTAATAAAAAAAAAAGGAAACTGGCTAAGCGTCCGGCAAAACGATCGCTGCGAGCCTCGATGTACGCTATATAAAGCGAATCTAACAGGTATTGGAAGCAATAAAACGTGCTTCACGCCTGAGATTAGTTCGCGAGCCTCGAGACAGGACCAGACGACCCAGCATCCAGTTTTTTTAAGCTCCCGGAGACGCGCGAACTCGGCGAGCCTCAATGACACGCTCTTACCGATCCGCTCTCCCGGCAAATCCGCGAGATCAACGCTCTCCCAATGTTACAGATCTCCGTGAAGATATGCTGTCGCTGCGGATCTTCTGTTTTTTTTTTTTTCAGCTGGTTTTAGCCAAGTGTTGCCTTAACGTCTAAGAGAGATCACGAATAAGATGCTGGCTGGGTTAATGATAATAGGCGCAAAGACCTCGTCACTGCAAATTTTTATGGCAAAATCCTACCCAAATCCAAAATTTCAAGGACAATCTTCACAGAAGCTTAACAACTGAAACGGCGCACTATTTTTTTTTTTTACATTATTGTTTGTTTGGTTTTATACATAAATTGCATACATTGCAAACATGTGTATGTTCCATATATTTTACACGCATGCATGTTTTTTTATGTGGCTTCTGTCAGAATGAAGACTCGGAGAATTTTATTACGATATTTGCAAAAATAAATGAAAACGAACAATGCTTTTATCACGTCCGGTGAAAAAAAAAAAGAAAAGTGGAGTGGAGCTATAACAGGTCTGACGAGAGATCTTCACATCTAGTCTTAACCTTGATACGCTTCCGAGTAGAATCTCCGAGAGAATAACAATAACGAGAAAAGAAAACATAAAGAAGTATCTACGGGAGGACGCGGATGGACTTCACGTCTCGCACGAACCCGCAATACGAGAGCAAGATAAAGGAATAGATTGAAAGAACAACAGTAAAAGGAAGGAAAGGAGAAACACGAACTAAGCGAGATATCCATCGTTCGTTATCCTGGTCGTTTCTCACGAGAACTGAAGTGTCCGTCCTCGTAAAGCATTGCCTGTCTCATCGTCTCGCTGTGGGTGAGCCTAAATCATTTTTCCGACAGGAACGAATAAAAGTTTCCACGAAACCGAGGAACCATCCTCGTGACCTTGTCGACCCGGAGTACACGCTACAAGAAACTATACACGTACCATTCTTCCATTGACTATCGCACACTTCATGTTTTCCAACGGTATCACATCACTATATACATACATAGCAAGAAGGTCATCTATAAATGTGAGGCGAGTTCAGCCAGCCTGGAAATAAATTCCAAGCTCTCTCTCTCAAGATCTGAGGTGAGAAATTTACGACAAAGTACTTCGTAATGTTAATTAATAAGTCGTGCTATTTTTCCGTATACCTGAAGATGTAAAGAATTAATATATTTATTTGAATTAATTCCATGAAAAAATTGCATCCGATATCATTTTTTTTTAATGAGAGTTAAAATGGGTGAATTAGCCCAAGTATTAAAAAAATCAGGACAATCTAACATGGATTTAAATGGTTACGCTTGACTGACTTACGAAAACCTAACATTTTTGGCTATAGTATATTTTGTAATGTTGCCCCGGGGCTAAATTAATTCCGTATTGGGAAAAAGCATGATGGCTATACGTTATTGGTAACGTAAAATTGTCCAGTGACTTTATTCAGATGAAATACCTGATCTTTTCATACAAATTGAATAAAATTGCCATCGATATATACTCGTTACCATTCGAAGTATATATGTAGCATGGATTGTTAGCTATTTGGTTTCCAGTGTTGGTAGATGGATGAAGAGGTACACAAGACGAGAAGCTGATGCAGAGAGTTCGCCCTTCGTGCCTCTTCGGCTCTCTATACTTCTTCTTCTTCTTCACCACCCCTCACTATCTGTGGAGTCTATCGGGCAGTAAACAGCGAGCGGCAGATAAGGCTCGAAGATATATTATGGACGCCCGTTGCCGTCTCGTGGCTGCTGCTTCTGCTCTCGCTTCTACCGGAGAAATGCCCGCGGGCGAAAGATCGAGTCGTCGGTGTGAAGGAGCACGAGAATGGAGAATAGAAAAGAGATAGAGAGAGAATTTCGCGAGACTATACTGTCTACCCTCCCACGACTAGAAAGAGAAAGATGGAGAAAGACTCTCTCTCCCTCTCTCTAGACGACACTGCTATACATTTCGCAAGTCTTTTTTCGTCTGCCGCTCGCACACGAGGCAGACGCACCCCCTTCGCTGTGCTTTCGTTCGCTCACGCTCCGAAGACCCTCCTTTCGCTAGCTGAGGCAACCACCCCTCGAAATCGCCTCCTCAACCCACCCCCGCAACGTGAACGAGTAAAAACCCGACAGCACAGCGTCTGAATAGTCGCGAGAGCTCGCGCACTTTCGCTCGTAGCAAGCCGAGGACGGAAGTCAGTTTGCAAGCCAAGCACGGGCCGGCGGCGCCGGGCAACCCCTTATTTTCCTTCTTACTTCGTCCTCCAGGCGATACCCGTGAGTGCGGTGGTCGACGATTCCAAAAGCTTCCATCGCATGCTTTCTTTCCCCTTTCTTCATCTTCTTCTTCTTCTTCTTTTTCCTCTTGCTCTTCGTCAATTCGCTTTACCACTTTGTCCTTTCGATTTTCACCCTCACCATTCGTCTCTTCGATTTTCTCTTTGCCCCGTTATTCGTTATTGCCAACGGGCGCAGGAAGAACGCGAGAGAGTCTTTCTACCGAGCCCCAGGACACTCTTCTTACTTTCGAAACTCACCGAGGCCCTCCTTCGATAGCGCACTCTCAACCCTCCTTCCTCCCATCGCGATATACCCTCTCACTGTACTTTTCCAGCCGCTGCCGCTATCATAAGTCACTGGAGGACGTCGCGCATGGTCCCGATATACACTTCTGGAGTTGACTCGCCCGGACATCGTGTACTTCCGCGCAGTTCCGTCTTTCCTGTTTAAATTTCAATTTTTTATCCCTCTTTTGTTATAATTTATAGGGTCATCCAAAGTACTTCAGTAACAGCGTGAAAAAATAATCCGCCAGGCTGATAAAGGAGTGAAAGAATTTTGAAAACATTTGTGTGTTATTATAACACTTCAATTTTATGCTTAAGTTTTGTAATATATATATTATTAACGATTCACCGGTCAATCTGCAATTGTGGTGATGAAAATATTCAAATATTGCATGCAAATAATTTTTTTTCTTCGTGACATAATAATAAAGTATGAAAAAATCGAAGGAAATCATTAATCGAAATATTCTATCGAAGGATCTCTTCAATTTCATGGATTTAGTTTAATTTGTATTGTTGAATATACTTTTGAGACACGTGTGATTAAAATTTATTGCGAGTTCAGAATTGTGAGTCCCAGACGAACAGGCTCCCGTGTAAAATCGCCCTTTTCATTAACTCCAGCTTGAAAAGAGGGTAAAAGGGTTGTGCCTTTATTTTTGGGGTATTTTCGGGAACATTGCGGTGCGCCAGGCTCGCTCGGGGAGGCCCCGTAGTTATTACGATGCTGTCAGGCAGCGTATACCCCATGTCCCTGATCTGCATAACCATCATGGTTTCATCCCCTTGTTCAGCCCATCCGCCATTCACTCGCTCGCTTCGCTATTTTCTTCTCTCCTTCTCGTCGCCTCGCTCTTCTCTCTTGTTTTCTGGCAATCTCGCACCCCATCCACTGGCGAACAGTGGTGAACCACTCAATAGAGCAAAGGCACACCCATTGGCCCACCACAAAAACGATTACAAATTAACTCTCTCCCGTGGTCGCTACTTCTCGGCCCGTTATTATTAACTTCGTTGCTCCCCTGGGAGGTAAGTACTCGGCTACCGTTCGCCGGGCAGGGGAGGGGCCCAAAAGCTCCCGTTACAATTATTGCGCTCTTTGTTTCGCTATCAAAGCACCTCCTGTTGCTACGCTCAGCTTTTTTTCTACCCGGGGAATAAAAGAGCGATAACTAAACTCACTCGCCATAGTTCTTCCTTCCATTACTGTCAGGGTGTCGAGTTTCCGGAGCAATCGCCTGAGCAATCGTCATCAGCACGTTACGATTATAGCCCTGAAGAGTCGTACTGATTTTCGCATTGGACGCTGAGGATTATTTATTCTTATGTTTGCGATTATGCGGATTAAACTCCAGAGAATATGATCATCTGTCGGCCCAATAATGCAGTTCATACAATGAAGACGATCGAGCATTGAAAAAAATACTGGATTGGATGTCCTTACGCCTACAAAAAAATCGGTATCAGTAGGTATTTAAAAAATGTGTCAATTTAAAATTGTCGAAACTGCAACGATTTCGTTAAGAGCAGTTGCAATTCATTAAAGCCTATTTTCATTCCTATTAAGGGTTATACTAAAATAATTGACGTTTCCAGGACAAATTTCTGTGAGAACATGAAAAAAACCATAAAAGCTTAATCACTTTTTTCCTGCGGTAAGAAATAAGTAGCGAGGCTGAGATGCTCGTCGGTCGTCACATCGGAAAATCGTAGTTGGTTTAGAATCCTCAGATGAATGTGGCGGACAAGATTCCGGAATTTCCGACAGTAAAAAAAATTCCCAACGGGCATTCCCCGAGGAGCACTCGCGAGCGGGGGTGCACAAGACGAAAAAACAGCGAGGACAGAATTCAAGCCATATTCCGGAAAAAACTAAAAAATAAAAATGAGAGAGAAAATGCAGAAAAGTCACGAGACTGTGCAGTCAGCATCGTGCTCCAGATTTACGACGTGCGGTGCCTCGGACATTCGTTCCGGTCTTCGAAAAATCGGAGCAACCTTTCTTTCAGTTCTCTCAGTGTGCCCTTATTTAGGGACAATGGAGGACCTTACCGTTTTTTGCCTTCGTATTCCGCATGTCTTTTCGTAAAAGCATCGAAGCCCAGAAAAAGCCGAAGAAAGCATTTCGTCGGGGAGAAGGCGTCGCGTGACGGACCAACTGGCCGCCGTTTCCGCAAACACTCGAGAGGACCACACGGTCGAGATACCGTTAGGTCAGATGCCAATTGTCCTATTAGAGGCCAGCGTCCCACGAGATCCCTGCGCTCTTCTGCGTCTTCACGCAGGTCACGGTTCCGAGGAACACCGACCACTACGTCCAAGGTTTTTACGGAATTACGCAAAAATCGTGAAGCCACGAGGGTGCATCGGTCGAGGTGGCTCGTAAAAATTGACCGCGTTTATTGCCTGCTATGCGACCCGGGAAATTACCATACCGCGCTCCCGAAATCCCAAAGTCTCGACCTTGCCGAAAAATTCTAGCAACGTCGTAGCATATCGCGAGGTAAATATCACGCGGCTGCTCTATTTTTCTCAAAGACCTGTGTTGTGTCTCATTGTGGAGCGAAAGATTCAGTTATTTCTTGGACAGACGACACAGGTAGGCCAACCTCGCATAGTTCTCGTTCCTTCTCGATGACCTTCGAATTATTCGTCGTCTTTGAGATAAGTTGAAGTCTCTCGACACCTACGTGAATTCGTAAAACCTGCGTGACGCCGCAGCTGCCTTCCAAATTTAACGCAACGTCTCGAATGATCCACCGCTTGTTTCGGGAAGTTGTCAGATCCGTAAGAATAATCGAGCTCTTCGGGGAACTCGGAGAAAATAAGAGTGGAGAAGGAGGAACGCGCTACAATTCACCGCTTCGCGTGGCTCATGCATTATAATATCCAGAAGACCGAAAACCGGAACTTAATTCATAATTAAGTTCTCGCGCCGGGTAACGGACACTTTGCGGCCAATATAATCTCTAATAATTCTAATAATTCGCGGCCGAGTCGCTGGCGAACACGCCTCCTCGACCACCTCGCACCATCCCTCGCTTCCAGAGGGCGAGAGTGTCGGAGAAACGAGGAAAGAGGGTGAGGACGATTCCTGGACCGTTGCCCGCGGTCCACGAACGAGGATGAGACGAGAAATTGGAAGCAAGAACGAGAGAATAGCGTGTAGGCACGGAGAGAGCAAGAGAGAGAGAGAGAGAGAGAGGGAAGAGCGAACGAGAGGGAGGAAAAGAGAAGAGAAACTGAGGTCGAAGAATGGAACGAGGAAATGGAGAGAAGGCCAATTAGAGGGCGGGAAGATTTATCTGCGGGCGACGGGTGTGCGGATAGTGTAAGGGGTACGTTTCCCTCTTCGTCCCTGTATCAAGTGTCTTTCCATCCCTTTTTCACCCTTCCATGTAGACACGTACTGCTGCACTCCTTCTATCTTCTATTTCGCGTAACTCGCTTGTATTATTCCTGCTGGGTCGGACAACTCCCTCGCAGGACAACGTGAGACGTGGTCCAGCTGCCAATGTCTGATATCGAGAGCTTACACGAGGGTGTGCACCAGTTTACTGAAGATATATATCCTTAAGTAATGTTTTGTACGTTGGAACGCTATTTTATTAAAATCATTAATTTCATCCATCGATAATAGTGTCATTTAAATGCTTACGCTAATACATTCTATTCTAAAGCGGACGGATTAATTATTTAAACTAATAAGACAAGTTACTTTTTTTTAGAACAGACTTTAAGTGAATGAATGGACAATTGCACTCAATTTCAATATTTTGCCTCACTATTTGTAATCATACATAACTTTGTATTATTATATTGTATTATTCCAAATTTTACAACGGATTAATAATCCTCAAAACTGCCAATAATAATAGAGTGTAAATAAATATGTAAATAGGTTACAAGCTCAGGTAAATGTTAGCTATACGGCTATTTTTATTTGTTTTTATTTGCAGTTATATTCCGAAAATAAATAATAAATATTTCTGATTTCAATAATTCTGAAAAAAGAAAATTTGAACAGCTCCGTTCATCTATTAATATATATAAAGCGGAAATACGATGCATATCTGAGAGAGCAATACAGTCGAGCCTCGAATATGTGAACATCGCGATTCGACAAGAACACGAAGTAGAAATTCCGGTTTTTTTTAAAACGTAATTACGAAATTACATTTACGAAATTACATAGAAGTAGTTAGTGGTACCTATATAAGCACCGAAATTAATTCGGGGAAATTAATGAATTATTCCGCGGGCTGAGAAAACGGTGAGTTGGGCGTCCAAGGTGAACGAACGTGTGGCCGGATGCTGAAAAGCAGTTGGCGAAGAAGGGGGATAGTTGGGAAGGGCGCACACGGCCTTCGTGGAAGCGACGAAACGACGACGACGACGACAACGACTACGAAGACGCAACGCCGCGTTACAAACCCGAGGGCCTAAATTATTTTAATAAGAACGCCTGACATCTTAACTGCTCGGATAAGCAGATCAAAGCGTCGTGGACCAGGTGATGCCCGGGGCCTACGGTATTTACACGCAAAACACCAAGAATTAAAGCGTGGCTCTCGTACGCTTGAAAAGTATGAGTTTACACTCGTACGTGGAAGCGCGATTCCCGTTGGGAGTTCGTAACCCGCACCTCTTCAGCATCCGAAGAGCCGTTTCTTTCTTTCTTTCTTCATTCGCTCGATTCTCTTCGCGGAGAAGCCTCGCGCCGCCACAGCCCACGATTCACGCAGCGTCAACACGACGTTTTTATAGACTCGCTCGTATACGAAATTAGAAACTGACTCTCTTCGGACGGTGAAAAAAAAAAAAAAAAGGGGGGGACTGTAAAGAGGGATCGAGCGTCTTGTAGCAGTCCCAGCGGAGAAGCGCAGCGCGGGGAGACCAAAAGAATCCGCTTTGAAAGCGGCACGCCCAGCAGCGCGGTCTAAGTTGGTCGCGCGAGTACCTCGCACCACGCGCACCACAAACGGAACACGGAGCGATGGCGATGAAGAACCCGACTCGGAAAATCACTCGCTATACTTCAAGTCTGATTTAAGGGAACACGTCTGCGCTAACACAAAAGTCAATAAAACTCAATGAAAAAAAAAAAAAGAAATATATGGCTTTGTTACACAAAAAGTGTGATATTGTTAGAATCCAATGGTAAAAAAGTGGGCGACGCTTTAGGATAATATCGCTACTATCAACATTAATAAAAAATCGTTGATTATCGTTAACTCTTCATAAAAATTATAGCCACAATCCGGTAGATATATTGTAAGAACAATTTTTTCCTTAATTCATTACCGCAATAAAAAAATTCATTCCCAAAGTTAAATAAATCGCATTTACACTCGCACATTAGAAAATAACAATTCACAATATAAAATACAACATCAGTATCCAAAATATCTAATTTATATGTACCAATTTTTCATTCACTGCTCCTGCCTTTTTAATATTTTCCTGTTTACCAACAAACAAAAAATCGGCATAATACCTCACGAATGTTTCCTCGGGTTCATAGCCGGAAATTTGAACAAGAGGACAAGTATAATATTATTTCGATTAACATGGTAGCGCAGGGGTCAAAATTCACTGTGGGTTAATATATATGGCGACCGAATCGCCGGTACGAAGGGGTGTGGAAGCGGAAGCTAGAAGCGCAGCAGAAACAGCAGCATCATCCTCCCCCACTTGGTCTCATCCTCTGCTCTTCGTGCCACCCTCATCTAGACTGCATCCACCCCTTACAGCGCCAGCAGCACGCTTCGTTTCCGTGTTGTTACATAATACACGCTGCGGCGCGGTTACGCGGATGAGGGATGAGGTGCCGCGTTGCCTAATAACCTCCCCGCTTCCCTGCCAACCCCTCGAGCTCGTCGGCTGAGCTAGCCTCTGGCGTTGCGCGAAGCTTCTCTCCGTTCTCGTTGCACGAGAGATACCGTACCCTCGGATATACGACGGGGGAGGAAAACTCGCGCGGCGTGCACGTACTACACGCAACCCCTCTGGCTCATGCCTGCGCTCAGTTACAGTATAGAAACGCCGAAGCAACCCCCGGTTCGTTGCCCCCCCCCCTGCCCCCCTCTCTCTCTCCTCGGAGAAGTAATTATATGAGGGCGTTGCACGCTACCAACACCCGTCCGCGTGTTTCGCAACGCCGGCCTCGAGACGAGAGATTCTTGAGGAAAAGGTCTTCGCTCTTCAGAAATTCCAACCGCTTCCGTGCACATTTTTTTTTTCTCCCCTGAGTAACAGATGCTGTTTTGAATTTATATTTAGACTTGTACGTGATTCGAGGCAGTTGCCACTGAGCAAAGTCGTCTGGTGGAAGTCACGTGTCATTTGTTGGACCAAGAGACGACGGGGTTAACTTTTTATCGGGGATCTATGAGTAATTTGTTGGAAATATTGTTCTGGGGATTCGGGAGAAGGGGTAGAGTTGGGTGTACTTTATATCTGTGATTATGAGGGAATTTTTATTTATGGGGTTGATTAGAATTGAAATTTGGAATGTTAATTATTGTCAGGAAATTATGTATGTTTGTGTTATGGAAAGCTTGCCGCGGTACAAAGTTGAATTCAATGGATCTTAAGAGGGTAATGGCAAAAATATGGTCAACAATCGGATTCAAAATCGCAGATTCGATATCAATTTGGCAGCGTTCGTATGTATCGTTTTATTATTTCTATGGCATTTCTATTTTTAGTGGGCTTGTCGTATTTATCACCAGGTTGGCAGAGCCTTGAAAAAAATGCATACCCTTAAGCGACATATTCTCTTGTAAAATTTGAACGAGGCCTCTCGCAATTCGAGACGAATAGTCGCGACCCTCGACCTCGACTGGCACTTTTTCTGTTCCTCATCTCCGTTTCCACCGAAAAGTCCTGCCAAAACCATCTCAAGAAGCTGTTGTAAAAGCGTACAAGCCGAGCTAGCAAGTTTTCGGCGAAACCGTAAATCGTCCCGTTTTATACGACAGCATGAATACACAAAATGTATTCTGATACGCGTATTTATCTCGCCCTAGGCGCAAGATGGAAGATTGCCATTTATTGCCTGGAATATGTGGAATCCTACGGACTAGGTGTGTTTCTATAGAAATCCACGAGTACTACGCGCCACATAGTGTGAGGGTCGAGAAATGTCGGGGTGCGGTGATTCACGTTCCATCGTTTCCGCTACTGGCTTCGATAAGAGCCAAGATTTTTTCTTCGTCTTATACCATTTCTATAGTACAAGAGGGTGGAAATTATCCGAGCCTTCTTAGAACATATTCCCCGAAAATCACTGACTTTAAGCTGCAAAAAAAATAATTTTCGGATAATCGTTAAGCTATCAATAAGTATAATGAAAATTTGATTTCATATTTCCCTTGAACACTGCAAGATTCTCAATACCAATACGAATTTATTGTAAAAATACAAATAAATTGACTCTGATAATCATTGGTCACAAAAGAACCTACAAATGCACTCGAAAATAATTTTGTGTACAATAAATTCGAGCAATTATTATTTTTTTAACTTTAATCAATATATTATTGATAAAATGTTTAGACTCGATTAAGTCTCAAAGGCCATGCACCCAATAAAAAAGGTTCTACATAATTAAAAAAAGCAATTCGTAATTTGTTTTTCGTGATCTTATGAATTATCCCTTTGAATTTGTCTCGATAACCCAGCGGAAACTAAACAAAGTGTCTGAAGCGAGCGGGGGTGTACAGTATAGAAATATATATGCGCTCTTACACGCAGAGACTTACTGGGATTCAATTACCGCAACGTCTGCGAAGCACGCTATATTCCGAGCGCCCTCCGACCAAGAGGCAGCGTTGCAAAATGGGAGCGAGTGAGAAGAATCGAAAGCCCAGAGGGCGGTTCGACTCCCTGCGAGCCCCACCCGTTAGCCCCATCTTCTCTCCAAGAACGAACAGGTGCTCTCTCCTTCGTCTGCTGTAAATTGCGCCCCGTGTAATCCAAAGTAAAGCGGTCGTTTTATCCCAAGCCCGGCACACGACGAGATGGATGTCTGCTACGTCTTCCGGATAATGGCTTGCGCGCTTTACGCAGTCGCCTCTCTCAGAGAATAAACCCTCTCCTGCATCATCCTCTAAGATAAAGAATCCTTTTTACTAGCCAAACCCTTACCTCCAAACAATTACTTCTTGACGGAAAGACATTTTACACCCTAACGTCACGAGAATCCACAACGACAATCGTTCACTTCAGTCAAATTTCCATCACTGGATCACGGACAACCTACGTAATTTTGTTTTTTTTTTTTTTTTTCTTACCCCTCATTACAAAAGTCAAAAGCTGAGTGTCCTATACATGCAGCTATATGATGTGCGGTATACCTCCAGAGTATATCGCAATTCGATCGGGCGGGTACATAATTCATCGAGCGTGCACCATTGTCGGTAGGTTCATTAATACAAATGGCGTCTGCTGAATTTTACCCAAGCCACAACGGTAGCAGACGAAACGTACACTCTTTTCGACTGAAACTCATCCCTGTGTGCTGCCCTTTTACGGCTCACTGTTTATTTGTGTTCTGTATACAAAGTCCCAAATAAATAAACGTCTATATGTGTGTGAGTGTGTGTGAGGCCAGAGGTTGCGGAAACTTGGACACAGTACACACGTCCACGCGGAAAAACACACCCCCAACTCTCATCCCCCTACAGCAGCAGCAGTACGGCGACGAACTATACCGAACATCGAGACATATTTCTGGCGATCCTTGTCGACTTTCATGAGGGCGTCTTTTCGCAATAACATATTAATATCGCGGACCCGCCACCCGCCTTTCCACCCCGACTTTTCGCCGAGACTTATCGCGGCTATATCTGTGTTGCGAAAAACCACAAGCGGCCTCCGAGATATCCAGCATCCCTCGCTGGATCAACGTGGAGAGGAGCGCGCCAGCCATTACAACTAGACGTCCCTCTCGGTCCATTCAGCCCGATGATTTTAAGCGTCGTAAAGCTAGCTTCCCACGTATGCCGGCTTTCCCATACGCTCGGACCGTCCGAGAATAGATAACGCAAAGAGCACACGCCGACGACTGTCGTAAGGAGAAAACGATGCTGAGAGAGACGGAGAACGAGAATTTAACGGTCCAGGAATCGGGACAACACTCGAACGCCCATCAAGGAATTGCTCGGCGGATTCGTTACGTCAGTTTTATGCCATCTTGCTTCGCAAAGCCGAGAAATGTGAACGACAGCAGTATAGTGTTTTACAAAAGTGTTCTGCCATTTTTCATAGAAGTCCTCGTACTTTTTTTTTTACAATCCTTAAAAAATATTGATTTAGTAAATAAAATTGAAAAAATTATGACCTAGTGTTTTGGGATTTGTGTTATTCCTTCTTTCAATGCCAATTTTTATGGATGTTTGTGCTATTTGCTCGTTTATTCTCAAGGAAATTCGACACTTATTATTTTTTTCGGATGTTGGAGTGTATCGGTAAAAAATGCAAAGGCGTATTACCAGGAACGAGAAAAATGAAAAACAATGAATGAAGGACAGTAGATAATGGGCATTACGAAGGAAAAAAAATTCCACGAAGTTTTTTTTTTCATTGTCGTGTCTGTATAATAAAATCTTGTGATGAAGTAATTGGTATCAATATTAATAAGGGAAATAAATAAATACAAAAATTAGGACTCTGCTGTTAAAAACTCTTGAGCAAAAAACATCGTAAATCGTGTAAATCACCTCCAGGAAGTTTATTGGCCGACTCTGCAATTTTTCTTGTTTCTTATCACCCGGTCTTCAGTGACAGTGCGTATTGTCTGTTTGCGTAACCCTATCGCCTGTTCGAAGGCTGAAACGTTTAGGTCTTTGTGCAAATCGTTCCTGTATTTTTCATTTTAGGATAACAGAATATCCTACGCTGACTAGAGCTCTTTGTCCGATAGTTTATAACGTGCCGGACGAATAACAAAGCACGTAACAAAATTAGTGTAAATTTGATGCAAATGGATAACGGAAGATTTGTTTAAAAATCCACGTGCAATTCGTTTACTGTCGGGTTGCGTCGCTTGGAAAACCATTTCTAAGCTAATCTAGAAACTACGTGGCCACCAGCCACAGACAATTTTGATTGTACGATAAAAAAAAAGTGAAGAAATAAAAAAAAAAGGTGTGGAATATCAAATTGCTACGAGATGGTGCAAGGATTTGGTTGAGGATGAGCTCCTTTGGCCTCAGCCGTACGAGCAAATAAATCACACGAGACAAAGATCGTATATTCGAGTTCAATTCGTATTTATTGTTTTTTTTTTTTTTTTTTTAGCAATTGTATAATCAGCGTAACAGTATAATGGCGTTCAGAACGGCAACCGCCCCTATATCTCTTTTAGGATCATCATCATAGTCATCGTCACCTCATGCGGTTATACACACAGCAGTTTTGTTGTTGTTTTTGTGCTTGTCTTTCGTACAATACGACAATAGGAAGCAGGTGCGGCCCTGGCCGCTTTGGATACATACATCAGGATCGAGTCGGTAAATAATTAATACTCTAATATATTACAAAAAGAATAAAGAGGGAGTTTAGAAGAAATATGATTCATTTTTTTTGTTTTTATCGCACGTTTACACGTCCACACGAAACACAGCTACCAGGCATTAACTTTATTCGTAGGTTTCGACGCACCGTCGCTGTTTAAGCGGCGATTTTGTCACGCTAATTAAATCTTTACCTATTAATAATTACGTATAGTACAGTGGAGCGATTAGAGGGCTCTTTCGGAGATCCACAAAATAAATAATCATTAACATTACAGTCCTCTTAGAAATACTGCGTTTTTTTTTTAACTAACGTTGTTTCTATATCGGCTCTCAGAACCCGCGCCCTTTCACCGTGCTCCCGATCTCTAGAAAAACCCTTTTTGTTGTTGTTGTTGTTATTTTTTTTTTCCGTACAGACCCAACTTCATGCGCGGTCTCACTTAGCGGCTACTCGTATACAATCGTTAACTAGAATAAAATTACTATTACAGAATCGCCACGATTCGATATCCTCGTCTTTTATTATTTTCATTCGGACCTCTGGCGTCATAGGTACTAGGTAGGTACGTACATTGTTGTTTTTCTTGTTTTTAAGTATTATTTTTTTCTCCTTTTTTCCGTTGTTTCTTGTGCAATCGAGCTCGCAATTTCTTTTAGATTTTTCTCCTCTATTTTTTACGATTTATTTCCGTCGAGGACGAGGTCATTCAAACCCTCCTTAAATATTTCATATATATATATATATATATTCATTCAGTCACTTATTCATTCACCCACTCATTCATCCACTCATTTATTTATATATATTTATTTTTATTCATATTTATATATTTAATTTCCAAGGATTGGGGCATTGGATTCGAATTCCGCGCAAACCGCTTCCGCCTTTCGGTCAGCTATTGAGCGAATTCGTCACACTGCGTTTTCTTACTTCTCATTTATACATAACAAAACTTTCGAACATCAATATACACATATGCGCGCACTAGTATGCGCGCATACACTCATATAATATTTACCGACGATCGAGTCCTTTCCGCTTTCGACACATTCACCTCTCATAGCCACATTTACCGAATTCGATTATATAAAATTCACACTAGCGATAATATTTATCGCATGTCAGATCAGTGAGTCGCTGTATTGTAAATTGGCCAAGTCGTTCCAAACTCGATCGTGAGCAATGTAAAAAAAAAAGATATAACAAAAATACATAACATCAACAGCAGTCGTCTCGCATAGTCATTCGTTAAAAACGGATGCGCTCGCCCATTTGCAAGTTTTACTGCGTTTAAGCAAATCAATAATAATAATATTAATAATAATAATTCATAATAATTCATAATAATAATAATAATAATAATAATAATAATATGAATCAATCCATCAATAGAATAAAAACCAAAACTTCGATGACTTTGTACACCGACCCACTAGAAAATATATAGTATTTTTCACCGGGATCAAATCCTCTCGCGGACTAAACTCGCGCGTTTCTGTTTTTGTTTTGTTGTCCTACACAAAAAAAAACGTACATCTAATAAATTCCTAATTACTTAATCAATACTTCGTAGCCTTTTCATTAATTTAATTACGTATCTCGAGTCTCCTCGTTTCTCATCATTATTATAATTACGTATATTTGTATCGACGCGCAGCCGATTGACACTTTTTTCGCTTGTCTTTCATACGAGTCACCAGCAGCGGTACGCGCCGCCCGCTCGAATTTCGTTGCACGGTCCCACAATTTCGATGGCGAATCACGTTTTTTAAATATTTAATTTTTTGTTTTTTGTTATCTTCTTCGTCTTCTTCTTCTTTTCTCTCTCTCTCTCTCTCTCTCTCTTTCTCTCTCTTTCATAAATCTTATCACGTCGTAAAAATTCCCATCTACGGGACGATACTTTTACTACGGATGCCGATGCACTACCGTGATATAGAAAATTGGAGAAACAAGTCATCTAGCCTAATGCGTACTGTTGTAGCGATTGCTTTTTTTTTTTTCGTGTCTATCGAACACGGGCATGGCTGATTTTTGTCTGCATGTTTATGTTGTTGGTTTTATTTGATTTCGGGTGTCAGGCTCAACTACGGGAGAGTCCGGGGTTGTGTTGGTCACTCACCGGGTGCAGCATCCGTTCGCCGCAACCGGATAATACGTATGACTATCATCTCGCACGGACGGTCGGCACGCACATCGACATCTATTTGGCATTACAGAGACGCATGGAGCAGCCTGCCACTCACCTGAAACACATTAGCAAATCACAAGTGTTAAAACATCGAAAAATTATCCGCAGCAATTTTTTTTCTCTGTCACACAATTCAATTGAATATGTACATGACGAACGAAGTTGCAAGTTATTATTATAAAAATAACTCAATGATAACATTTTATTTCGGAAAGTCTTGTACCGTTGCGGCGTCTAGGTCCGTCGGACAGCGGATTCCGCGACGGTGACCGTTTTGAGCAAAATGACAATTTTAAAAACCTACGTCCCATCGTCTTTTCTTTTCCAAGGTTTTTCCAACCGTGACTTTGAAAGGTAGTGTTCAACCCCCTTCGCTGTTATTATCGTTTTAATATTATTCCCCTTTCTTTTTTTTTCAAATTTTATACCTGAAGCTCTCGCGATCTTCCTCGTCTCGTTTCCTCTCATTCTTTGCTTCCATCACCCGCACGCCGACGGATTCTCTCCCTCTCCCTCTCCCTCTCTTGGAGCTGGGGTTATCCCCCGTCGTGGCGAGTCTCACGTGGCGTGGCGCGCCAAACGGACCGTGACCAAATATCCTCCGCGAAAGTAGAAACCCCATTACTCATCTTTAGAGGCGAACGCGAAAAAGTTGTTTGTCCTGCATCTCTCGGTCGCGCGGGTATGGGGTATGAGGGCGCGGGGGCGGCGTCTGGCGGCTCCCAGAACGATGGAGGAGGAATGAGGATGGAACGCGGGGTGGGTTTTCGCTATATACACAACGGCCACGACCAAAAGATCCGAAACTCTTGGCAGACCCGGGCCATTTTACTGGCCTCGCGGCCTCGCGCCAGCTCACGGCTCACGAGCCTGGTGAAACCCCTTCCGACGCTCGCTTCGCATTAACTGTACATTCTTTTCTTGCCCTACCAAAACCATGTACTCTCGTCCCGAAAAAAAAAAAAAAAAAAACCATATCTTGTTTGAACGACATCAATGATGAGTTCATTTCTGTTTTGTGACACTTTCCCCATCACTACCCAAAACTATGAAACAAATTTTTGCTCGTTGATCGATTGTTCGACCATCTCGCTATTTCAAGTGCTAACGTTGTATATTTTCTACCTTGAGCTTTTCAACCCTGATTTCCTTAAACTTCAGTAGAGTATTTTGAAATTTATGGACAAACCATAGAATTCCATCAGGCATGCGTCGTGGATTTGTTTTTCATGGTGAGAAATGTTGTCGTCAATCCGAACCAACAAATCGCACTTGCAAAAATTGGTACCAAGGACAGGATCTTGGATTCGCCGCAGCCTCGTTTGAGAAACGAATACCGAATGAGATAAAATGTCACATAAACGTCTATAGAATTGCGTTACGCATAAAGATTCCCCATGAAAGGAAGTGCAGTTAATAGCTCGCATTTTATTTCATATAATTCTTTAGGCAAAGAAGCTCCGTGCGACAGCCGTTACTTTCCGGAGTGGTGAGTGAGTGGAGAAATGCTGTAGGAAGAAAAGACACGAAGAAGACGGCGCCGGAAGGCGCCTGTACAAACATCCATGACGAATGGATTAACGCTATTAGAGTTCAGCTGCTGCTTTCCTCCCGCACTCCTCCTCCTCCTCCTCCTCCTCGAGGGGAGGACGGTAGTCTCGTAGGTCGAGGAAGAATTCGCATATAAACGCTGCACAGTAAGTAGAGTACCTCTCATCTCGAGATTCGCAAGAGGAGTTAGCATAAGCGCAGTCCCGAGTATCCGTGCGATTCAACAAAATACAATTATAACAAATGCTTTCGGTGTTTGTACAGGCTCTGAGTGCGAATCCCACCGACTTATACGCATCTCCGTTTCGTTCACGAAATCTCGTATACAGCTCAGCGTGGAGTTTGCTCTTCGGCCTAGAGCCACTTTCCTCAGCATCTCTTTCTCTCTGCTTTTCGGAGCATCGTAACCGCCCAGCATCACCAGCAGCAGCGTCCATGAAACGTCCTCCCGTTGGGTTTCCATTCCACGGACTCTCCGCACCAAAGTCCGCCATAGTTTCGTACGAGTCTCGCTCCTTCGCACATTTATCAGGATTTCAAGGGAGGCTAGACTTTTTAAGCCGCAATAAATTCGTTCGCGCACGGCGTACGGTAGTCCGCTGGGCGTGCGCACGCGTGCGCTCCGCTGAGCGAGACGAGCGCGCGGGTCTATATAACGACAGTTTAAAGTTCCAAAAGGAAGCCAGAAAAGAGGTCGTCGCATTCCTAGGCTGGATGGAAAATAACGTCGAGAGGAATGCCGAATGACAAAAACTAAATTATGATTCCCTGCGACTTCGACGATTCGAAGATAAAATTAAGGCACAACAAATTCAAAAAAAAAAATCCATTGAATACACGAAATGCAAAGAATTAATGTCGAAAGCAAAGATTTTGCTGAATCCCACCATTTCTAAATGAATTGAAAAAAAAAAAAAAATCACATCAGATGAAAAAATTGCATATTAACCTGACTACCCATGAGTAGGAAAAAGTGCATCAGTGAAGAAAGAAAACTAGTGCGGAAATGCCGTACAGTGTCCGCTCATTAACCGGAAACAGTTTCGACGCTTTTTACCATTCGGGAGTGGAAGAAAGCCACGAAAGTTGAAAAATATGTTAGATTATCTTGACTAATCATGGGCGACGGTGTGGGGGAGTAAAAAAATTGTGTAAAGCTGTCGCTCGGGTTGAACTTGAACGCGAACTGCGAAGGATAGACCGTGAGAGTGCTAGGGATCCTCTGGTAGGTGGTGGGTGGGTGGTTGAGCACCAAGCGGTTATTATCTATCGCTCTCGTTACCACAGGTTGCTCGTAAACCGGCCGCATCAGGGGATGGGACGAGAGAGAGAGAGAGAGAGGGAGAGAGACCCCCGGAACGCGTACATATACTGCTCTCCACGTTCGTATATAGCGTAGGTAGTCGACGGTGGATGTTCGCACAGCTAGTAACCGGGACCCCATGGCCATCGAGAGAACTCCCCACCCCGTTTCATCCACACGCGAGGAGCACTAGCCCGTGTATACCACCCCTATGGAATATCCATGCCGGGGGTAGAGCGAATGTGAGCTGAGAGAAGCGACCCTCATGTTGCTGTCGAGAGGGCAGTTCCGAAACCTCGGCACTTCCAGCATCCGACGGATTGCCCATATTCGCTTTTTATTTCCCTCCATTCCTTCCGCCCAATCGCAGGGGGTGAAATATAATTGGAAATTGATTGAATTCGATATTTCCGTCAATGATAGAATTCCTCTTCTCGAAATACCAAGATTTGATGGCTTTGCTAGTCGTCGGACAAATATATGGGAAGAATGTAACCTTCGCACATTGTTATGCGATTGATAATCGGGCGTAGAGCGAATGTTATAGTGAAAGCAGTTCCAATACTTCGAGATTTCAAGCTTCCTGCGAATTGCCCATATCCGATTTTTATTTCCATCAATTCCTTCCGCCCAATCGCAGAGGGTGAAATATAATTGGAAATTGATTGGATTCCATATTTTCGTCAATGACGGAATTCCTCTTCTCGAAATACCAAGATTTCATGGCGTTGCTGGTCGTCGGACAAATATATGGGAAGAATGTAACCTTCGCACATTGTTATGCGATTAATAATCGGGCGTTGATCGAATGTTGTAGAGAAAGCAGTTCCAAAACTTCAGGATTTCTAACACCCGACGGATTACTCGCATACATTTTTTTCATTTCCGTCAATTCCATCAAGGCCCAAATTATAATTAATAATCGATTGTATAATAGCCGATCTTCCACGGTCTCGAAATATTTCACAGGATGAATTTTTAGCCTCACAAATATCTATATAGAACATAACCATCACACATTAATATGCGCTTAATAATCGAGCCAGTCGAGGGGAATAAAATCTCTGGTGTACAGTGCGAGACGGCAGAGCGAAAACGACGTGGAGAAGACTGAGACAGCGGAATAACGTGTGAGTCGAATCGCGGTCCGGTGTGTATATCGTTATGCAGCAGAAGAGGCGAAGGTTGGGAGGGAGAAAAGGGGAGGATGCACACATCTTTCTCTCTCTCCGAGGATCGGATTGAGATCGAGTCCAACTTTTTATCAGCGCCCTCGGTGCATGAGCGCGAATTGCGCGTAACCCCCGCGGGGTAACAGCGTGCTGTCCCCGCGGGGGGCCGAAAGCGCACAAGTACGATCGCCGCGCATCCGAGCAACGCACACACAACCCAGCCGAATTATATTCTGCGGTGCGCTCTCTCCCTCTTTCCCTCGATTCCTCCCAATCTCTCTTCCCTCTCGGTCTTGCATTCTGCGATGCACACCATCGCACCGGTGGATCGTTTTATGCCGCACCTTCTGCCGACCTTTCACCAACACAACGAGACATCCTGGGCGAGAGTACAGTCCTTCTGGCTGGCTGCTCGATGCAGGGGTCGGGGTGAACGCGAGCGCGCGATATCAGCGCAGTACCAGACTACCAACACCATGCAGCTGACGAAACCACCACTGTATCGCTATATGCTCTCTTACTCGATAGTAAATGTATGTAGCAATGTGTATATGATACCTACATATACATATGAATATCATGTATAGTGAGAAAGCCAGTCTACAAATACTACCAAATGTAACGTCATGTGTGCACGAAACCAGCTAGACACTCACGTAACACACACACACGAAGACGAGTGCAGGATCACCGACACCGACACCATCCTGCTGGCGATACTCTGTGGCGTGTAGTTGCTGCGAGCAGCCGCTGCAGCCAGAACCCATAAATCTCCGAGGATATAGATGGCTCTAGTGTCGCGTGAGCTGCTGCAACCTACCCCATGCGATGCAGGGTGCCCCCCGTTGGAACGGTCCGCCCCTCGCTGCTCCCTTGGCCCAAGCGCTGCAGCCACGAGGACTTCCCACTGCACCCCACCCACTTCCAAAGTATCGGTTCGTCTCCCTCGCCCTTGGTGCACAGTGAATTAGAGAAAGGGAGACGGGGAGAAAGGAAGGTCTCTCAACAATCCCTGACCGAATTACCGGAATCCCACCTTTCCGGCTGTGAGCCAGGTCGAAGGTAACGTGGTGGGATATGATGAAGAGCGATGCGAGAAGAAACGCAGTAAAGGACTCCTCGATGAGATGAGACTGTCGAACTCCTCGAACATACCGGACAACGGAATAGAATATTCGTGGGAAGATACGGTCACTTTAGGCAATTCCAGGAGAAGACAACTCTTCGGCATGGAGAATTTTTGGAAGTCTCTTCGGGGTCTTCGAAGGAAAGGTATGTGATCGAGGGTCTGAGGGATTAGATAAGAGATTAAATTCTGTTGCTTTCTTGTAGATAGACTTTTTTTTTTATTCATCTGTAATTGGGTATGGAAAGGCGGGAAAATGGATAAGGGAAAGTTGATGTCGATAACTTCATCAATAGTCGCTGAGAACACATACATTCTTTTATCACTCTTGTGTAGTTGAAGAAAGTAATTTTGCAACAGGTACTCAACAAATTGCGTTGTTCAAATCATCCATGTAATTACACTTACATCGTATAAACACTTTTCTAATGATTGACCCTTTTTAAATATTCTGGTTAACTTTTTTTTTTTCAATTAAGTGACAACATTAAAAAATTAATATTAAATAAAATCTTCGTCCATAGTTTTATTCACGTATTTAGATTTTTTTTTATTACTCATAGATTACCAATTTTTTTTTTTCATGTGGCAATAATAGGTAATAAATTGTACGTCTAATTGTAATTACAGAAAGGCTACGGAGAACAGAAGACAGGAAGAATTAAGGCCGGTTCGTTTATCGATCTACCGAGAGCTCGGCGTTTTCTTTGAACTTGAGATATTGCAATCGCAATGAGGAAGAACGATATTCGGGGACGACTAGGAATCGCTCGAGCACGGGTGCCCATGCAACGTTTACATCGTCTCTTCGTTTATTCGTAAAGGAAGGCGGAACGAGAAGAATAGCGGCAGTAGTATACAAGAGAGGAAGTGAAAGAGGGAGGAGGAAGGAGTCGTGAGGTGGAGAGGCTATCCGAGGCGGGCGTCCGAGGAAAATATTACTGTATCTCTTCATGCCGGTGATATCGCCCCGGTGATACATTGCCTGAGATATTTTACAACGACTTTCGCGTACCCACTTGGCCCTCACATGCGATGCGAGTAGTCGTATAAAATTATACGTATACCGATGTAAGTGAGTATGAGAGTGTAAACGAGGCCGCGTAGGTGTGACCGTTGCCCTCATCCACACGGGCGCACACATAAGAAAAAGCGACTATTTCTTGCCCCGACATCCTTGACTTCCATCGCGATGTTGGCGAGAATTAAGAAAAGGCCGCTTTATTTTCTAGCCTCACAATACAAAGAGCGGGAATGGTAAATGTGGTCCGATGGAATTATTCGATCTGTCACACTCGAACTCCTCCCTAAAGGACGTTCGATAAAATATGCTCAATATTTCATAAAATTGAAATAAATTAAGAAAATCGTTGGAAGTTTCTATTTAATTTAATTATTAAAATTTGTACATTTTGTGGAACAATTTTGCAATAGTGTATACGAATATGTGAAATATGATATTCTCAGCTTCAAAGCAATTCAGGCAAACATCTTTTACTTTCATAATAACAATTACATATTTCAGATTCATTCCAACAACGAATTGATGGTGACTATTAAAACGGTGTGGATAGGCAAACTGGACTGCATTTACCACATTCACTCGCAGTTGAATTCATAAAATAGCGTCTTCAGGTACCAGCAAAACAATTGGAATATACAAAAGCTGAAAGCTCAGTTAATCACCAAGATATCAAGGCCCCAAAAAAATCTCACACGGATCCACCAGAATTGTGACGATTTTTCTGAGCTCTCCAGGCACCTTCGACCCGGCCATCCGTCGACCTTCCAGCACCTTATAGTCCACACGTGTAACCTACACGAGCATCGTCCGCCAGAAAGATACCCAGCTGCGGGAGAGACGTTTCCCCTCAGACTCAAAGCACCCTGCGGTGTACACGGAGCGCGGCTATACAGAAACCCCTCTTCGTGGGAGTACAAAACGAGTGTACCGAATAACCGAGTGAGTTGAGTGAGCGTACACGCCAGAGCGAGAGAAAGAGAGAGAGAAAGGGAGAGACGAAGAGACGAAGAGAAGGAGAGGGAGAAGAGTATCGTCCGCGATTGCAGCTCACAAGGATTCACGGAGATAAAGAAAAGAGAATAAAAGGAAGGGGTGCGAGGCGGCAAAGCTGAGGGAAGAACGAGGTGGGCCAAAGCGGAGGACTGCAACCGTAGAGGAGGACCCAGCGGAGAGAAGCCCGCGAACCGCAGCTCCAACTTGGCCGAGACCGGAGAAGTGAGAAAGACATAGTGTCGTTCGGTGCAGCGAGAGAGAGAGAGAGAGGAGAAGCCTCGAGAGAGAACGAGGAGACGCCGATGATGAATCACCCGCCAAGAGTCCGGCAACGCGGTGCGGGTATATGCCGGGCTGAAGAAGAGAGGAGAACGAAAAGGAAAAAAATGGAGGAAAAAGAAAAAGGAAGGGCTCACGCGGAAAGAGACGGAGAACGAGAGTTTGGTGGACGGCTGGCCAAGTGCCCGCGGGGTAAGGTGCGGAGAAGAACGAGACGGGCAAGAGAAGCAGAAGCACCAGCAGCAGCAATGAAGGGACGCGAGGAGAAGAAGCAAAAAAAAAATAAATAAAGAAGAAGGAGACTCTCGGGGAGAGAGAGAGAGAAAGTTGCGCTAGAGCGAGTCGGTAACTGACTTATCTGGACGGATCGTGAAGCAAGGTACTACACCTCTCGCTTCTCTCTACACTGGCAAGGCTCCACGTGTTCCTGATACGTGTTGTATACGCGATAGGAACACACATGGGCCGCATTGTATCCGGATGGCATAGCACGCAGTCGCAGTCAAGATCATCTTGAGAATTCGAGGAGAAGAGAGACGCGTGTGGAGGATTCCATCATGGACGGGGCACGCGTTTCACGGTTCGTGAATAGAATGGGATTTTATATTTTACGAGCATTTTATACACGGTACACGCTCGTTTCGAACTTTATTGTTGGAGATTTAATCGGGCGTTTATGTCGCCCGTTAATTGTTACGAGAAATAATGCGACAACAAATTGATCTACTATAATTACCCGCAGCTAACAGGTGGACAATTTTATCGGGAATTGGAAATCTCATTGTCAATGATAGAAATCAACTTTGCTTCTTTCGGTTCGTCAAAGTATAATTGTGATTTCGAAATTACAGAAATTTCTGTACTGGCAACTATTTTTGTGCAGAATATTATTATTGGTCATCGATATAAATTTAATTTAATGAATTTTGGATTATATACCTAAAAGTAAATCAATTTTGATTCCAGAGACATTTTTATTATCATTTTTTTTCTAGCACGCGTTTATTTGCAGAGGCGACCATCAAACGACGACAAAATCGTCGCAATTCTGACGCTGCAGTTTCAAGTTTCACCGTTGATTTCATCGGCTCCATCGATTGGCAGATTTCGAACCATTACCAAGGTCCAGTGCAGCTAATGGACCACATTAAGAGATCATATTTGAGTGGCACACCTTGAAATCGTTTTTTTTATTTTCATGCATTAGGTGATGAACACGTCCACTGGCAAGAGGCAAAATCCAATCGCCGTTGCCGCGTTCACTTTGGTCACGTTTTGCGCCGAGAGAAAACGTGGTTCCGCAGCTTTTGCCAATGGAAACTGGAAAGCCCGATAGAGACGCTAAATAATCGGCGACAATGTCGAAGCGAGTGCGACGCGTCTCACGGCACTTTTCCACGATGAAGAAATTGGGTTTCTATCCGATTCCACGAAAATTCACCGCTGCGACGACTCCTCGCTATTCTCTATGGCGAATAGAAGAAGCGCACCACTTCCTCGGGAACGACGTGCTCCAACCCTGAGCGAGAGACTGAGACAAAGAAGGAAATAAAGAAGTTCTCTGGGTATCATCAAAGTCGGGCGTATACGGTCTATATGGAAGTTGCGTTCGCTCGGTCACGGGTAATGGTTTTACGAGCGTCAAGGGTGATATAAAGAAAATGAAAAACACCGTCTCTGCCAACATGCACGAGCTCGGCTTATAACTAACTACGTTGTCCTCTTTTCCTTTCTCGCTCTCTCCCGCTTTTCTTTTCTTCTTCATCTTCTTCTTCGTCTTCTTCTTCTTCTTCTTCTTCTCTTTGTTTTTTAATACCTTTTTTTGTTCCTGTGCTTTTTCTCTCGCTTCCACTGGACTCTTCAAGCTAGTCGTGTTCTCTCGCACTCAAACCCTCGCTCTTCTACTTCTTCTCAAGTTATCCTATATAGAAGCAAGCCCTCCAGCACCGCGCGTGCGTCTGGCTCTTCATGAAACCGAGGGGCTCCCCGCGGAGTGTATCACAATTAGCTCGCGTGGCCACCCTCGCTATACCAGCCACCCCCTTTCGCTTACCTTTGCCTTACCACGCAATTCCAGCTTCTCTTTTTTTTTCCTTTTTTTTTTTTGAAACCCTCTCTCTCTTTCTCTCGCAACGAAAACTCGGACGTAAAGTTTGGAAAGCTTATTTCAATATTACGGTGAATAAGTGGAGCGAGACGAAGCTCCGCGGTGTACCGTTGTGTTGTTCACCGTAATACAAAAGTTTATTACAACGGCGTTAGAATGGAGACTATGCACTTGGAACAGTGCGGACTCGGCGAGAACGAAGAGACCGAGCAGAGATGATAAAAGGAAATAAAAGGAAAAGGGAAAGAGAATGAACACGTAGTATGGACTTGCGAGTCTGTATGCTTCGTACGGACCGAGACGAGAAGGAGGAGTAGCCCACGCCCGCTCACTCACCGAGTTCGCGAGACAGTCGGACGTCTAATGAGCCGGCATTAAATTTAACTGAGCTCCGCCGGCTCCGGACGTGTGCGTAGGTAAAGTTTCGCTCGCGAGGGGTTAACGCACGTTCTCGCGCACACACACACACACGCAGCCTCCTCTCGTGTGTGGAAGCGTCTACTTCGGTCAGCTTCGCCAGAAACAATATTGCGTGTTAGCTACACACTCGAGAATTTATCGCCGCTTCTCCTTCGTCGGACAGCGGATGGCACTCGGAAAGGTGTCTCTCGGTTGAACTTTGCACCGTGATAAGTCCAAGGAACCGATGACAAATGCAAGTAGAAAAGTGATTAGTGCCTGGGCATTTGTTGCGTTATTCTTACCCGGGGACTCGTGTACTTTGTAAGGCTACGGTTGTAAAGTGGAAATCTAAATGTCCCAACGATTTCTGAATTAATCCTCGCAACGATGGATTTGCGGGAGGGCATTTTATACGAGAATCTAGAGTGTAACGATCTTGCGATACTATTATTGTTAATAGTTTGAATAATTTAATAAGGCTAATAATTTTCAGCTTCTTGCCGTGATTATCATATTTAATAAGCGCACGATTTTTATGTTACGCGAATTTTAATTATGATAAAAATTAATTGAAAACATTAATAAAAATGTAATTTATCACTAACTCGAAATTCCAAATTGTGAGGAACGACTGCAACGCGTTGCAAGTAAACAAATGGATTTATGTAATTAAATATTGTAATGTCCATATTGGAATATTTGAGAAAGGAAAATTCGAAACAAAGTAACGAAGTAAATAATTGCAGCTGAGGTAAATAGACAACGTATTTCCAAGAAGCGAGAAGTGCTCAACTCTGTCGTCTAGGAATGATAAGATGAAAATCTCGGTCGCTCCGTTTAGCGCTAGACAAATGGCAATTTTTGTCCATTTCGGAGCGTCTGCGTCGCGCTGTCTGGTTTTCCCGCTCCGAAATTCGCATTTATATATCGTTTTATATGGCGTTAAGGCATGCGCTTTCCCCGGCGTTAATTGAACGTCTCCAGGACGGCAACTGAGTAGCCAGCTCGGCGACGCAATGATAAATTAAACGAGCGATATTTATTGAGTAGATGAGGATTCACGCGCGCACGCCACTGACTCAAAAGCCGGGGAAACTCGCCGGTTTCAATCTCTCTCGCGAACGGGCGTTTCGATGGTGCGCACCGTTTTCACAGAGCCGAGAATCGTGCAGACGGTGCACGCGTGCTGCTGCGGCTGCTGGTCCCCGACGGTGGTCCGTATAAATATAGCACCTCGTGGAAACTGGACACTCTCGGGAGCAAACAGCAGCAAACGAGAACCTTGACCAATCCAACAGCGAGATGACTGTCTCCATTCCGAGTCAAATATGAGGCTTACGAATTTTCAAAGTCTCGCAATAAATCCGAAAATAATTGAGGTTGACTTGACCCTTTGAGTTCGAAGGATGAAGACAAAAGAAATTGTTGGTATTGTCAGAATTGATGAAAAATCAATTAGCTGATATTTTTACAGCCAAATAAACAAAAAAAGACGCGTAAGATTTTGCGCAAAAATAATTTTTCACGACGCATTAACAATGACAGTGTAAAAAGAAGGCAATTCTTTATGCAATCGGCAAGCAAAAAATAACAGAAACCAGTTTTTTGAAGACATTTTTTTTTCAGGCGTACGTCGACCTTCTTATCATAAGTAATAAAACAATGTCCTAAGAATCACAACGTAAATGTAAAAAGTAAAATATACATAAACTATCTGATAATAATGCAATGAATGGTAAATTGAAAAATCGAAAGCAAAGTATTTCGATATTTTTTTCAACGCGCGATGGAAGATTTACGAAACTCAGGTGAATTTATTCGACGCGTTGGAACTTTAACCTCAATTAATAAACGTCGGAGTTATCGCGATACTGGAAATAACAGCGACCACAACTCGGGAAATTCCGAAGGAAATTAAGAAAATCGTTGATAACATAGTCGAACAAGCGGGAATAAGGACTTAATCGTTGGGAGCGATAAACTTTGATTGAACGGTGTACATGAGAATTTTGTTGGGCCCAAGATTTATATTGAATAAAATATCTTAGATTGGAGCGGGCGTGCGCGAAGGCCACGAGATTAGAGCACACAAGGAGCATGCGCGCGAGCGCCGGTTCGCGTTATCAGGGCCGATAACTCGGCGCGGAGTCCCGGTTAACTCAACGCACGCGAGAATGATGGATGCACACCACCGTGAACGGTGTGTAACTCGCGCACGCCCCGCCAACGCGTTAAGCCGCGCACTGCTCTGGTTACGCTCGATCCGTTTTACTCAACCCGTTCGCTGCTTTAAATTACGAGAGCACCTACCTATCCGACACCTAAGTGCAATGAACGTATTACAGTGTATAACACATAGAGTCCTCGCGGAAAAAAAAGATTCCACCTATATATATATATATGTATGTATATATGTATACCGCTGGCGTTGTGATTAATCGGCGGCAATAAAACTTGGCGCGTGATTGAATTAACAGCGGCAAGCTCGTTCGTTACACTCAATGCTCGCGGGTTTTCTGCACAGTCACTTCTATGAATCTATGTATTATCTGACCACGTGCTCGCAACACCGAATGAGAAATACAAAACAGCAAAAATCACAAATGCAGTACAATTTCTTTAATTAACGAAACACAATATTCTAATATGTCGATAGTAAATCATTTTCGTATTTATATTCAACGTAAAAATGGCTTGGTCGTTTGTAATCAATTAGAGAAATAATTACCCGTTACTTTTTTCGTTATTCTAATTTGCAGGACATTTTTTTATCGACTTTTGTTATGAAATTTTAATTCGAATTACTTTGATTTTTATTTTAATTCAATGTTTCATTATTTCGGGAAAATGTATGCAAATATAGCGAGCTCGAAATTAAATGGATGGTTAAAAAGTCCGGTAAAAATACGTTCGCTCTCGCGCAGTACAGTCTACCGGATTTATTTGCGATTGTGATCGCAGCGGAGAAGAATAATAACGAAAAAAAATTGTCGCGAAGTGCCATCCCTTCTGGGCTCCGGGCGTGTGTATACACGAAAATTTTAATCCACTATCCTGTGAGCCGTGTCACTGGCTTGTACAACAGCAGTGGCCGCGAGCGCGCTCGCATTTCCGGGCAATTAAACTCTTCCGCTCGTTCCATCTCCATTACAGGCATGTATATATACGGCGAGCGACGCACAGACCAGAGCCTAGGGAAAATATTGTACTCGGAAAATGAGTTTACGCGACATTAGGGACTCACGCATCGATACGTTTCTACGTGACGAGATATACAAGACACGGAGAAAAATTGAGATATACTACGGAAACACGTGAAATCTGTTTCGCGTACGTCGGATGTATACTCGGTTTTGCTTCGACGATTATGTGCGCTATTACGCGCGGAGATTTATGTAAGACAGCCGATACAATTGTATTGCCGAATACGGGCAGAAAAATAAACAATCAATTATATTTCCTGCTACAATTACGTTCGTGTCACAGTAAATGATTTTTTTCATCGTTAGTCTAGCCCATGTAACTTAATAATAAATGTAACTAAAATATATAAATTATATCCAATTTGATTTGATAAATTGCATTATAAATTTTTCAATTCGTATCAATTTTTTAATTGTTTCTCAGCATTAATAAAATCCGCTGTTAGGAAACTCAAAGTGGCGAAAGAAAATGAAGTTGTACAGAACACGTCGGTGTTTACTTGATTTTAAATCGAGAATTATACGCGTTGGTGGTTGCGAAGATTAATGTAAGACAGCCAACACAATTGCGGCAATTATTACGAGATAGCAGCCATTCGAGCTTAATCGAATTATCGCTCTCTGGTCCGTTCCGTGTATTAAGTGGTCGCGTAAGATAATTTGGCAACGTCGCTCGCGAGAGCCTGCTGATTCCGGACCGCCGTGACTCTCGGTTTGTGGCGGCTGTGCGCGCACGGCTCGCCAGCGACGGCAGGCGTTGTTGAGTTAGAAATATCTATGCGAGGTCGGCGTGAGCGGCAAGGGCGAGCAGGGGCAAAGGGAGTGAAGGGAGAAGCGAGAAAGGAACGTATGCTAGGCCGAGAGCGACTAGCTCTTCGCGCTCGGACCCCAAAAACTCGACGGAGGGGAATAAAAAACGAAGCACCGGATTTTCTCCGTGTGTTGCTGCTGCTTCTCTAGCCGAATATTCTCTCGCCCGTTGTTGCGCCGTTCCACCAGCCGGCTGAGCTGTCTCCTTCTCGCGTCTTCTCTTCTCTCTCTCTCTCTCTCTATTTCAGACTCGCACACTTATAATGGAGACTGTGAAATCGTCTACCCTTTCCCTACCATCTCTATCCTCTCGCTCTCTCTCTTTCTCTCTCCACTCTGAAGCTCGGGGATTCTGCGAGTTTTTAGGAGTGCGGCCCCCTTCATTGTTGTGTAAATGCGGACCAATGGCGCCGCTAGACGGGGCACTACTCACTTTCAAATGCTAATACCGTCGCTCTCGCCAGCTTTTGAGAATATTGTCATTAGACGGGTTACACGTGAGCACGGAAAACCCTTGGGTCGAAAAGGGCATCTCTCGATGTGCAGAAAAGGCTTCCCGATGCAGTCGGATCAGCATTACGACGAGGGAGACGTTTTTGTATGACTTTTTTAAGCGATGGGGCACGGGAAATCATAATACGACGCAGCGACGATGGATTCTATGGATTCGTGCCACATTCCGACCACGTGCACTGAAAATTGTTTTGTAACAACGATTCATAGTAATTCGACAAATGCTTTCTTATATATGATACGTTGTTTATAATTTTTTTAAATATTCCGGTAAAATTCACAAATATTCATTCAAATACAAAAGGCTTCTGTTTATATAAAATTAAATTGTATACAAATATTATATCGAATAAGTGAATGAAAAAAGAATTTTATTGAACTAAGGACCACCGATTCGTAATTTAACGAATTACAAACTAGACGCTAATATTTTTTTCCCTACTGACACCATTTCCAGTAAATTTGTATCCCTTAATGCAATACAATACACGCAAGTCGTAATAAACACTCACTAATGTAATTTTATGATAAATGTAACATAAAAAGAAATGCGAAGATCAGAATTTCCAAATAATAATGATATTTCTAATAACTTTATACCCAAAACTTATTTAATTAAATTCAACAGAGTCTTTTTTTGATAAATCCGTGAATGTGGTTTAGCGATTACATGTTTAAAATAATAATAATAATAAATTTATCCCAAATTTATGCCCAAAAATAACAATTAACTAATGAGTTACGTTAACTTGACTCTAGAGAATAAGATTGCGAATAAAAAATCCGGCTTGAATCCAGTCAACAAGCAGTGAGACAGTAAAATAATTGAACGACCAAAGAGAGTCCATGATGCAGCATGGCGTGGCTCGTTTGTCGAGTAAAAGTTACGAGCGCAGTCTAGCGGACAATCGTTCAAGCCGTAAGCCTCCCCACCACCTCGAGAGTTAACGTTCCCTCGTAGTCTCGTCGAGTCCCCCCGCCCCTAACGGCGCGAGTATGGAACGAGTAGTATACCGCAAAGGCGTAGACTTTACGATCCTCACTCCGAGTTGTATCACCTAATAATGACTCTCGTAAATGTCACGATAAAATCAACAATGCGCGATTTATCGTCGGTAGTTGCGGCATAATGAAACCCGTCGAACGATAATGAAGTATAATCAAAACAAATCATAAAACCACCAGAGATACAACGTGCATTGCGAGCGACTCATTGCCAAGGTCTATATCGACGTAACTCGTGCACGAGTATTCGTACCGTCGATGATAATCGATTGGATTTCAAATGACCATTGAATTAATCTACACCGGAAGTGCTTCGATGCGAAGCGGTGCTCCGGGCGCGTCAACTTTTTATTCGAAAGGGTATTCGCCGGGATAGGTCAGGGTCTGATTGCAGGAAGGAAGCAGTTAGGCCCGGTTAAAGTCGTTAAGCCAAGTTTACGAGGTGTTACCGTGGAGCGCAACCTGTAAATCTCGAGGCGGGCGGGCGCGTGCCAGTGGCCGCCCTTGGTGCGCTCTTCAAGTCCCGTGGTAGGGGTAATGGGTTACGTAACGCGTTGTGGGAGAAGAGAGGCGTAAGACCCACGAACGTGGCCTTTATGGATCGTAAACGTCTTCCTTTACAACCAATAAAGATTCTCTCTCTCTCTCTCTTCCTTTTCTCTTCCTCTCGTGCATGCACACGTACACGAAGAGTATATATACCGAAAGTGAGTGGAGTACCGAGTTTGACGTCGTAACCAAAGCCACATCAATCCGCTCTAAAGGTCTCGCTTTACCGTATCAATAAAATCTCACTCGCGTTTTATTTTGACGCGTACCGCCGAATTTTATTGAACTATTGAATGATGGCGCACCGTGCGGAGCCAACGAACGAGAAAATGTGGGCAGTAGCGCCAACTCAGCACTCGGCCGACTTTATAACTATGTATATGTATGAGGTCTGCTGGCTCACGATCCCCGAGGGGATTTTGCCTCTCAATACCATGAGGAAACACACCGACACGACGTCCTTGTGTGCGCCCGCACCAACGACGTCAACAGAAGTTACTGTACGACCGTCGATAAAAACAAACCATAAAGCGTATTACGGACGATCATCGAACTAGCGAATGAACGTACGAGCTTGGTAGGTAGGGGAGCACGCCACTTGTGAATTAAGCGGTATACCGATCGAGGGCCGGTAAAGCAGGTCGTACACACGATACACGAGGGGTATCCGTCTTTATATAGAGCTGCCACCTGTCGTACGAATGACCAATAAGTAAAGCAGTCCCCTCGGCGTAGTAATACCGGTATATCCTCCACTTCTCTCTCTCTCTCTCTCTCTCTCTCTCGCTCCTGTACCTCCAGGATTGTTTCACAAGTTTTAAAGAGCCGTCACGACCCGCCGTGAAAATAACTATCCAAGGTGAAAAAACAGTCGTGAATGAGCAATTTTTTTATCCCCTTTTACAGTTTAATTTTTTCACCCTCTTTTTATTCTTGAAATAATAACATTTGCCAAAATGCTGGGACTACGAGATAGTAAAGTTGTATCGCGTATTGCCAACTATGCTGGATCCATTATTTATCTCCGCCCACCTGGCCACGCCCACGACGCCCCGAGGGGGGTGAGCAGCCATAACTAAGGGGAAACGTCGTTAACGCCGGTAGATGGCGCTACCGGCACTCAATAACTCTCGTACTGTCGAGTGAAAGAGTCAGTCTGTGGAACTTCTCTTTTAGCTCGTTCTGAAATTCTCTCTCTCTCTCTCTCTCGCAACGATCGGCGACTCGACTTCTACGAGGACTTTTATCGGCGCCTCCACTGATTTAGATGAGCATTGTGACGAGACTATAATACTGGTCGACATCAAGAGGCTTTTTAACCATAAAAATCGGCATTTTTTATGTGTCATCAACTGCATCAATACCATCGGTATTTTAAGTGTGTATTAAATTTAATCCCGACCAAATAATTTTTTATGGTACTAAATAGCAATGTTAAAATATTTCACACTTTTTTTTTTCAACAGAAGCCACACTCATAAATAAAACAATATATTTACAGATTTTTCAAGAAGGAAATTCATATTATGTTAGCGCGATGTGGGCAAGAAAATCGACATAAACTAGGCCTGGATCTCGTCTGTTGCGAGCCGTCAGTTTTTATCATGGCCAACACTTTGCAAAACATTATCCGATGAGAATCTATGCACACATTTATGAATTATTCATATTAATAATGCATATGGTTTTCCGCGTATGAAAATTGTTGTACCGTTGTTATTAGTGCATTCTTGTAGTTGAAATAAAAGCTTCGCGAGGAAATCTTACCGAGTTAAGTCAAATTTATGATACTATTTTTATTAATGTTATCGTTCCATAGCATAAAATCTATCTCAGTTAGATGAGTTATTAAAAATACAGTTAATTGACGCATCGAAATCCCACAGGCTGCCAGTAATACAGATCTGTTTACGTTTTTTTCCTATCGCCCATTTCCGATCTCACCGAGATAGTTGTGTCTCTGCGACTGTGAATAATTACAACATTCTGAATACAATGGCTCGGGCTATTTACTTTTTGCGCTCACGTGGAGAGCAGCGAAGTATGTAAAACACAGGCTGTGCTACAGCGAAGAGTTTACAACTCTATAAACCCATCCTAACTTGGCCCGCCCATAAATAAAAAAGTACGCTTTGCCGTGAAATGAATTCAATGAAATAACATTTTTATTAGCTCGTTAGAATGAGCGAGGATCAATCATCGATTTAATGCCAATGTATTCAGAATAATTTTCAATCAAAATCCTATTATCGATAGTTATACTGAGCTTGAGATTTTTTTTTCATTTCGCACATTATTCATTCAGATGTCGTTTTTCCCACAATAAATCCTGTTATGCACTAGGCGCAATAATCTGCAATAATTGAGGCGTGGAAGTGCTTCTTGAAATACATTTTTTTCCTAATTATTATTATTATTTTTGAATCCGCAAAAATATTTATTTCCCGATGCATCTTAATTTTTATAAATGCGACAGCATTGCGACTGATAAAAATTGAATGAACGGAATGCATGAGCGACTATTTTTTTTTTTTTTTCATTTAGCAAAAGTTATTGATTCAGATGTCCGCGTTTACAAAATAAATTCTTATTATTATTATAACTTCGACAGCATTGCAGCTGATAAAAATGAATTGAACGAAATGCACGAGCGACTATTTTTTGCTGGTGCAAACGGGTGGTCGATGAGACGCGGTAAAAAAGCCTCCGCACCAAAGAGAATATCCCCGGGGTATTATCGTGGAGAATCCGAGTGGGATAGTTAAGAAAATATTCTCAAGACGTATCACTTCCCCCGGGCTCTCGCACGAGTTTCGCATTAATACAGTTTTTCTCCGAGTCTTATAAGTTGGCGAGGCAGCGGAGACGCGCGGTTGTATTATAGATGCGTCCCACGTTTTCTTCCGCCCGACGGCAGCGGAAGAGTCGTAATAACAGAACGGCATGTGTATATACACGGCAAACTTTTGTGGAACGACCCGCGAGACTCCGATTGAAACGATCCTCCTCTCCACCGCGTATACTTTCTTTCTGGCAAACATCACAAGCCGTATGTCACCGATCGGATTACCGCGAGCTGTTCACCGACGGAGAAGATCCTCAGTGATGCGAACGCGGTTCGATCAGACGCGGCGAAGATTTGCATCGTCGACGATATTGCGAATCGGTTTAACGCACCGATCGCTGAATAACCGATAGCTCGACAGTCCAAAGTTATGCAAAACAAGTGCATACATGGTCGCGGTTAATCCAGCAGCAAAGTAGCCCCGATAGAAACCGATCAATCCAATTACCCGGTAATTGATCGTACAGCAGGAAGAAAAAAAAAAACAAAAAACATTCCTTCCTGTTGTATCAGTCGGAATACCGATTTCTCGAAGACCGAGAATTTCCAGGTTCGCGTGTCTCGAATTGGAACGTTGGTACAGCAGGTTTCCTAAGCAAAGAGACCTTGTCGGCGAGCACAGACAAGCTAGCCCTGCGAACTATCCTGAAGAAAGGTATTCGCGAGTTGTCGGCGAGTCTTCGAGCGTCGAACACTCGTTAAGCCACCGTGGCTTCTGTACACATTCGCAGTGCGGTATATCGTTGCGTACGGTATAAGTGGACTCCGCAGGCGATGCTGCATCTCGGCTAACCCAACTCGAGCTCACCGCCGTCGCTATCTCCGGAATGGCCTATTACTTCGATTGCGCAACCCGATCGCAGATGGTATTCGATATATCGAGAGTGCGGTGGAACCGGCCCCGCTAAACTCCGCCGCCGCACGCCGATAAGTGAGTTTAATTTAATCGTACACGCGTTCGTTTGTCCGGGTAAACCGGTGAAATCACACCGTCATAACACTTTCCTTTTTTCTCTCTTTTTTTTTTTTCGTTGCCCCTTTTTCTTTTTCATTCAAGCTCCGATCGCCTCTTATTCAACTGGCTACTCTCACTTTTTCCCCGGGTAGATACGCTGAATCAACCACGCTCACTATATTCCACAATCCTCTCAATGGAATCTAATTTTCTCAATGCGAAGCAAAACCTGATTTACCTCGGGTTGTTGCTACTCGTGTCTGATACGACTGATACTTTTGCACACACATACACACACGGTGAGATGTGTATTTATCTCTCATCTAGATTGAAATATACAGAGTGAGAGTGGTAGAGTTCACGTACGGGGTTTCGTCGTGTAACGAGATTCGCTCGCGAGGGCCCAACGACGACGACGACGACGACGACGACGACGACTCAATTACAGAGGCCGAGGCGAAGGCGAAGTGTAGTCAGAGAAGTTTAGATAAGGGAGACTACACGGCGCTAGTCGGGTCGAGAGACTATCTTCACCGTGGCATTCGATTGATCGTTATAGCGAACATATGTGCGTTACGCTCTCGACTAGGGCAAAAACGGACCGCTGTATAAGTATGAGCAATCAATGAAGAATCAATCAGAGACGAGACTGGTGGCAAATAACTCGGACGATCTCTTCCGTCGCTTCGTCCATTAACCAGAAGCCCGCCGCTATCAAGAAGCTACAATTTGTATTAAAATATACAAAGTTACGATAGAGCACTCGGCGTCACTCATTGAAGTGCAAAAGATCTGCCGGACGATTCAATCGACGCGCTATCCGATGTCTCAATATTATAGCCGCGCTTATCACTGGGATAATGTAAATCGAATTGATCGGGGACAAAATGATACTTGGATTTAATATTCCGGCAAAAGTCGATAAGTGAAAAGACCCATTAATTGAACATTTGGGCCCGGTCGGAATTTTTTGGGATTATGTTCGGTAGCCAAATTCAATTAGTCTATCGATGTAATTAAAACGGTATTTTAAGCGGTTTCGTTATCGTCGGAGTTACAGTTTCATCGGCTCTTTGAACTTGCGGATTTTTTGCGCGTGTTTCGCAAGTTTTTTTGATGTTCTACAAATATAAAAATGGTGATTCGGGCGGTCTTTATGTTGCAAATGATAATTTTAGGGTAAAAGGAGCCGATCGAAATCGATGGAGATCTTTGGCCTTTTTATGCTCCTTTGGTGAGCTATTTCTTACGTCCCCGAAGACGATTTCATGACGATCTCCTTGCGCAAGTCGAATTTCGACAACTCTTTGAAACTCGTCGATTTTCGCGGGTGTTGCGCGATTTTTTTTGAGCTTTGCAAAAAAAAATGGTGATTCGAGCAGTCTGTATATTGTAAATTTCCACGAGTCGAAAATTGCATTGTGGGCCGTTCGCTAGTTACAATTTTGCCAGCTCTTTGAAGTTGTAGATTTTTGCGCATGTTTCGCAATTTTTTTGATGTTCTGCAAAAAAATGGTGATTCAAGCAACCTTTATATTGTAAATTTCCACGAGACGAAAATTGTATTGTGGGCAGCTCGCTAGTTACAATTTTGCCAGCTCTTTGAACTTGTGGATTTTTACGCGCGTTTCGCCAGCTCTTTGAACTTGAGCATTTTGCGCATGTTTCGCAAGTTTTTTGATGTTCTTCCAAAAAAAAAATAGTGATTGGAGCGACCTTTATATTGTAAATGATAATATTGAGGGAAAAAGAGACAGGCGAGATCGATGGAGATCTTTGGTCTTTTTATGCTTGTTTGTACGCTGTGCTATTTCTTACGTGCCCGAAGACTTCCGTGACGATCTCTTTCCACGAGTCGAACATTGAACATTGCGGGGAGGTCGCTGCAGCCACGATTGTTTGAGGGATTTCCATAAACGCTCGGTGCCGATTCCATCTGCATAAAATCGCGTCGAAAGTGCAGTCGGGATTGAGTCGAGGCCCGGGTTCGGCTGTTTTATTGGGGGGAACGCGAGACGACGACGATGACTCGCGAGGATGGCACCGGCCGGTCCGCGTTTACAGGGCCAGAATAATACCGTAAGTACGTTTCGAAGCGCTTTGTCTCTCCGGCTCGGAAATAGATATGGGAGAGCACGAGTCACGTCATCGGCCACGTTCGTACATACCATAGCGAAGGAAATACGTATTTCAGGGTTCACGCGACACAAATCAGGCCCTAAACGGGGAACGCACAGCTCGCTCTATATTTTCTTTCTCGCTCAAACTGCTTAACGCCCGTGAGCTATATCCTCTTGGTCTCCTCTCAACCCCTTTTTTCTCTCTCCTTCCCTCGATTTACGACAGTGGAATAGAAGCAGACGAGAAGCAAGGATCGTTATTTCTGAAAACATCTGGAGGCTGCGACTTCCGACGACAAGACAAAAAACAGCTAAGTGAGATTTCCTTTTTTTATATTAAGAACCTCAATCATCGACGTTTATCCCGTCCAGATAATATCAAATTTGAGTGTTACATTTTTTGTTTAATTAAATTTACAATCATCATTCGTGTATAAGTGCGAATTAATTTATCGGGACTAAATTGTCCAGGTAATTAATATAAATAAAATATGACAATTTTTTAACGCTTAACGGAATCTTTAGATATTCATAAATGATTATTTAAAAGAAATAAACGTTATCAGATTCAGCAGGTCACAGTAAATAAAAGTACTTTTGAAAAACAAACTTTCGTTTTAATTAAATAAGCACAGAATTTTTTCACTAGTCCCTCTTTTTTTTGACTATTATGAAGTGCAGGGACTCCCTCAAAACGAAAGATATTCCTTTTTCTTTCTCTCCTCCCGAGTTCTCCATAGAAACGACAATTTGTGCAACGAGCAACGAGCTGACCGGCGAAAGTTCCCGGAGAAAGTGGCGGTCGCAAGGCGCGAACCTTTTTTTACGGCACGCGGGCGCAAGGGTGCGCGTTGTTCCCGTGCGGAACGAAGGGCCATTCTTTTTTTCTGGGAACGAATGGCATTCGGGACTGGCAGTGACCTAGCCCTCTCGGCTCCGGGAGAAACTACCCTTGTAAAAATACAAATTATATAGCAACGGGTCGGAGAGAGCGGAGATAGTATACGGGCGAATTGGCAGCGACGTTCGAATCTCTTTTTTTTCTTTTTTCTTCCTCTTTCTTTTACCTGCGAGATCCAGGGAAACTTTCTAAAACACGTTTCCCCATTGTAACAACATACAGCTCGCATTCGTACAGCGTACACTGTCTGGAAAAGCCGGATGCGTTGCTCGATTTTTACGAGCTTCACATCTTTTTACCCAACTTTTCCAGGCGAAGGATCCAAGCAAAAGAGTGTAAGCAATTCCGTTGGGAAACTCGTTAATCTCGTGACTTGGGCCGAAAATTCTTCCGTCCACGTTGTGCGCAGACTATGCGACGAAATTTTGTAAAAGAACTCGTCATTCCAATGCATATTAAACCCAAGGGTGTGAATCGTGTCACAACAAGTGATAATTCTAGCCTTTAGATTTATAGCGCGCAACGCGAAAATGCTAGCGTAGGTTCGAAGTATACTTGAGCCGTGCACAAAGTTCGACATTTCAACTTAAAACATAAACCGCGGAGCAGCTTATTGTCTCGTGAATTGCCTGATAGCTTGATTCAGGTTAACACGCGCGCCTCGAAATTATTTCCTTTTAAAATTCTCCTGTCCACGTTGCGTGACTATGCGACGAAATTTTGTAAAAGAACTCGTCACTCCAGTGCATATTAAACCCAAGGGTGTGAATCGTGTCACACCAAGTGATAATCCTATCCCTTAGGTTTATAGCGCGCAACGCGAACGGACCTATACTTATGTAGGAAAGGTAGACTCGTGAAAATGCAAGCGTAGGTTCGAAGTGTACTTGAGCCGTGCACGAAGCTCCGACATTTCAACTTAAAACATAAACCGCGGAGCCGCATGTTGGCTCGCGAATTGCCCGGAGAGCTTGAGTCGGGCTAACGCGCGCGCCGCGAGACTATCTCCTTTTAGGTACGTGTTAAGCGGGAGGCGTACGCGGCCGCACGCGAATGGAATAACTTAGCAAATTATGTAGGTGTGCGCTAGCGGCGAACAGTGCACGCTCGTGCGCGGTTTAGCCTCATTAGATATACCGGCGAAAGATATCTTTCGTTGTGGCTGGCGGCCGCCGGGATGCGGTCTATGTACCTACACGTGCATGGATAATACATAATACCAGAGAGATCCCGCATCTCATCTTCCCGACGCACATTCCTATACGTTCAGCGCTCACGCTGAAGTCGTTAATCAGCGTCCTCAATGAGACTCGCGGATATGCCCAGTATCAACTGCTAATTAATTTATTCTCTCTCGGTACTTGTGAAAACTGGGCCTCGTTATTTATCAAGTGGGTTTAGTGACGAATTTTATAATGAAGTTTACACAGGCGATAATTTTTCAAAAGTTACTAAAAATTTATTCCAAATTCGTATTTTGATGAATAAAAAGTTTATTGTGTATTGTAATAAATCAGGTAATAAAAACAAGCCTAAATTTAATTGCTTTTACATAATTAAATTTATCTATGTATAAAAATCTAATGCTAACATTAACGCGCTATTTTATTGGAAATTAATTCTTACAAACGTAACAAAATCAGTGGTTTTAATTATTAAAAAAAAAAAAAAATTGAAGTAAAGGTGATATTTCGTATTTTATTCGAAGAGCTTTGGGACTATAACCTCGCAACACTCGTTTCATTTTTCATAGGACATTCGAAAAATGTCTCAGTGATGTATTCGTGAAGTATGGGCGAATGTTATGCAACCAAAAACTCACCTTAGTATAGCTGTGTACATTGCGGTGCTAGGAGAGGGTGGTGTGGATTGGCGTTTGGGTGGTCAGGTGGGCTCCGGTGCAGGGCGTACCCCTAGTTGCCCCCGTCGGGACCCCCGCCACCCCCTTGCTGTTGATGCGCTGCCGCGGCCGCGGCCGCCGCAGCTTTCTGTGCCTGTGCCTGTTTCTCCTGCTCGTTCAATTCCTTAATAGCTTGTATTTCCTTCTTTAACTTCATCCGCCGATTCTGGAACCAAATTTTGATCTGCCTCTCGGTGAGACAGAGCGCGTGGGCCATTTCGATTCGCCTCCGCCTCGTGAGGTAGTGATTCGTGTGGAATTCTTTCTCGAGTTCGAGGGTCTGGTAGCGCGTGTACGTCTGTCGTCCCCGTCTGCGCAGGCCATTCGCACCTGGAATTAACAAAAAAAAGGAGAAAATCAATTAGACGAAAATTCACCAAAATTATCGTAGGCTAAACTGTTACATATTTCACTTTATAAAATAGTAATTAAGTCCCAAAATATGAGATATAAAAATTAAATTTGTGGCAATATTATTTCCATAACTATTAATTAACGACAATAATATCCTGCTTGTGAAAATAAATTCTATCTTTTTTTGAATAACTACAAATCAATTTTATTTGATCACATTCTTCAACTTTTGAAGTTTTCTACATAAAATATTATCGTTTTCATTCTTCATTTAGAAATTACAAAAATAATTGTACATATTTTTGGATAAAAACGATAAATATTTATGGGATGAGTAATGACGGTTCACAATTTTAGCTACATGTAATCTAATGGTCCATACAGATATACTCGTCTGTATTTTATAATTCTTTTTTTTTTTTCTTTTTTCTTAGCCTTGTGCGACCGGCGCAGCGCAAGGTTGTATATCGTACAAGCGTCTTTCTTTCTTATATGCACCATCGTACGATATAGTATACGAGACAAGCGTGGTATACTCGAGCGTATATAGAGGCGGAGAGTGTCGGACGCGAGTGGTTTCACGCAGCCCGGAGTATGGTGTACGCTTTGCCGGTCCCCGTCGGCAGTGCCAGAAGCCACAGAGGCCATTTTTCTCGGGGCGGCTCCGCGACAACTTCTCGAATTAATTGGCTTTCGAATTCCGGGGCCCGGGGCCCCGAAGGAAAATGGTTGGTTCACGGGATCCGTTGGGCCATATACGAAGGGGGGCCTCAACACGTACGAGCTTCAACGTGACATATACGGACGCATCATTTTTAATAAACAGTGATGTCGTGACGTGGACAAAAAGTTCGTCGCGATGCCACTTACTTAATTGCTTAAATTTATCCGCTATTCGAGTGAAGTATATTAATACTACTTTTCAACTTGCGTTACGATAAATAATTATTTGCCAACGATGAAATCATTACCACGTTATTGACAATAATAGAATAACAATAATTTTTTAAAAATTATATAATTGCTCTTTCGGTAATTCGGTAACCAACAATTTTATTTTAATTAATCCGGAAATCAAGTTCAATGCCAATAACCGAAAAAAATGAATTATTTTGATATAAGTGAAAATAAATACAATTTTTTCAATTTTATTTACGTTACAATCGTTTCTTCTGATCCCAAAAATCTTTCTATATCAAATTCGTAAATTCAACACGATAAAAACGTGTTGGAATTAACAGAAAATGTGGAGACATTGTAAATACGTTTTTATTCGATTATCGGTCGTTGAGATTCACTAAAATTTCAGTGACTCCAACCGATGATCGGTAATCGCAAGTATTATTTGGTGTATGTTTGTTTTTTTTTCTTTTTTGTTCTCTGCGAAGATAGCGAGCAAGAAGATTTATCGAGGACGGTCGGTAGTTCTCGTGTAACGACGAGTTAGTGAGTAATCTCGGTAAAAGAGTACAGACGTTTGAATGGTATAAAGCGGGGAATAAAGTTGGTATACAGGCGAACGACGGGAGAGTGAGCAGAGGAAAGCAGAGAGTATAGCACTGGAGTGAGGCTAGAGTGGCTGCTGCTACTGGTGTGGTACTGCTGAACAGCCACTTGGGTGCTGTAGCGGAATAAGCCCCGTCGGGGCGCGAGCTCACCTTATCGGCCGTTACTGCCTCGTAAAACCCCCGTTTCGCCTCCACCGCTACGATCCCAGCCACCTCCTCCACGTCCTGTGCTCTACAGAGCCTCGGCAACCCTCTTCGCCGTCCTCATGTTGCCTTTTACTTTCGCGAGAAGCTTGTGCACCAACCTTTTCCTTGTCGCTTTCCTCGAGTTATATTCTACGACTACATATTCTACGTTCTCCGAAAATTTTATTCATTCCCGAATCATTTTTATTTTTGGTGGATGAAAAATAATTTTTAAAAATGTATAGATAAAACCAATCAACAGCGTTGGTGACTACTGAACTAAAAGAGAATAATAAACCGCGAACGTTAACGGGCTTAAGCCGGGCGATAAACCATCAGCCAGAATCGACAGAAGTCGTAAAATTACAACAAAAAAAATCTACTCCACATTCTGTGCTATACAGAGCCTCGGCAACCCTCTTCGCCATCCTCATGTTGCCTTTTACTTTCGCGAGAAGCTTGTGCACCGACATATCCGAAAATTTGATTCATTCCCGAATCATTTTTATTTTTGGTTGATGAAAAATAATTTTTAAAAATGTATACATAAAACCAATCAACAGCGCCGGTGACTACTGAACTAAAAGAGAATAACAAACCGCGAACGTTAACGGACTTAAGCCGGGCGATAAACCATCAGCCAGAATCGACAAAGTCGTAAAATTACAACAAAAAAAAAATCTACTCCACATTCTGTGCTCTACAGAGCCTCGGCAACCCTCTTCACCATCCTCATGTTGCCTTTTACTTTCGCGAGAAGCTTGTGCACCAACATATCCGAAAATTTGATTCATTCCCGAATCATATTTATTTTTGGTGGGTTAAAAAATTTTTTTTTTAAATGTATACATGAAACCAATCAACAGCGCCGGTGACTACTGAACTAAAAGAGAATAACAAACCGCGAATGTTAACGGGCTTAAGCCGGGCGATAAACCATCAGCCAGGATCGACAGAAGTCGTAAAATTACAAAAAATGATAGAGCGGGAGTTACGTACGAGCGAGAGAGAGAGAGAGAGAGAGATGGAATTGGGGGTGATAAACAATGCAAAGAACGCAAACGTGACCAGTTCGATGATTCCCGATTGCGATTCCCCGTGGTGTGTCCACCAATCACGCCTGTACGTGGACCGCTCGATTATCCACCGCGCAACGAGTAAAACCCATAGACACACACGCATATATACTGTCTTTCCCTCTCTCTCTCTCTCACTCTCTGCACGAAAAGCCCGAATACGAATCATCCTCCCAATAAACGCGTCATATTTACAATCGTATCTGTGGCAGCGATCTGTTATTGGCAGAGAGACACAGAGTGTATATACGCAAAGTCCTGGGGCGCAATGGAGCGAGCAAAACGTTGCGAAATGCCCAGGGGTGTAAGTGAGAACAAGAGGAAGAGAGGGAGAGAGGAAGAGGGTTTAGTTCATATCGGCGTCATGTTTATTATCGCGACGTAATCAAGTGGCCCGGCGCCCAACCGGCCAAAACCCACACGCCTCGGCTCTTCTCCATTCTCTTCCCTTGTAACCCTCTCCGAACCGACGCACCGCCACCCCCGAACCACCCCATGATTCTCATTCCAGGTTGTCATGCCGCGTCGCGAACCGCGCTCGCCTCGAGTTATGGCGCGGCGTTTATAAGGGTTATTTGTCACCCCCGCTCTCGAGTCCGTGTACTCGGGCTTCCGCGTGAGTTCGCCTCTACCGCTGTGGCACCAAAGTCCTGACGTCGGAGTAGGGTCGCTCTATGGTGCGACGAGTAGTTGCTCTTGCTTCATCCTTCTCCATCCCTCCCAGCGCCACCCCCAACGGCAAAGCTCTTGGAAGCTCACCACCCCGAGGCGCACACGTCGCCCGACGATAGACTCCTAAACTTATAAATAAAAGAGGAGGGGCTTTTCCCCAATTAAGCCGCTGCCATACGTCTCCGGAAAGTAGAAAATGCGACAGGGATGAAGAGAACTTTCTTCCTCTCCTCCACTTCTCTTCTTAATCTTTCATGGAGCCCGGAAGCACGTATTATTCTTTTGCACCGCTTCCCTCGTCTTATTGCTCTTCTCGATGAGTTCGATCGTGTCTCAATTACCGCGTAAAATTCATAACTCTCGTTATTGTACTTCCGGAATTTTCCGCTTCATTCTCTGAATCGTTACTCTTTCATTCCACCCCCCCCCCCCTCCCCCCTCCTTGCCTCCCTTGTTTTATAAGGCACATCTTTCTATCGCTCCTGCGACGCCCCTCGGGAATGGCCACGCAGGACTCATCCACCATCGCCACCCCATTGCATCACCGACAGAGAGACTACCAACCCCCATACCTCCAAGGATACTATTTTAGTCGATAGAAGTTTCGAGTTTTACCGAGGTTCTTGCGGGCGGAATAAGAGAGAAGTCGCGGAAGAAGGCGTGCGTGGCCTGTTTAACCAAGGGGTGGATAAATTTAATGCTAAACTCCGTGGAACGTGTTTCATTCGGGTGGGAGGAACCACCAGCACCGGGAGCCCCGAGTCTGCTAGCCACCGGGGGGAGAAAGTATATATTCCTCTGGTGAGCACAAGCTTCGCGAGTGAAGAAGGGAGAGTCGGACAAGACAAGGGAGCGAAAGGGAGAAGGAGAAAAATCGCGAATGTAAAAGAGGGTTAGAATAAGGGTGTGGAAGAAGCCGTAGGCGCACGATTCCTCCTGCCGAGGGTACGACCGAAAGACCGAAATATTTCTTCGGCCCTCCTCCACCTCCTCCCCAAGCGTTACTCGTGCATTTCTTCAGGCATACTTTGCATTTTTCTTCGTCTAAGACTGTAGCCACCCCAACACCGAATTCCTTTCAAGAAATTATCCTCTCGAGTTGTACATTATTGCAACAGGCACCACAATTCTTATCTCCGCGTTAAGCTCTCGCCTAGATACCAAACCGCGAGTTATGGCAATTGTGGATTGCATGAAAAATATAAATGGACCTTTCGAGAGACCCGAGCGTTGCCAACTCTAATAAGAAGCAATACGTTGATTGCTGCGAAGGGATTCATAATCCGGCTGGCAACCGGTTCGCAAAACACGATGCCAAACCTCCCTCGGCGCTTAACCTAACCCCCAACAGCCTCGGTTACGTGCGTGTGGCCCGGAAATCGGATCATACGCGAGGCCAATCAAATCAAAGTAAGTGAATTGGCCACGGACAAATAAGTGCCTCTCGGGGATTCCCCGTGGCCACGAAGACGAAATACGTTTCCTTTGGACGCGCGCTTCGAGGACTCGACGCTGTCGCCGCCGTTTCGATCGAAAACCAGGCCTAAGGAAGGAGAGAAGGCTTCCGGAGAGAAAGCGCCCTTACTACTCGATATTCCACCCGCTTCCTCTTCGCTTCACCAAGTACGATCCACTGTTTTTGTTTGCAAGATTAGCGTACTGTGTACCGCGTAGCCCATACGTCATTCCTACCCTTCGGCTCCTCCACCGAAATACAAGGCCTCTTCGGTCCTCCGAATTGCGGAATTCATCGAGGCGTAAGTTCGTTGCGATGCCAATTTGTTATGGAACTGAGATTGGCTCGTTGGAGCCGAAGGGTGAGGCTAAGGGCATGGGTTAGTCGGATTGTGACAATATTTATGAGTTGCCTTGGCATATACCTATGTTATTTTCCGCTGATCAATAAAGTTCAACCCCGAGGCATTAGAATAGGATGATTGTCCAATTCCCTCCGGATGATCGATGACCCGGCCTTATGTCCAAGTCCAGCAAATGCGTGCTGGCATTCATAAAGGTCAATTTGTCAAAGATTGAGCATAATTCAAAGAGTACCAACTTTGCACTTAGGGAGTAAAGAAGTTACCGCGTAATCCCTCAATCTCTCGAGTCCTCGAGTGGAAGCAGAGTTTAAAGTGTGCTTGAGTAGGGAGTCTTTTAAATATCGATGAAACGGAAGCCGCAAAGCCTACCGGGAAAGGCCGCGCTGATGTTATATCGCTCGGGAGAAAAGCAAGATGGTAGCCGGGAAAACGTCGGGGTGAACTACGGGGGTGTTCTTACAGCTGGCCCTCGTTACGCTTATATTTCGTACGGAAAGCGAGGAACGCGAACCCAGGGGTGTTAGACCATCCCGCGAGCGTATTTATGGCGGACGGGCATTACGTCACGGCCGAGCCAGCGGCAGGGATGTTCTCCTGGTCTTGGTACAGAGCGCCAAGGGTTTCCTGCCCTGGTTCTGCGGAGGCCCCTTTGCAAAAGGTGCGCAACATGTTCAGTTAGGATCCTTGGAAGCTTTAAAGCCTCGGTTCGCCTTCGGTTTCCTCGTTAACTCAGAATATACACGACGCCTCCTTCCATACTTGTATACACCTTACGTATATAATATTACATCTACATAAGTTATTAATTAGCGTTGACTAATGGCCTCCAGCTGTGGCGCGCAACGGCCGGTATCTTCGCTTTTCCCAGAACAACACCAACAGCAGGAGCAGCAGTAGCAACTCACGCACATAGTCTTTCAACCCCTCTAACTTCCCTTCCTTTTTTTCCTTTCCTTACTCCGCATTTCTCCACTCCGCCTACGCCCCAGGCTCCTCCAGGAACTTTCTCCCGAGAAAGCAAGGGAACCGGTATAACCAACCCCTGGACGAAGACCGAGTGTAAGAAGGAGGAAATAAAGAAAGAATAAGAGGGATGGGAAAGTGTCCACATGGCGAGGAGGGAGAAGGAAGGAGAATGAGTTCTTGGGTATTCGAGAGAGGAAAAAGAGCGATGGAAACAGGGATAAAAGGGAGAAAAGGAAAAGACGAGCGGAAGAAGACAGGTAGGGGAGGAGAGAGATGGCGGAACAAAAAAAAAAAACAAGGTAGACGGAGAAAGGCAAGACGAAGATGGAAAATGGAGGAGAACGAGAGACGACTAATACCGTGGAAAGGGGAAGGGAAGACGGGAGTGAGGGATGGGAGGGAGAGAAGTGGCGCAAGGGACGCGAGGCAGTAACTCACGCCCCCGAGAGGATTACCTCTCTACCTCGGCAAAGGCTGCTGCTCCTGCTGCTGCTTCTGGAGCTCCTGGAGGAGGAGGGTTTACGTATACCCCCCTCCTCCTCCCCCGAGTTGAGCTACGGTCTTGCTGCGTAGCTACGCGTTTCTCATACCGAATGTCTCCGGCTCACGAAGCGAGGTTTGTCTCGTTGCTGGAGCTTCTCCGTTGCGTTTTCTCCTTTCCTCCTCTATAAATGTCCACATTGTAGAAGATGTACTCAGGGCTCTATGGGAAAGAGGAAGTAGGAAGAGATGAAGCATGAACGACGATATATACACGCTATTCTAGGTATGTACAAACATGCTTTCCCGGGGTGATGTCCTCAGGGACAACAGTCACAGCCAAACGGATGAATCGTATGGGAGTCCAGAGCCTGGAAAAACGCTATGGAGTTGAGTCGTGATCACGAGAGCCTCACCCAACCAAAAACTTACGCACACGCGAACGAGTTCTGGCTCCCTCGAGCAATAAGGGTGCACGGGGGTTGTTGAGACTCCTGAAACCCGGCGACGACGACGACAACGACGACACTTTCTCCGGGAACAAAAGCCATGGGGGAGAGAGAGAAAACCGAAATTATCGCAATTAAGAGAGGCCTGGCATCCAATTTGTGTTCCCACTGTGAGCAGAACCGGGTCTCCTTTCCAGGCATTCTCCTGGAAGGGTGCTAAGAAATTTCTCTCACACTTGGGCTTCTATGGGTGGAAGAGCGTGTTGCGAAAATCGTTTTAGATAGAAAAGGGAATTTATGGAGTCGTTAGGTTATTTCAAGCGAGGGACAAAGAAATCTTTGAATTAAACGAACGGACTACGCGCGCTATATTATAGTTTATAAATTGTGGGGCGGCTTTGTGCGATTCGGTTGTTCGCGAGCGTGCGAAAATCGTCGCGACGAAAGATTATTATGGTATAGTATGGATATTCGCGCGTGTCCACGCATCGCCATTGCTTCTGTGAGTCTCCGATGCTCTTATAACGATCCCGTGTGCAAAAGCAACATCTCGGGAGCCCCGAAGTTACGCGACACGAGCAAGAATGTCTCGCGGCTCGATCGCTGAGAGGGACGGAGCACACACACACACACACACGAATCACTGGCTCCAGAGACCATAAGAAGAACGAATGGAACGTCCCTGAATAAGATATCGGCTTTACGTACCCGGCCCCGCTTTTTGCCACCGCTCGCTCCAGAGAACAGCCGGGCCCTGTATATGTAAGCTCTCTCGGCGGCAAAGCGTGCGCTCCGCTCTTCCGAACGGACGACGATCCTTATACGACTAACGGACCGGTCACACCGCCATACGAGGCATACGTACAGCGAGATTTCCTTAATGCCGAACCGCCGATCAGAAGTACTGTTCTCACTGTTCTGAGGTCACATCGAGAACCTGCGGACAATCGAACGCCGGTTGCCTTTACTCGCTACCGCAAATTCGCGCACAGCTGGATGTTCCCGTTTTCCTTTCCGACTAACGGTCGTCATTTTCGGTTTAATTAATGAAGTGAAAAAGCCGTAATCATTATCCTCGCTTGAAATGACGTGGAACCAATTAGCATTTCGTTGATGTCACCGCAACTTTGAGGAAACGAATAAATTTCAATTGAAACAATTTTTTTTTTTTTTTTCAATTAAATAAATAAAGTGGTAGAGTTTTCCATCTTCGAGGTAACTTTCCTGAATATGTGACAATTTCATGTATTTTTTGTGAGTCATAGAATTATTTTCAATGTCTGAATTGAGGTCTGACAAAAGGTTACGATTATTATATCATTTTTTTAACATTATTTTATTGACACGTCTATGGTATTGATTACTTCGGGCTCTTTTTTCGGATCGTGGCCGACTTTCCGGTTTTGGTTAACGAAGTAAAAGATAAGTGATAATCATCTTCGCCACAAGTTTGATCTCGATCATTTTTTTACCCTCATTTACACCAACGTGATGACGTGGAAACGAAAATTTTCGTTGAGATCATTTTTGCTAAAATTATTTCTCGATAAAATGTTCAATTCTCACACTGAACTTTCCGTCTTTTGCGTGACTGAAATGAAATAAAGTAATGAAGGTTTACAACCCTGTGTGTACTCCGTTTAATACGAAAGGTCGTGCACTATCGGGTATACCTATCTATCTTCTCAATGTTTCCCCGGGAGTCGGAATGTCCGCTGTATGCAAGAAAGCCGAAATTTCCCAGCGGGCTTCATACGTCTCTTGGCTACCGCGCGACTCTCGACGTCAGTGAGAAGTTACTTCCACAAACTCGCTATCGTTCTCCAGCGCGCACACACGCAGAGACACACAGGCAACGGAAGAACGTGAGAGCTGGCGTATGTTAACCAGACGCGGCCCTCAAGAGGCTCGCCGACATCTTTCTCAAAATTCTTTGTATCTGGTCGTTGACGTTTCCGAGAGAGGAAAACACTCGATTATTCAGAGACTAAAATACAGTCCCGCACTTTCTGAATTGAGATCAAAAGAAAAAGAAAAAAATTATAGGCTTCTGTGTTGACAGTCGAGGCTTTTACCTAACACAACAAATTCGTATTTGACGTGTCGTTATTCAGTAGCACTTTACGATAGAAGATAAAAGACAAAAAAGAAATAATAATAATAATAATAACAATAATAATAGGCCGAGATTGTGAGGATACGTTTGAATTTTTAAATCTCCGGAATTTACAGAGATCTCGGCACTTAATTCTCGCTGCGACTGCAGCCTACGTGAAAGGCCCCGAGCGACGACAGTCTCGCGTGTCTGCCGCTGTGTGCCGGAGAAATTTCATTAATCCTCGTGCGAGAAAATTTCATTCTACACGCGTGATTTTACCCAAACACGCATATCAACGGCGTTGAGATTATGAGTGAAATAAAAATGGCGTTAATAACTTCCTGTTATTCACCTGCTGATGTCTCGAGTGCTCGCTGATACAATAATTGTAACAGTGTCATAATTATGGCAATATTGCGGTGAGGAAAACGGTGAATTCCAGTTCTTTTCGAGGTGTTGGTCGATGTTAAGCCGTGACGTTCGCCAGCAGAAGAAGCAGAAGAAGAAGAAGAAGAAGAAGAAGAAGAAGAGGAAGGTGGACGCGATGGAACGAAGCGCGCAAAACGAGCATCTCGAGTGCCAGATGGTGAAGGAGATGGCATGCAAAGGAGGCTCTTCTGCATCTCTTCGTAGGTAAGCGAAGCGAGCCGGTTGTAAGGCGACACCTCTCGCTTCTCCAAATCTTTCGCTCTCTCTCTCTCTCTCTCCCTCGCTCTTCTCGTTCCTCCGATCACCACCACCACCACCAGCTCCTCCAACTTCGTCTCACCGGCAAAACTTTTATTTTCTCTCATTCATTTCTCTTCCCTTCTCTCGGTTCCTTCGGACCTGTACGGACCTCCCTCCGACTCCCGTCTCTCACGAACTCTCTCTCCTCCCTTCGCAACCCCTTATCCGCCGCTTCGCTCCATCTTCCTCGCTCCTTTACCCTCGGAAGTTTTACCTCGTGCATTCGCACCGTTCGCCTCGATTTTTCTCGCTCGCGAAAATGTGTGATTCACTGCACGAGCACCTGCCGGAGGAGAGAAGGAGGCTTCGGAAAAGGAGAATCACCCTCGAGAAAGCGAAGTTTCCCTGGCACACGAAATAAAAGTGTGAGAGAAAAAAAAAAAAAAAAAAAATACAGAAGATGTAACGAATAGGAAGAAAAGCTGAAAAACAAAAGCTGAGGAAAAGTGATGGGAATGGAGAAAAGATGAAACTGTGGTTTGCCAGTGAAGGATGTGCAGTACTTCGATGCAGGTGGCTAACCTCACGACACCCTCTTTAACGAAACAGATCGTCTGTCTTACTTACTCGGTTGGGCACACACACTCACACGCACACATGCACACGAGTGTTCACGCAATCTTGGCCATGACTTAAAAGTGTACACACAGGAACGAGAAAACACGTGAGGATGTTGGCATAGCTCCGGTCACGGAACGAACATGCTGACCGCGACCGGGACCGACCCAGCACTAGCCCCCAACCATATATCAGCGTCCTAAAAGGAATTCCAGAATATATTTTACATATGCTTTATTGTCGCCTTATTTCCAGCTCCACGGTGAACCACGGACTTTGTATACGTCGCTCGGTGGGAGAGAAAGAGAGGGAATTATAGAACAGAACCCGCGGAACACGCATGCAAACACCAGCGGGCAGACTCTCCGAGGTCCTTCGTCGTATACGCACACGCCATCAGCAGGCACAAAGGACTGGGCCCACCAGCAGCACCGAAAGATTCGACTAAGTCGCGCAACGGCGGAGAAGAGCAGCTTCCGATGTTATACCCACACCTGGGGGACACTTTGTGTTATGTCCTACTGTGCTTCCATCTTTTATAACATGCATCAGGCTGCTGGAAAATATTTTACCTTGGAATTCCAAAGAATACATTGAGAAACTATTTTTCAAAAATTCATTCATCCTCGGAAATAATTTCTCTGTATGATGGATTTGTTTGAAACATTAGTAAGATTGAATAAAAAAAAAAAGTGAAATAATAAGGAATGCGGCATGTTTATTTAAGTGAGGACTAAAAAATGTCGGATTAGTAATCTGCCCTCGGCCTCTCTATTTTCTGACAATCCACGGCGTTGAGATAATCACATTAACTCAAGTATTAAAAAATTGCACACTTTCGCTCAATTTGAGCAGTAAAAAAATGTCCAACCCATCACAAATGATGATAACCTGACACCTAAGGTCTAATAGTTTTTCCCATACATTCCCCACTGACATCCACTTCAATCTACAATACAATTTCATTTGTACCATCAACTAAAAAGTTGAAAGTGGGGATTTTTGTTGAGTCGGTGAGTAACATACCAACGACTACTGGTCTTTGTTCCTGTAATCGAAGTTTAATCCAGAAGCTCATGTAATGATGCCCCGAGCCTCCAGATAGTCTTCCATCTTTCATTATACATTGCCGATCGTCGCGTACACAGTTCAACTCGAATGCATAATGCATGTCCCGACTGTTAGCGCGGGATGCACGACTGCATTCCACCGTAATGACTTAACTTGTATCGGTTAACAAGTATCGGCTAGATGATTTGATAATTTGCGTTAGTTGCGATATGGCGGCATCGGGGAGGATCGAACGAAGGTAACCCCCCTCTCCGTGGGCCCTTTCGCCGCACGAGCGGGCCCTTTTTTCCCCTCCCGCGCTTCGGGCTTGTTCGTTTTCTCCGGTCGCTTCGCTCGCCGGATCCGGAGGCTCGCTTGACCGGCGCAAAGGGCAGATCTTAGCATCAGGCCCAGGCCCCCCCGGGGCTCCACTGGGCCCGGGCCCCGCAGTCCCGAGTGAGAGCCGCGAGAGTGGGGAGAGCCGGTTCCAAAGCCGAACTGCGCGAGAGACGCCATCACGCTTACACCAAGAGCCTCTTGCGTTATTCGCGCTCGTGAAAAACTCTCATTACGCTAAGATACCACCGAAAATCGTTAAATTTACAGGCCCCCAAATAAGTGGCTTGCAATGCGAGTAAGAATTTTATGGGCGAAGGAAAAACCACAGAAAATTGCGTTACACAAGCGTCCCGATTAAGTCCGTCGTCGTAACGCGCATATTTAACGATAATAAAATACGAAAAGGCACTATCGCACAGCGGGAAATATGTAATTCCTTCTCGATCGCGATCGCGATCCAATTTACGAGAACCGGCGATCTACGGCCTCCTCATTTCATTACGAATCTGCGCAACGCACGAGTAATTGGACGGAAAAACGCGTGGGTTACCAGATCGCGCTGATGAAAGTTCGATTTTATATACTACGCCTCGCGCAAAAACGATCGTTAACATATTTGTACGATTTGTAATTACAGAATGGAAATCTGTCGACCGCACGCGCGGGTATTATTTGGCGCTGATCGATCGAGTGCAAACGAAATCATTAAGGATCGTACGAGGGGCACGTGGGCGTTTGGTGTTACGGCGGAGATATCGATACCGATTAATCGGTATCGCTCAAAATTTTCTGTGCGTACCGCGTAGCAATGGAAACGTTCTCTCTACCAGTCGTTAATTAACGCTGCGATAAAACGAGAGAAGCGTGCGGTGAAATGGGAGGAAAAAAAAAAGAAAAAAAAAAAAAGAAAAAAAAAGAAAAAAATACACATACGACTTCGGGGGGCCCATTATTCAGAGTGCCACGGTTCTCTTCGTGCCTCGCTCTCTCTCTCTCTGCGTTCGCCTGGGCTGTTCGCAAAAGTCCATCTGTGTGTGAAATTCTATACTATCGTGGATATGCGTGTCCGTCGATATATACATATATACATATATATATATGTGCGTGCAGCGCGCGCTGTCTGCCTCTCGCATGGCGCAGCCACGATTATTCGAGCACGCGGGCGCGAGAAAATAATAATGAACTCGCATAAATCTGAAAAGTTAGCCCGAACTAGTTCGAGCGCGCGAGCGAGCGCAGCTACTTCATTCCCGATCCGAAACAGCCGCGGGAGCAGGAGCAGGAGGCGCAGGAGCAGTGCCAGCGAAAAGGAGGCGCCCGCCCCCGATTCTCTGACGGCCTCTCTCGCAGGTAGCTGCCAAAAATGCGTTCCGGGTCAACGTTTATTTTATTGCTTCTCCTGGATTCCCTGCCAGGATACGTTATATACATTACGTGCATAATCGAAAAATGAAATTATTCGCTCGGGGTCGAGCGAGAGTTCAGAGGATATTTTGCCCCTAGGAAGGAAGGAGTGGGGCGAGTGATCCCGGTATAAGCAGCCGGTGTTCGGTTTGCCGAAGAGAAGAGAAGAGCGAGGAGAGAAGCGCGACGTCAGCAGCGAGCGCGACGGAGAAGAAGGAGTTAAGAGGCACTGGAATAAATAAGTTGTGCGCCAGGGCAGCACGAGCGAGACCTTACATACACGGGCGGCTCACTTAATACACTTTGTGTACTCGATCTACATGCGAGGAGCCCCCTTTACTTGGCTCTCAACGAACAATAACTATTTTAACTACCAAATGATCCTGTACAGCACGTTGTGTAATATCTGTTCCTGTGGTTACTCGAAAATTCGAAAAAAAAAAAAAAAAAGGAACGCCAGAAGTCACTTGTGATTAAGACCTGCTGCTGTAGCTTATTTGATTAATTATTCAATATAACTGTTTACAATAATTTATTCAAAATTTTTGTAATTAATTTTACGTGCATTATGAAGTTCCACTAATTTTTCATTCGATTACAATTGACTGAATAATTTTTTTTTAAATTAAATCTTCCCCAAGAGCAATTACCCGAAGTCGCTTATCACAATAAGAAAAAAAGAGTTATTTCCACGCATTCGTATGCGAAAAACAATAGCCAAAACATTTTTATCCCCATATCGTCGATTGCCGATTCGAATTAGTTGTCATTGTCACGCATTGATAAAATTCGAATCGCCATTTTTTTTTCTACCACATGGAAAAAATTGTGTAGGCGACAGTGGCCATGGGAATACTTCTTCCCACAACAATCCAGATTCCATTGCTATCGAGAAAACCTGGCAGCGTTAGAGTTTAATAGGGAAATGAAAATAAAAATAGAGAGGTAAAAGGATGAAAAAGGAAAATGGTTCAGGAACTCGCGAGATCTGCGAGGACTTGCGCTCGACGCTCTGCCTGTTACGTAGTTACAGGTTGCCGCAGCGTCCCGCGCTCGCGAGGTTTCTGCTACAGCAAGGCGAAGACGAACGAGGCGGCGCGGCACGAGATCTTATCCGGCGCGGCAGCGGCCACTGAATCATCCGCTTTGAATAGGACTCTACGTCCCTTTCGTCCTCCCGTTTATTTTGCTATACCTATATCATACGCGTACAGTACGGGTAGGGGTTTCTACGTGTATACCTAGCGGAATACAGGACCTCTGCACGTGTGTCCTTGCATTGGCATCGTCATTACAGCGTACGTACTCCGGGTGCGCGGATAGGTAAGACTGTACGCCTACGATATACCTGCAACGATATAAATATATGATTACAGGTATAGTACCCGATTTTTGCGGGGGTAAGTGTATTTGTATCGCACCTGCAAGTGCGCACGAACATTATGGTGTTTACTAATGTAACGAAAGCCCCTGGCTCCACGTATCACATTTTGCCGCTATCACCTCGAAGCTTCTTATCGAATGAACCCTTGCATGTTGAGTATAAGATAAGATTAGACAATTGTTTTAGGCAATAATTTTTATTGGGTTTAAAAAAAGAGGTTAATCTTGTGGACTTTATATAGAAGCTTAAGTGAACGTCGGATTATAAAAAATATTTTTTATTATATGGAATCAACAGAATTGGTGAAAAATAAAATGAGAAATCTGAGAAGAGTATCTTAATTTGTGATTCTTGACTTCACGCCTCACAAAATGTGAGCTAATTCTGTGCATTTATTTCTTCATAACCATTTTTTTTTTTTTTTCACTTCACAAGATGATCTAAGGTCCGACATAAATTTCAGCTTGATAAAAAGAATATCTCCAAGTTGAGCTTTAGAATTAAGGGACGAATTGCATATCAAATGCTCGAAATATGGCTTTCCGGGAGCAATTCCTTTTTGCGTCTGGAAACGGTCGCCTAATCGTCCTCTTCGAAGGGAGTTCAAGCGCTTGGATCAGCAAGGTAGTTTCTTCGGTGTTACCTTCCCAAGGAACTTGCCGGTGGTTTGCGACACCCTTGCCGCTGGACCACAAGCGCTGCGACAGAGAGAGAGAGTGGGAGAGAGAGAAATTCTGGCCCAGGTTTCCGAGCTCCTCCATGACTTACAAGTTAACGATAACGCACGGCTACCAGAGTCTTAATCAGCATAAATCATAGCGACAATGCACGCTCGCTACACCGCACGGTGCTCGCGCGCACCGCCAACTATACAACCTTGCCTTTGAATCCTCCGTAGAATTACGTGCGGCGGAGTACCAGCTTGGTGTGCTCTGCGGAACGCGCTTACCGTTCTGTCGCTGCTGCTGCTGCTGCTGCTGCTGCTGCTGCTGCGGCGAGACTATTGACGCTGCTAGGTAACATACAGGTATACCCACGTGAACGTCTGTGTAGTTCATGCAGTGTTACTCCCTCGTGTGTATACCCATACATGCATCCAAGGGTCTGGGCGAGTTATGCTTGTGGACTCTGAACAAACTGATCGATCGTTGCCTCGAGGGCTTCGATACGGCGTGTACGCGCGCGCGCGCGCGCGCCATAAACGTACGTACGCTCCGCGCGTACCTGCTGCAGAATCGTCTCTCATTTCGCTCCGCATAGCGTATATCTACGGCAAGAGAAATGCCGGTTGAAAATTCGGAAGGACAGAAAATGAAAGATAATTTTTTATTTATTTTTCCGTTGGGAAGGAAATACCGAAGTAGGATTGAAAATGACTTCGGTGGGCTGCCGAAAAGGGCATTGTCAGATGCGAAGAGACAATCGTGATGCTGAAGTGTATGACTGACGAATTTTTAGGAGATTTTATGATTTTAGGACATTCCAGTACTTCAATTTTTTCAGGCATTATCGTGCACTGCTTACATTGTGAAAAAAATTATAGGTACGTGTAACTATTAAGGTGTTATCTTAATGTAGATCCTCGTTGGAATATTCATGTGTGTGCTGTGTTGATTTAGGTGCCAACGAGCCGTTAACCGTTGCTTTAAATTTTTATCTATTTTTTCTGAATCGATTAAAAAATAAACAACTATTATTTATGCTAATGCCTATTAGTTGAAAAAATATTTTTCACCCGATCGCTACGAGTGACAGCCATAAATATGTTGCTTCAGTAACTTTGCCAATTTCCGTGTCATTTAAATCAACATAACACCATGACGACATTTTCCCTGATATAAAAAAAAAAAATTCATAAAAAATTCATCATCACGAAAATAAACGACACATTGGAGCTAAAGAACAAACAAGAAATTCATCTCTGCTTCCAAAATGCGGACTTGTGCAGTAATGGAGACTTCACTGCAGAGGGAAGGCGTATGCGCTCTTTCTGTCGTGTCACGACTTAATTCATAAATCGTTCTGTAGCGTGTGCGCGCCTCGATATACGAATTAATCGCCCTCCGCGAACGCGAGGCATTCGCGGACCTATACGTACGTGGATATATATACACAAGGAGAACGCGATCGCTCGACCCGACATTCAATTAGCTCTCGTAGGCTGCACGAACCTCGATGTCGAATATTTTTAATAGTTACGTACATCATCGTTAATTAGCTCGGACTTGGGACGGTGCGCAAAAGCTTTCGAGAGAGGGGATCAAGATCGCTGTCGATATAACGACGTTGGTTAATGAATTTTAATATGTACATTAATTAACGATAATCGCTCCGTCCTTGCGACGATACACTCAGTAAATACATATACATATATATATATATATATAAGCTGCGGTGTATTTTAATTTATTAAAATCGTGTTATTAACGAGTGAGAATAATTGTCAATATCAATCGACAAAATGAGTGAATGAGTGTGACGAGAGACATTTGATAAACGCCTTATTTGTATTAAAATATTTAAGCGACAGGAAAATCGTATCGGTATCTATAAATCGCAAACGTTTCTCTCTCGCTTCTCTTACGCTCGGCGGATTCCACATGTCACGAACTAAGCATCGACGACTCGATAGGGATTCAATCAGATAATTTATCTGACTCTACTACATTACGGCTCTCTGTGTGAGCGCACGTAGAGAGCAATGCCTCGAGTAGCCTCTAGACCTCTCGCGCGCTCCCGGAAGATAGAGCGCGGTTTAATTAAGCCGATATACATAATAGGTTAGCCAGACGCTTCGCCGAGAGTTAATGGAGGGTTATTGACAGTGAGCAGGCGAGTTCTTCGATCTTGAGTCCTCGCTCTCGCGGGGAACGACCACTGCGTTTTCTACCGCGAGATTTTGTCGTTGTGACGGTGGAAGCCTTAAGGTGACTGGCCTTTCGATTATTAAAGTAAAGAAATGAAGTTCGAAAAATCAAATTTGTCGGCCACTTGTAAGGAAACCCAAGAACGTGTATCATTTGAAAAAAAAAAATTGTTGGTTCTGAAATTTTCGCAAATTATTTTACATTTTGAAGAAAAATTCTATTTTTAATATAATCGCGTTACTTTTTTGTGAATAATGAACTTGGATGAATAATTTTGGATCAATTGTATTTTTGCAAGCAACTATTTTTAATTCAGATTTACTGTTTTCATTTCTGACGTCATGATAGTCATTGATTAATTACAATGAAAGTCGAAAATGTGAGGGTAAAAATCGAATGGATTAAAAAAATAAAGCTGTGCACGAAGTGCAGTATTATTTCGGTATCGGAGGAGCTGGTTAACATAAACCTTTCTAAATCCCTTGGCAGCGTCTCAGCCCAAACACACCAAGGATTTGGGTAACGAACTTGTATCTCACGTGCAGCATACGTGGTCCTGAGCAGCAACCGATCCATTTTGGGCTCCGGTGTGCTGGTTGCGTGGGCGTGGATAATGAGACAAAGTCGGGTCGGGCACGCGAACACGCACCACAATTTTTTTTTCTGCACTCAGATTTGGCGAAAGTTGGTACGAGGTACGCACTCGCGATGCAAACCACGTGGTCCCATACTCTTGTGTTTCCCAATTTAAAAAAAAAGGCAAAACTCATCATACAAAGCAAAGTTAATCTCCTCGCTCAATTTTATGTATTTTATAATAATTATTTGACGATAATTAAAAGCAGCTTGTCCAAAAAAAATTAATTTTGCAATAATCGTTGTCATTTTATTAAAATAATTTTATTTATTTTATTCAGTCAAACATTGTTGCATAAGTACTGCAGTTTATTATTATCAAGTCATCATAATAATAATAGTTTTCCTAAAAATGACGATTTCAAAAAGTAACGGGAATTTAAAAAATTCTGAGCGAAGAAGACCATCGATAACGTCGGGTGGACTTCTTCAGCTCGTTTGCCGAAGAACAACGGCGACGACGATTTACACTCCGGTAAGAAGGGACAAAAATTTCGAAAAATCTACAAACTGTCTTCCCCCACCCCGTCTCTCGCAATAAAAGTATATATACAAAGACCGTAATTGTAAACATTGGATTAATGCAAATGTGCGCTTAAAAGCTTAATTGCTTTTGATAAAGTATGGCGCGCTGTGCTGCTGCCGGGCCTGGTGAGCCGGAGGATGAGAAGGTGGAGTGGTTGATGGGCAGTGGAGGGGGTGGTGAACGTGGAAGGGCATTAAATTCAAATGCATGTAAATTCATTCAAATTTATGAGAAATAGGTGGACGCGGAGCACTTACAGGGATACAAAAAAAAAAAAAAGACAAACAAACAAAAAGAAGAAGAAGAAGCACGAGAAAGAGAGAAGAGCGGAGAGGAACGAGAGGGAAATAAAAATTAGTCCCCGCGGAGCGACGAAACTCTTTGCTCGTTCCTCTTCGTTCGCTCATTCCTACGTCGAATTTTCAAGTTTGTATTTTTTTTTCATGCCTCGCTTTACGTTTTCGTTACTCTTTTCTTCGTTTTTCCTCAACGGGCGCCATGCTACGAGCGAGATTGGGCAACGGGACACAGTGAGTCCACCCAGCAGCTCGTACACTATATTTATGGTACACACTAGCATCCCAAGCGCTTTTATAGACCGCTTTACCTCACCCAGACGCGGCTTTCTCATCAGCAACGCCCTCAAGCACGTACTGTCGAATCGTTATTTATCCCGCCACAAAATGCCAAGATAATCATATCTCACGCAAGTCTCTCGAGCAACAATGTTGCTAAGCTTTCGATTCAGTCAGCTGCAAAACTTCGTGAGCTGAAAAAAATTCTGTAAATGCTGCTTTCTTTTCAAACAACATTACATTCAAACCTCATTAAGTAAATATCAGGCATTATAATTCCGCAATTTTGTAAAAACATACAGTGCACCAAAATGGTGTGAGGCAAAAATAAGAACAAAAATTTTAACTCGTTGCTTTCAGACCCAATCATTGAAATTTTAGTTTTCGACGTTTTGGTTAATGATTCGGAGAGGGGATTTTCATCTGATTCCACAAATATTTATTTCAGGCCTTTGTGACAAAGTTATGAATCAAAATGTGTGGGTAAATTTCTCCTAACTCCAAAATCAGTGAGTAATTGGTTACGGTAAACTTAATTTCCATAGTATGAAATAGAGATGAAATCTGCCCAATTTTTGTTGTCGTTTTTCACAATATTGACCGCACATTTCAAGCTTGTTCAAAAAACAATTATTATTATCAATGACAACAATAAATTGATGTTCTACATTATAGAGAATGCAAAGACGTTTAAAATGGCGATAAGATGACTTTCATTCCGAATCTTTCGAGTGACACTCAAAAGGGTCATCGTACGAAGGAATTGAAACGTGTCAGAAACGTGTGCATCCAACCGCGAACAGTACAAACGAAATATCGTAACAAACTCCCTTGGATATGATTCGAGTTCGAATGAGTATTGAAAAAAAAAAAGAAAAAAAAAGAAAAATGGAGCTTTTGCGGGGCGATGAGATAGAGCCGCGTAGATAATAAATGAAGACGTCAAGGATTGCAAAGACCTTCGGCAGGCGGTTTCGTTTGAGATCACGAGAGCGAGCGAGCGAGTGAGTGACTGGATCGTGGGGTTCTCCTCTCGGTTCCTCTTCGAGCCGTAGATGAGCCACGAGAGTGGAGAAAGTGTATTCGTTTGATATACCACAGGCTCGAAACGAAAGATGGTTCACGAGGGAGAACGAGGATTGGGAACTCGATCGAGAAATATGATTGAGCAACGTCTTCATCGTCGGGACCGTGAAGAATCCCAAATGAAGCCAATGGTAGCGCAGTACTTCAACCAAAGTGGAGGCCTCCAGTAAATCTCTCTCTCGCTTCGCTATACGATCTCGACAATCAAGCTACTACCTGCATACTGTTGCAATACCTATATAATACACCTAACGCATGAAGCGCTGGGCCCCTCACGTTCGTATCAGCGCTCGGTGTAATTACTGCGTTACAACTCAAGATAAAGCTCGATATCGAACGGGTTTAAACGTCAGCGGGTATAACAAAGTGTATTTCTTGCAGCTACCGCTGCAATCGTCTCCGCACCAAAGAGATTCTTACTATATACGTATATATAGATATATATATAAGCAAACCTACGCTCCTTTGTACACTTTCCGCGCGTAACCCGCGCTCGCGTCTGAGCACTTTGCGTAACGCACTTCTCGCTTAACCCTGATGACCCCGGTACCGCTTCGGAGGTGCACTTCGTCTGGAGCTTAATCGGTGGTACACAACCTCAACGAGCGAGTTTTCTTCAGCAAGAGATAACGAGGAGCGAACTAAATAATCGTGTGGCCACGGTACTGGCGGTGGGTTTGCCGAGGGCTCGAGAGGGAAGCAAATAGTATATAAGAAACGTCGGGACGCGGGAATCGCGGCCGTGCCAAGGACGTCGGGTCGATCCGCGAATCGGTATATAATGGCGAACGTGAAGCAATGCCGGCAAGCTACTGCCAACCATCAGAAAAGCACCAGACTCTTTCTCTCTCGAACTCACTCACTCCTATGCACACGGATGAGTATAAAGGGTTACGTGTATATATGGTACTTTGGGTGTATATCTATAGTAGTCGCTGGACGGGTCGTAGGTAGTCATTAGAGAGAAACCCCCCACGCCCAGTACATTAAGTTTTTATAGAGATATCTTTAACCTTTTCTCACTAACCGCGCGAGACAGTTGGAGGGAATAAAAATTGACTTTGATGTAATAGATAAAGCTGTTGGTCTATAAAAAAATATTTCTTTGGATTTCATTTGTTGGATATCATTTTTTTCAACCCCTACGATTCAATGGATATGATCGTTCAAATGTAAACCGTAATTTTTATGAATTTTTGATTTAACGAGTGATGGAAAATTGAAATCACAACAAGTAACACTTGACATGCAATACAAAATTCTGTATGTAATAATTTTCCTTTTTTTTTGAACTTGGAATGTAACTTGTGCTTAAGAGCTTCGAATGGAAATCCTATTCTCGGGACGGATAGAGTCGGTTTAAAATGAAAATGAGTCCAAGGATAATTGCAAATTATACTTCAAAGTATTTAAAAAAATCATTTCCGCCCAATTTTTATTACAAATCGATTGAATTTTCCTTGTTCTTCGGTATCCCAATCCCCTTGAAATCTTAAACTCCATAAAAAAACAATATCTCGGTGGAGTACAGCACAATTGATCCCGCAATCTAGCGTGCCTCGGTGTCGTGCCTGCGAAATAATGTTGGGTTCCATCTGTATTAAAGTAAGCCGAGCGCGCAACACAGCGTTTAATTTCAGGAGCTCAATTATTAACATTGTTCGACGGACGAACCGTTTAACGACCGGCAGAAGTAACAAACGACACGCACCCGCACGGTATACATGAGAATAACGTGAAATGGGATGATGAGCAGTGAGTGAACCTTTGAAAAATTAATTTGCCGTTGTCTGCGCTCGAGTCGTCATGAAATATCGTATTGCCGATTGTCACTAATTCCCGTAGTTCTAAATTTGCGGTAAGTTATATATTCCCGGTAAAGGATGAAGCAACGACGATGTCGACGACTGGCCATTATGGCAATTACCCTCCCTTCGTTTCCACTTGAATCGCTCGCGGTGTACGCATTTCTCTCTCTCTCGCTTCTCTCTTCGCGGTTTTTCTCACATACGTTTCTCCCGTATCTTTGCACGCCGAGGAGACTCGATGCCGTGTCCCTACGTTATTCGCAACCTGTTCGAAAGTCACCATCTCTCTCTCTCTCTCTCTCTCTCTCTCTGTCTCGCTCGCCCCTCTCTTTCGACCCCTTTTTCCTCCGTACTCGGCCAGCCCAGCGAGGAGATCGCTCGCGTTCACGAATTGGCCGGTTATACGCGAGCAGCCTTAACTAAAGTCCTCCTCGGAAATTGCCCGTTATTACCGAGGTTACGTTTATCGATGCAGCGATTGCGTTTACGTCGTCCAACGTGGCGGCACAGCGTCAGCGAATCGGTCTCGCCATGCACCGTTCACTCAAACTCTCTCTCTCTCGCTCTGACTCCCTTTTGCGCCACCCTAAACCCGCTTGTATCTCCACCCTGCGGAACGCGAATTTTACAAGGTAACCGCGCGAGCGGGAAAATCAATTTTGAAATAATAATATCGTAAATGATTATCCGTAGAGTGTTTTGGAGGTGATTTTTGATGATGTGGAAAATTAATACTTCGGTGGCTCCGCTTCACTCCGATTCACCAGGTGGAACGCCATGGAAGCGGAGCTAACGAAGCACCAAATTAAATCATACTTCGTGCCGGTAATGAGCAACGTTTTGTGCGTCCCCTCGACGCTTCGCGAAATATTTCGTCTTCTTTGCGTCTTGTTGCTTTCGTGTGGGGCATTAAACCAGTGAATATAGCTTCCGGCGAGTCTCGGGGCAACGCAAAATGCAGTTTCTCGTCGTCGCCGTAGCGAGCCTCGCGTCTCGCCCGGCTACACGCACAAACTACCCAAACCCGAAGAGTACTGAAAGCAAATTGCTAGTTATTACGTACGTTACACGTTTATCGATGCACCGCGCGGATCCGTCGCGCTGCGCTTTCTGTACGCCCAGCTCTCGCGCCTCTTTATTCATCGTGGGCCGACGAACCCTTTCGCTCTTCTCGGTTCTTCGATTTTTCGATTCGAATATCGGACCCATCTTCAATATGAGTTTACTCAAAATCCATTTTTTTATATCCTCACAGAAAATCTACACGTAGAATCGGTAACGATTGATGGGATCATATCATTGGCAATTGAATATATATTTTATCGTCTCATCAATTTCGATATCACTAATGATGAATTATTTTTGATAATAAATTAACGGACAATAGAAGGAAAAGACAAATTTATGGGTATGGTACGTAATTATTTTAAGACGATTAATTGGGTAGATAAAATGAAGATTTATCAGTTTTCACAGCGAAATATTCAAATCGGTGTAATTAATATTCTAATTGCTTGTAAAGTAAATAGAAAATCGGGTGAAGTCGATAATTATAGAGGTGGTGAAAAATCAATTAGCAAAGCTTATCGTATGACGAACATGGAATTACGCTGATAGCTTATCGTTGAAAAAATCTTAACACAGACAAGATGAAATCTGTGTAAGACGTCAGTTTATGAAGTATAGCTGCCTCCTGGTGTAACCTAAGTTGTAAAATACCTGAAGAAAAACCACTATATCGCCTAGTAGACACTTCAACAGTGTCAGCGTATTACATAAAGCGTCTGAGCGTCAGCCATGGGCGTCAATGAGTACACGCTCAATTTTCATATCAATTAAGAATAAACATCCCAGACCTCGAGTAATTAGCGAAGATCGCAAATGCGATAAGCTCAGAGGCTCCGGAAACATGAATTAGATCACAATTTGCGTCGAACGATGAGTTACATCCAATCACATTCAAAATCCACGTCCTCCGTTTCTTGATCAACATTCAGGAGCATCACATTCCTCAATTTCTATTCGTCGATTTCTCCCCACACGAAATTCGTCCAACAAGAAATTCCAATCTCACATAAATGGGTTTTCGAAACCCTCGACATCGATTGATAAAATCGATTAACTGTTGCCGGTGACGGAATCCGAAACGTCGTTTTGAAAATCTTTCACAATTTCTCGATGGCCTTATTAACCGGATTTCATTGATCACAGCTGTGATCGAGGCTAAGAAAAAAAAATTATTTTAAGAAAATAAAACTGTACCTGGGGAAAAAATACGAAACCTGCGGTCGAATCGATAAATCTATTTCTCTGATCAAAAAAAAAAAAATCGCAACGAGTGGAAAAGTAAAAGCTGCGGAGTAGCCGGAGATCGGGAGGTAGTCCACAAAGACGAAGAGGACCACGAAGATAAGCGAAGATCAGAGCGCGAGAGTAAGATGAAGGACGATAAAAGAGGTGGTACGATGAGCGAGGGGAAAGAGCGCGAGAGAGATGCGGAGAATTAAGCGTGTGTTGTGTACCAGAGGAGAAATGGGAGGACGCACCGGCAAGCAGCTTGCTGCTGAAGCTGCCGTAGCTGCTGGCCTCATGGTCCCAGAACAGGGTTGCGCTGGAGGGAGCGAGGAGCAAAAGAAGCGGAGGGCAAAGAAGGGGATATCAAGAACGGACCTCCCAAGACGCGGCGAGATGGCGGATCATCATCGTCGCATCATCCGTGAGCCGAATACTCGAGAGGAACAACGAAAAAAGAAGGGGGCTGGCCTCTTCTCTTGCATTATAAATTTTCGGGAAGTCGATCATCCCCTTCCCCCTCGATTCCTCATCTCCTCCGACTTCCCGTTCTTCTTCTTCTTCTTCATCATCATCTTCTTCTTCTTCCTTCGCAGACAATGTTTTGTTGTTGTTGTTGTTGTTGATTTTTTGATTTTTTCACTCTCTAACCGAGACGAAACCCGAGATTCTGACGGTAATCGATACCGTATACCTACTCTTCCTCACTGTGCGTACCATTTTGATGAAATTGATCGGTGATGCGCGCGCGGCAACGCCTGATCCCGCTTCGAAACGTTCAATTTCGCGTGTACCGCGCGAACGAGACGGAGAATCGCCTCTGGCAACAACCGGGACGTGGTGAACGCCGAGGAAAAGTGACTGGCAGCTCGAAATTCGACGATGATTTATCCAGCCGTTTATACCGTTGCCGCAAATGCACTTTCGACGAATCGCGTACGTACCAACGGCCGGAGCGTGTGTGATGCACATGTGGCTACGAAAATTGTTTTCTCCGCAACTTCAACACGCGATTCGTACGTACAACGTAAAACATACGTATTTCCAACTACCTTTCCTAGTCTCTTCACCCGTTTACCTGATTTATTCAAGCGTAATCTCTATTTCCGTAATGCAGATTTTTCAAATACAATCCGCTGATGGATTCAGTGAAATTGCTCGCGCATTATGAAATTCACATTATCATTTGTCGACTAAACGAAGAAATGTCGTATAAGTTACCACAGAATGGCTACTAATCTCAATTTCTAAATCAATTTCATTTATTTTTGGAGCGCAACAAATATTCATAAGATAGTTATTAAAATATCGATTATTGATTCCGAATTAAGGAAAAATCTTAATAATAGATTTATTAATTTTTTTGGTATAATTATAAAAAGTAGTATGTATAGTAATGAGAAGATTATAAGCGTCAGCTTCACCACGTTCTCTCCGATCGCATGGTCTTGTAATAAAGCACTTTCTGGATCGTCGATTTTAATATAGATCGCAGGGAACATGTAATGCCATACTATATTCGGGGGTACTTCGAGGAAATGCATTACAGGGATATGAGCATGCAGCCGTGTAAGGATCCGAGAGCTCAGCGTTCTCCCGGCTCTCGCTGCTCTCAACTCGACGACGTATGATATTGGTCCAACAGATATTAATTTTGGGGATGTAAGAGATATTTCAAGGTTGGACTCGCTGTGTTCACGAACGATGAGGAGGACCCACGCGGGCGTGCAAGGGGAAGATAAGGCACCGCTTGCTCCCCAAGGCACGTACTGTAATCAATGGCCGACGATATACAGAGTCACTCAGGGAATCAAGCCATTTTATCGCATCCCGATCGAATAATGTACGGAAGAATAATATTTAAACGAAAGTTCAAACTTCTTGTACTTCAGCGATATTCTGCATTATTCATGAGCCTGAAGTTGCTCAAAATACCGTAAGGATTTATTATTTTTTATTTGAAACTGTAATTATGTGGCGATAATTAACAGTTCGGAGATAATTAAAATACGAACACGTCTCAAGTTTAATTGGCGGCGGAAATTGAATGAAGGACAATTATTGAAAATTGAATGTAGCAACAAATAATTTCGGAAATTATAATTCGAGTCGTACAAAACGCTTTTCGATAACACGAACGATATATTCATTTTCGATTTTGTTTTACTTTAGTCAATCGCGTGGAATAGAAGTGCGAATGATTGATGTTATTATTTTTCACTTTGTTATCAAGATAATCATGTAACAATAATAAACAATGATTTGAAAATTGCAATAGACAAACTATTGAACACGATTCAACAGAAACGAATAATTGGAAGGTAAAATTGTTCAAATATTGTGAAATAGTTTTATTCGATAAAGTGAAAAATGTTCATTCTACTAACAATACTTCCAAACCACCCGAAAAAAGAGTACACAAAAATTGAAGAGGGAATGACCAAAAGCCCACAAAAGCATAAGTTGAGATATCAAAATTCGTGAAATCGATTGGCCGGCATATCACTTTGGTATTCATTATATTGGGGGTTGGTGCAATATGTCGATGGGGTGGGTACGAAAATGGAAGGTAGTAGAGTCGATACCAGAGGAGGAAGCGCGACGAAAAAAAAAAAAAAAAACACACACACACAGCGTTATGGAAAATCCAGTGAAGGGAAATGGAGAAAAAGCGAAGCAGTCGTCGATGTATTGAATTGTGCGAGGAAAAGCAGGAGGGAGTGGGACCGGGAGAGCAAGGGGGTGGAAATGGTGAGGGATGAGCAGCACATATGGCGTCCACAGCTACACACGTTGCTCCCAGTTGCTGGTGTGGCGACCGCTCGCGATGGCAGCTCCGATGCTTTACGAGTTTTCGGTAAATTGGCGAATTGTAAGGCCGCTGTGCCAGTGGACCCCACGAGGGCTAATCAGGGGAATTGTTGCGGATGTGGGCGTTTGTTACTGGACGAGTAGCAACAGCAGCACCGGGATTCATTCGAAACTAGGTAACTCGATACTCTCGCATTCTCGTTAACTCTGACCATCGCCGGATCGCTCTCCGTTCAGCTGTTCTCGATTCCAGGGGGTTGAAACCTCCCCGAACCTCCCGGAGCATCGAGAAGGTAGCCGCACGAAAGAGATCCTTTTTCGTCCGTCGGGACGCGATGGCGCCCGCTCGACATCTGTCGTATACATTCGTTGCAGCGTCAAAAAAGCATCCCCGTGATGTGCCCATCAACCATGCGAAGCCTCGAGGCTACGGAAAACCCAAGTGGTCCCTTCCTAATTTCCGAAATGGTGCCTCACCAAAATGGCGCCCACCAATTTCGTTGCAAGACCATCGACATGCAAAGCCCAAGCATTTTAAGCCACTGCTTCGGGCCCGGAACTCTTTTTTTCCATCTCTAATCTGACTTTGAAAAAAAAAAAGCCCCGGAGGTGCATATTTCGGAGGGTTTTAACGTGTACGGACCATCGCTATCATCACTTTCCTCAGTATGTCGGTCCCTGCGTGCTGATAATAATATAATGAGATGTATTTTACTCTGCCCAGCTATGAAACGATTTGCACTGCATTATTACAACTCCATATTCCGAATCGTTTATAGGGGGGGAGTCCCGGAGGGAGAACAAAGAAGATGTCAGGTGGAATATGCGATCAATGAAATTTATTACACCGCAGTTGTCTTCACTCCAGCGATTTTCTTGGGCAAACGTGGCGGATACCGAGCTGCAACAACTGAATACCGGAGAATCGTGCCTGTGTTGTTGTTGGCTATCCTGAAGAGCTCTCGGAGCGTATCTAGATGCGCTGCTCTATGGCCACTACTCCTTCTACGCCGATATGAATGTCTTTATTAGCGAGCACTGTTTCTCTTTCTCGTGTCCATAAGGTAAAACTGAAAGCCTGGAATCTCAAACCACTGGCTCTCTGAATCGGTAATAAGCCACCGGGCAGATAGACGTAGAGGCGAAGGTTGCAGAGTGGCGAAGAGGCATAGAATGTTGGGGGCACGAGTGTGTATGCCGGCCGTAGTCGAAGAAAAGGCGAGAGTGTCGAGAGTAAAACGAAGCGAGTAGACGGAGGCAGACGAAGAAACGAACGGGAGTCTCGGTTGATGCACGAGAGGCGAGGGCGCTTCGTGGTCACGATATCGTTGAAGAAAATCTCTCCTTCTACATGTGCTTCTCGCGTGCAAATACAGAAACTCGCGGTTTCTTCCACGGGCGCTAAGTTGGTCTCTCACGATGTGCAGCAATTTTTGTTCTTATTTATATACATACATGTTGTTTTTTTGTTTATTTCTTTTGTACGTTCGGATGCTCGAGCAGACAGAAGTGGAGCATTCTTGGTAGCCGATAAATATCGAGGCCTCTTTATGTACTCGCGTTAAACGCGATAGCTATTGCAGGGAATAAGATGAAGAAAAAGACGAAGAAGAAGAAGAAGCAGAAGGGGCAAAGAAAACCGTGAAGTGTCCAAGTTAATTGGTATACGCGTGCGATTATATCGCGAGTTTAAAATACGAGGATAGCGTGGTGAGTGGTCGTGTGGGTTTAGCTTTTGCTATCTCCGTTGGCAGGTGCGACTCGTTAGTTCTTTGCAGGTTCACTTAGTCTAGGCAATGGAGACTCGGGGAGTTTGCGGGTATCCAGGACTGCGATATGCGACAAACCACGTTGCATCCCTCTATCGATCCGTCGAAAGTGTACATAAGACGAGGGAAGCCTACGGTAGCTGCCGCAAGCAAGAGGACGAAAGCGACATTGGGAGAGAGGGAGAAAGAGAGAAAGAAAGATCGTAAATCAGGCATCTTCTTGGTCGTCTTCGTGGCGCGCAGGCAGCAAGCTGCAGGCGTGCGTGTCTTGCGTTGCAAAAGATCTCTCTTTTCCTTTCTGTCTATCCTCGCTTCGCCAAAGCCACAAACTATATTTATGTACCCGAGGTACATAAATACGAATTGTACACTCGTCGCGGCAGTCGGTGGATCGCTCGAGCATTCCTCTAAATCAGCCCACCCTCGTAAAAGTCGTAATTAGTATTGGACACGGTGAATTCCAACTTACTTCCATTCACTGGGTGCCCATACCTATATGCACTTTCTTCTCTCTCTCTCTCTCTCTCTCTCTCTCTCTCTCTCTCCGGCAAATGGCCCACCTTATAGAGAGAGCCAATAAAGGCGCTTCCATTGCAACCCGATTGGGAATGAACTTGACCATTTTTTTCATTTTTAGTTGCATCAGAAATTAACGTTTTCATTTTTGCGACGTATACACAGCGTTTGGAGTAAATTTGATAATTAGATTCAGTGATAAACTCATTGAAAAACGTCTCGAAAATTAAAAAAAAAAAACTCTTAACCAAGTAATTCGTGGAGAGTATTTGACAATAAATGATTATGTCTTGAGATACAAATATTTTTGGCAATACTGTCAAGTGTATAAGCAATAATTCTAATACATTTTTTTCAGTATCAGACAAACCGACAAAATGGAGAAATAATGGACGAAATTGTTACATTTTGTATGACACTTTTACCGTGTAAAATAATTCGTGCCTAATTAATAGACATGGGTATAATAACAGTCTGGCTCCTTGAAGCCACTCGAACGATTCAAGTGTACAGATAGCAACATCTCTGTGCTGCGGAGCTGTGGGGATCGTACAGTCGGCTGATCATATTGTGCCCATTAACATGGCGAAAAGTTGGTGGTAGCGAAGCGCGGGAGCGAAAGCACACGGCGAGGACCGCGGGAGAGAGCAACCGCCAAGCCTTTAAGCCGCGGCGGGAAGTTTCCCACTGATCCTGAGCGCGCGGGGGACCATACAGCGCTGGGTTCACCCGCGGCTTAAGCCCTGGGATTCCCGAGTTACTGCCGTCATGGCACACCATGCACCAACGGCCGAGAAGGACGGAAAAGATCAGAGTGGGTGCGAGTGAGATATATCTCAGCTTCTATAGATATATCTAACTAGGATATACATATACATATATATATATATTTGGAGTGCACCAGTGTTTGTACAATGCACTACCCCGGCTCGCCTCCCGTTCACCAGCAAACTGCACCCGCCCGTCGTAATAGGCGTCGGATCTAACAATTCTACTCCAACCCCCCAATTCCATCCCTACTTGCACCGCCCCCTATTCTCCTTGGCTGCACTTTCTCTCTGCAACATTCTATCGCTTGGAAGTGGGTGGCCACCCGATAGAATGTTGCAACGTTTATTACGTATTTATCTGTCCGCCTAGCGACCATACGCGAATTTATGCGTACGGTTGGAATTACATATATCTCACTCATTGATATTATTCGCTCGCTCGAAACGAGAAAAAAAAGAGTGGATACTCCGCAGAGTCTGTCATTCTGTCGATTTTTAAAATTTCACAGTCTGTTGGTTTTGATAAGGTCGAGATTTATCTGTCTACGACACGGTAATGACGACCTGACAAAAAGCCGGAAGGCCTCACTCCGAGCTATCGGAATAACCGCCAATGGTGACAACTATTAAACAGCCATTCGACGCGTGTAATTACCTATTTACTTAAATTCTTTCGGTGCTGTCGTAAATATATGTATTACGTTGACGTGCGGTTATTTATGATTCCAATGGAAAGGCATTTGTGAGAAAAATAATCATATGAATTAATGATTGATAATTGTTACTTGGCGCGCTGATAATTACAAGTTAACTTTATCGCTCGATAGTTAGGGAAAGTTGAAGTGCTCGAGATTCATTCATAAAGACCTGTTGGTGGGTTTTGAAAAAATGAAAAAGCTACGCTTACGTTTTGTTATCTAACACACGATACATTTTTATTTTTCATTCGCAAAGAGGAGTAAATACTTGGGTCACGAATGAAGGACTCAGCAAAATGAACATTGGCAATTTTGTGTCCAGTAAAAAGTCCTTTCAGATTATTTTGATAACCTTATCGAGGAGCATATTTATTTAAACAATGCCTTAATAGACTCACCAAGTTCCAATGCGAATGTTGCAAAACGTATTCTCCTCTCCTGGCTATTAACTGTCCAGTGACACCGACTCTATCCTCTATTCTGTCTCTTTCTCCGTGACTCTATCTCACTTTTACCACTTCGATCTCTATAGCCCAGTAGCTGCGGCAATGCCACGATCTAGTGCATCCCTATCGCTACAACGATCGTTCTCCGCGGCGGGACTGCCGTAGCCGATATTTACGGGCATTACGGTATACCGACCGTACATACACTACACCGAGCATGGTACAGACTCGACCTGGGACCATGCCGCACCCGGCCTATGTTGAAGTAGTTAAATTGTCGATAATAAATGTGCGTTAGGGGAGTGATTACCGGGTGGCGAGCGAGAGTATGCGCAGGCTTTCGGAGGGTCTCACGTGTGTTGTACAGGCCTCCCTCACTCGCCGTTACCGCAATGATCCTCTCGTCGCTTGAGCCGAGTTAACGGGTTTGACTTTTGCCGGGTCAATTTGCACCGATTTTCGTCCAAAGCCCATGCCGATCTTTCAGATTTCTCTCGTTGCGATATCAAGAAATTTCGACCCGGAAGTCGTTACGTCATTTAGAGTGATGATCGCGCTACACAAATTATGGGTTATCGTTGCCGAAAATTCTTCAAAATTGACCTGAGACACGAATTTCACCGAGTAAATGTACCGAGAGATTATTTTGTTGCTGAGAGGGTAAATGAGATGTACCGAAATTCTGAACGACCCTAAAACGGTCTGCCATTATTACAGAGTCCCTGGTCGAGTTCCTGATGTGTTGTTCAGTTACTGGTCCAAGGGTCGAGGAGTTAAGTCGAGGGGTCGTCATTATCGCGGTCAAACGGGGTCAGTCCAATTACGAGCGGTCGGAGAACAGAACGGCGCACATTCAGTCCTCTCGCAGTGAAGGATTTCGATGTAGCGAAAAGAAAGAGAGGCGAATACTCAACTGTACACAGAGTCACGCCGGTCGCGCCCTCTTTCCCCCCTCATAATCGTTTCCTTCGTCGTATCCCACTCACTAATTTATTTCTCCGTTCCCTCTCTGTCTCTCCTCCTCTCTCCTCGTTTTTCCTCTCTTCTTCCCGTTTCACCCTCGCCAGAAAAGAGGCCGCTAGTTTATTTATACTGAATCAGCGTTGCGTATAACCAGAGATCCGTGAGGGCCGATAAGAATGTCGGGGGAGGGGGGAGGGGGGGGCTCGCTAAATAAAATATACAATAAGTACATATTACGTGACTATGTAATTTTATTGGTCGGTATGTGTGCATACGTATGCTCGGTAAATGTATTCGTATTACGCGAGTCTGTAATTAAAGTACTTGGCCCGACGGTAATTAAAAATCGGCGGTTCGCGCTCAAGATTAATCTGGGATGCGTTATCGAGAGGCCCTCGGTATACTTGCAGTGGCACGTACCCGGTTGCTTTTGCGGATTGCAAAAAAGGAGCTAAAAAAGCAGCGAGGCTGGTGTGCAAGCGAAGCGCAAGCGGAAGAGGAGAGGAGGAGAGCGAAAAAGACTGTAAGGGAAATCGCAAACAATCTGATTACATTTGCATGAGACACTCGGGTCGGACGGACGAAATCTCGATAGCCATGAGCTAGGGCTGCTGGAGGTGACTCTTGGAACGATAATACACGTGACGAGAGAATCGACTGAACGAGTGCTTTGAGAGATCAAAAGTGAAAGAGAAAACAACAAAAGTGATTAAATGGCTACGATAATTTAGTAAGAAGAAAAACGGCCATGAAGAAGAAGAAGAAGAAGAAGAAGAAGAAGTGGTGCACGGAGGTTTGTACCATCCACGAGGTTTAACGGGCTTGGCTAGGCTCGATGTGGCAGTAGCGACGACTCGCAATGGAAAATAAAAATAGAGCAAGTACATCGTGGAGCGCATTCACGGCTCCCTTCAGCTTCATGCAAGGCAAATCAAGCCTCTCTGTGCTGCTCTCGTGCTCTCACCCTCTCTCTTCTTCTTCTTCTTCTTCTTCTACGTCTTCCTGCTCTTCAGAAGCCGTAGCCTTTGCTATTCTCGGATTGTGCCACACCAGCAGACCTTTTACTTATATTTAAATTTGAAACTGTGAGAGAAAGGGCGAATCCGCGCGGTGGCATAGAGCGGAGCAACGAAGCATAGAGAAAACCGGGCGAACTCTCTGCTTTCTTTCTATCCCGCGCTCCGGTGAAAGATTCTCACAGTATTCCACTGTGAATACTGTGTCTGTGCAAAGCAAGCTCCCATGCATTTGCAAACGAGGAAGCTCCGCCGACTCCGCTTCCACTAGACGCGGCCACGCTCTCTTCCTGATATCGCCCTGTCTCACCCCCATCGAACCGACTTAACCCAAATGGAATCGGGATACACTTAAACAAATTGCGCCGCGTGAATAAATCTCGGCAAGAGATGCGAGTTGTATACATAGTGGAGTACAGGAACCGCGAGGCATGGGGATTGATTTGCATATACGAAGTGGAGAGCCGTTGAGGGTGGCCATTACCCAACCGAGTCGATCGGGTATTATCGATGCTAGAGTTGCAGGGGGAGTCTAAAGTCAGTGATATCCTCGATTGGAAGCACTCGTTCCAATTGCCAAGCATAGTTACAAATGAGAGACTTCATCGATTGAATTCACAAGAAAAAAGAAAAAGAACAACAAAAAAAACAAACAAACCGTAGTTACACTACAAAGTTAAGGGGATATTCAGTGAAACGAGTAGGTCTGAGATTGATCAACCAAAGCCAAATCTCAGCTATGCAGTGATTATGAACTCTTCCTGTCCATTTTTTTTGCAATGGATGCACTGCGATTTCGACTGGATTCATTTCACAAATTGTACTTATTCTATGAATTGTTTCATTGCAAATAGCAGTCAATGTAAACGTTCTTCAATAAAAAATAGAACCTAGCAAAAAGTGGCTATATATTAAGAGTCGTGCCACCGAATCGACATAGCCCTTTAGTTGATGAGCCAGGCGACATTTTTTCCTACTCTCTCTCTCTCTCTAAGTAAGAATAATGGCTTTGAAGGTTCTCCGTTATTTGGCATCGCCATTGAATTATTGCGCGTTTTGATTGAGAGTGAAGCGCTGGCGAGGGGTGAGTTTTCATAAAACGGCGAGCACGCGCCAGATAACCCTGAGCCATTTTCCCCTGTGCTTTGAGCACCAGCGGTCACAAAGTGGACCCCATAAATATACTTGGGACGCCATCACGCGCGACACATTCGAGTATTCTGGAGACACACGCCCCGAGCGTGTTGCGTCCAATATCTTGCGGTCTCTTCGGTCCGAAGAGAACGTCTTTCCAGAAGCAGCAGCAGCAGCAGGAACTCTATGTAGTAATTAAAGTGCGCGGTACGACTGGAGAATCCGCAGAGGGGTGACGGGCGGTGATGGTATTGCAGCAGCAGCAGCAGCAGCAGGTCCATTGGGGTTTTCCAGTATGGCGTGTAGTTCCGACACGTTGAACTTTGCCGAGGGTTAGGATATCGTGTGTCTGCTGTGTGTGCACGCGCTAGAAGAACCCTCATGGGTGATGGGGTGATGTATCGGCCAATAAACTGACGCGGCATCCGATGCCCGAAATGGCCGTAGGATCGGCGCCATTATTGGATTAGCCCCGAAGACTGGCCACGGGCATTTATTCCCGCAGCATTCCTCCTCTATTTTCCTCACTGTCTCTTGGATTCAGGGGGGGTTCTTTGGCGAACCGCAGAGGGAACCGGACCATTCCGGGGTAAGAAGAAGAAGAAGCGCACGTCGGCAAGAAACGTCATCAGCGTGAGAGAGTTCAGAAAGGGCGGAGAACACTGGCATAAACTTCTTTCCTATATAACGAGAAAGGTGGATGGAAAGACTGTGGATGGAGAGAAGCTGCGTACTGTTTTTGCTAACTGCTCGATGAAAATGGCTTCGACAATATATATATATATATATATATATAATTCCAGAGCGAATTTCAAGAGCCCGAGACTCGGGCTCTTATAATCAGCAATCGTATTGGCAGCATGTAAGAAAGTATTCGCACAAACTGACTGCTCAGTAAGCAACTTTGTAATTGTCAGTCATAAATAAAAGATCATCCACCGCAACATGGAGCGTTTTGTACTGCTTATATACCATCGACCACTTGAATGTGCAAGGGAAGGCTCATTCAATGATGACCAAAGAAGTCGATCGGTCTCAATTATCCCGGGCCCAGTTCCGCACTCGACGAGTAAGAGATTATTCGTGAATGGCATTGCATCGAGAAGCGATTGCGTTTAATTAAGTTGGAACGAATCGTGTATACGCTGCTTCTCGGATTATTATGGCTCGCTAAATTCATCAGCGCTCAAACGTTCACTACGGTAATACTGGGCTGTAGATATTTCATGTATTACAGTGTGTGAACAGCGTCGATAAATCTCTGCTTAAAAAGAGCCGTGGAAAATGAGTGCATAGTGAAGTTCTGCAGACATCGGATGTTTTATGTTTTACTTTTTTCTTTTTTTTTTTTCAAAAGCTCTGAAATCCTATCAACGAGTCGAGGAAAGGTTCGTATATTCTCGGCAATACAAACACCGAAAATCCCGAGGAAAGTGCAATGACACCTCCTGCCATTTCTCCCACTCCAGCGAACTCTCACCAGCGGCCAAATGGTCAGGATCAAGTCGCTCAGACACTTCGACCCCTCATAAATTCCCTTACTCTCTCTGAGCTCGGCACTGCAGATAGAGCTTCTCCGTTTTCCTTTTTTTACCCTCGCGAGCGTCTCCCGGTAAAAGAAGAACTGCACCACTCGGATCGCCGGGACATCGGTGAAAGTTGCGGAAACAATGCGCGGAACGCGCAGGGTTCACCTAAACACACAGGGTACATGGAGCAGACGACTTCGAGGTGAGACGCGACGGAAGAAAAAGAAGGGTGCTTGTATTAGGGCACGAAGAAGAGAAAAAAAAAGCGTGACTAACAAGGGATGGGTGAAAGGAGAAAGTGGAAAAAGGTCGGTCGGTAAAAATGTCGTGTTAAATCGAACGGTACGTGGGGCATCGGTCGCACCAACTTTCAGTAGCACTTTCCAAACAATTTTCTCGAAAGAAAAAAATTTAATCCGAGTATCACAAAATATATTTCAGATATCGAGTCGAAAAAAAAATTGACAGCCCTTCAAGTTATTCATTTGTGTCACACAGAATTTATGACAACCTGGAATTAAACATTTTTTGACGACGTCAAATGAAAATAGGTAAAACAGGTAAATTATCATTTTCCTTTATTTCAGCATTATGAATTCTTATCAGTCAACCAAAATGATCATAGAAAGAAAAAAGATTGGAGTTTCGAATATTAAACGTCAATGAAAAACACGAGGTTCCCAGCTGATACAGAATCACAGTCACGCTTGAATTGAGAACGGTCAGGGTAAAATCGACTAAATCCAAACCTCGTTACCCTTTGAACCCAGAGTGAGAAAAAAAGGCAACTGCACGAAGACCGGTAACCAAAAAAAAAAAAAGAAAAGAAAAGAAAAAAAAGTAGCCCCATGAACCCGAGGAAACAAAGGAGAGGTCCGGCCGTCGGGTAGAAGGTGAGGAAGGGGTGGTTAAGCATGCAGTAGTCCGGGCGTTGTGTAAAAACTTGAGAATGGTCAGGAATACGAGGTGGTGCAACGACACGGGTCTCGGGAATCCTGTCGGTTTAGCTGGAAAGCGTAGAGCACTTTTAGTCTTTGTGTCTGTCTACGTACGTGTGAGTGTGTGCATGGGACAGTGGTACCAGTGTGGTAAAGCAACCCTTTGGCCTAGGAGGGAGATTTCATTGTAGCGTTCTCTCTTCGCGTCCGGCGGGTACGCGGAGAGAGACCCATGGTGCCTCTGCCACCATTATTCAAACGTTCCCACCAACTATCCTCACTCTCTATAGCTTTGCCCTGAAGAGTACCACGAGAAGTCCTAGAGCATGGAACCTGGCGGGACCAGCAGAGACTAAGAGTGATTGTGGCATCGCTATAATACCTTGAAGTATAAACGTATTTTATAAGTTGAATAAACAAGAGACAGAGTGCATTACAGTGCGACACAAAATTGCAACGATCGTTAATCGCGAATCTTTCGCCAAGGAGTTATAGCCCTTGGTTGTGCAGCGTTCGGGTGGTCTTTGGAATATCCTGTAGGAGTTATCCGTGCATACACTGAAGAGGCTATATCGGAGACGAAGGGAAGTACGAGAAAGGGCTGAGAGTGAGTGAGAGAGTGTGTATATATATATACATGAAGAATTGAGACAGAGAATGATGAAGGGTGGCTTACAAGAGGAAAGAAAATTGAGAGAGAGAGAGAGAGAGAGGGAGAGAAAGATGAAAATAGCCCGAGAGGGCCGATAGGGAGATATGATTTGTGCACAATGAAACGGTGCTGAGATCGTGGGAGGGCGGAGCCCTCATCTTCTTTCTCTTCTCTTGGTCTTTTCCTCTCGTCGACTTTCGTCTTCTCGCAGCGAGTCATCAGTGGAACGTGCCGCGCACCTTGCGATCTGAATCCTACCTTGAGGGGGCAACGAACGTTGAAGCATGAAGAAACTAACGATGGTGGTTGTCGTCATTCAAACGCGGGAGAAATTGCACGTGAAGAAAAAGAAAGAAAGAAAGAAAAAAAACATGATTGGAGGAGAAGAATGAGAGACTAATGGAGTTTGGCTGTGATGGTATCCGAAGATGGCACAGAAACGACTTTCTTCGAGGCTGGAACAAGTGTTTCATTAGATGGTACGCTTTGTTGACAGAGCCTGCTGACCAGCAGCCGTAAATTTATAATAGATATTTAATATTGTCAATCAATCAATTGGTTATTCGTGCGTCGACTGTTCTCAGGTCAAAGACACTTAAGTGCTCTTGGCTCCGTCATTATTATGGCGTGTATAGTACATTAAGATGACCGGAAGGCAATTCCGTATAATTTTATCTCTCCCTCGGCGGCAAACCCAACCCTTTTACGATCGCTATTGGTATCGGGTGACACGACCAAGTGGATGCGAACCCAGACCCTTCGGGGCTCACTCCCGTGTAATACGCGTGCACCAACACAGAGCCAACAAACTAGCCAACGAGTCACGTCAAAAAGTCCACGAAAGAAGGATCGAGACCACGGTTTTGAGATACCTGCACGAGTGTGCCTCAAGGCAAGCAATACACTCGGCTATGCTCGCTCGTCGTTGGATAAAGAAAATAAATAATCGATGACCGGGAGGTTGTGGCGGCGCAGTGGCTATGGCGGCTGGGAGCCTCCGGCATGAGGATCTCGACGCGAACGCGCCGACCCGAAACCCAATTAAGAAATGTTTTGTCCGCGGCGGTTAAGGGAAAGGGTATATATACGCGAAAGCGTACGAGCCTCGCAAGAAGAAGAAGAAGAGGAGAAGGAGGACGGACGCCGAGGAGGTAAGCGAATAGCAAAAGTAGCAACCGCGGCGTTGCACCAAGGGGATGAGAACGACGTCGACGACAACGACAAGGACAGCGACGATGAAAAACGAGGAAGAGAAAAATAAGATGCCGAAGAATAAATCAAAGCAGTGGGGGATGCGCGAGAGAGAGAGAGAGAGAAAAATGGCGACCACTTCTTCCTCCTCATTCTCCTTACCCTCTCCTATCCACCTCGCGTGTACAGGACAAAAGGAAAGACGCGAAAATAAGAGCACGTCGAAATAAAGCGGCGAACGTTTCGCGACGCCGACTGGAAAAGAGAAACGCGGCCTCAGCGATCGAGTATCACAGCGTGGTGCCTCCTCATCCACGATCCAACCGAGTAAAGGATCAAATAGCGCGAGGATCCTCGGAGCGCGGCGGTCAGGCCACAAGGACCGATGGTCGATTCACCGTGTGTCGATTCTTCGGGTATATAAAGCTCTCATTCTCGCGGGCGCGGCTTTCACGGGCGCCCGGCAAACGGCAGCTGTTTGAGCGAGCAAATTAGTAGTCGGCGCGTGATTGGTCCGTTGCCGCCCCGGTTGTATATCGCAAGCGATACATACGCTCTTTCTCGCTGCTTCGGTCGCGGGCTTTCGGATCCAAGGATCATCGTGTATATGTATAGCGGGCGCAGAGGAAAGAAAGAATGAAAGGAAGCGGCTGGAGCGCAGCCACATACACACATTCGCAATTTACTCCCGATATCTTTATGCCACGATTTACGACCAGATAATCATCGGAGGGATGTTCCGGCATTTTTGTTCCCGGCCAAATTATTATTATTTATATATCGAAGAACGGGGTACGAGGGGGAGGGGGGAGTCAACGAAAGGATATCGAAACCCCTGGCGCGCGGACATCAATTAAATCTCCCGAGCCTTCATAACCTCCTTCGATATAACCCTTTTGCAAATGACTCTATTATCGATCGCGGTTCCCTTTTCATTTAACCTTCGGAGAAATCGAGCCGAAGACTCGATGGACTCCTAGGATAAAATTTTTTTCTCTTAATCAAAATTTTGTCATGGCTTATTGTGATCAATCGGTAATAGATAACATATCGATTTATGCAATATTTTCACCGCTACTTTTATAAAAAGAACTTTAATCAATACCATCAATAATTTTCTCTATGCATTGTGTGCTCTATGCAATTTTTTCATACCTTTATTTCAAAATAGCGAGGAATGCCTGACGATTAGAGTTTCTAATTCCTCGCCAAATGTTCAAAACGTTAGACTTAGATCGTATTACCCATTAATTAGCGAATGGTGAGATGCGATAAACGCGAATTAAAGCTAATATGGTATGATAAGTTCATTTGTACGTATTCCATCGAGCGAACCGAGACAATTAAGTGACGGAACTGCAGTGCCATGGGAAAATGAGAGAGGCACAGACGAGAGGAGCGAACCTCCGGAGACAAACTGCCAGAGCGGAAGATGAACGTCACGGAACTCATGGGACAGAAGGAGAAACAGCAGCGTGAGCGAAGCCGAGGCACGACTCCTGGTGGATCGCGCGTTCGAGCCACTGATCTACCTATCTAGATGCGATACAGGCACGAGGCATAGAATGCTCGGTGGAGAGCGGCCACCTCTACAGCCGATGTAATCCCATTGGCGATTCGATCCTACGGCTCCGTGCACCGGGATGAGAGTAGCGTGTCCCGTGTTCTATGTACACTGTGAACCACCAGCAGCATCCACCAGCACGGACCGTCAGTAAATCCTCACTAGCTGCCGTCACAGAGGCTCGAACGAACCGAGCAGCTAGAATCGGAGAGCAACCACTACCTCGGCGAGGTATCCTCTCTCGATTCTCCGCCTCCTCCACCTCCTCGTTGTACAAGGCATCCTCTCGAATCACCATTCTCTGTGACTACACTCACCGTGTAACTTGTTGCCACAGAGAATGGCCTTTGAGACGTTATATCCTCTCATCGACTCTTCCAACGATTTCGATTTCCCTCCGGCGATAGCGTGTGACGTTACGGTTTGTTTTTTTTTTTCACGATGTCACAGGTTACGTGTTAAGAGGTTGTCGTGAATGATTTTCACACTAGAGAATCTATCGAAACAAACGAAAAATGAATAAAACATCGGATGAGCAAATATTGAGGTGTTAGGAATGAATTGTTCGCGTAGATCGGTAAGAGATGATCGTTGGTTTTGTGTGGAAAGCTTCTGGAGCGAGGCACTGGAAGATTTCACAAGTGCGCCACTCTGCCGATTTTTCTAATGCTCTGGAGATCGATTCTCATGTCTGATATCGGGTCTCATTATCGCCACTGTTCTCAAGCACTGCACCTACTATATTTTTTTTCAGTTCCATTCGATAGCTTGATTCTCTTCTATATTCCCTTTGTCTTCGGCTAGTGAATTCGATTAGTCACACACCCGAGACGCTTAGGATACGTGGAGTCGGTAGCCGATAAGAATGTCGCTCCAGGACATTAGTTTGTTCAATAGAGGCCGTCACGGTTCACGAGCAACGGGAACCCTTCTACGTTATTACCGATACAACGTGTATGTACAACTTGGTTTCGCAATCAAATTCGCTCCTGCCGGTATCGAGTGACGAGATGGAAAAATAAAAAATTAAATATATATATATATATATACATATGTATATTTCTAATGAATTGAACGTATGTAGCGTGTATTGTGTTTCCTACTCACTCGCGCTGCAGACTCTCACAATAATTCACCGCGAATAGTATTACTCGTCGTATAACCTTTGATCACGGGAAATCCTTACCTGAAACAAAAAAAGAAAGAGTATCGTTGAGAAAAATTGTTAAGGCGATCGGGCGATCGGAAAATTAGCGGTTTACAGCGAGAGCGTTTAAAATAATGATTACATATGCGATAATAAGCAAGCCTTTTCTACAATGAAATAATTACGAGACGTATAAAAATGTTATAAATAGAGCTCATGATCACAAGCGGCTTTTCTAAATGAAAAGCGTGCCTCGCGACAATTCTATACAACAGTTGCAGCCACGTACTAAAGCAATGCGCCGTTCAAGGATAAAATTGCATTACGAGCTGCGATATAGCGAGGTAAAAAGGTAAATAAAAGAGCTTAACGATGCGACAGAACGAATGTAAGAAGCTCCATCAAAGCAGAGCGCGCTCCATCAAAGCCACAGCGGGACGTACGTAAAAGGCTCGAGAAGAGCAGCAAACTCTTTTCTCCCCCCTCGTCCTCGTCATCTCCTCACGTTTTCATCCACACGTGTCTCTCCTCGAATCATCGCTTAATCGCAGCGACTTCGGTAAGAGCTGCAAGTATCTCATCCAAGTTCTTTCACTTCGCAGCTTGAATTCTTTTGACTCTCCAACGAACCAACAACTTTTTAGTCAACACGAAGATCTTGAGGTCGAGTGACGCTCCGACGATTTCAGGAATAGAGCAATACCATTCCCCGGCTGAAACTCATCAAACGTAACGTTTCTTTTTCTACAGTACCCAATTTATAATGTTCACCGGTAAACAAATATTTTTTTAATCCACCGTGCGGCAACTCGAACACTTTTCTCATTACAGCGTCTAAATCGATCAACGTTTATCGTTGTACGTTGTTGACTATTTATCGTACAATCATAATAAATGTAATGGAGGACCAATAAAAAGTCGTAATTACGATTTTCCTATTTTCCAGCACTTCTCGCTGCTGCTTATTACGAATTTCTTCATAATTCTTGAACGTCGTACGTAAATTGCAAATTAAGTGCAGCATAACAGTTTTTTTTGTTGTTGAGTTGGTTGCACAAGTTAACAAGAAGAAAATATTCGTGTACAACTTTGTAGAGCTCACGCAGTGATCTGATAAAGACGAAATATCTTTCTGATCATGTTGACGCATAATGATCTATGCCGCAATATCATCAGCAAATATTATGGACTGGGAGTCATTAAAATTGCTGCAATATAGAGCGCGGAGTTGATTTTTTGATACGGCAGGTGCACTTGAGGGCAGAGAGAGAGAAGGAGACAAAGAGGATACATGGAACTTGTGGAGAAGAGGACCACCTTTCGCGAACTCGTTATTCGAGGACCGTTTACTACCGGACGATGAAAAAGTGGTCGAGTAGGCCGTCGTTTTGACGATGGAGATGGCGATCAAGTCGAAAAGACATGACGCGAGTGGTTGTCGGGTCGCCATCGAGTCGGTCTCGAGGCTGATGTCGGTGGTGGTGGTGGTGGTGAAGGAACCGCGAGTCCTCCGCGCGAGTTAACTCCCCGGCATATGGCGGCTTCTTTCGATCGCCAGAGGGAACGCGGACGCGTTCTTAACGAAGTCTGCGAGCGCTGTGGAACTCTCGGGCTCGGCGTTGTCGGCGTTCCGGTGAGAAAAAGTTGGACGAGCGCTCGAGCGGGATCGGGACTGTAGCGTGTAGAGTGCGAATCGCCAAGAAAGAGGGGAAATGGGGGATAAAAAAGAAGGATGCCTGAGAGCGCGGAGCTGAGGAATGGGCGGGGAGAGAATTCGAGAGCGAAGAGAGGAAGGACGCGCGACGAGGAAGAATAAGACGAAAAGAGATGAGGTATGGTGGGCTCGACCGTGGATAGAACGAGAGAACTTGAGCAAGAGAGCAAAGAACTTCCTTCGATCCAGGATGAACGGGCAAAGAAATCCGTTGGTGCTCCCGTTCCTTCGTGAGACTGGGAATGACCGCAAAAGGGTGTTCTCCAGAGGAACCAACCATCAGGAAGAAAGATAGAAAGCGCGCAAAAGAAGCGAGAGAGAGAGAGAGAGAGGGGGTGGTTAAGGGCCGGGGCTAATGGGACGCAATTAAACGATTCGTATCAAAGAGCGCCGCAGCATGCGCACGCGGGAATGTCGTGAACTAGAAGGGCCGTATTCGTAAGGTTGCGCCGCGGCCACGGCCAAGAACGCGCGCTCTTCTTCCCGTTGGCTATCCTCTTCGTCCTCAACGTTCTGATTCGGTCGCCGTGTTGGTGTCCCCGATGTGCTGCGGTTGCGGTGGCGGAGGATACGGACGTTCGAACGGGGAGCCGGTGACCAGGAGCAGCGACGTTGAAAAGAGAGAGCGAGAGAGAGAGAGAGAAGGCCCCTCTAGAAAAATCTCGGCCACGTCCAATTCCATCTCATTAGCGAGGAAACGGCAGCTGATGCTTGTCTCCGTGCGCGCGCGGAGTCTTAGCGCAAGAAGAAGCCTTCGGTAGCCATGTATGGAACCGGTCTCTTGCTCTCCTCTCCTCCCCGAGTGCGAGGAGAGGAAGACCATGAAGTGAAGAGAGAAAGAGTCGGCAGCCCTATCGACATACACTGCCGACGTGTATAGTTAATGGCCCTGAAGACTTTTGTATACCGGGTGTCGTACGACCCCACAGTTAAAGATGATTGAAAACAAACGAAAGATCATAATTCCATGAAAATCCCCATAATTTCCGCGGAATTTCGTCGTCATCCAAGTCTTAACACCCGTCGAATGATACCAAAACTACGTTTTCCTTATCCACTCGCGTTTCTTCCCGTCGCACTTCAAACCCATTCCCGCTCTTCACCGTTCTCCAGTTCTTCCTTCTCTCCCTATGTAACCGCGGCGACGAACCTGAGGAGATTCGCGGATAAGACACGCCGTTTCACCACACCTGGTCGAGGGCTATATCCACTGTACGGGCAATCGGCCTCGAAGAGTCGATTAATGTACGAGATTCTAGCTGGTGACTCGACGCTGACTATGCGAAGAAGTGCACACACACACACACACACACACCTCGCACCCAAACCCGTGTTCGACCGAATTCTCACGAATTCAATGTATATCGAATTTCAATGATCTCACAAACCGAACAATGATACCTTGAAACTCTCGATGAAGTTCGACGATATTTTCGAAAATATCTTTTGCCTTCGTACTTGCACACCCCGTACGTATTTTCCGTGCTCTGTTTTCCGAATGGAGGCAGCTCTTCGGGATAGCCTTTTGTATAGCTATAGCAGCCGGCTACGATGCTGCACATGCACATATGCCGTGGCAAAACAAAGCGAGCTCGTTAAGAGGTGCATCGGCAACGAGTACCGTCAGCGAGCGAGCGACCAGAAAGCAACATCCTGCTCGCCCTCAACGCGAACGCCTGTGTATGCCCAAGGAGAAGCCGTGGAGAACTTCTCCTCGTGGTCTCCGCTCCTTCCGTGCACGCTCTCGACTTCTGTACCGAGGAGAAGAAGACAACGGCAAGAAGCGGAAGCACCACGAAGAGCGTATAAGCAGCTCTTCGATATAGGTACGCCCGGCAAGGAAGCGGCGACGACGACAGTGCGCACCGTCCAATGTTTATACTCGGACACGCTTTTGGGATCGAGACTCGGGAGATCGCGTTGCTACCTACGTCCAGCAGTACGTCCAGCATGCAATGTCCAATCTGGAGTCTCCTCTGTGGCTGCCATGGATAATTGCCTCGCAGTGAGCCGAGCCAGCCTCATGGTAACCACCACCGACTGGAGAACACCAGACTCTTCGTATCCTCGTTGAAGAAAGAGCTTGCATCGGAGTCTACCACTCGCAGCAAACCGATCGTGCTGCAGATTCTGGCTTCCGAGGCTCTCCGAACTCGCACGCTCTTGCTCTCTGCTCCCTCTTTCCGACTAGCCGCGATAATCCGAGCACATTCGCACACCCGCCAACCCGATTCCCTCGCCGAGAGCTGCGTGACCGATCGAATCGATATTCGCGTGTTGCTTCTTCTTTTTCGTGACCTGATCTCTCCTGTAATACACCCTTTGTTCTGGATAAGTTAAACGGCCGAGGGGAACTGAGAGGACGAGAAATATGCCGGATAATGGGGTGTGACTGAACCCATTCTGTTCTATGGTGATGTTGGAATTTTGATCACCGATCATTTTGGTATGAGTTTTGAATAAGATTTTTTTTTATCGAATCAATGAGTCGTTAATATACACGGTAAATTATACAATGTTTTACTGATGACACACAGTAAAGTGTTAGCGATTTTATTGGTTGATTTTAACTTAATTTGTGATGACAGTTTTGAGGGTACAATGCTAATTGTTATCGGCCATTGATACGCTCATCGATCGGAACTAATATGAACTCAACGCAGATGTGATTTGTAATAGTACGGAGATTTTTAAATGTAAATGCAGATGAATTAACTAGAAATCGATAGTTTTGTGAATTCACACGAGCCAAACGAGTATTGCAACTCAAACGTGTCAATGAGGAGGCCGACTATCATATCCCCTCATATATCTTGATGCCACTAATGTATGTGTCACATACTTGCATTAAAGCGTAATCAAGAAAAACACGAAAATGTTCGAGCGAGCGCAGAATGTTAATGCGTTGACGAAGGCAAAGCAAAGAGAAAGAGGGAGTTGTTTGAGGGAGAGGTATTATGAATTTTGAATGTAAATTGATCGAAGAACGATTAGCATCGCAGACAGAGCCAATTGCGATCACCGATTAAACGAAACCCGTTCGCATGTTCCTGGGTTTCACATACCGACGTCAGCGATCCCGAGACGTTGCTTCACGGCTCGCTAGAGATAACGAGATCTATACTCGCGATCTTATCTTGTTACATGACGGCAATTTCCAGATAATTATTAATCGTCGATATACATTTTAATGAAGATACCAATGAAGCTGCGCGCAGCTTGTCTTCCGTTTATATTACAGCATGTCTGCCCTAGGATGATAATATAATACTCCCAAACAGTCATAGAGTAGAGATAACGCAACGCTTTCAATTAAACGTCATTTTTTAATGTAGCAAAATATTTATCGGTTCTTAAAATTTGTTTTTTATTTTGAAAAAACGTCATTCAAATCTCGCTGTTTAAATAGTCGTAACATCATAACAATTCTCCTACTTCTGATTTAAGTAATCAGAAAAAAAAAAAAAACATTATGAGGAAGAGTAACTAACTTCCAATAGCAAGTTACTCATGCTAAATAAATGGATTTTTAGTTAATAAAAGGAAAATTTTAGTTACATTCCGGTGACTGCAAATATTTTCGAGGTGACGCAAAATAATGTATCGATCGAAATCGACAGTCGTTCCTCAGCTGCTGGAAACTTGCTCAGTGCAGAAGCAACCGAAGAAGACATGACTGATCGAAGCGAAAGAGTCACGCGGAGTGGCGCATAACAATATCACATGCCCGAGGCGAACGCCTCACGAAATGCTTTAGTTTCCGCATCACGTTGCGGCAGTTTGAGATCGTACAAACCGTGCGTCCCTCTATGGTGATATTCGATATGAAATATTAAGTCGAACGACGTTAGACTGGTTATTGGCTTTTCTCTTCGCGACAGCACGAATTCCACTGGCATCAGGCTGCCGTGACGTGATGTAGGACTGCACATACCATTCTCTCGCTCGTCCGGTTCACCATACGTCTTGGTATTAGGATATGTGCATGATATATACATAGATATATATATATATATATATATCATAATCCCCACATACAGCGTAGATCCCGTTACACAATAATATGAGAAATTCGTGCGTCACGATAACTCCATTCCGTGTTCTCTTAATTCCCGAAGAGCTCCGCCTTTTCGTGATATAAAATGGAGAATAATCTTGGTCGCGGGAGCGGGCGAAGCTGAAGAAGAATAAGAGGTTCACGAGGCTCGGTGCATAGGATGGAGTATCGCGTATGCCGCTGGTTTCAATCCCACGCACGAAGGCGGTCAAGCAGGCGGGTTTGCCACGGCAGGAGGTGAGTTCTGATGCTGTTAGAGGTATTGCTGCTGGGTACATAGCTATATGTATAATAGCCGGGTGAGGGGGAATCCGCCCGTGATAAACCCCCGAAGACTGAATTATCGGCTTATTAATGCCGATCGCTTCATTAATGTCTGCGCGTTTCTCCGCGTATGCTGCTGTGGCTTCCAACGGAAAGCTCGTGTATACGCCGAACTGCCGCGCACGCACAGTAGGCAATATATCTCTCTCTCTCTCTTATTCTTCCTCTTCGTCCTCCTCGCTATTTTTTCCTCTTTTGCCTCTGTAACGATCGCGAGCGCGGCGATACATTTTTCATTCTTTCCTCGTCTTTTTTTTTTTTTCTCTCTCGTTTCTTTACTTTCTTAAGCTCACCGCAGAAAGAAAATGAGGCCGATGCACGGTCGCCGATAAAGTGCGTGCAGGATCGCGGGATCCTTCATACATGGGCGCCGAGTTTTAAGCGCATAAATTCCTCGAAACCGGCGCGACCGGCCAATCGGCACGCGGTCTCGCCACGCTCGACTCCCAGAATATGCCTCGCTCCATTCGAATTTCCAATAATTCTCAACGACGAAGAAACCAGAAATACAGGTATACCCGCAATGCCCGTTCGAGAATAATATTGAATGAAATTGTGTGAGAATTGACACTTCATTCCCATCAATGTCCTCATCATCACGCGATTATGAAAATCAAGTGGGACGTTGATGGCGCGAATGATATTTGGATTGTATAATATTCGTGTCGTTTCGTTTGGTTTTTTTTTAAATCGTATATAACACAATGTCACTATCATAGGTTTTTTTTCCTTGGCCATTGGCTTACACGAAAAGCTGGTGATGTGTGCCTGGGCACGTTCACCGATAAAGCCCAGGATCTTTCATAAGAGAAGCAAGTCGCATAACTTGCATCGCAGGGGTAGCGTCCCCCTCGGCTTCGCTCGAGGGCCAAGATCGGGCGGCACGGACAGGCGGAATAAGAAGAAATATGGAAGGTGATCGGCCTCACTTCTGCCAGGAGTTCTCGCGCTTTGCTGCTTTCCTCTCCCGTGTCCAAAGATCCGCGAGGTTGAGACATGCGAGCGCGCAGTGCCAACGGAAACGAGTCGCGAGAGAGCAGCAAAAGAAGAAGAAGAAGAAGAAGAAGAAGGATAAGCGAAGGAGCGCGCGAGAATTTCAAAGAGATATAGAAGAGAAACGAGTGATAGAAAAGGAATGAAAGAAAGAGACCGAGAGAGAGAGAGAGAGAAAAAGGGAGAAAGACTAACTCACCGAGAGGGAGATAGCGAAACTCGCAAGCGGTCCGTATGCGCGCGGACATAGCTCTTGAGCTCCTCGCGCAGGACGAGTTTATGCGATTTTTACACTCGATCTGATTTTTTGGCGGCGCGGCGCGCGGCTCTTGCTCTCGCTACAGGCCGTTCGTTCGTTCGTTCGTTCGTTCGCTCGCTCGCTCGAGACAGATATATGTCCCACGGCGTACAAGAGCCTGGTCGCGCGTATAAAGACATCGAGGCGAAGCCAACGAGAATTCCTCATCCCATTCCCGCCCGCTCCCTCTCTTCTCTTTCGACCGTACGAATGCGGCGTACACCGTTCTCGCTGGCTCGCTCCCTCGTTCGTTCGTTTGCTGTCCGTGAGCAACCCTCTTCTTCGCTTCCACTTCTTCTTCTTCTTCTTCTCCTTCTTCATCTTCTTCCACTTCTTCTTCTGGCTCAACGTCCTGTTCTTCTTCTTCTTCTTCTTCTTCTTCTTTTCCTGTTGGTACTCTCTTCCGATGCGCCCCATCATCCGCTTTGCCACCATACTTGGTATACCTCCGCCCGCCCGCTCGGCTCCTCGCTCCCCGTTCTCTTATTTAGCTCGGACGCACTCTTTCTTCTCCTTCGAATTTTAAAATCGTCCGGGAGAGGCTGTGCTCCGGGCCGCGCATGTACACCACGCTCCAACCGATTCCCGAGCCTCCGATCGGTGAGGAATAAGAGGTGGAGGAAGAGCCGAAGAGCCGAAGAGGCAAAAGAAGAAGAAGAAGACGATGAAGCAAAGGGCCTCGCCCATAACCGGTTCACTCTCTCTCTCTTCGTCCTCGCTCTCGCTCCTCCGTATACCCCATTCGACCAACCCGCGTGTGCGCTGCCGTTGATCCTGCTGTTGGGTTGTCCGCCCGAGCGTGCTGTAAATCCAAGTGTGTTACGAAGTGTGTAGTTCCGTTTCCTTTCCATTGTAATCACGTTTTTTTTCCCCTCTCAACACGTTTACACAGTGCGTTATTTACATTTACTATTATTATGGAAACAAACACACACGTGCTCGAAGTGTGAACAAAACGTTGCAATAGAAAAGATGTTGAACTTGAGACTGCGTAAGACACTTGAATTTACATTACAAGGCATCACATACCTGAAGTTCATATAAACGCAGACATTCACGATTTACGGACATGTCGGTGTTAAAATGACGAAAATAATGGACTAATTGCAGCGTATCCTTCGCCCTCGGCGACCTCATTCTCTCGCCCATTGTCCAATTAATCGTCGCGGTGGCTTATTAATCCTGAAATAACATTATAAACCAATATGAAGTTTTCTTATGAAGAAAAAAAAAAAAAAAATGAAGAATTAACGGATAGTAGAAAAGTTGGCGGGAGTTTTGATGATGAGATTTAAGGGAGCCCCATGGGGACTCACCGGACTCCACTCGTGCTTTCCATCCCCTTGGTCGTTTTGCTCCCGCGAACAGTACGTACTCACGCATGCATGCATGCGGCGAAGACGAAGCCAACGGCCGCCCACCGGTGCAAACTTCTCCGTCTCACTTTTTCTTCGTTCCTCTTCTTCTTCTTCTGTTGGTCGTGGTCTACACAGCGCGGCACGACTACCAGAACAACGACTCCCCGAGCACCGCGCGCACGATCAAGACCCCGGGCATGTATGTATAGTATTGTATATAGTATGCGCGTGCAGCACGCCGTTCGCAGTCCGCGCCAAGAGGAAAGGTGAGTGCAAAAGCGAAGCAAAGAGTTAAAGAAGAACGCTGGAACAGCATCCACTCATCACGCGGCGTGTAGCCGCCTTTACATAAGCGACCATGCCGCCCGGCGGCGAGACCGAACGCTTTTACAACTCAATGCGCCTGAGAGGCTCAGCCTGCCCGAAGGCCCCTCTTCTCCTCTCTTCTCATCTCTCTCCTCTCCTCTCTTATTCCCTTCACTTCGGGGCATCTCTCTTGTCCGTTCTCTCTGCATGCGCGATTCCCTGTGGCCCTTGCTAACCCACGAATACCTCGATACCTATAGGTTAGTGTTACTTCTTCATGTATATATGTATATCTATGTATGTATCGAGTACCACGCAACTTTATTCCTCGCGCATTTATATATTCACGCGATGTTTGCGCTCATTCACGTTTCGTATGATACACACGGTGTACGAAAGCGAATATATATACGGTAGGGATATAAAATATAACGCGCGAGCTCGTGAACATCAACGGGGCCCACGCCGTCTGGATATGTGAACACGTAACTAGCTGAAGGCAGAAGCTTAAGTCCCGAGACATTTTTATACACGCTTTGTGGTTTATTGGAAAGGATTATTTATCGTTATCGAACACGAGATATTTCCTGCTGAGAGGAAACATTGTCCGTTGCTCGAAACTATTTTATACGCCGCGCGGCTTTCGCAGACGGAATGAGACGAAACGAATTGACAGATCATTCGGGATTCTGGGTGCGTTCTCTTCGACCGAGCGCTTTGTGGAATGGCGAAAAATTTTCAGGGGACGGGACGAAGCCGAGGGTTAGAGGAGTAGATGAAGAACCTACAAAACTTTCAATTTCCTTGATAACTTTTGGTGCCCTTTGCGCAAGCTGCGATGCAAAGTTGGGATGGGAGAAAAATCGATTGATAGTAAATTGAATATTGATCTTTATATTTTTTGCGTGAATGTAATTATCCGCACGTTTCAGAGCTTTTAAAATTGGAAGACAATTTTTTTTTTTTAATATCACGGAATGAAATGTATAAAATTGTTTCGATTTATTGGAAAGGATTATCGAAATGATTTTATACTTTATGAGGTTTACAGGCGAAATGAGAAGAATCGATTTGGAAATTCCATTCGGAATTCTGGACACGTGTTCTTGAACACAACAGAAAAATTTCGAGAGAATCCGACGAAGCACAGATGAAGGGCCTACGAGACTTTCAATTTCCTCGGGAAATTTTGGTGGCCTTTGCGCAAGCTGCGACAAACGGCAGGAAAGGGAGAAAAATCGATTGGTGAGAGGAGCGTATTCGAGAAGAAACATATGAGAGCGAGAGTGTGGCGCATCGTCGTTATCCGGTTATCCTGGGCGGTTCCCTAAATTGATTTCCAAGTTCAGGTCTCTCATTCCCCGACACTGCGCGAAACTACCTTCGGAGAGGTATACCCTATTCTGTTCCATGGAATAAGACAGAAAAGAGATAAGGGACTCTTATCTCTCAAGCTGATTCCCTCGAATCTCAAGCGCTCACTTTTCTCGATCTCGCAAACTGTTTCCTCCATCACCCTCCATTCGCTTCGACTGAGACCCAACCTTTTTTTCCTCCTCCTACTTTCGTCTCACTGTGTGTCATGAATTTATTCGCATCTGGTCAAGATTGTCCGCACACAGAGACTTAGAAAATTCGTTAGTTCAATTTAATTAATTAGCGATTACGGATATCGAATTATTCAATTGGTTAACGACCTCAATTAACGGAATAAAAAAATACTCAATTCATATATGCTCTCAATTAATCAACTAACTTTTCGTTTTATCTACCAAACATTTTATTCGACTCATAACTGCTCGTTAATTATTTATATATATAGTTATACATTTATTGATTTATTGCAACAGTTTACGAATGATAAAATTGATTATGAAATTGAATTAGAAAGTGACCTCCTATTTCCTTGTTTAGAGTCAATAACGTAATGTTTCTTATTGCGGTTACGAAGTTAATTATGATATTAATTATTCACTATCTCGACTGTCTGATTTTCTAGATTCATGTAATTATTTTCCCTCGATTCAAACGCACAAGCTGAATCTCGTGGAGTAGATAGTGTTGTATCCTCCCGGTAGTTATAACCCATCGCACTGTAATAGTACTATGCGCGCGACCACGATCACTTTTAGTTCCGCCTGCACGCAGATCAATCTTTCAATTAGAAGGAAGATTTACGAGCGACAGGAACGCGCTTCCAGCAGGGGCTTCTACACGCTTGGAGAAACGTGTCTCTACTTACGTTACTACCTACGTCGAGTATACACGTAAACGGAGTGAGGCGATCCATGCAGCACCAGAGATGCGCTACGAGCAGTAGCAAACTATTGCGGAGATTCATTTATTCGGGTAAACAGGAGAAACGGCAGAGAAGAGAGATTACCCTCCTGCATGTAATTTAGGGGGAGAGAAAAAAAAAAACAAAAACAAAAAATACTCGAAAGGATGAGATGAAGGGATGAGGGTTCTCGCACTGCTGTTGCTGCTGCAGTGAAATACGAAGAACACAGTGCGAGGTAATGAGATGAAAATAGAAGTTTATCTCGAAAGCTGCAGTTTGTTTCACGCTTTTTCTTTTTTTTTTTTTTTTGGACGAGCAAACATAATCTCCAGGGGAATTTAACGAGTGAAGAACGTTGGGTGATTATGCTAGTGTTTTGAGCACACTTAATGCAATAAATGCGAGCATATTATCGCATAAATGCAACTGTATTATTAAGGGAGCAAACTGCGGAATAAATAGTTAAAGGCTTTGGAAATTAGTGATATATATGATATACTAATATGGTGGAGAAAATTTGAATTAAAAATAATTTGGTATTAAATATGTTCGTCTGAAATTTGGGAATGGCTTCCAATAATCGATAAGTAATTATGATTATTATCGTATTATTATTGAGACAAAATTTCTGTTTATTACATTAATTTTGAGTATTATTGCATTGTACATAAATGAAATATTGATAGAAAATTATTTTATGTGTATATATATATATATATATTTTTTTTTTTGTTTAATTGAAGATGGTATTACTCGAGAACGAGAGTTCGTATCAATCTTACATAAATATGTCGACCCAAATGACGAAAACGTATTTTTTCAATTGTCACATTTCTCGGGACGGATTAATTGATTTAAAATTAACTACGAACGTACGTAAATCGGACGTATCTTGGCTCCGCTTGCCTCTAACCCGAGGTTATCTCAAGAACTTTTATTTGGCCTGCGAACTCTTGGATCTATCTCGTCGTTGAAATACCGGGTGCTATATAAGCACTGTCGGGATCCGACGGCATGTACACCGACCGCCACGAATCATTGCACGCCTTAACGCTCACATTATTTTTACACTTATTTTTTCGTGTGAACAATTAGGCATGAAATAACATTTTAAGTGTATAGAAATTATTTTTATATAATTTAACTATAGCGTAATAAATTTTTTTAATTGTTTCAAGTTACGCTGCAGCTCACAGGATATTTTTCCTCGATATTATATTGTGAAATGATTTTTTTAAAATTATTACATTACATTACAAAAAAATGTAGATTCATCGAAATAAAAATTTAACTGATTAAATTAGTTCAAATCGTGAGTCATGGTTACTCGGTTATTATCGATAAATCGATCGATTTCAATATTTATAGTTATATTTTTTCGAGTTAATTCAATTGTGCGCTGGCTTAAGAGCTTTTCAAATTAGGAGACACCCTCCATTTTTAAAAATACCAGGGAAAGACATATTCAAAATGGCCTTTTATGGTCATGGACGCTGTAAACGGGCAGAGAACACAGCCAGACTGAGCAGGCGTGGCGTACCAGAAATAAAAATTCCCCGCACCTGTCAATAGACGTCAAATATTTCTAGTACTAATATTTCTAATCAGCAGTATTCTTCAATTATCGTTTCGTTGTTTTCCACTAAATTATTCCATTACGTAATATACTTTGATTTCAATCCAAAAGCAATGGCTTTACCCCATCAAAAATGTCTACATATCGTGATAATCAAACATAACAATTATCGAACGAATTCCAACGTCGCAACGAAACCTAATTGATTTCACGAAAATATCGCTATTTAATACTGATTATAGTAATTAGCGGTTGCGTAATAAGGTGGAAAATTCCATCCATTCCAGGTGTGCAGAATAAAAATTCGATTTGTAACGCATCGCATAATGTAAAAGATATTGAAAAAAAGAGAGAGAGAGAAAAAAACAAGTGTGGATAAGTAACCAAAGTAATAAGGCACCAAGCCTATCATCATCCAGGGTCAGGGCGCCGTGTGCTCGGTGCAGCATTCGCTGCGCTCTCGCACCTTCAATTATTCATCAACGTGGAAGCGAATTGTTTATGAAACGCGTCATTAAGCTGATGGCTAAAGCGTCTCGGGTAGGTACGGTAATTACTCCGTGCGCTGCTGGTAGGCTATATCCGAGCTCGCCCGAGTGAGCAAGCGAACGGCAAGCTCGCGCATTGTCTCGCGTCACGCGAGCCTCTCCGCTGCTCCTCATTGCCGCCTTAACTTGTGGAAATTACGATATCCTCATTAATGTACTTGGCTCATTTAATCGAGAGCGTTAACAGGTTTCCTGGGGGGCCTCGGCAATCTGCTTCTGTCGCGGATAAACTGATTGCACGATCGATGCAAATAAAACACGACCTCTGACACGGCCATTTAACGGGAGGCCACATTATTCAGTTTTGCTATTGAAAATTCTCAACAGGCACAATCAATTCCGTTAATTCCTTCTTTATCTTAGGGTAAATTCATTCAAGAACATTAAACACGCACGACTGAATAAAAATTGACTGAAAGTTTCCAGTCTTGAATATTTCATTGAATATTCGGGATCTAAGGAAAAATAATTTGAGCAAATTGATTTGTTTTGTTGCTTAGGAAAATTAAATTGTTCAAAAATTTTAAAAATCTAAAATCTAAAAAATGCGACTATTGACTAGTGAACACGTGAATTGGTGTCTACTGAATGCGCATGAGCAAAACGAGACAAAGTTCATGTAACATCGACGAGAAATAATCTTCTTTACGCACCGAAATTCTCGTGGAGCGAGGAGACCGAACTCTGCGGGAAATACTTAGGATCACCGGGAACATCTTCATTTCCGAACTTCTCATAGCGCGAATCCGAAGTTTGGTGATAAATGGCACTGTTATTATCGTGGCGAAGGAGGGTTTGGTTAACCGCAAAAAATGCCTCGGGAGTCTCGGGACCGTTTCGAAGGGAATCGCGGGAGAAAAAACTGCGAAACGGTCGCTGGAGGTATCACAGAATCTGAAGAATGAGTGTCGCGGTCCAGCTGTCTAATAGCGGCGGTGGTTGTGAGGCCATGAAACATCAAGAGTGAGGAGGAGATATACGCACACACGTGGGAAGAAAAGTCGCGATGGCCACGAGTGCCGATATCACAGGGCATATCTCGAGCTTTTGTGCTTCGAAAATCAATAGCAACGTTTAACAAAAAAATACAGTAATCATTAGGATAACGAAAGGCAAGATAACCATCGATAAAAAAAGAACTCATTTTGTCGCGCGTTTACGTTTAGGAAATAAAAAAGAGGAAAATGTGTCGTGTGCCGCCTCACGATGTTAATATAATCGAGTAATGGATCTGATTATTCTCTTATCAATTAATAATCTCATTGTTAACGAAACTAACTTATCCCTCGTCGTTTTTTTTTCCCCATTCTCCGATTCAGTCCAACATCGCTGAAAGCCTTTTTCGTGTTAACCACAAAAAAGGCCTCGAGAGTCGTTTGATTCCGAAGGGTTTCCGTTTGAGAAAAAAGCTGCGAAGCAGTCGAAGAAGGATATCACACAGAATCTGAAGAATGAGTTTAGTGGTCCAGCTGTCTGGTGGGTTTGGTAGTGCGGCGTGTAACAGCAACAACAGCAGAGGCATACACGCTATGCACACACGTGGGGGAGAAGTAAAGATGGCCACGAGTGCCGGCATCGTCTCAAACTTAAATTCCCGAAAGTGAACGAGAACGTTCGGCAAAACAGGCACAGTAATTCTCGGGACGTCGATAACCACGTGAACAATCGAAGAAAAACTCGTTTAGTCGCGCGGTTACGTTTGGAAAGTAAAAAACGTTATCGAGATTGTGATGTGTGGTTGCGGGGACGCTGGACGGCAGCCATGTTGCTAACACACGTCCCCACTCGGAGAGCCACTGCGCGGAGCGACTCGCTGATGAGAGCCTAGCGGCGCAGGCGTCTCGACAGGCATCGACCGGTTTTTCTCCCGCGACGTAAACACGCAACTGGAGGCTCGTGAGTCGTCGGTGAGCGCGCCCGAGCTTGGCCGAAGTGCGCCGACTCCGCGGGCGACGCCATATTGAAAATAACCGGCACGTTCAGTGTGTGGTTCGCGCGCATCGCCCGGCGCCGCCCGTGTTGACGTCGCGACGCCTACGTTGTCACTGGACTCTTATCCAGGAGTGTCGGAAGGCGAAAAAAGAGCAACAAATAGAAGAAAGACCGCGTGACAGTGAGAGGAAAGATAAGGAGAGATATTGATAAATATAGTAGTTGTTGATTACGTGCAGAAACGCCGGATGGGAAGTTTCACCGAGGCCCGAGGGAAGAGCGGAGAGACATTGTGCGAGAGAGATGGCGCGAGAGATATCCACGGCGGCCATGCTGACTGCGTAAGGTCTGCCCGGATTATACGACAATGACACTCGTTGAAACGATCTTAGATACCGTACAATCTTACACCGATGCTTATCAATGTTTTTCGCTCGGAGATAGACACGAAAAATTAAGACACCGCACGACGAAGCGAATATATTCGACTCGAACTCACGGCTGTAGGCGCACGTTGGCCGAGCTCATACGGCACTCGCTTCGCTAAACTATACCACATTCACTGTGACTCTGGTGTCACGTGTGGGTGTAACGTGCGCGCGCACTTTTGCTATTGAAGCTTGTTTAAATGAATTTCTTTTTTGACGAAATAACTTGTGATCATTGTTTGAGAAAATCGCGACAATCGAAGGTATATGGATTTGAAGGTGACCTTGATTTTTCGTGTTTTCTGCATTCTATTTTTTTATTCACTTAACACTTTCAACGAACTAGAAAAAAACGAAGAAAAAAAACAGAGGTCCACGTCTCGTATACCTGAAGCGATCTATCTTCGCCTCTACAACCTCATGCATATCTCGTTCGAAAGGAGAATTAATGGCGCGCATCAGTGCGACGTGAGATAAAGCGACTAAAAGCTTTTTTTCGTGGTAATTCAGACTAGGATCCTCCTCGCCAGCGAATTTAAATAGTCTCCATCTTCTTCTCTGCAATTATTCAACGAACCACTAGATCTTTACAACGAACCGCGAATCCTGGATTCTTTCTGCTTCACTACCAGTGATGAACTTATGGGCTGAATTCTCCAGTTTGCGATTTCTCCGGAGTCACGGTATCGACCTTGGATATAAATTTCTACGTTTATAGCGTCAACGGTGTATGTATAGATATACATTCGATTGCAATGGGAAACGCGTGTGTCACTACGTTGACAACAACAAAGCAGCAGCTTTCCGAGCATCGAATTTGTATATAGTCGGCAAATATCGTGGCAAACACGGAAGAGGAGAGAGAGAGAGAGAGTCAGTGCGACATGAGATAAAGCGACTAAAAGCTTTTTTCGTTGCAATTCAAACTAGGACCCTCTTCGCCAGCGAATTTAAATAGTCCCCATCTTCCTTGCAATCATTCAACGCAACCACTAGATCTTTTAACCGAACCTCGAATCCCGGACTCTTTCAGCTTCTTTACCAGTGACGAACTTATGGGCTGGATTCTCTAGTCAAACAACGAGTTTGCGATTCCTCCGGAGTCACGGTATCGACCTTGGACATAAATTTCTACGTGTATACCGTCAACGGTATATAGATATACGTTTCGATTGCAATGGGGAGCGTGTGTCTCGCTACGTTGACAACGACGAAGCAAAGCAGCACCAGCAGCAGCTTCCCGAGAATCGAACTTGTATATAGTCAGCTAGCTATCGTGGCAAACAGTGGAAGAGAGAGAGAGAGAACGAAAAACCGTCGTGCGATAAATATTCCTCGCGTGCTGCCCCCGCGTCAAAGAATTTCCGTACGAAACCCTCGACTCGCGTGGTGCGGCCTCCACGCCACGACGTTCCGCCGTAAATATACAGCCAACAACTTCGTTCCATCCAGCAGCAGCACATGCAGAGAGACCTGCGAGCCCCTTGAGCTGGGCGTACGTGAGCGTGAGAGCGAGAGAGCGCGAATGAGTTTCGCGTGCGTCAGTCCGACACTCGCGATTCAACCGCCACCAGCTTTCGCTGTGGTGCGTGTGCACGAACCGCTGTGTTACGAGACCGGAATCGTAAAGCTCCACCGCGTGGACCGTCTTAAAACGTCTGTTGTTTGAGTTTCGGCAAGGCCACGATTAGAATTGCTTGAACCTTCTTCGGACTGACTCAAGGCATTTTCAATATCAATAAATGCGTTGCAGCACTCGCGCTCATGACGTCACGACATGAATAATTTCGCATTCATAAATTTCTTGTGCTTCATAAAATCAATCTACGATGTTCGACTTAACAGAGAAAATAATCGATGAAAACTGATTTTATACGAAACATCGAAAACACTACGAGTACCAAAAAATGTGGTTTTCTGACGTTAAATTATTACACCGGGCTTATTCCTCGTAACATTCCTGCCGGTTTCATTCCGTGTATCTGTATTATTCTCTCCCTAAAATTAAATATAGGGGGAGCTTTCTAACGAACCGAATTGAGCGATTAATCCGTCATACTGTCCAGGTGAAAGATTTACGAGACCCCTATAAATAATACGGTGCCTCCACACTCGAGTACAAGGATCCACCGAGAGACTTTCACCTCACGATCTCGCCCACGAAGGATCTTGAACCCGCAGTGAATTCGTGAATGTTGGCTTGTCCTCCCTCACCGGGTAAAAGAGCTAGTAGATGAGAAGGTAGGAACCAAAGCCTCCGAGAGGACATACACACAGAGACAGAGAGAGAGAGAGAGAGAGAGGAGCGTTCGTAGGATAGGTTACGCGGTGCGACGGTTAATTTACGCCAAGTCGGGCAATAAACATCGCGCCTCTCGCTAGAGAATACCGCGTACCACCATATAAATATATGTATATATTATAGAGTAAGAGGAGTGAGGGAAACGAGCGAGAAACCCCGCAGAGAAGCGTTGACTACACAACACATACAAACAGTTACTGAGCGTACATATATTCCTATATATTGTATATATATGTACATATATATACACAATTATACAGAAGAACGAAGGAGAGAACGACGGAGACAGAGAGAAAGGGACGACAAAGTGCGTTTGTGTGTATACGTATACGATATACGCGAAACAGAGAAGAAGAGGGAAGAGGATAGGAGCATACGCACGTAGGAGCACGACGGCGCAACAGTAGCCGTAGCGCCGGTTAATTAGGGTTTAAGTTTATGAGGTGCAGGCGCGCCCGGCCCCAACCCCGTCGGCAGAGCCTCCACCCCCGCGCTTCTGCTGCTGCTGCTGCTTTCGCCCACCGTCCGCCAACAGCCAGTAGAGCGCACCAACCCCGCCAGCCAGAAGAGAAAAGGCCAAACACAGAGAGAGAGAGAGAGAGAGAGAGAGAGAGAGAGAGAGAGAGAGAGAGAGAGAGAGAGAGAGAGAGAGAGAGAGAGAGAGAGAGAGAGAGAGAGAGAGAGAGAGAGAGAGAGAGAGAGAGAGAGAGAGAGAGAGAGAGATTCAGCAAGCCTCGGTGGCCTCCACAGTCACAGTAATGCCAACAGAGCTTTGCTTTCTTTCTCCGCTTTCTACTCTTTCGATTCTTCATTGGTAACTCACGATATCAGCGTTCTTCCCACGGTAAATTAAATCGAGTACATGGAGTACACGACGAAATGATGTATCGGTGCTTCGTGTGTTGGATCAACTCGATGAATAATTAGAAACACGTTGGGGGAACGCGATTGAGTGACACTGACGAATGGCGACACTGATTAAACGCCAGGCGCTATACATGTTACTTATATGACTATTTGTTTTTGTTTTGTTTTGTTTTGTTTTTTTTTCTCTCTCTCTCGTTTGCATTATATGTTGTGCGTGATTGTATTATGTTGTGGGTGATTCATTGGCGGTATTGTTTTTCAACTTAATCGCTATTCATTCGATTTTTCGATGGGTAGGTGGTCTGAGGAATGTTACAATGAAGAAGGGTTATCGTAAATCGTATATAGAGGCCACGTGATATGTATCGTTTTTTTTTTCTCGCCGCGTTAGACGTTGCCGGTTTATTTCGAAACAGGGACTTGGTAAAAAGACTGTTCAACGTTATTTTTCGTTATTTGATATCACGTAAAATTCTACCTTTATCGTAGCCTATCTGTTTTGATCTTGAAAAATATAAGTCCAGACCGAAATTTCACCGCAATGATGTCGATTTTTTCAAATTTTGTCATTGCTTTTGTTCTTTGCACATTCCGACAGAATTAGTATTAAACGGTCACCCGTTCTAACCGTAGAATAGTACTATTGGGTGAAAAGGGAACACAACGAAACGAAGGTCAAATAAATAACAAGCATCACTCTCGAGTTAATCTCCCGGATAAACAAACACCATACGCCTTATTTCTGCTGTCCATAATTTCTAAAGTTAAGAAGATGTATTTTTAAAAAATTTATCCCATTCAATACAATTATTTTTTCATAGATCGTTGATAACAGCGGATATCATATTTAAATCTCCTATATCACATTTTACATTAACTCGAAATATTTGAGTGTCGGATACAAAAATAGTAGCATCTTCTAGTCATAAAAATTATGGGCGATGTAAAAATAATCACACAACATAGTCCGGTGATAAAAAACACGAATAACGCATAGAAACATAAATTTTGATTTTGCTTTTCGCACCGCGTGAATAGTTATAGAAATAACGGCAAAACTGGATTGACTTACATTGTAGAAGACTGTTGGAGAATCCAGCGAGCCAAGTCTGACGTGGAAGTTGGCCGCAGCCGGCCTGAGAATTTTCAAGAAGTCCGATATATACGTATATGCGTGTGCATACAGCATCTTATACGTATATATGTATAGCCGGAATGTTGGGGCTAAAAATAACGCCGAGTTCGAACGGAGAGTCTGACCAGCGAGTGAGTGTGCTGCTCGTGACCGTCGGGCCCGGCTGTATGCCGAACTGCAACAGCAAACGTGCGGTACCGTGCGACACTCACCACCACCGGCGGACCTCCTAAACCTTCGCGGAGCCTCGCGAGCTGCCTTGTATATCTCGCTTCAAAATACTCGAGGATCTCTCGGACTTTCAGCGCCCGTTTTGCCGACGGATAACGAGGCATAGCGAGCAGTTGGTCGCGGGGTGAGATATTTCCTAATGAGCCGAGACACCAATTAGTACAGATATCCGAGCGAATACAGAATTTCTCTCTCGCGGTAAAAAAAAAAAAAACAAAAACAAAAACAAACTGAAAAGAAACTGATGAAGTCCATTCATTTCGCAAGTGAACCAGGTGGCCAAGCACTACAAAAATATGTTTCACGTGATGAGATCGCGTGATATCAGAATTTTTTTAGCGCGGAGCTGCTTCATCAATCGGACGACAAGAGTAAGATGTAAAAAGAGGCGAAAGGAGAAAGAGGTCGTTGCGGAGCTTCGCGACGAGGGCATCGCCACAATAGAGCTTCGTGTGCTTAACCCGTTGGTTAGCAGCTTGTCCCCCCCGATATCGCTTCGGAATCTTTTCTGTCGCACAGGTTGCGCGGTTCCGCGCGAACACGCCGCTGCCTCGCGTGTTGCTATGCCACTGACTTGGCGGTGCAACACATTGTGGCCTCTCTCTAGCGGGCATTGCAGCCGCGCACAGTTGGACAAAAAGCTTCGGCGATAAGGTCGAGGACTCTCGGCTTCTTCTTCCACTTTTTTCCCGGACTACCGACTCTGCCCTCGGTACACACAACGACAACAACAACAAAAGCAGAACTTTGCTCTTTCGTGATCGAGCGCGATATAACTTGGATATACGAAAAGCGAAAAATCTGGAATTACCAGGTTGAATCTCGCGCTGAACCGGGAAACGTTGGCTCTTTTACCGAATGCAAAGTAAATTGATATATGCGAATTTTTTTCTTCTCGAATATAAAGGGATCGAGCATATTTTCGTCCCTGGAATTTTTACGAGCTGCAGGAGGATGTTTTTTTGTTTTCGAAACGCGGCAAATGTTAGAAGCTTCTTACGATTTAATGGTAATGAAGCATAATGCAGTCGGCATTTGTGACGAGCGTTTATTATCCAAAGCCCCGGTGACATTTACATCGATCGTGGAGTCACGAGTGGATATACAGAGGGCATAAAGCGTGTTTGTCCAGAGGGCGGGGGGCCAGAAGGGGGCACGGCGAGCACGGACGGGAAATAACGCACAGATATAAACCAAACTGCGCAGCGCTCGTGTAATTAAATCATGCCGACGGTTTTGCAATTAAACTCGATTATTTGCTCGTCGCTGGGCAGCCCCCGTTCCTCCACCCCCCCGCCTCGCCACCCTCCTCAATTTAACTCTTTCGAGCTCCCCGCGAATCCCCGCTCTTCGTCTTTTCCACCGATATTCCAGCAGCGCGAACGACGTTTCGCACCCCTGCGCTCTCACACTGACTTACCATCCCACCGGCAGCCCAATATCTTTCTCACTCGGGTTCCCTCGGCCTCCGACACTGCCAATGCCGGGGCCCCCCCCGTGCAATCCCGCTTATATTGCTCGCCGAACGTGCGCACGCCGTGCTGGGCCGATTTGGAAAAGTGGAACTCCCGGAGACAGAACTAATTATAACACCGGATGAGCTGTGGTGAAATTAATTGGGCCGCTCCCTCGCCTCTCTCTGATCTTCCTCTTTATCATCGGCGCTGGATACTATGTACAGGGAACCCCGGATAAATAATCTCTGTCGAATTAATCATTTCTGAGAAAGCATTGTGATCCTTACTGCATTACCATTACTATTTTTTAATCAGTCACAAAGTTCACATATCACTTGAAATTTTAATCATGCTGTAACAGCGAATGTACTTCTCTTTGGACACAATTTTTATTTCAATCCCCCGGAAAACTCATTTGTAAAAAATGGACATCCCGTGTCACAATTCACAATACAAATGCTGAGTAATGAGTACATTTTTTAAATCGGATTTCACGTATCCCTCGTTATTATTTCCTGATATTTCACGTATACCATTTATGCATAAGACCCTATCGATAATGGATTCATATTTTCAATCACCGACTCAAATCTGCCGTCTGGTAACATTAGATGAAGCGAGATACATACGAGCAGGGAAAAGTGGAGCCCAGGAAGCAGCCACGCGATAACGCACGTTCTCCCCGGGTGTTTTTTTACACCCTTAGCTACTTTGCCCGTCCAATCAGATATATCGACAGGTACTACAGTATACCGCATTAGTGCCGTACTAATTCGTTCTAATGGCAACCGGGCGGAATGGTATACTGTTCTATGGTTTATCTATACGTATAGTAGTAGGTGGACTGCTGTGCCGTTGCTGGTGGTAGCGGACTCGTATATATTCCTGAGTCGTGTTTCGCGTGTGCGGGCTCTTCCCTCTCGCCGGGCTCGTTACTGCAAATACCCAGCAGCAACAGCAGCACAACACCGCACCAGTTAACGTATCTATATCTAACCAACATCTACCAACCTATATATGCACTGTTGCTCCACCACTGACGAAACTATGTAGTATTGTGTCGGCAAAGTTTACGGATGCAGATTGGCCAGATATAACTTACAGCCGCATCCAGCCGCTCGTGAATCCATTTCACGAGGATTTATGCCAACGAGACTCAACTCCTCACTCCTATCGAAGAACACGTACGTCGCTTTCACTCTATTTCTATGTCCCTATGTTTCTCGTTTTGAAATTCACACGTTGCCGGATACAACGAATATTGACTCGGATGAATTTCCGTCGATCGCACAACGTTCACGACGTCGCGGAGTCGGCAGCTTTTCGGATACCGGGACACTCGCCGTTATACAGTTACCGCGTGCTTCAGCGGCAGGTGACCGCCGAGGTTTAACGCTAGTGAATTGCTGCGGGATTTTCTGGTTCACGGCTCGTTTAAGGCTATAAAACTATTTGACCGCACACCACCGGACCCAAAGGATCTTTACCGCAATGGGCTAAATATGGGCCAAACAAAACGACCCCCGCAGGTAACTGACGTCAACACAGATGAGGAATAGCGTCGAGTACTTTCCAGGGGAAGAAAGTGAGTGCGGATTTTCAAGGACAAGGGAATTTTATTTTAAAGTGCCAGGGCTGGATTTCGGATTGGGAAATGTTATTATGAGTTATGGCTTTGATTTTCTTATTGGAATTGGGATTAGTGGATTTTTCATTAGAATGTTGGCGGAAAAGATTTTTTTTTTCTGTCGAAAGCTAGAAATTGAAATGTGAATAATATTCATCTTCCAGACGCAAAAAAGGAGCGAGAATTAATATTTAAAAAATATTGTGAATATCTTTGAAAAGCTCTTTTTTACAAAGTAATTATAAAATATGAAAGTAATTTCAATTAAGTGTATTATAGATATTTATATTGCGATCGCAGTATTTTGTAGCCTCGTTTTCGTCGAGACATTCGGCGGAAAAAAAGAAAGTTTTTTTCTCGGAGTGTCTGAGAATTTCTTTCCATCTCACGAAATTTCTTTTTTTCTCGGGCCAAAAAATTCTGTTTAGATTTGATGACGGTCCCGCTCTTCCAGCCCCTAACTTTCACTTTGGAGGTTTTTTTTTTTTGTTGCCTATCTTTTTTACGGGAAAAATAACAGCGAAAGTGAGGAAAAGACTTTCACCGCTGACCCGCTGTTCCAGTCGGTCTTTTTACAGCCCCTAACGTTACGTGCCATCCGTGAGCGTCCGAGCTCGCGATGAGCAGTCTAAACTAAAAAAGAAAGTCCCGGGCACCCCGAAGACTCCAAGTCAAATCTAAATAGGGCCCATAAAAAAGTAAAAGTGCGGCCCTTTTGTATTTTCTCGGGCTTTGCGAAATTCTTTCGGGTTCTTTGGGTAAATAGAAAGAAAAAAAAAACTTTCACGATAATTGGACTTTCGGCTTAAGAAAAATCGTCTCGTTCTTTACGTTCATCAGGCACACGTCACCTCAAAGAAGCAGCAGCACTATTTGTTACATTTTCACTCCCATCGCAAAGCATCTGTCGGCCAAATCATTATAATCCATTTCATTAAGTTATAATCGATCGATCTGTTAACAATTGCCCACTAATTAATTAATTGTGTGCCTTGTCTGCAAATTCAGTTAATTACTTTACATAATTTATATTAATAACACTCCTCCCTTATATCATTTTGACTCAGTGCAACATTCTTGCTATTTGATCATGCATCATCTATTTAATTTTCAATACCTCCTATATAAAACCGTTTTTTCCTTATTTCTACCACAATTATTAAAATATCAATGAAACCATCTTCTAAAATTGTGCGATTCTGTTTTCAAATAATTTACATTTTCATAAAATCACCGGAGGCCAGTAAATAAACAGTTCATTTTTACTATTTTACTTACAATACCTAACACCACAAAATTTATATATATATATAATTATATATACGTATATATAATTTTTTTTCAGGACTGATACCCTAGAACGCCAATATACAATTTACTTGTTCTCCGTTTATTCACCTGGCCATTAATATTGAGAAATAATTCCTTGACGAACGCGAAAACTTTCCTCGTGTCCCAGTTTCTCGGCTGTCACTACAAACGCGGGAAAATTGTTTCACCTCGTGCGGTTGTCTGTAGCCCAGCCCACTCGGCAACTCTCATCCCCGTGACCCTCATTCCTCTGTCTCGGTGGGTGTGAGAAGCTCGGCGAGAGCAAAACGGAGGATGCGACAATATCCGGCGCCCCGGCGTCCGACAACTGATAACGCCGAGAGGGATGTTTATGCGTCCGTGTTCGCGAAACGTCGGGCGAGCCCCGCCGTCACACAGTTTCAACCCTTTACCGCCATTTCTCCGTGAAATATAAATTCTTTTGTATTGTTTTCTTTTTTTTCATGATACCAAAAAAAAAAAAAAAAAATAGAGATGCGTATTCGATGCCACAATTATTCAGCTAAAACCCCTAAAACATTATTATCCCAAGCACTTCCCACAGCAATAAACTTGTCTTGTTTTCCGCAGGCGCCCCATCGTATCTGTATGTAAATAGACCTGAGAAAATATTCTCTTCTACGCGGTCGGGGGAGGGGATTTCGTAATTTAAACGAAACGTGTAGGGTGCGCCGATGCGAGTAGGTGGTTTATCTCCCTACAGAATTCCGGGGGGGGGGGGGGGGGGGGGCTGAAGGAGAAGAAAAACCCTCGAAAAAAAAAAAAAAAAAAAAATACAAACGCCATCTCCGCAGGATCGAAACTCCATTTGCCAAAGTCTCCGGAATAATTCACGATCTCGGTGAGGCATCGCGGCTATCGACTCGAACATACTTGGGCTACGCACTACTTCAATCACTCGATTAACATAAATGTATATTCCCCGTGACGTTACACGGACGTGGATCATCAAAGAGTTACGCAAGTAGGTGTAACGTCGAGTGTCTTCGTGACGATAAATCATGTAAACATTGTCATGGCATCGACAGAAACAATAATAACAATAATTTCGTCTCTGTCAAGCCACGCCCCGTGTATTGTGTACTCTCACACGTACGTACGTACGTGTGTGGCGTCGTCTTACGTGCCAACTCCAGTTACTTTTTACGTACGAATGTGCGCGGCTCGGGCTCTCGTATCTCTGTGTACAATACGCGATGCCCGCGTACGTCAAGACCGATGATAAATTACGGAATATATAAAGTACATTATAGATATATTTACGAGAGTGCAAATAACGAGAGCGAGAGAAGGTGAGACGTATATCTCAACCGAGGGATAGAATGAATAGAGAGAAATGGAGAAACGTGGCTGGGACTCGGAGATAGCGAGATAGGAATACAGAGCGAGCGGCGAGGGAGGCCAACGCGGCGGCTGAGCACCGAGCTTTCCGAGTGTACGCCGAGAGGTGGTTTCGTATACCGGTGTGTGCACGAAACAGGGATGAAACGGGGATGCTGCGGGACGGAGAGAGAAAACGTTGGCAAGGGACGCGGAGGCGTCCCGACGAGGTGGCTTCGTTCGTTCGTTCGTTCGTTTCTACGTCCCCGCAGACGTCCGACCGCTGATCTATGACTCCCTCGCGCATAGCGAGTATAGCGGCATATAACTTTTATCTTATACCGGCTCAACGTGATCTTCGCCACTGGGGCGAGAGAATACCAACGGCGGTGGAGAACGGGGGAGTATGAAACGAATAAGGAGAACGAGGGAACGAAAGAGAGATATATTCCGGCGATATTACCACCTAGGCATTTTCCAGTGGTGGAAAATGGACGCCGTGCGACTTTTCTCTCTCGCGCTCGCTCCTCCTGCTGTTGCTCTGCAACTCCGCAGCATCCCGAAGAGCTGCGAGCACGAGAGGGACTCTCCCCCGGTGAAAAATCGAGAGAGGGCTTGCGGGAGAACGGTTAACGCAGCCATTTCACGCCTCGGGAAGTATCCAGCTTCCTCTTTCGCTTACCTCATCCAAATTCTAAGTCGAATCCACTCGTGGACCAATCCAAGAGCTCCCTGCGCAAAACCCGCGGGGCCTTCATCTTGGTTTGAATTCGGGAGTTCTATTTACTTCATCCCGAGGTGCGTGGCTGAGGGGAAGGGAAAAAATAAGGGTGCGGGGATGGATTGGGAAGGGTGGATGGATTGGAATTTATTATGGCACACTTTTGGAATTTCTTGTGTGAGCTATGTGTTATGGATGTGTTTCCATTTATTTTCGTATTATTTAATGGGCAATTTTTCTTTTTTTTTTTTTTCTTGAGCTGTACGTAATTTTGTAACTCGCTGGGGAATAAATAAGTTACTGGTTTGCGGTGAAGCACCGGTGTCCGAGGAGGATACGCTTCGAGGGCTCGGTCGATGCACGAAGAACCATTTGCACGCCCGAATGAAGATGGGGGCGTGCGAATGGTTAACCCGGCGATTTCACGCACCGAGAAACCTCGCCATGCATCGTTCCGTCATCCGGAGCACACCCAGCAGCCTCGGGCCGCGGACCATTCCGGAGATTCGCGGGAAAATGGCTGACGGAGGGACCGAAGCTTCCGTCAATGGATTTGATGGTTTATTGAATGGATATTCAGAGAAATCGTGAGAACCTGCAACTGTTAAGTGACAGCTACTCATTTTTCATACAATTTTTTTTTTTTTATAATTGTGAAAAAAATATATATTTATATTTGCATGAATATGAATATTTTTTATTTTATAGTTACATACATCTAACTTCAATTATTCGTAATTATTTATCAGTAGATATGAAAAAAAAAAGTTGCATAAAACAGTAATAGTTATCACTCAATATTTGCCATTACTTTTAGTGCACCCTTTCTCCGCTTTCTCACAACTGTTTCATAGTAATAAAAAAAAATCGTTTGATTCGAATAAACGTTTGTTTAATCCAACAGTTTGGTGCTTACTTAATCTGTCACCAAAATGGCGATTTTATTGCGAGTGCCACGTGTTTTGGATGAAATCGAGAAAGAATAAAAAGGAAAATCATGACGAAAGGCGACGTAGACCGTCTGGCAAATCGATATTTGACGGAGCTACTGCTTCAACGGGATCAGGTGAAATCGTATCTCGATTCGCGGCCTGCTCCCTTGGGCGCCCCTCAATGTGTCGTTGTGTATGTGTGTGTGTCGTGTTTTTTCTCCATTCGTGAACGTACATATATATATATACGCGAGATGTACGTCAGTGCGTCGTTTGTCCCGATTTTTACGACAGGCCCGGTGCGGCTCGCTAGGCTCATAAATCCTCTGGCACGGTCACGTTGCCCTCTGTTTTTCTCACTCGCTCCACTTCATCCCTCCCGATGCCCTAAATTCACCCTCGCGCGAGCACCGCCAGCAATTTTTCCGAAGCGCAAAATGTCGCGTAGGGCCTAAATCGAGCATGATGCGTTCAGTTACGTTGACGCGACATTCGAGGCTGGAAATGTTACTGGGGAGAGCACCGCATCATGCACCAACGCCAGAAACTCTCCAGGGTCCGGGAATACAGAGTGATGCGCATTCGGAGGGGTTCGGATAGTGCGGATTACCTAAAGGGTCGTCATGTATGGAAAAAAAACATATTTTCAACTAAACTCGGTATAACTCAATAGCAATAGATCGATAACTTTGTCAATGTCCATTCAATTCTTTAGTACCACATTTATAAGAAATTATTATTTTAATGTACATTTTTATTATATTTTTTTACGAAGAAATTTGCCTATAATTGAATCGGTGCTTAAAATTTCAAAAACACCATGACAACTTTGCAAAAAAAAATCGAAACTAAAAAACAGTGCAACTTAATATAAATTAATTTTTTATATCAAGGGTCACTTGCATTGTTCGCATCCGCGATAGTAGATTTATGGTATCGGGTATCGATTAGAGATCACCAAATTACCGAACCAATTGTAATAAAAAAAGATCGAAGCAGAAAAACAGTGCAACTTAATATAATTCAATCTTTTGTATCAATGGTGACTTGCATTGTCCCCTGACTCGGACTGGCTGCATCCGCGATAGTAGAATTATGGTATGGGGTATCGATCAGAGGTCGCGGACGAAATTACGTCGAGCGTTTCTCGATTGCCTATACATCTGGAGGGTGCGAGAGAGGAAAAGCGAGAGAGAGAGGGCTGGTTATATCTGCCATACGTCGTGCGCGAAGCCTGTAGGAAAGGGGCGGCAACCGCAGCACGACTGTCCTCTGCCGCCGCCGCTGCCGCCGCCGCCACCACCGACGCCAACCTCTACCCCAATTCCACCGGCAGGCATAACCCCCTTCGCCCGCCGCCCGTTCAACCCTCCGCACGCCGACGTTCCGTCTCTCTTCCTCTTGTCCGACAGCCAATATTTATTGATCACCCCCGAAGGCATCGTTCCCCGCGCGAGAGCGCAGCCCGTTTCTCCGCTCGCTACGGCCAACACGCCCTTTGCAAAGGAGGAAAATCCAAGGAGAGAAAAAGAGAGAAGAAGAAGAAAAAAAAGAAAAGAAAACAATGAAGAGGAAAAAAAAAACTTGGAGAGTCGTGCGGAGGAAGTGAGCAAAAGTGATGCTGCAGTTGTTCTCCTCTCTGCCAACCAGCTTTGCGTCTGTTGGCTCGGGTATCCTTCTCTCGGTGAAGTTTGGAACGTGTCTTATGCTTCACGTGAAAATCCCGGGACCCCTCGTCGTGAAAATTCACCCCTCGACTCTTTATTCCTGGAAACTCGCGCGGAGAGGACGATCTCTTCCCTTCCACGGGCCCGGACACCCGGGTGGTGGAGTCGGAATCCCGGAGTGGAAGAGGACTCCGAATTTACAGAAAATTTAAGGGAGAGAAACAGGGTAAAGAGGCTTTAGAGAGCTCTGCGTGAGAGCGACTAAGGGTGTGTGTGTGTGTGTTGCTACTGGAGCATCGACAAGAAGCGTTTTCGTATTAAAATCCCATAAACATAAACCCCTCCGTTAGTACATCTGACTGCGAGGTAATGCTACACTACCCTCGAAAATTCTACAGCTACTTTTCGAGAGATATCCGTGAACCGAATAGAGTCGGACCTACTGCGAGTCTACGTACGATTATGGGAAATGTATCGCTTTATCGAATCGCTAAAATAATTTTGCAAAAAAGCAGAACTCACCTTGCAACCATGTCCAATGCGGTTTAGCGATATCGTCCTTACCTGAAACACAAATACAAGCATTCTTTTAGTCGCCGTCATCATTACCATCACGACTTGAACGTATTTTTCAATTTACATTATATAAAAAAAAAATAATTAAATTTATCATCCCTTTACACGTAATAAAATGTATTAATGTACTTTCCCACGTTTGTCAAATGTTTATTATCCTCCGCAAAAATCGATCGAGAGCAGAAACATTCTTTCGGTTCAATCCGGCATCGTTAATATTATTATCATCCTTATTATTTCAGCAGAAAAACAAAAGATATCCCGAGAGTGAGATAGTCTCGAAGGCGAGCAAGAAAGTGAATTACCGGGAGTCGCAGCGCACACCGAACGCCGGTTTCTCGACTCGTTTGGCTTTCTGCTCGGAGCAGCCAAAGAAAATGCTGGCGTTCCTTCATAAATATCGCGGTGTGAGAGAGGATGAGGGCCCGGAGTAAAACGACGCTGGAATTTTTCGCGGTGAATCAATCCGCGGGAGTAACGAGAGCTTTGCTGCCGCTGGTGGCGCGTTAGATTTATACGAAATGTGGATAAAAAGCGGTTTATTCTCTTTCGCACGCGAGGATATCCGCTATTGTAGCGACCACTGACAACGCGATTGTCGAGCGAAGTCGTTTACCTTGCGTTCGATTTGAAGTTTCGCTTTTATGCGTTTTTTTTTTGTATTGGGGAATCAGGATATAATAACACCGCGATATAATAACGCTGCCGCGCGTGTACGTACGTTAATAACTGGTACCAGTCGTGCACTCGCTCGCGTCTCACAGCCGCGGGCCGCCAAATGATCCAGAACACCGGTGGGAATTGGTTTGGCCGCGATGGAGCGGCTACACCGAACTCCCGCTATAACTCTGACCCAACGGCTGATCTACGACCTGTTTAGTAGTTCTATATCAGCAACGTCGGTGCGCAACGCATCGCTGCGGCAACGTGCTACTGGCGCACTGCTAATCGACACCGGCAGCAAATACGCTCGGACGTTCGCCACCCTCCGACCCTCGTCGTACATCCAAACTTCCGAACTTTCGATTAATACGACCGCTGCGTTCGATGATAAGGACATTTTGGGCATATCAGAGAATTTCCGTGTCCGAATCTTCGATGGGTCAAGGTACATTACATTTAATTGGCAGTTTTTAATTGGGTTCAGAAATTAGAAAAAAAAATCATTGTAGATCGAATTTACATTATTTCATTACATTGATATCAAAAATATTACAGGAAATGACGATATCGATGAACGGATTAATCTTAGCCGATTTTATATTTTGTGACTAGCGGTAAAAAAAAATTCGTTAATAAAAAACAATAATTACGGAAGAAATAATACGGAAAGACAAATTTGTTTTCTTTGATTCAGAAATCGCTCTGCACATTTATGTCTGGGCTTGGAAAAAAATGTTAAGACGAAAACAATATCTTTCGTCGACCAGGCAATTGATCTCTTGGATCGCACTCGAAATTGCTTTCTTTCTTCTCGATTAATTCCCGAGACCGTTCGATTGATAACGAATGTTGAGTAATTCGCCGTCGACAAATGTCGTTGGGGGGAGAGTTTGGTTCGCCAGGAGGTTATTGGTTTCCTACTAACGTCCGCGGAAATCTGGGAAGACCGATGGCTGAGAGGACGCGTTGCCGGTGACTGGTTATTAGATTATTGGCGGTATCGACAGCTCATGCGTTGCTCGTATAACGCGGTGAACGTCGGGGGGGCTGGTACAGGTCGAGGCTACTCGATGTTGCCGGTGCCCTGCGGAGTCTCTCTCGCGTGTACGCACCGCCGTTCTCTGTACATATACAAATAGACGAGTTGCGACAGCGGAAACATACAGAGGGTGTATATACGCGAGAAGGGATGAAGCGGTAGTGGCGATGGCGGTCGCGGGATGCCGGGGGACAAAATGGGGAGACCGTGATAACGATAACGTACGATCGGCATTAGCTGGCGGCTTGCTGCCGCTGATGGATGCGCTAATTATCAGCAAGCAGGAGTTACAGTGTTTCGCGTCGCCTCTGCTGCCACGCTCCCTACGCAACCCTCTATGCACTCATTTGTACTCGCTTCCTCGACGAATTACCAATTTTTGCTAAAGAGCGGCTTTTGACGATCGCCACTTGATATCGACGAAAGTGATAATTAATTTTTACGATAATGCACTCAATTATGGTGGCATTTTTTCCATGGATTTTATCTCGGCCTCTCACACTGGCCAATGAAACAATCAAGGAATTAACTAATTTTGCATCATATAGTTAGTGGTTTTTTTCTTGTTTACCTAGTTCAAGCAATTATTATAGACAATTTTTTCAAAAGTTTGTCAGTATTTCTGAAATGTGGATTAAATTCTCAATGAATGGTTTTTTAATACTAAACTAAAAAAAACGTAATTGTTACAAAACACCGTATAAAGAATTCTGAGTTTTATTTTAGTTTGATTAATTAACTTGCGAAAATAAAATTCCAAAAAACAACAGGAAGGTCAGAAGGTTCCTTCCAACATCTTTCAATTCTTAAATCTAAATAAATGTCAAAAGTAATTGGATTAATCGATGTTTATCCATCAGTAACTGCAGCCCGGTGAATAAAAATTTTCCACCACATTTCAACCTACCCTCTTATCAAAATAATTCCGCTGGCGTTGCGATCGAATTTTTAATCAAAGCCCCTGACTCTCGAATTTTTGTTGCGCTTCTCGGGACCCTGCAGCGATCTGAAAATTTCGAGCAGAGCGTTCGACGCTGCAACGTTCGCTATGTCCGCGCGGTATATCTGTATAGTGTGCGCGCAGACCGCAGTCCGCGGTCTAAGCCCTAGACGGCGGTGGGGTTCTAAACCCACTGCCGCGAGTCACCCCGACAACGAACCGGAAGCACGTGTGCAGTGTGCACCGTGCGCTGGCCCTCTCTCTCTCTCTCTCTCTCTCTCTGTGCTAGGAAACTACTAGCTGCAGCACACAGGCTCGCGCTCCGAGTGTTGCAACGCGATCGGAGCCGCCCGTAATGAACATGGCGCTTGGTTTATTTAATGGGAAATTCGGTGGCGCCATAAAGCTCGAAGAAGCGCGAGGGAGAGTATAGAGGAGGCTGCGGGCGACCGAGAGCCATAGAACCCACGGTCGTGGGAGTATTCGCAGGGTGAAACAGCTATTAAATTTATGTTTTCGGTTTACCCGCAGTGACGGATCGCAATACGCGGCAACGCGCAACTCTGCAGCGCCAGTATCGCCGGTAGTGCGTTTGCTGTTTACCCTATTGGTAGTCCAATGTAATCCAAACGGAGATATATATGTTGGTTGGGGATCGAAACACTGGACTGTGCCAGAAGTGGGTGGGGGGAGGGTGGATGGTCCGGAGAGTATGGAGGTGCGATTGCTCTCTCTCTCTCTCTCTCTCTACCATCGGGAGGCTCGAGGATGGATTTGGCAGGGACCCACGATGACAGAGAGCGCAACGTCAGCGCGTAACCCGTCACCGCGCGCGCTTTCTAAACACTCTGTGTATATATACGGGCATCGACGAAAATTCATGAGCCCGTGACAATTATAGATTATACACGATCGTGTATACGAACCACGGGAACATTCCATTCCATGCCCGCTCATCTGTTAAACATTTCGACGATTATCAATTATATCAGAGTCAATCGTACCATCGAAGCGAATGTTGTCGGTTGAATTATCCCCGCTATTGTGTGTTGATTTTGGGGTCCTTTCGTTTTAACTAGTGGATACCTGTGCTTTGCGGGAAAGACTTTGAATTTTGGAAATGCTCGAGGTTTTTTTGTTGCTAAAACAATGCATGGATTTGTTGACATTTTCGATAAAAGTATTGGCTATTGGGTTATTGTGTTTTGACGGTTCTCGGATGCGTGAGGTTTGACGGTTCAACTTTAACCCTATTTTCTACCTTGCGCTGTAAAGAGTCTCATTATAAAATTTAATATGCAGTCAAAAGTGTTTTCTACATAAACGGGTAATAAAATAGTAACGTTTAATATCAAAATACTGTAATAATACTATAAAATGATGACTATATATTCATTTCCTGAACTCTTTTGCAAATGCAAGAAATAATACACCGTCTCGCCAGTTTCAACGACCCCAAGAATAAAAAATAAAATCGTTTTTACGTAGTTTAAATGACCGATTAATCTTCGAGGGAGGAAAAAGAGTGAATGCGCCCGGCAACATTGTTCAACCAATCTCGAATAAGAATGGCGTCTTATCCGCGGCTTGAATTAGAGCTGATAGGAGGTGAATCCATGAGAAAGTAGAAAAGTTTAGCAGGCTATGTGTTATCTCGGGTGTCTCTTTCCCAACGAGGGAATAATTTTCTTGTGGGTGCCGGGGCGTTAAAAGTTTTCCGTCTTTCGCGCCGGTTCACTTGGGAGCTTGCTGCTTTTCGTCTCCCCGCGCGTCTTCTATCGGTGATCCAGTCGGGGCTCTTTAATCTTGAAGAAATAGTACAGTGCGCAATTTTATACCAGCAGAAATAATAGCACCTCTCGTTTCCGCTCGCCGCTCTCCATCTTCGGGAGACCCTAATTACCGAATTTTCTTCGGCTTTAATTCAGTGGTATAATTGCTCGCCAACCCCCTGACGAGGGGTTGCCCAGGCGTACCAGGAGTCCCGGGAATTTAAGACACACCCTCATATTATTATACCCCGGTGCTCGTGTTGCACAGCACCGTCCCTTGTGAGAGCTGTTGAACCACCCCTCAACAGGGTTGGAAGAGTGCTTACCTCGTATCGAATCGGCACACGATATCCACCCCCTCCCCTCCAACCCCCGCCCTCGTGGCACACCGGAAAAGCTACTAGTTTTATCGAGCTCTTTCTCGTTGAGACGCCTTAAATTGTCACGAACGCGGGTTTAATCGATGCACTCGCCCCTCTTTTGCTTTACATTCACGGCGCCCCATGTACTCGAAGAGATCTCTTCCAACAGAGGCCGAGGTATTATCGAAAGTGCGAGAGCTCGCGCGCCGGAAACGAGGCATAAATTATAAAACCCCAATTACAACGAAGAAAGTATTTGAATAATCTTTTTATCGTTTCTCGACGCGGTTTGTAGGCGGCGATTTATATATATATATATATATATGTATAATATGTAATAAGATATCGGTTTGAATAATTAATCGGTACTGGATTTTTATCGTCGTTTGGGAAGTCGATGACTAAGTCGGCGGTGGAATTTTATTGGTGCTATAGATTTCCGTCCAATTATAATTTTATTCGCACGCAAACTGGAGCTCAAAGCGCGTCCCGCAGCAGCGACGACGTGCGAACGAGTCCCTCGCCGCACGTGCGAGCAACACCACTGCCCACTATGTTTGTCACGCAGTCACGTCTCCCCGGCGATGGTGTTTACGCAAAGACGATCGCCCGTTGCGCGTGGAAACGCGAGAAACGCAAATCGCTCCTTATGTCACCGCAACCGGTGAACTTACCAACGGCTGCGAGTGCCGCCCGCGCGACCGTGCAATAACACGCGCGCAAACGGATATTCCGGGCGCCGCGCGCTCGTACTGTTTGTACCTCCTCACCTCGCGATGATGCTTTGGAATTCTCGTCATTTGATATGATGAAAAATGAATTTGAAGAATTTAAACGAAATTGAATTGAGTAATGACGAAAATAAATGTAATAAGAAATGTCATATATTAATCACGGAAATTTATCAAATCCAGAAATGTTCTGCGGAAATAAAATCCAATTTTTTACAGAAGCATTTTCATCATCTAAGTTGATTAATAAAGTACAATCGCTGTGCATTAATAAGTTGCACTTGTCATTTAAAAAAGTAGAGGCTGAGGGAACAAAAGTATTTTTACATTTTTGTGCATTTAACAAATCCTTAATATAAAATAGAATTTCAGTGTACCAACAGATTTTTTTCATTGAAATGCTCAAGCCCATTCTTACTTTAATATTTAACCGAAATTTCTTCTCGCTATAAAATCGATAAATCGTACAAAACCCGACAAATATGAAAAAAAAAAGCAAATCTACGACTCCACTGGTTTACAATGTTGAATACGTTCACGTTAACGACAAGATTCAATTTGAAACCACGAAACGAGGTGCATAAATCGAAAAGCGTTAGGAGGAAGGAGGTTAAAACGATTCCGTCGTTCGCGTCCAGTGGATAAAAAAATTGCTGAGACTCGTAGAATCCCGTACAGGAGGTTGTGCGGCTCGGTGTAGTCCGAATTAAGGCGCTGTGCCGTGTGTGCCGCAGAGAAGAAGAGTCTCGGACCAAAGAGATGAGAAGCGAAGCGCCTATATATACACACACACACATATACATATATACATAAAAGTACATTCACAGTATATATCGTACCTACACTCGATGGAATAAGGACCAGACATCGTACGTCATCGGGTATATTCAGAGGGTCGATATAATTTTGGCAAGCGATTCGCGACTCTTTCCTTCCCGCCCTTTCTCTCTCTCTCTGTCTCCCTCATATTCTCGCTTACTTTTATCCGCATATATCCATACTTAGACGGTGAATTTCGAGGATACGTACAAAAAGGATCTGCTGTACAGCATATAGCCAACTGACGTTAAAGTATAATACGTAGGAAAATGTAGTGGCTCTTTGCGAATGTACTCGTGTTCATAAAGAGTCACTACGTACACTTTTTAACGCTCGGTATACATTTTACGTGTACGTGTGGACGAGTCTCGCGCGCATTCGGCATTATGTGCCGAGTGCTGCCGGGAAGTGTATTATGCGCGTAGCGAGCGACGTCCCGGTGTATATAAAAGTCGGTTTACTTTACGTTACGTATAGAGCCCGAGTTGGACGAGCGAGGGAGGAGAGAAATACGAGAGAGAGAGAGAGAGACACCAAGCATAACTGGAAAGAGTGAGAGAGAGAGAGAGAGTCGCGGTGGCGGCGACGGCCGTATTCACCCTGGGTAAAGCGAACAAGCTATTCAGGCTCTCTCCGCTGGCTCTAGGCGAGCGGAGTGGATGGGCTGGTCGTAGACAACCCCTCCCCTCAAACCAAACGGGAGCCGTCGACTTGGTCGTCGTCGACGACGTTCTTTTCGTCTCGTATACACGTTAAACTCCACCACACGACGTCGACAACGAAAAAGACACGACGGATGTCGCGCTGGAAGAGAGACTCGATACTCCTGGAACTTCCGTTTTTCCCAAAGATATCACCGGAGTCTCTCCAATGGTGAAAGACTGCGCTAGGTATGCTTCACTGAGATGTGCACTTCTATACCCGGAAAATATTGTTATCGTTCATATACCGTGCGCTGCTAGACACGTACGCGGTTATGTAATGGAGGTGAATAAACTGGGATTATGGGCGAGGTTCAAGTTTGTTTAGGGATTTTAATTAATGGAAAAAGTACCTGCACAAGAAAAGTGTTCACGAGTGAAAAGGTTTTTTTTTTGTCTTTCTGATACACCAAACATTTTTGCGGCACTTTGTCGTACTTAAAATTCCAGGGTTTCAATACCAACCTGACAATAATGGAATGTCAGCTTTTTTTGGAGTCGAAAAACTTGAATATATTCTTTTCTGCTACCCCAAAGTGTCTTTTGTAAAAAGAGACATTCCTATTTCCATCTGAGCCACTGCAATCACCTTAACCAAATATTTTATCACTTTATCAAGTATTTTCCTTTATGTTCGTGGAAAAAAATTACTGTTTTCAAGCATGAAATATAATTCAATGAGGTCTATCGAAAGTTTACCTTCGAGTTGATGGGAATACGATTTTTTATGGGCTTGTAAACTGACCGATAACTTTTAAGGTCTTTTTGCATTGAAGCATCTTTTAGTCCCTTAGATACACATCGAGTCTAGACTATTTTTCTGGAGACCCTCAGGGAGGATGTAAAAAAAACGTGACTAGTAACCGAAGTTTCATAACGCGTTGGGCGATGGTTTACTACCATCCGCAGACGGCGGAAGAGTTATTACAAGACTCACAGAAATGCGAGCGAAAAGGAGAATGATCAACATTGCTGCGAGGAAGTGTATTATGAGGACCGCACCCACCACAAACTTGGGCTCCTCGCAGATATGTACCTCTCACCATTGCAACCATCTTTGACCGCCCTCTCGTCCGGAATCTGGGAAGGGTTTCTAAAAGTTAGAAACTCCGTCGTTATTTACGTGTAATCGTAAAGTTCCCGCGGCGTCTTCAGCAACGTAGCTCGGGAAGACCCTTCGCCAGAGCGTCAGCTATTTCTACGACTTTCTCACTTCGGGGAGTACACAGTTCACTATCACTAACCGTGGAGAGTCCTTCATAGCTTCACCCTCGGTTTCGAAGCTCCCTTAAGGATTCTGCTCTCCCTTGTAATTATTCCTCTTCAACGAAACATCGAGATGTTTTGCATGCCTGAAACGTGCCAACCCTTTGGAAAACCGGAAATGGGTTCGTCCTATTTCACCAAATTCAAGACACGTTGAATTCTGTCTCTTGGAATATCGCCTCGCGTTGCAATATTATGTAAACCGTATTTGTCTATTAATTATCATTTTATATTACTATTCATTCATCATTATTAATAATTATTATCACTTTTCCATTAGCCCTTCGTGGCTCACTATATTAGAAAAATAGTTATTACCTAACGAAAATCTTAATCCTAGTCCAAGTATATCGAAAAAAATGTCCAAAACGTGGAATTCTAGTGGAAATGCACTCTAAAATATTTTTTTACGAAATTAAATCCCTTTTAATTCGTATAAGGCATAAAAGTGATTTTTTTTTTCAAAAGTCACATTTTTCTGCTAATTAAATGTGTTGAATTTTTTTTTAATGGCGAAAATTCGTGGACGTTGAGGAATGAATGTTTCTGCGGCATTAGGAAATGCGGTTCGAAGCGCCCGGTAGCCGTACGCTTCCTCACATTACGAGAGACGGTCTCGCGTCGTCGGTGTTTGCGAATGCGAGGGGGAGGGAGGTTTAATTCCCTTGAAGTATTGTCCACGTTAGGTACCATTACATTCGCATGCCCGGCGTGCAATTAGCAATGTAAATGCTAGAGGGTTAGTTAGTTAGCGTGTTCGCAAAGCCTGGAATGGTTGAAAAGCGGCGGGAGAGGGGGAGGCGGGTGGGCGGTGGGTGGGCAGCCGCGGGCGAGATAACGCGGACCTCCCAGGCGAGCGATCATCTCAACTGCAGCAGCATTGATAACGCCAGGGAAACATCGATGCCCGACGACCTTTTAATGTTTCCAACTACCGTTCTGCCACGCCATTATCACCCTCTGATCTCCCACCAATGCACAACCGCGGTGTAAATGTGCTGTTCATAATTATTTTTAAACACCCAATGCATGAATAGGAGAATGCAACTATTCAAAAGTGTTAGAGATTGAAAGATACCAAAAGGTACACCGTGATTCATCAAATTCACTTTGCACGAAGGTGAGCGAATTTTTGAGTGAAGTAAAAAAAATCGAAAAATCGCTATAACGATTATTCGATTTTTAATTTGTTATTAGTCATTTCTATAAGCATAATTAATAATTATTGAAGGTAAAAATATCTGACGATAATTAATTACCAGCTTTCCCAAGATTTCCCTGAATTTCATGTATTACACAAAATGTATTATCATTCGATTTACAGATCCAATTTTAGTATCAGTCAAAAGATATATCCAAATTTGTGGGTATTGCCGAAGACGAAAATATTCTCGAGGTCACATTCTCCTTTTCGACCCAAGCCGATAATTCGCCGAAGAGGATTAATGGGATTAAACATTATGGGAATACCTTTCGGTGAATAAAGTTGTCATCGGAGATTTAATCGCTTCCGGTTGAGTGAATATCTCAAGAGAGAACGAAAAAAAAAAAAAAAATAGTGAAATGAAATTCCCAGGTTGGAGAGTCACTTCCGTCGGGCTTTTCTGGCTGCCCATTTCGATGGATGACTGTAGCGTATGTAACTAACTACGGCTAACCCGTTCGTTGAATTGAGAGTCGAGAGAGGACAACGAGCCTCGCCGAGGACTCTGAGCAACAACCGAGCAGCTCCAGTGGACAGAGACACGATAGTCGATCACGGCACTTAAGGCTCGAAGATAAAAGCCGCGCGCGCACGCGGTTCGCCCTCGCGTTCGTTTTCTATACCGGCTTCCTCAGCGACTACCAGTGAATACAGGAACTCGCAGACGACCGAAGAGTTTCAACCGAAGACAACGCTAACGAGGCGGAGACGCGCGCGACGACGGCTCGTTGTCGTCTTCGTCGTTTCCTCGCGCAGCTTCGACCTCGACTATCTTTACCATGCCAAAGAATTCCAACGGTTCCCACGTACTTCTGTGCATGGAGCGTCGTCGAGTGTCCCCTTTGATTCGTAGAGGGCTCACTCGTCCCGCGACGTTTCGATTCGACTACGACGACCCAAAGAACACGTATCGCTAGCCCTTAAACGTCGGAGCCATGCTGACTCGACGAGCGGTCGCAGGTATGGCCGAAGGGGTGGTTCCTGAGGACCAGAAGACCTGCCCCCTAAACTGCAGCTCAGCTGCTCGGTGTCGCCCCTAACAACCTTTTCTTCACCAACTATCATGGCTTTCTTTCCTTTCACAACTGTATTGGGTTTCTACCGTTTAGGCAAGGCCTACGCCCTTCTTAAATATGGCACTCATTGTGTTTGTGGATAATTGAGCAAAATCCTTGCAATTAAATAAAAGGATTTGAATTAAGAAAACAGAAGTAGAATGATAATAATAATAATCGATCGAAAATTGATGACAAAAATGGAATCAAAGTGTCTTACACCCAAGATCTTCAATTGTGCATCATACAAACATAAAAAGGACCTACATAAAAAATATTTACATATTCGTGCCCCTTATAGAACGATTGATTTTTCGCAATTGTGACATTCGAAGTTAAACGAAAATTGATGATAAATATTCGATAGCACGTGCGCGCATTTACGTGTCTCGAAAATAATTTTCCATACCGTTAACCAACAGCCAAACGAGCATAGTAATAATCGCGGAAGTTGAAGCGTAGGGGTTCCGCACGAACTTCAGGGCGAGAATAAATACAAACAGGAATTCCGTGAGACGGTGCAGTAAAATCATTTCTAGCGTCGCGAATGACAGCCCGGTAAAAGGGGAAAATGAAGCGATTGCCTGCGGTTTATAAGCGGGGCTCTTGCGATAATAAAACGCTCGGGGTATCCCGCGGTTATTTCCTTCTCCCCTCCACCAGCACCTCCATTGCCCCTCCACCGTCGCAACCACCACTGCCAACACTGCCTTTCCCAGCACTGCGTCGAGTCACGCACCAAAGGGAATCCCTATTTACCGACTGGCAGTTCCAGCTGCTGTCGAACCTCGTGCCGACGTTTCAGGGGCTTCCGGATAGATGGCGCTAGGGTTCCTGGGCCGCACCCAAGTCCCTTTTCCGTCCGGGCACAACAGATTCAGAAAGCACGTGCTACTGATCGCATAGGTCAGTTTAGTCCCTCCCAGAAACGAATTTTTCAACGTCACACGCTACAAAATTGGGATAACAAAAGATTTTTGTTTTTCACCAAAAAATATTTATTCTGCATTCGTACAATTGTAACATTTTTTTAGTAATCACGTAATAATAATTTCCGAATCGTACAATATTAAAGTTGAAGGAAATGGATGATTATGGTAATATTTATATACATTGAACCAGTTTGATGACTTTTGTCAGACTTTGCATGTAAACGTCAGCGTGTCCTTTAAAGGTCGCCGAGAAGAATGCGTGAATAGCGCAGAGAGAACTGGGCCGTAGAATTATCACAGAGTCCCGGAAGCCGGCGAAAAGACCGCGAGAGCGGTCGAGTCCCATCGCCGAGGCGCAATATCTGGGGAAACCTTCCCCAGAGAGGAACTTCCGTCGACTGACATTTCTCCGCCGAAAGACAAGAGAGAAAACAAAAAATAACACATAATTCCTGGATGATAATAGGAAGCGAAGGATACGCGTGTAAATTACCGAATGCGAAGCGTGAGGGTTCCCATATTTTTGACATTAACCGCTGTTTATGTAAAAATAGAGTCGTGCTGTCGGCATATTCACTGGGCTTAATAAAACGCGATCGGAGATTAGACTATGCGCAAGTTATTCGACGAAATATCTTCCGGTCGTTGGATCCTAATGGGCGTTGAAACGAGGGCGACTCGCGCCCAGCTCAGGGTCACGTAACGGGTGTCTTATTTTCTTTTTTCAACATATTTTTTTACGACTTTTACTTTCATACCGTTTCGCACAGTTTTTCTTCCTCTTTTTTTTCGCCGGCTAATCATTTTCCTCATTTTCATTCGCGTTCTTTTCTTCTTTCGTCTCCTTAACCGTAAAATTTACGTTATTCGTCTTCCTGGTTGCTGGTCGTTACGCGTGCCTACGCAAACCACATCGAGAGACGATGAAGCAGCACGAGGAGGTTTGCTTCCCGCTCGTGACGAAATTAGGCTGCTTCGTTGAGCGTTATATTATTTTTAGTTTCGACGTCCGTTGGTGGGGCCCCGCGCTCCTCGCCGTTCCCTTGCCCTCGGAAATGCGCGCGGGTGCGCGCGCGTGAGACCGAGAGGCAGTAACCATAACTTTTCGGGGTCTCCGTGGCGTGATGCCGGCCATCGACTCGCTACTCACGCATACCAATCTCTTCCGTGCGTTTTCTTCACCTCCGGAACGCCCGACTGACACGTCCAAATGTCCGGATCTAACGCTCTCTCGCTTCTCCATTATCCGCCCCGGCCACTTCATTTCATTCGTACCATTATCACCCCGCAGGACTTCCAAGGATGGGCAAAATTGGGAACGGCTGATAATTAATACGCGGAACAAATGTTACTCATACCCAAAACAAAAGCTATTCAAAGTAAATAATGTTCGATTACGTTTTTGCTAACTAATAATTCGCTTTCTACCCAAAGACAGAAATTTTTAATTACACTGAAACTAATAAAGACGTCCATCTCAATTACAACCAAAGTAGTTCAAATGACTTGACTCGATTTTTGTTGAATACGTGAAATCGAAGCAAAACTTTTTTTAAATTTTCGTCATTTTCACACAAGCCGCAGAAAAGGTCTTTTCCCGACTACGCCATCAATCCTATTGAACGTTGCAAAAACCGTTGCGCATCAAGTTACACGAGGATCCAAATATATTCAAACGAAAGTTGAAGAGGAAGTGTAAGAGAACGGCGTCTCCTGCGTTGGTCAGGTTCGCCAGAGTGCATTGCTGCATATAATTCGCGCACACAGAGACGCACGTACAAGTGTTTGGATGTAGCAAAAATGCTGACCTTCCGCACGTCGCGGGTTGGGTCGTTGAGCAGTGTATGGATATGGAGACGAGGCGATCTCGCACACGCTCAGCCATAGAACAACTCTTGTGATGTACGTACATTGTGCTACGTACATCCTAATATACACCGTGCAGAAATATTCACCCTTTGCGAAGTGATCGCTCCGGGGTAACCCTCCCGTGGCTATGAGCCCGATGAATGAGGCCATTAATAAACGCCCCGGTATAGTATATACCGCGCAGCGGCAACATACAAGAGTTTATACCGTATAGCTACCCACTAGCCATGGATGTATGTGGTAATACTCCGTCAGCAGTGTTGTAGATCTCTGTTGATGCACCACCGAGCGCGCGTACAGAGATTTTAATCAGGTGTCATGATCCAGCCAAGATTCACTGTATCTATTCGTATAAATTTGCAATTCCGTGAGATATATCCTCACGCTATTGGAGTGGAGAAGATACACGTGTTTATTTCGACGGTATATATTCTCTCGACCGCAAGGACATAATCAACTGGGTGGACAGGAGTGAATTCGTTCAGGAGTTCGCCGTCTAGTGTCTCAATAAAATCGTTCGAGCCTGATCGTGGTTGTAGTAATCGTAGGAAACTCCGGCAGACGATCTCGGCGGCGGGTTCCATAAATCGTAATTGGTTATTACCCTCGGTACTCCAGTCGAGCGACTGTATATACAGTCAACAACAACACCTTCGGTACTTATAGACGGGAAAATCTTTTTCTGTAATAACGATACCATTTGGTTATTTGCTAGCGCAGCAAAACAAATTTTGTAACCCAGATTTGTTGAGTTAACAGTTATTTTTGTTAGCGTAGCGAATAACGCAATGTTGTGACTATTTTGGTAAATAAGAATTGCTGACCTAGGACATAATTAACTGTCGACCGTCTAATTCCTCAATGAAATCGTTGGAGCCTGATTGTTGTTGTAGTAGTTGTAGGAAATTCCAGGAGATGATCTCGGCAGCGGGTTCCATAAATCGTAGTTCATTATCACCCTCGATACTCCAGTCGAGCGACTGTATGTATAGTCAACCTTGCGCCAGAAACAACACTTTCGCTACTTACAGACGGGAAAATCGTTCGCTCTAATATTTGTCGTAAGACTGGAAAAGATAAAGTGTTTATTTCCAAGGTACATATCCCCTCGACCGCAAGGACATAATCAACTGGGTGGACAGGAGTCAATCCGGTGCAGAGTCTACCGTCTAATTTCTCAATGAAATCGTTGAAGCCTGATTATAGTTGTAGTAGTTGTAGGAAACTCCAGCGGACGATCTCGGCGACGGGTTCTGTAGCTCATAATTTGTCATTACGCTCGATACTCCAATCAAGCGACTGTATATAGTCAACCTTGCGCCAGAAACAACACCTTTGCTACTTACAGACGGAAAAATCGCTCGCTGTAATATTTGTAGTAAGACTGGAGAAGATAAAGTGTTTATTTCCATGGTACATATCCCCTCAACCGCAAGGACATAATCAACTGGGTGGACAGGAGTCAATCCGGTGCAGAGTCTACCGTCCAATTTCTCAATGAAATCGTTGGAGCCTGATTGTAGTTGTAGTAGTTGTAGGAAACTCCAGCAGACGATCTCGGCGACGGGTTCTATAGCTCATAATTTGTTATTACGCTCGATACTCCAGTCGAGCAACTGTATATAGTCAACCTTGACTCCATCTGGTATAGTATACCCGTGGTACCAATATCGAGGGAGTCAGGGACAGGCATAACACTCGAGTGGAGCAGGATGTTGGTGTGCATATACCTCGAAGGTCCAGGCGTATTGCATGCCTCTACAGTAACACCGGCGCGGATGAATGCAACGCTCGCAAATCATCCAGATGCATCATAGCCGCGATTACACGGTGAGGCTTCATTTAAATTCGATAAATAATCCACCACTCATTCTATCCTCTTGTATCTCGCGTGAGTACTTACGTACTGTGTGCATATGCAAACGTGATTGCGGGAAAAGAAAAACGAGGACCACACGGCGAGAATTTGAGATATGTCTTACGAGCGCTGCCCGATTGGCCATTATTTCTTCCTCAACCATCCAATATTTTGATTGGCTTCCGCATTATTATTTTTTTTTTCACCATTGATCTCCAGCAGAAAATGTCTCATTACAATCTTTATGCAACTCTAAATTTCACTATTTCATACATTTTTCAATAATTCCATAAAAAATAAAAAAATAATAATTTCCACTTCTGCTCAGTAAAATTGTAAATGATTTATCGCTGCTTCTCACGAATGGAGGGCGATAAAATTGTAAGTATACGTTAGTACACCAGACATTATTTTGTGATTAAGTAATTGATTCAACATGTTTGCCGCACTAATCATTTTTTTTTTTTTTCAAAATTTTCTGCGAAAAGCATAAGCAAGTATTTTTTAATCACACTCTTCGTAAATAATGTAATTGAATAAAATTAAATAAAAATCGGCGTTTCCTAAGAAATCCTTTATTGCGCGATTTTTTCGTTTGCAGTATTGCGAAAGAGTCAAACGAAATGAAATGTCCGAGCGAGTGATGGAATTACCCTGTGCAAATACATTTGCAAAGTGGAGTGTGTCGACATGGCTCAACGATATAACCAGCGAACGAGGTACATGACAGTTCTCGAGAGGTCGTTGAAGAGATCCGGTGGTGGACGGACATCGCCAACGAGAACACTCGCGATAGAAGCGTGCAGAGATCCCCTTTGATGTCGGACGTTCGCGCGGCACGGTATCGTACGCCCCGATCGTAACGTCGCACCCCCTATAAACAAGGGTTGCCCGAAAGAAATCGCAATAATTTACAGCACCCCGGGCCACGAGAGCCACGTCGACGATCGCGTGTCGCCCGGTGACTGCCGGTTGCTCTACTACTGCTGTTCTTGCCCGCTCGCTTAGGTACACCAACGTTTTCATACAGTCCACAACATCGACGTGGCCGGGGGACCCACGTAAGTTCCACTAACCCAAACGTTCTTACTCTACGCTACGTAACGACGTCCACTCCGAACTTAAATTACTCCTGGCAAAACCCATTAAGATTCACAACGAGAAAAAAATCGCTCGACTGTAAGGGAAAAAAAAAAAATAAGTGTTTATAGATGGCGAACAAATTATTTTATTGACTGAGGAATTACCGATTTAATTGAAAAATAAAGTTCACGATTTGCGCCTTCATTTACATAATTCACATAATTAATTATTTTTTTTTGCGTTCAGTTGCAGTGAAATGAGGTGTAAAATTAATTGTATGTTTTTTTTTTACCAAATTGATCGGTATTGAATATTTTTAATTGAACAATTTTTGCAATATTTTAAAACAACGGTGTGTTGGTATATTTTCTGTGACATTTGAAAGGTAAAGCGTGTTCATCGGTTGAGTATTAAATTTATGATTTCATTCGACCGGTCTATTTTTTTTCGTGGTTATTTCACGGCGCACGGTGTAAGTGAAAATTAAAAATTGACGATGATCAATTGCGATGGAATTATCTGATAGCGAGAGGGGGAACGACGAGGTCCTCCCGGTCCACTCTTGGACACGTTAAAGGGGTTAACTTTATGCAAATTAAATTCGCACGGACAGGTGAGAAGACGGTTAAGTCTCTCGCTCGGCCGACGACTAAGTGCTGCCACTGACGATCGTTCTCCAGAATCGCCAGAAGCACCACCTCTGACGTTACGAAGACCACACTTTATTTTTTCTTTCTTTCCATGTTTTCACTTCGTACAGACTCTGGGACGAAGGTTAAACGTGATCAATTAAAAATTAATAATCATCACAGGTGCTGACCCACTCCCAGGCACTCTCTTCGATATTCGGGCTTTCTATATCATCCTATGGTCGGACTGAAGGTCACCAATTTTTTGTTGCCCAAAAAGCTCAAACTTGATCCAATCCATTCGACTGTCGATATTGTATCAATGACGTATAAATTGGTTAAGAGTGAAAAAAATGTTACATAAAACCCGTTTTTTGTAACATTTGCCTCTGTTTGATAATTGTGGACGCTGTGGTACTGTTACAACTCAAATACCTGCCTTGAGTACCTCGGTAATTGGAAACTAGTCCACCGGACGCAAATTTGTGGTTAAAGGAGGCGATGATTGAACGACTGCTAAATTTGCATTCCATTCGCGAATTATATTTTTCGCGTGAGCTTATATTGTTTTTATACGCATGATAAAAGGGCAACCAAGAATATGGGTCTTATTTTAAATCAACGTTCTCAATGATTTTTTTTTTTTCAATCTTATTAACAAATATTTTGCTAACGATATTATGATTAAAATTATGAGAATAATTTCAGCAACTTAGTTTACGGATGGAGTTAAGAACTGTCGCAAAAATTATAAGCATATTGGAAAAATTAATTTTTTTATTAAAAAACTGCAATGTTTACAAAATATAATAACACATTTATGTCTCATTTAATATTTATCGCTAATTTATTCTGTTTATTTGGTAATGAATTAATTAGTGTGATCGTCAAATTACCGTCAAGTACAATAAAATCCTAATTATGGTTCACACAGTCCCGAATTGTACATAACGTATTAAGAAATTCTCATAAGCGAGATGGCGGCCATAAAGAGTTGAGAAAATGATGCCCAATTCGTAGTCGGAGCATATACATAGAGAGAAGGCAACAGCAGAGCGTTCGGGAAGGGACACACGGAGACCAGGGTTGCGAGGGACTGAATAAGTAATTAATTACTTCGCAATTGGAGTAAAGCCAAGCATTCTGGAAGACGTCCAAGAGCTTTCCACGAGGCAGGCATGCACGAAAATTCGCTTCACTCCTGCCATTAAATAATATTTACCTTTCTCTCTTATTTTTACATATACACGTTTTTTTTTTTCTTATTTTATACCTCCATGATAAGACTTTCAGGTGGAAGGAAGGGTAAAAATAAAAAAATAAGATAAAATAAAATCGTGGGTGTTGAAGACAAATTGGTCGAGTCTTTACGAGCATTCTAATGGCCCTACACGATTAACATAAAGCATATTCAGGCCGGACAAGCGTGCGCTAAAACGAGTGCAATTAATCTTGCTCCGAATCGAATGACAAACCACTCACAAATAATATGTACAAGATAAATTAACATGGTTAAACATGGGCGCGAAATTCTTCGTGGGTGAAATAATAATATTGCCGGGATCTATAGAGTGCGGCATTCTGTGTCGCTCTGCTCTGCATGGGTGCCATACGGGGCCCCGAATCCGGGGTGGTCCAGCAAGTTTAAACAAGAGGAATGCAACGTAACAGGAATAGTCCCTCTAGTCTCGTTCTTATTATGATTGTTATTATTATCATTATTATCATTATTGTTATTATTATTTTCGTAGCAGAAAGTCAGGCACCGTGGGCCTCACAGCCTAATGGAGGAAAGAGGGTGGGGGGAGAGGGCCCCGACGCGAGTAGTCAGCGGCAGGCAGGAGCGGAAAGGAGGCCAGTGCGCGGAGATCTCTCTGCGGTTCCCGAATCGACTTCCAAGCAACCGAGAGAGAGAGAGAGAGAGATGAGAAAGGAATATAAGTGACAGAGAAGCGGAGAAGAAGAAATGTGAAGCGGGGAGGGGCGAGAGGACCCGGGGGCCCACATATGCGTGTAACGCCATGCATCATCTTTCGTTCTTCGTTCGAGAAAGCAAAGGCCACCGCGGGGTGCGTTACCTTACCTCCTTTGCCTAAGAACGCTTTTGGGCAGCGAGAAGCGAATCCAGGACCTTTCGCTCGCAATTCAGGCATCAGGAATTAAAGTATGTACAAATGGTCATTGAAATTTTATGAATAACGATTTATATATATATATATATATTCGTTTTTATTTCTTTTTAGATTGGCGTGGAAAAACAAATGTGGAGAACGCTTAAAGTTAATTTGATGAATTCAAGAGTGCGGGAGAGGAACGAGGCCTGCTGCCGATCTTCGACGGTGTGCACAGGAATGCGCTCTCGATCGGTGCGAGGCCCTTCGGCTGTGCTGGGGCATCGCTGTACGGGCATACTCGAAACGCGAATGATACGAAGATGCGCGGAGTCTGGCGGTCGATAGGGGGGCCGCCTCTGGGAGCTCAGCGTGGTACCATCCGGGGATCGGGTAATGAGACGGCCCCCGACCAAGAGGACTCTCGGGTAGACCCAGTGCGCCCGTTATACTCGCCTCTTCTTCTTCTTCTTCTTCTGCTTCTTCTTCAGGGACTTCTCGTTGTTCTTGTTGTTGTTGTTCTTCTTCTTCTTTTGCCGTATACGTTGCTTGTAGCGAGCTAACGACCGATCTCTTCTCCTGTACTTGGTTCGCCTTGCGCATCGGAGGATTTACTCGCTCACCTCAAGTGCAAGGAAGGCTGAATTGTCCCCGTGCCGCGTTATGATGTGCCACTCCGTGTTCTGACATTTTTTCGCGCCAGCGGAATCCCCGAAAAATACAAGCCAAGCCGATAGCTACCGCCAATAACAAAGCATCGCTCATTTCGGCCGAGATAGATAAGTGGAGCCAAAACTCGTTTGATTAGGGGCCAATTTAGTTAATTTTTTCGATCGCGGCCTACCGATATGCTACCTATAATCGGAAGATTCAAAATGCTGAGTCGAAAATAGACTAAATTAATGGCAACCACGGTAAAAATAATTTTGTAAAATCGAAATTTCTTCTATAAATTATTTTGGCAAATCAGTGAGAAATGAACTTGTTACCTTCACAATAAAGTACATTGTTTTTAAAAAATAAATATTATTAACTGTAGAAAATATTTTTAATCGGTATATTCTGCACCGATTTCTGTTAAAGCAAACATGTTATGAATTATTGATCACTTAATCGACAATATACATTAAAAAAATTAGTTTGTATATATATATTCCATAATATACATTACATATATATCAATAGTATTAAAACCTCGAAAATATTGCGCAATTTATTGATAGCAGCATAATATAAACGCCTCGATTAAATTAAAGCATATACGGGGATTTCATTAGATGCGCCGATCGTTTTTCTCGACGCCCAGCCAGGATGCTAATGCACGGCAAATCGTTGAACCGATTGGAGGGAGAGAACAGGGGGTACCGTCTGCAGCTCGGCAGCCAGGTATAAATGGCGCGATGCCTAAATGGCCGAACGTTTTCGGAGCCGTGAATTTTTTGGCCCCGACCTAAGCCAACGTAAATGCGCAGCAATGAAATGGCTGATGCTCCAGCCGCAGCATTTGTACCGCAAGTAGATGTGAAAAAATCTGGTCTATTTTTCCGTGTTCGATTTATTGGAAAATGATTTTCCAAAATCGCTGTATTGTCACGGGAATTGATCAACACTCGAGATAATGCGAATTCATCTCTCCCGGGGCACTGTATAATCATTAAGGATGACCGACTGACATTATCCGTAATCGTTTGGCTGATCGGCTTCGATGTTCCTCGCTGGCCAGTCACGGATTTCCTCACAATCGAGAAGAACGTGACCTCGTATGTTACGACTCTCGATGCCACGGCTACCAAGCTGCAGCTTCCACTGCTCCGGTATTTTACATTATTGGATGCATATCCATGCTTCTTGAAAATAAAAATATCGCAACACGTCCGCGGTCCATTGTTGCCGCGTTTCGACTCTGGCTACAAATTCTTCAAGGCTCTGCCATGTTCAACGATTTTATTTGTAAATTCGAAATTCGATCGGTTGCGGGTAATTCCAAGTTCGAATAACGTGCAATTGAGAAAGATGCCCAGGAATCTCTTGTAAATTGAATTAAAAAATTAGCCGCCATCGGAGAGATTGGTGTGTGATAAGAATGTAACGCGGTAAGTCGAGCTCTCACGATCTCGGAAAACCTTCTCAACTCTACATGTAGCAATTTCATCGTTTAACCGCAAAAATGATTATTATTGAGAGGCCGGGTAGGTCGTGTTCTCGTTACATCGCAATTAAGGACTCTTGTAGCCTCGAGATTGCACGTAGATCTCCAATATTACGTGACGCACTTAACAATCTTCGGAATTAATTTAATGAAAATGATATATGAGATATGGCCTCGACATCCTGACGGACCCTCCAGGCGTCAAAACAGAAATAACAAATCTGAAGGTAGTTAAATTGCGGATAGTAACAGGATCATTTAATCTAGCCAGTGGAAGGACAGTCATCGCGATCATTTCTAAGCTTCAATGTAATCATCGAAAGACAATAAAAAAATATTCATCGACAACACGAGACCAAAATCGATGCTTTAATTCCAGACTAATATTAAAAATCCAATAATTTCTGATACAGTGACTATTTTTACAGTCATCAGGAGATTTCAGTCTTCTAATCCATATCAAATCCTTAAAAAAAATAGATCCAATGAACATATTTTTACTGCTCACTGAGTTAAAAAAAAAAGTTAAAAGGAAAAGCCTTTATTTGCATAGTTTTTCGAATTTACTATGATAGTCGAAACGTAACAAGATCGGTTCGGCAAATGAATTTAATGTGAAACAACCCCTCGATTCACAGATGGCGGGTGGAGTTGGTGGAGGCTCATATATATCGAGGACACCCCTGTCCAGTAGCCCGCACGTTCCAGGTCGAGTACGAATAGAAGCAAAGGGAAATAAAGCGAGAGAAATAAAAAGGTAGGAAGGGAATGAAGCGAGGCGAGTTAAATCGCGGCTGGCCTGAAGTCCTACTCAATATTGTGACCGAAGGAGGTAACTTATCGAGTTTCGCGGCGTACCCCGTTAGCGCGCTATCGTTTATTCGACTCTTTTATTCTTATTACAAACTCTTCGTTCCTGTCTCTCTCTCACTCTTTTTCTCTTTTCAGGCCTAACTTCATTGCCTAGCACCGCTCCCATCCTGCTGCGGATACTTCCAGCACCCAACGGAGTGGGCAGTCTGGCTGCTCCAAAGGTGAAGCGGCTGCGGCACGATCCTCGGCTCAGATATCGCGGTGAAGTTGCGGCTAAACCCACAGCCAACAAGTGAAGCAGAGAGAGAGGTGAAGCACGGTTAAACCGCAGCACGAAGTGGGCACGAGCCGTGCTGTGTAAACTCATGGACCCACTGGATGTAAAATTCATCACTGGAGAAACCTCGGCACACACTCTGCGGTTGCCAGGGTGCAACACGAGACAGGAACAAGAAGAGGAACTACGTCGACCAGGAAGACGAAGATACTCCAGGGCAAACATCACTGAAATTTTCAATTTTTGCTTTATAAAAATTCGCGCGAGTCGCTGGAGAGGAAATGCCCCAAAATTACAGACACAACACACAGACACACACGCACACTTTTAGGTGTGAAGTATAGCGTACATTAGATTCAGTTAATTTATCGTATGAAGCAGATAGCATACAAGAAATGCGTAATAATGGGCGGGTCGAGAGGTAACTCCCGGGCGGCTGGGATATTTTCCCAGATTTAGTGGGCACACAAGAGCGCGTGAGCATGCTGATAATGCTACTTCGACTCTGGCACATACTCTACCGCGTATACCACATTTCTCACCACCCCCGACACCTTTGCTTCGACCCTTCTTCCAAAGTGGCTCCTGCTGCTGCTGCTGCTGCTGCTTCTACCCTCCGCGGGACATTATTTTCGAGCATTTTTTTTTTAACGCAAATTAGTTGACACCCTTTCACCCTGTTTTAACCGTGTACACGAGCACTTTTTTCTCCCTCGTGGCTCTTTTAACGGGATGGCTTCAACGCAAATCTTCTTCATTTCTTCACTTCACATTTTTCTTCCGTCCGACCCCCCCCCCCCCCCCCCCTTTTTTTTAACCGAATAGATAACTCCAGAGTCTTCCATGAATTATCACAATATCAATGACATTATGAAGACAAAAATTGATTTTAGATCATGTTTCTCCCAGTATTTCCTGATCAAGATCTCCATCTATTTTTTTTTTTGACTCCGAGTACGTAAATTTAGCTACAAAAATTCGGACATTAATAAATTTGATCCTTTTCTGCTTTACAATTGATAAAAAAATTACGACCTTTGATAAAAATGAGGAAAGACGTGATTTTAGTGTGTCAAATTTGAAAAGGGAACTCATAATAGTAAAAGCTTACTGCTCGGCCACCTTTAATTTCTTTAGATTGGAAAACTTTTCTCGCAATACAATATACGTCTTCACCTCCGACCTTGGCTCCACAAACGAGGCGAGAGTGCGACGAACGCGATGCACCGAAGGCTTGTTTTTATTATACAAGAGCGTCGCTGGCTATCGTGCATTATGAATGCGAAAGAACGAAGATCCGCCAAGCAGATCATAAGGACTTAAGTGGCGTTCCCACTGACCGATGCCGCGCGCTCTTCGACTCCACAATTATGCAAACGGCGGCATGCGCGCCCTCATCGTTTTTAGATTGAAGGGTAGCGTCGACTGCCTCGAGAACTCAAAAAAACGAGTGCAACTTGAGCGCCCGAGTACGAACAAGAGCTGATCTGCTTTGGCGTTGCAGCTGCGCTAAACAAAACGGCATTGAAAAAAATCAAGCACGACATTTCACGGTAGCAAGTGGAGTTCGGCGTAGTGTATAATATAGATGCCTATCCACGCCACATTGCAATAAGTCAATGTGATAAGAGTGTTGTCAGGTCGACAATTAAAACACGTTTTGATACCGTCCGCGACTTCCGCATCTAGGCGCTCAATTTCTACGTTCTGGTATCGAATGTGTCACCGATTTACCGTAGGATTTGGACACAATACATTTCTGTCATTTTTAACTACTTTTATCGCCGTAATAGTAATTTTTTACAATATCATACACAATTGAAAAATATTTTGCCATTTTTGAACATTCAACAGAAAAATGTTCCTCCCCAAATTTCCACCAGAAATGTTGGTCCAATTGAAATTTCCCGCCTCACATTTGCGGTCACATAAGATATTATTGTACTCTTTTATTGCCCAGAAAATGGCTAACATATATTAAACGTTATAACTACAAAGATGAAAATGACAAAATAAAAACAGGCCTTGAAAAATTGGAGGCATTCATTTTAATAAATCACACTATTGCTAATTGATTTTCTGTGGCTTTGGTGAATTGGAAATTTGGTTCGAGCAGAAAAAGAGGGCAAAAGATGCAAAAGTTTGCATAGTCAGAGAACTGGGCGTGCGATGGGCTCCACCATCGAACGGTCGGCGGTGCAGTTGAGACGAGTGAAACAGCGGGCAACGCATCCACGGGGCCCAGGATGGGCTGAACGTTGGGTCGCAGGAACGAGCGAGAGGAAGAACGAGCGAGCGAGAAAGGATCGGGGAAGGCAGAGAAGACAGAGAGAAGTCGGCGTAGCGCGGATGTGCTGGAAGAGGAGCGTAGAGTGCGATGATGCCGAGGACGAATAGAGTGGGAAGGCGAGCGGCCGGTCAGCCGGCCAGTGATGGACGTACTCCACTCGCATCCCGGACGCTCCGACCGCCCAATAACTTGGTGCGTCGGCTCTCCGAATGGCATTCGGATCCCGCGATAGATATCGCCGATTCTTTTCCGTTTCACGCAGGTGCCGTGCCAACTGAAGAGCAGAGAGACATCGGAAGCGACAGGAGGGTGTCGGCTCCCGAGACTATAGCATCGTTTGAGTGACTCGGTCCAGCACCGGAAGTACCATCGATCACCACAAATCATCAAGATCCCGACATTCTCCCGTCTCCCACGCGACGAATTTTTGTACGTGTGAATATCACGCTTTCCACCGATTCTAACGAAATTTCTATTATTCTCTGCATTCAGACTAGACTTCCCCTTTAAATTTAAAAAACAAACGCGTCAAAAGTCTTTTCACGTATGTAATATTAGACACTTTTTTCAAAATTTATGTCTAAACTTCACAATCTACTCAACATTACTTACTTTTAAATATCAAGTAATTCAAAATAGCCATTTTTCTTTCTGTTGCCCATTGTTCAATATTTGTTAATTTTTACTGTTCCCAACAAATTAAAGTGAAGTTAAAAAAGAATTGCCCACAAAATGATGATCTATTCTGCAACAATTACTGTGAATTATCTTTGCAAAACCCAAGTCATTGATTAAATTGGTATTAAATGAAACGATTTCAAAGAGGTGAAAAAATCTCAGTCACATATCACTTTGATTGAACACAACGTGAATTAACAGCACTGCCAATACCAAGCCAATACATTCGTCGCTATTCATTTCACCGATTCCGCAAAAAGTCCTTTTTTTTTTAAATTTCACATTTGTTTTTCCTCAGACCTCGACTCGACTGCGCGTTTCGCCAATTCAACGATGCGAAATCAATCATGGAGGTAACGCTGGAAGAGTTTGGCTCCGCGCGCGCGATCGAGAGTGTGTTTCACCGTTGCTGTATGGTACCGATGCGGAGTGAGCCAGCGGTACGAGGTTCGGCGCGCGCCCCGCGCTACGGCTACGGGGTACGTAAGCTCGAATTGAATACCGGCGATAGGTAGGTATGTAAATCAGGCACTGGCATAGTTCTTTTTGGTAGCGTCCCGCTCGTAAATCGATCCCACGAGGCGTATATACCCGTGGTCGCGGCTGTAGCCGCCGACGACGCCGTTCCTTCTCTGTTGATTCGCGTTCCAAAAGCAGTTTGGCCCTGTGCTCTCCTCGCATCCTTTCGCGCTATAGGTACTCCACCAGCAACGACGACGACGACGACGACGACGAAGACGATCGATGGCAGCCACGGGCACTCTGGTTCCGCGAGCAACGGCCCACAGGTATTTTTACTGTTTTTACACTTTTTCCATTTTTTTTTCTCTCCTTCTTTTTTCCTGTTTTCGTTTCACTCGTTCTTCGCATTCTTATGCATTTGTTTTTCACGGAAGACAACACCGGGAATGCAAATACCACGCAACACACATAAAAAAAAGCACTTCTCAATTTTACATCAGTCAGTTCAGAGGAAAATTATTCATAAAAGTTCTTAGGGACTTTTTGTTAATTCTGCTGAACTGCAAGGATTTTTTTTACCACTTTTTTTTCGAACTCGTTTTTCGCTTTCTCAAGGATTTTTTTTTTTTTTTCCGTGGAAGACGACACTGATTTTTTAAAAAATTTTGTGAAGATGAGATATTATTATTGAATTGATAGAAAAAATTGAACGGCGTTTTGTTTTTATTTTAAGGCATTCTTTGGAAGGAGAAAAATTTTTTTATAGTTCTTTCTTCACCTTCGAAGCGTGATGTCGTGACGCTGAGATAATTTGTCCTCCCGTGAGAAAAAACAAGAAAAAATCACGGGAGACTGGGAGTGAATATAATAGGGATCGTGACCTGGCGTAATTCGATGCCTCCTTCGATACCTACTCTCGATCCGATATTATATATATTTGTATGTATATAGATATGATATAGTTATGGAGAGTTTAGTATGCGGAGAAGAATATCTCGGCACCATGAGAGGAGGCTCGTCGATGAAGGTCACAGCCCTACTGCAGCCTCTCTCATCTTCAAGAGTATCCCACAAATAAAACAAAACGATAAATCGATAAGACGAGCTTAGGAAGGCGGACGTATTGTAATCGATCGCCCGGATTTTTCCTTCCTCTTGAATTCTTAATGCTTTAATTTCGAGAAACGCGAGGCGGGAACCAACATTAAGGTGCTCACATTCCCACGTCACTGAATATTAAATCTCCCTACAACAATTCCGACGAAAAATTTCTGACCGATGACTAAAAAAAAAATAATGTAATCTAATAACTCAAATTCACTTTACAATCATTTTTATCATTTCAAAAAAAAAAAAATTCTAATATCTTTTTTAAGATTTCGATTTTTCATCCATCACTCACACGATTGATTGTAAATCTATCGATCGACCTCGAATTAACTGATACTTGAGTCACGATCACAATTATTCACAATAAAGCATTGAAATCGTAAGATTAATTGAGGCCCTTGATCAATTTCCGGAAAGCCATCACGACGTGTATATTTTCCACCAGGAGCAGAAGACAGCGATAGAAAGGGAGACTAAATTCGTGTGATAAAGGAGGGAAATAAAAGAAGAAATAAAAGGCAGCTCTATTAGCATACGATTGGCACCGTCCATCTTAATGCCTCGGCGTCTCCCGCACGCTGCTTTTGTCCTCCCCGCCCGCCCGCATCGTGTATACTATATAGGTACGCGTATCTTCCCAACTATGTTTATGCTCGTGTTCGACGCTGTCCCGCCTGTAAACCGCGCACGCGCCTCCCGTTGCATCGCACGAGTTACACCGTTTGCAACGTGGACGCGTGCAGCACACTTGCATCGTAGCACAACTCGTGCGAACTCCGCTCCTCTTACTTGCTGCGGCTCTGAGTCCACGTATGTGCGTGCGTGTGCATGTGTGAGTACACATGCACTCGGCCGTCGCAGAAATACGTATGCTCGGCGTACACGTGGTCTCGCCGTATCCTTGCTCGACTCTGTGCTTATCTGCTACTCGCGTAATAGTTTTGCGTTGTTGCGTCCCGGTTAACCATGTGCAGGCGATATGCAATCTACAGCTCACTATTCGTTCCAAAAACCCTCATTTCAATTGCAACGCAGAAGCTCGGTAATTACATTCCGCAACGTATCGATATATGGATTTATCGATACCTTCGGAAATTTTGTAATTCATGAGCATAAAATAAAACGGTGGGAATGATTTTTTGGGGCGTGGGCTGAAATAAGAGCAGAGATTTCTACGGTCCTTTCGAGGGAATCAATATTTTTTTGAGCCTTTGGTTTATCGGTTCAATGATTTCCTTTCCGCATTCGATATAGTTACATAAAATTGTTGTGAGTTCATATGATTATAGAAGAGTGAAAAAGAATTTTATTTGTGTAAAATGCAGTTTAGATAGCCGAGTGAATAATTGACCAATTTGTTAATCAAGTAATTTTGTTTTTTTTTGTTCACATTACCATTTTATAATTTTTATGCACCGCGAACCAGTAAAACGGATAAAAAATGTATGATTGTGTTACGAGTGCGATGAATTTAATTGATAGTGCGAATGGAAGATAAGAGGTGAGTACGGCAGATTATGTAACAATGATTATAGAGCCTCCTTATGACCTCTGTTTGAATTAATCTTCATTCACGTCAAATGTTAACAGATATTATTTTTTAGTCACAGAGACTAGAACGTAACGACAGGGCATTAAGGCGGTTCTTCTTTCCGTGTTAAAGTTTCCATTACACGGGGACGGGTAATTCTGTGTAAGAAGCCGAAACGAATGTGTAAACATCACGCTCCAAGTCGTGCTCTTCGTGGTAACTGTAGATGTTCCAGGAATAAACGCAACGCCAGAAGGCTATATACTCATTGCCACGAAAAAAAAAAAAAAAAAATACTGTGCACAGCAGTTTTGCAGTCTTCATTCGTCCCTTAGGCGCCCAGATTCGAAGATACGTATTTTATCCGAAAGTTCAGTATATTCCCTCGGTTTCTCGCTGAGAAGTGAGCTGAAGAACAGCACGTGCACTGCGAAAAAAAAATCTGCTATCGGTAACTGTAAACTCACTGCGACCCATTTTTAATTTATGCGCACAAATTCCGTAAAGTGAATTTTTACTTTTTATCACCTTAAACAAAAAACGTTTTTGTCCGAAAAACTTCATCGGAACTTTTTGTTAATTCTGCAGAATAATTGCCACAATTTTTTTCAACAATTTGGAGGAATTGATCGAAAGATTTTGTGCATTTTTAATTCTTACTTTTTATTACTTTAAACAAAAAACGTTTTTCTCCGCAAAATTTTACCGGGTTTTTTTGTTGATTCCGTAGAATAATTGACACAATTTTGTTGATGAATTTGGAGGAATTAATGAAAAGATTTTGTGCATATTTGACGACGAAATTGTTTTGATAAAAGTACGCAGTAATTTTTACACCCCGCGATTATGGAAATGTGGATAAACCTTTTTTTAAAGCGAAGATAATTTTTATAAATATTTACATGCATTAAACATGAAAATTTGACATTTTATAGTTGACAGGACTGTCAGGATTTATTTCAGTGCTCAATTCATCGACTGCCGCGTATTCGGCGCGCTTCTAAGTTCTCAGCTTCTAAGGGACATGTATGGCTTCTATTCGACGACGAAAAACTTGATTTTCAAGGGGTTTTGTCGAATTATGTAGAGTCACGAACACGTTATGGCAACCCAAGAGGAATCGACAGACCCCTCCCCATAAAACCACTTGCTTCTGCCTCGTCCGCGTGAAGGGGGTTGTCCTAACTGGTTTACATTTCCTGAAGCGGCTCAGTATACAACTGCGCTTAGCTAGATTTTTATTGTATTGTATACGCGGCCCTTCCTCCCATTCCAAGGATTCTCCCCTTCGATCTTTTCCTTCGTGTTAAGGTCTTTCCATTTTATTTCGTGTAAATCAAGAACTATGTTCACAGAACTGTACCATAAAAAAGAAACGAATCACATTGTACAAACACGTAAGATAAAACTGTTAGTCATTGATACAAATGGGCCTTGCGCAACACAAGAATTTGGTACAACATGTCGTTTCAGAAAAAAAAACTTAAACTGATGGAAAATAAATTTCCTGAGTAACAATCACATTTACGATAAATGTTTGTCTAAATTGCACATTAAAAAATCATAATAATGATACGAAGGATATTTTCCTCCACAAAAATTTACCAAAGTATTAATAGTGCACAGAAAGTGAAACACAAAGTGACTGACTCCAGAACGAATATCTACAAATGTCCTGCGAATGAATTGAATAAAATAGTAATTACCGACCGAATTAGTTAATTGACTATGGTGACTAATTGCGCGTTCACGGGCGAAATCAGCAATGCAAAGAAAAACAGTTAACGAATGTAAATGGTAAACAAGTTTATTTTGCGAATAACTAAACTATTAGCCCCCATAAAATGTTATATATCGTATTGATAACGTCACTTTATACAAATTTCGACCATTTAGTGTACACAAATAGCCGCGCTTGACTCGACAATAAATATCCATCAATGTCCGCAAGAATAAATTAACCGAAGTCGTAGAGTAATTAAATGAATTGATAAATTTACCACTCTTATTAATTAATAATTCATGAACGAAGCTGCCAGTACAAACAGAAAATAGTTAACGAATCACCACCTAATAGATTAACGAACGTAAACTGCGAGAAGGTTTATCCTCGCGAGAACGTGTCCATAAAGCGTAGAGAAAGAATGATGGAAGGTACAAGAGCGTATCCGCGTTCGTGGCGCCCGAGACTCGTTCACGGGGCATAAAAGCCCATAGAGGCCGCGCCGACGAGCAGCGCCCATCCAACCACTGACCGAGCGAGGTATACAACCGACCAACCTGGCACTTTCGTTTCACGCAAATTCCAACTTCCACGGAAGAAAATTACCGGGTGGCGAAGGAGAAATACCAGCGTCTTGCCTGCCAGCGGAAAGGGACTGTAAGGCAGAAGGCAGAAAGCAGAAAGAGTACAAGGCGAGCAGAAGAAGAAGAAGAAGAAGAGACCCAAGACACCAACCGCAACGGAAGTTGAAGTGGAAGGAGAAGCAGAAGAAGTGAATGAAGTGGGCATAAGGAAGTGGAACGTGAAGAGTCCCGGCGACGAAGAATAAGCTGGTGCATCACGACGTGCACGTAACAGTCTGCCTCGATCCAACATTATTCGATCTCCGAGTGGGAGTGGTCGAGACTGGTCAATCGACTGCCTCTCTCGTTACGTACATCGCAATGATCCGCAGAGGATAGAGGAAGAGCAAAGAGAAATACACAAGCGGGTCTCGCGCGCGCCTCTGCACTTGACGTGCTCTCTGCTCGCACAGCCATGAAAAGATGATAATACATATAGTGATGAGGAAGAAAATCCAACGGAGAGAAAGATGAAAGCGTGAGAGACGAGAACGCCGAGGTGTAATTTGATGACTCCCGGTATATAGTGAGCAGTGAGTAATGAGCTATCGACAGTATGAATACCAATTTTGCGCTTCGAGATACTGGCGTCGAACTGAAGGCTCCTTTCCATGGATCTGCAAATCGCCACGGGCCAGTTCATTGGGTCCGCTATCCTGGCATTTATTCTTTATGTACACACGAATCCTAAGTGAAACTCTGCTTTATCGAGTTCATTCGGTGCTTTGTAGATTAAATATTGATGCCCAATGTGTTGACTGTTTTTCGAAAGGCTCGGTACTTTCTCTGCTCGAGATCTCTGCTTCTATCAATACCATTTTTTTAAACTTTGAGCGTGGGAAAGTAAATATTTTTGAATATCGCACTGATTAATGACTGGGGGAAAACAATAATTATATCAAAATTGGAACATTCAATGTTGCGGATATACATTTTTCTTGGAGAATTTTTATTGCAAAAATAGATGGCGACTTTTCGATTACGGTACTCAAGCGCAATTATCCACGAGAAAAAATAATTAAATGCAATGACCTTAATTGGAAACTTCGGCGGCCATTGATTTTTCAATTGAATAAAATTATTTCCTTGAATCGATGAATTACTCGGCAAAATCAATCACGTTTTTGAGCGCTTAACAAAAAATTCATTAAATTAAATCGAAGTCACGTACGACGAACCAATCATTTAATGGAAGCAATAATCGATGAGTCAATTTGATCAGTTAATCGAGTAAAGTGAACCGACTGATGTAACCAATTTTCGGCACCACAGCAAAATATCCTGTGAATATTTCTTTTTGCAGTGCTTCAATTTTCTTTCCCGTGAGAAATTCTTGAGTCGACGTGCGGTTGGGAGGCACAATGGAACTCGGTCCGTCGGCACGTCGGTCATTAGTCGGCGCGCCCTCGTAACTTAATTCCTTCATCACTCTCTTTTCTAGTACAAACAAAGATAAAGTAAGAAACGGAAGTCGCGAAGGTGAAACGATTACTTTATCCGGTCGTTGTCGATGCATCGCGATATTTCTCGTTCGCCTCCATGGTTGTATCTCCCCGAGTCTGACGACCCTCCATCTTCCTCTTTATCATCAGCTGCTCCCTCCTTTTCCGCTTATTCCCGAGGCTCCTTTCCCCTTTCTTCGAGGCCACCCACGGCACCATTACATAAGTGAGCGCGCGAGCTCGAATGAAAGACGTTGGTGAATATTCGCTCGGGCCTACGGGATCACGATGATGAAGAAGAGGAAGAACGGGGAGAGGACGCGCCGCGGTGAGATGAGTTTCGGAGGCGAATATAACGAAGCGGCGATGCCGCTGCCGTTGCTCGATGATGAACGATTGCGATTATCGTTTGTCCGGCCGGTATCCCGGTTTACCAAACCCGTTCTCATCTTCTCGGTCTCCTATAACCTTTTATCTATATACACACACGCCTCTCTATCCTCGCGAACGTTTAATATTTCCCGTCCGGTATTTCCTCTTCGGTTGTGCTATGATTATTGTTGCTTTTATTTAAATTTCATCAATTATACCTCGGCTCTATCGTAATCACTGTTATTAATTTTTTTAGGAATCACTAAAACGCGCATGTCCTCGACGAGAGATGAACGAGGAAGAGCATGAAGAATTTCCGGCGTGATCGCTCGATGCCGACGCTCGAGTACGCGCGAGCGGACGTATGAAAAATTCTTCTCTAAGTATGGGCGGAACTCTCGGCAAGAGAAACGCGTTCCCTGAAGTAACTCAACGGTGCGCACCGGAGTCCTTGAAGAATTCTCGTGTCCCGAAGAGCGTGATACTCGTTACGGTGGCTTCGATCGCGATGAGATCGTTGCCATTAAATTAATGCCGAGTTAACTTCTCGCAAGAGGCTCGGTGAGAAGTTTTATCGCTTCTTCCGTTCTCGCTACCGGCCGCGTCAACGAACGATCCTCAATGGCGCGAAATCGATAGTCACGACAGTCGGATCGACGGAATGCCCCGGCACTGCCACCAGACACCGATTGAATTATTTTCCTGATGGTATCGCGGCTCGGCACCCGATTCCAACGCCACCGCACGACGATTTACTGCCTCGACCTTCCTCCGGTGGGGTTAACCCTCGACGGATTGACGGAATCGATCACACGCACCACCGAAGCAACATCGAAGAGGTACGAATACTTGTCGCCATTTTGCCGATGATAATTACCGATCGCCCGAAATTTCACGCCGACCCAATCGACTTCCGGTTTCGAATTCCGAGGAACACTGAATTCGGAGAACGACGAAGAGATTCAATCTTTTTTGGCAATTACCGATCGCTCTAAGTCCATACACTGGACTGAGAGTACATCGTGAAGGAAACGCGTTTGTAATGTTGCAAAATTTTTGGGTCCCTCAGAATTTCGTGTGAACCCAACCGAGACACTCTCGCGAATGGAAATAATCACTGAATCGATAGAAGATTGAGACGGAAGGGCGTTTGATGAGCGCGATCGAAGCACCTCGGTGGTTTCTTCCGGACTGACCGAAACTGAGTGGCCGCGGTGTCTGTGATCGACGAAGAAGAGATTCGTGTGAGAGAAAGGAACGAGACTCGAGGAGAGGTCCACTACAGCCGGGGGCAAATATTCGAACAGGGTCTTGGAGGTATAGTTTAGTGGTGGTATATAATATAAACGAGTCCAAAAGGCAAAAGGTAACAGTTACGCTGTATTCCATTGTCGCGTCTTTTCCGTTTCGAGTTTCCTTCGCTCGGTCGCGCCGTTTTACGACGTTTTACCCTCGCTAAAAAAAGCTAACGGTACGCGGACTCGGTGGTGGCTGTAAAACGTTTATTGGCTTTGTCCGTGAGGGAATGAGCGAGAGAGAGAGAGAGAAAGAGAAAAAAAAAGCGAAGAAAAAGGGAGACGGAAAGATGCACCGAGGACCAGCGCAGGATTTGGGCGGGTGGCTTAGCGCCTAGCGGTATATGCACCGTAGTTGCTTCGCTTCCTCGTGAACAAGTGGACTTAGCAACGAACCAAGAGCTACTCTGGTCAGGCAACCAGAGAGCAGCGGACGGACGACGAACGTGCCTCTGTGAAAACGTACCACTGAGTTTTATTGCCCCCGTCGGTGCTCTCTGTGTAGTCCGACGAGCCGAATTACGAGCTCATCCTTCGCTCCACTTCTTTCTATCTCTTCCCTCGTGTCTCTCGGTGTGCAACCTCGAAATACTCACGTTCGCACCGGATTTATTGCCAAATTGCCCGAGGCGCAAGTGCAACGAAAGACTCGGTGTGCCAGGCAACGATACGGCGCACTAATAAACGTTTTGCGAAAACTGTCACGACTAACCTGCGCTATTTAACATATTACAGCTGCACATTGTCGGCGACATGATTTTAGTTTGTTTACCGACTTAGGTGAATGACTTGTCGTCTGCGCCCGCGCGAGTCGATGACTTATTAACGGCTCAATTCCGAAGTTTGTTACGACATTTGCTGTCGATTATTTATGAGACTGCGTTGCAACTACTCATTACATTTTTCATTCGCTCTATCTCTCCATTTTGCACTATTCACGTGGAATGTTGAATGGATTAGTTAGAAATTTATGAATATTTCATGGAAAACTCATCGCAAAACATTTGAAAAACTATTGTATGCACGTGATAAGAAATAAACTAGATTTGAATTTGAGTTTCATGCTGATAACGAATAACGAGGGTGCAACAGGTCTGTTTTCATGTTACGCTCTGAAAAATATGCTGTTCGGACGGAAGTAACGTAAATGCAAATGGAAAAATATTTTTGCGTGTACATTTTAGAATTCGATATGTTTTTAAGGTCATTCACCTCTGCGTAATGCAAATTTAGCTCTGGGAATTTGTATTTTTGTTGTCCGAAATGCACGTGAATGTGTATTACGCCTACCGGCAACATTGTATAACACAGATTACGCAAGAGATGTACTGTTGGCTCGAAATTAAGCGAGCCGGAATATCAAACGCATAGTGAACTCACTAGGTTGACATACGCGAGGATATTTATATTTACGGCTGAGAAACGTAGAGACTCGAGAGTCGTCGCAATTCGTTTGCGTTACTTGGAGCCTCGTATTTCAAGAATTACTTATCGCCTAATGACACGGTACGTTTGCACGGAAACGTCAGAATTAGTAAAGCACATAACGATAAGCCGAAAGTCGATAGCATTTGGGCTCCCGAGAAATTGACAGCATCGTAGAGAGACACACGTGCATGGACAGTACGACTGCAGCAAAAACCTGTTTTCAATTTTTCAAAGCTCATCCGGCTCTGCTTCGTGAACGTAACCTCAGGGTCCTTTTAATGGCACAGCCTCGAGACGAGAAGTTTGTCGTTGATGCCGCTTGCAGAAAAACAACCACATTGCGTTATAATCAGTGCCACTGGGCAATCTCATCGAGACACTTATATTTTGCTACCTGCGTTCACCTCGAGAGTCTTCATTGTGTGTACACAAAATTGTCGATTATTTCTCATCACAAGGATAAGCACAAACGGCACCGCAATCAGCAATCATATCTTCGGTATACTCCTCGACTTTTTGTACCAATGAAAATCGATCAAGATCGAAATCCGAAAAAAAAAAAAAAAACTACCGCAGCGACGGTGGAAGCTTCCTTAATAATCTTTATTATTTTCAATTCGCGAATAAGCTTGGAGCGTGAGGGTCGAATATCGCGTATTGGTATACCGTCCGCGAGGATAATCTCGGGGAACGTTATTTCCGCGTGCTGGGGCACGTATCTCGTGGGCATGATGCATACTGTGAGGTTATTCGGCTGATTCAGACTCCCCCCACCCTCTTTTTATTCCTTTAATTTTTGTTGCTCCTGCGGAAGGACAGCGAGGCAGACGCGGGAGAAAGAAAGAAATAAAGAGTGCGGACCTGGCGCTGAAGAAGCGAGAGCCGGTGCGGAGAGCACGCGGGGCCTCTACAGCAACAGCATAAACGCTATCGCGCGAGCCGCCTCTCGTAAATTGCTCCGGCTAATGGCGCAACGTTGGGCCGTTCGTAGCTCCTACGGCTCTGTGGCCTTCCACCACGGGCATCATCGAACGTCCACGCTGCATGCCCCGCTCGACGTTTGTCCACACACCGCTACGGCAGCTCGTAATATCCGTTAACGCCTGCCTAATGTCGCTCGTTGTCCCACCGATAAATATGTCGCCTATTGCACTTCGTCATACCGAGAGATGAGAAGAGTTATAAAGAGAAAGAGAAAGAGAAAGGGACGGAGCGGAATTGAAAGTTCTAAGACGCTTGTAATTGAAATCCTTATTGGAAACGCAGCTCTACCAAAAATAAATTGTCCTTGAGAGAATCATTAATTACGGAAACTTGGAAAACGTCTTTGATATTCTATTCTAATAATTAATCTGATCATGATAGATTTTAACAATATCACGAGAATTGACTCGTCAAATACTTGATTAAAGTAATCCAAAAATCCTCACTGAAGAAATTTGAAAAACTTTTCAACGCTTCAATAATTCGTGAGTGTCACTTTTTTTTTAGCGCACTTCAAAATTGTCTAGGAATTTTGGATAAAGCATCTACAGAGATCCCCAATGATAAAAACAAATCAGTGATACGTTAATTAAAAATTGAATTAAACAAACATAGTGAAAATGAAGAAATGTATGTGTTTGTTTATGTTTTAACATATTTACTAATGACGATATTACCGAGAATGAAATAATATTCGAATCACATAACTCGGAGCGTTATCTCGCTGATTGTCTGTTAGTTGCTATGCGATAGGCATAATAATTCACGTATAAAATTCCGCCGGTGTACCGAGCCTACAGGGAACGAAACACGATTGGATTGTCCATTTCTTTTTTATTTTCCAATATAGTGGACTGGCGTATGGGGCATACACCATTCTCGGACTCTCGAGAATCGAGAGTCGAGAATACCCGGTGGAACTCCATCGAGCGCAGAGTTTACGAGAGTTACGCGGGCGCTCGCGCGAGCGCACGTCAAACGAGGCGCTTAATCGCTGGCACAATGCGAGAGACGACCACCGCGGGTCCTCGTGTGTATATGCGCTGTGCCACGCTCGTTCTCTCGGACGCATATCGATAAAACGGCCGTGGCGTGAGGCCCCGCGTGATGAATGCGTAATTCTCGCTCTTGCGGTCCCCGCAGACCGCGCAACCGGGATAATACTACAGTGGATTGCTTCGGTATTGTCCCGCTCTCTCTCTCTTACGCATTTTTCGACGAGGATGAGAGAGGCGCGCTCTTGGGGTGAGAAGTGACGGACCGTGATGTGCGTTCGAGAAAAAGTAACCGCAACGCCAACTTTTTCTTTCCACGGACTCAATTCGATTGCGATTCACGGACAATTTCACCCGTCGACGCTCCGATGCAGAAAACACTTTCATTGAAATATTCCATTAACGCGTCAAAGGACAAAAAGTCATTTTTCAATAAAAACCTATACTCGCGTTCAAGTGAATTGAAAAACAAATAAATCAGGCGTTATATTTTCATTGAGCAGATAAATTCGTGACAAGCTTCGGGAGCTTTTTTCCGGATATCCTTAAAAAAGAACGTCATTACTGATCAACATAACTAATAATGAAAGCAATTGTAAATCCGGATAATCGATTTTTAACGTCATAATCGCTTTGACGTACACTCCACAAATTTTGGCATATCTATTACAATTGTATTGAAGTTAAACCCGCAATAAGCCACCGGTGTATACAGGTGTACACAAGCCCTTCTCGTTATTATATTTTGACAGGCCCGAGGATTGGCGCCCAGCTGAGAAGCCGAAGAGGATCCTTTGAGAGATATCCACGGGTATCGGCTATTCTTGACGGCGTTAAGGCTAAAGGGTAAACAGAGTGCACAAATAGGCAAGTAAAGAGGAGAAGGGAGTGAGGTAAATTACCCTGGCGCCCGCTCGACGAGCAGGTATAACGTGCAGTACCTACCCCGTCCGCAGGTAGCATATTCTATATGAGAATGCCTCCGAAGCTCTTCGACTTTCGCATAACGTAATCGGTTTGGAGGTATAGCCTGCGAGTCTTTACTTGAACGTGCCGCTCACCAGCTTCCAACTTAACGTCTCTCGTAACCGAACTCTGCGGCGCATCCTACGGTGTCTACTGCGGTTGAGAAGCTAGCGCGCGGCGTCGAGAGAACGTTCCGAGGCCTCGGGCGAGATCGATGAACGCCGCGGCGGCAGAACATGCCGACCAACGCGATTTATTCGATCGGGAAGCCATGGGAGATATTTTGCTCGTGTAGCCGGCCACCTATAGCTGATGTGCTGTTGCCGCTGCTTCTGCCGGTGCTTCTGCTCGTCTCGGAGGCCGACGATCTTTCGCGTAATGCGTCGAACGTGCTGAACCCTTTGCGATTCGCTTCTTCACGCGCGTATATATACGCATCGTTCTCGCGGGAGAAAAACGACAGCGACACACCCGGAGACTCGAGAGCTCGGAAAAATCAGTTAAGTTCTTGCGGTGAAAACGATCGAAGCGGACGAGGAGTCGAAGAAACGAGATCGAGGCGACGTTTGGAGTCGGTGCTGTGGCGGAAAGGTGGCGCGTATTGTGGTCGGGTCGCACGCACAGCTCTGACTCGCCAGGGTGGCAGGTGTTGTTCGTAATGGCCGCCCCATTGGTGCGCGCGGACCTCGTCGTTTCACGGAGGCTTCGCCGCTCTTGTTGATGACGGCAAGTAAATACATGCGGCGGAAAAAAACGTCTCGTGCTCACGAGAAGTTACGACTATATACGAGCTGCTGGCAGCGAAATCTATCCGCAAGTCGCATGCGTGTCGGCACCTTAAAACAGTGCGTGTGTGCGTGTGTGTGTGTGCGAGTGTGTGTACGCACAGGTACGTATGTCCGCGCCGTTTCGACTTGGTGATTACATCAGGGCGTATTAATTGAATACGGGCTTGTCCCGCGGACGAGACTGCGAAATTATGCGCAATGCTCAAACGCGAGGAATTAGAAAAAAAAAAATTGTAGACGCAACGTAAAAACTCGAATATAAGCGAACTGACGCGACCGAGGCAAAGCTTCGTTTTTTGTCTTCGCAATTATTCAACAAAACCGGTATCGTATCGTTTAGTAGTGCCGACGTTTATTCGTTATTGGAATATTCATAGGTCGGAAAATTTGTTCTCGAAAAAATGAGATATTGGTGAGAACAATGCATCGAAAATTATTACATTAAAATTTACACACGAAATAACGTTTTTTTATCCAAACTATTGACATCTCAGACGATCAACTCTTTTTTTCTGCTGTAATCAATATACCCAATAAATGCAGGAATAATTTAATAATCCACCCCCCGCCCCCCTCCCATAACATTTTAAAATATTTTTTTAATCGACTATGAGCGTCAATTAAACCCCTCTTGAAATTACACGAGTCTTAATTTCGCATTTAACATAAATATTCTCCACTGTGTGTGAAAATAAATAAAAAACAGTGTTGTGTTCTTTCGTTCGATGGAGAAGTACCAGTGGCTACGTTATAAGTATTATTCTCCGTATAGACGAGCGGAGGTTCTTCTTCCTCGAGCTACGACTTAATTGATAGCGCACGCTTAATTGATAGGAGTCCGACGACAGAACGCGGCCGCCCGAGCGGAGAGAGAATGAATCTCGCGTTTGTGTTTGTGCTTGTACAGTAATGTCTCTCGGCCCGATGTACTCTACGTACGTACACAGTGCGCACTGAGAGATCCGCGTGGACGAGACATAACTCTTTGCCGCATGAAATTTGCAAAACGGCGAGATAGCGAACGAGCGCGGAGTCGTGTATAACCCGAGAGCTAGCTCGGGACCGGTACATGCGAACAGCTCGTCCATCAAACCGAGGGAACGTTGCACCGCAGCCAGTCTCTGCACACAAACTCGCTGTATTGTGTGTAGCGTCTGCGGGAGCGAGATCGAGAGCGGGGAGAGAGCGCGCGGCGAACAGGGAGAAAAGAAGGAACAGAGAGAAGCGCGCACACACGGAAAGAGCGGCCCGTGCGCGATCACCGAGTGGACGCGCCGCGAACCGCGTTACGCGCGCCTCTTTTCGCGCTCGTTTAAAACACACCGAGCTCGCCCTTTCATTGTCCACTGTCCATTCGCGCACTGTACGGATCTACGATATCATCCTGTACGCACATATGGATGTAATTATGGGTAAGCTTGGAATTTTGAGCTCGTGACCCGTTGAGAAATAAAATCCTCAGCGAGACACGCGGAGTGAATGATATTGTAACGGAGAGAAGGACTGGAATATTTATCGGAATATCGCAAGAAATATTCATTAAAATCAGCGGAGAGTCCATAATTTTTCGGTTTCGCTATTCGTTCGGATATATTACATGAACTAATCAGTTTTATCGCGTATTTTATCGTGGCTATATATTCAATTGTGAAGGCTTTATCAGTTAAGATTTTCTCGTAATAATGAATCTTTAAATGCCATGGATTCTGAAGTTATGCGTCATTGCATTGCCTGCCCATCGATAATACGTCGTTTTATTTTGATTTTTAATCATCGATTGTTCATCGAGTTAAAAAACGAATTTTATTCAACCACAATTTTCTCTGCATTTCGTCGCCGAATTTTCCATTCTCCATGTTTATTTCATTAGCATAAAAAATATGTTACGAATTCGGATGAAAATATTTATTATATCGTGGGTTTATAAAATATCGGTCTCGAAAATAATCAAAATAATCTCTCCGATACAGCGAGGTGAGTGATCTATCTATAAGAATGTGATTTTTTGTGAAAAAAAAAATATGTCTCAACAAGTGCGAAAGAGCATGGGACGATAATTTGTACCTTCATTTTTGGGAAGAGAACCGGATGTTTTTTGGTCGCGCAGTAGGCGCGGGTGCTCGGCGGGCGTGGAGAGAAGGGAAAAGGGCGTAGTAAGTCATACGAAGCGGCTCGTACGTCATCCTCCATCCGGGCCACGGAGCGCGAGCGTAACACATGGAAGCGAGCCTTGGGATATACTGGAGGGATAGTTGTGTGTGCGCGAGCGCACCCACTCCGGGGCTGCCTCTTTAGGTCGGGGCCATTGCTATGGTGTGCTGCTGCCGCTGCTGGTGCTGCTTGCCTGCGCTTCCCTGCTTTCTTGCCTGCGCTTCCCTGCTTGCATGCCTGCCTGCCCTTGTCTCTCCTTCTCACTCTCCTTTCCACCGATCTTCTCACCTCCTTCCTTCCCTCTTTCTCGCTATCTACACCTATGGCCCAGAGGCAGAGCCACTCGATCAAAGCCCGCGGAACACGCACGCCTACATTCGTCGCTCTCCCTCACATATTATATCCACTCAGTTTCGTATGAATGAGAATTCTACCGATAACGAAATAAATTATCAGATGATCCGACGATCAGCCATTTTTTCCTCAAATTTATCGACGGTCCTTCGTCATTTCAAGTCTACGCCACTTGTTAACTGAAGAAATAAAATATTCGGCAATTATTTCCATTACACTTGCCTCGTAATTTTCATTTATTTATTTTTTACTTATTTTTTTCGACAAGGAACGTTTTTTGGAAATTTGAAAACAATAATTAATGGATGAGACGACAGAAGGATTTTTTCCTCTGATTAATCGATCGATGTTTATCAATCTATCGGTAGGCCAATTAGTAGATAATTTTTTTAAAATCAGCTATTAAATATGACGAAGGAGGTATATGCTTTTTGGATAACGGGTTACTATTGTCTACATAGAAAAACGCCCACCGGAAGCTTCTTTGATTGTTCGTGAAACTTTTATATGCAAATTCCGATATAAACCCGTCTCAGGTAATTAAGATAACGCGACCGCGAAGCGCACTGGTCGACCGTATATACGAGGTAATCACCTACTCTGGACAATAATGCGACAGAGTAAAAACTACGTCGTAAGGAAGTGAGGGTTGATTTATCAGTGACACATTAAGCTAAATACGCAACTTGCTATCGTTGCGGGCAAAATTCGCTCATCTTTCCTACTCACATATATAATTAACATTTACAAATTGTTGTCATTTCTAATCTACTATTTCCTGATTATATAACTAATTTTCATTTACAATCACACGCAAAATTATACGTCATTATTATCGATAAATTCCAATCAAATAATTACAAACTATTTAAAAAAATATTATCACTCACTCTTCTATTTAAATAATTCCACATTTTACATCCCCAATTAATTACATTTTTCCACAGATGTTTTAATTAACCAAAAAATATTCTTATATTAAATAAATAAAAATTTCCCATTATGCAAAATATTTTAAAAAAATTATTTTTTACATTATGAGAAAGTGCAAAGTAAAAGAGACAGAAAGAGAATCACTTTGTAAATCAAAGAAGACACTGTAAAAAAAAAAAACAAAAAAGATGTTAACTATCTTTGATTAATTGACAAGGAACGATCATCGTAGCGATTGCTCGCAATTGCACGATGGGAACTTTGACCCTCGAGTCGGGACGCCGTTGTACTACAAGCGCCGTGTCGGTAGTCGTCTCTCGAGCAGAATTTCGCCGTACCGACTGATCGCGCGCGGCACGCAGCGGCTAACACGGACGCGCTCGTAGAGTTGGGAAAGGCGAGGCGAAGGAGGGTGGGAGTAAACGACCCGAGCCGCGATTTCGTCGTCGTAAACGTCAGCGTTACGGTTACAGTGGCTGTTCGTAGCTGGTTTATATTGAACGAGGTTACTCCCCGAGGTACGTAACACCTACTGCAACCGTCGCGTGGAGTGCTCGGCACTACGTATATACTAAAGCTTACACTGTATGTACATACAAGTATACCTACTCTTCGTTTGCTTGCCGCATTCACCGCATGTTTCGAAAAGTATCTTACCACGTGACTTTTGCGCGGGAGTTTTTCTGCCTCAACTTCCGCCTTTCAGACTCTGTATATCGAATAAAAAGCAATAACTATGAATTATGAACTATATGGTTTTTAAATAACAGTCTCTTCAAGATGAGCATGGGTTATTTTGAAAAATCATTACACTTTTAAAATGTCATATTTGTAGTACTGGCTTATGTCTTCATTATTCAAGGTCATTTCTGTGGCTGCTTTTTGTTAATCGAAAAATCGGTACTTTTTGTGTCTCAATAATTATGAAATATATATTTAAGCGTTTTTTTTACATATTTGTTCCTGTAGATGATATTTATTCGAAATTTTTTTTTTCTACATAAATTTTTCAAACCTGACTTTTTTAATCCTAATTATTTTTAATATCACTTGGACTTTTTCGAGACATGCTTCATACTTTAGGTCGAGTGAATAATAATAAAAGTAAACGAGCGCGGAATATTTGAACGGTTGTATTATCGCTCGTCTAGTTTATCGTCGCCGTTCTTTTAATGTACTTTTAAAAAGGTAACACTCGCGTTCTGACGCATAACGAGGCACTTTAATTCCTGAGGAAAGTCGGGCCGGGGGAGGAAAGTGAGTTTGGAGAATGGGCGACGGGAAATCAGCGGGGATCGAGATAACGCGGTCTACCCAAACCATCGAACCTCTCCAGCCCTCTAATTACCCTATAGACGTGCCGCGCGAGCCTGGCCGACCCCTCAATGAAAGAACATAAATACGCACGGTCGCATCTGCGTGAAAGTCGAGTGGCGTACCCACCGCACGGTGAAAGTGATCTAACGCGAACTTGCGGAGAAAGCACATTGTGTCTGTCTCCGCGGGGGTGGAGAAGACACAATTCGGAGAATTGTATTGCCCATCGCCCTGTGAGCCAAAACTCTCCTTGATATTGCCAAGGAAAGCGCGATCGTTTCGTGAGTGAAATTAAACCACTTGAATTATCGTTAGCTTTGAACGTTAACTAAATCCGTAAATTTTATTCATCCTAAAATTCGTACATCGATGAATCTCTGTTAAAAATCTCACGGAAATTCGAGCATTAAGTTCGATAAAAATAATTGAATAATAGCGTACGGAATATTTTTTCTTTTCCCAAAGGATTGTGTCAAATGTCATCATGAGCAAGGCCACGTGACATAAAGGCTGTTGAGAATCTCCACTACTTTAAAAAAAAAAAAAAAAACGAGATCGGTGGTAAAGAAATTATAATTACTGCCTATTGGTAATGACGAAAATTTGAATAACAGCAATTAATTATTTGCATATTAATGTCGGAAAAAATGCTTTTAAAAAATCTGTCGTCGAGAAAAATTGTATTTGTACTTTTTCATGCGATGTTTGAGTGATCTCTCTTCGATGAATTAAACATTCCAGCGTGTCTGTATAAAAACGGTGGATAATCGTTGCGATATCATAACTATTAACTCATTAACATGATAAATCTTCATGAGAGATAACGAAGGCGTTCACCAGTCCTGAATTACATAAACATGTGTCCGCGATGTGGATTTTTTCTCGGCAAATTGTATTAATTGTATGTTTACAACATATGATTAAAAAATTATATGCGTCGTGACATATATTCCGCGGAGAAATATTGTTTTAGGATACGCCTGGCAGATACATGAATTATATACCGGCAATATACATTTTATTTTATTTTATTTATTTTTTTCGTAAAATCGGCGAATGATATAAATCACAACTTGATGCGGGCGGAATTGAATCGCATTAATAATTGCTCACTTCATGCTAAAGCTACATTGATACATTGCACGTCAGCGAGATAAAAATCCAATGAATCTCCCATAACAGTGTAAATCGCGCTTTTGACTCGGCGGAGTTTGTGCGATTGATCGAATCGTCGATACTTATCGGCGTTATTGGACAAGAATGTATCACGTACTAATCGTTCAAGCGTGTAAACCCGTGCTCGTTAACGCCGGCGCGTTAAACCTTGACATTAAAGCGTCAGGTACGAGCGGCTACGTTAAGTGTGTGGGTTTTATACTTTCGATCGTATAGCGCACCAGCGCAATAACATACATAGTTTCGATACGGGTCGAACAACTCGATCTCCCGAGTCTGTTAACTCGACACTTCGAGCTGTAAACTTATATGCCGCTGTTATATTGTAAGGTATGGCGATATGTCGAGCTATCGCGGCGAGCGAAGTCACCGCTGATGCACTGCATCACTCCCTCGTGCGCTAATGCACCCGTGCACACATAGTTTGCTTATGCTGTGCACATATATATATATCGACTATGCATAAGTTCGAACGAGTTGTACGTCGATTAACGAGCGATCGTTTTGCCAACGCGAAACACGGGCGCGAAACAGCGTATCGAAGAAATGACTAAACAGCGATAATATCGCGTGCCCGAAGCGTGGAAGAGGACGACGACGACGACGACGAGGACGACGACGAGCCAAGTACTAAGCCGCAATCGCAGCCGCAGCGAAATGAGTCAATGACTCTCGAACTGGGTAAGTACGTGGAACCTGTTTGATCGTTGAGCTCCGCGCGGCTCTTCTCTCTGTTTCTCCAGCGCGATCCATCCCCGCGTCCCTCCCCACACCACTCCTCGACCGTACACTAGCATCCTCCTCAGCAGAGTTCATTAAATTAATAAATGCCTGCATAAACACAGGCGAGCGGGTAAGAAAAAGACTCATCATTATTGTTTACGTGTTTCAATTAATTTCCGGTAGTGTTGCGGTGAATAGTACTTACAATTTTGTACTTTCGATTTTCGCCGAAATTTTTTACGAATAATTGTGTACTGGAACTTCTTTTTTTTTATGTAAATGGCACGTTTTTTTTTTTTTTTTTTAGTATTTTATTTATATTTTTTACCATAAAAATGGGACTTTCAGGAGAACAAAGATGTTTTATCAATTGATAAATTCTATTGCTTCGTTTCACATTCGATCGCTTCTCTGGAAGCCATTTATGTTTCTTTCTTTCTTTGATTGCGATGGAATTTATGAACGGCCAGCAGGAAGCACGGGAGCCAGCTGAGACGTCCCGGAGCCGGCGCGGGTATCCAGCGTCATTCCCATCAACGAGAGCGACGGAGATAACGAGGAAAACAGCTGACTACCGGAATCCCAGGGTTCCGGAGGGAGCGTGGCACCACGTTGGGCGCGACACGACGCACCGAAAAGCACTCGAACTTCTCTCTCGCCCCAATCGCCGAGCCTCCACTCGCCCTTCCCATTATATCCAGTGTACCCGACGATTTTACACGCACTTGACTCCATTCTCTCCTCCCCGGTTGTACAACCGGGCCGATATACGCGCTGTGCGAGTACGAGAAACGCGGAGGGGAATTGAACGCATACGGGCGCGAATAATACGAACGCGAGGAGCGCGCACCGACTGCTCCGCCAGCTCGACGGTCCAACTTCGCGTGCAACCCTATCTCGCTCTCTCCCTTCGCTCCACGTGCTGGCCAGGTACCATATACACCACTATATACCACGATACATCGTACGTATATAACTCTCGGGGACTTTGCCCGACTGGAGTCACTGGAAGAGAGAGAGAGGGACAGCGAGAAGGAGACAGGGGTTGGTGAAGGAGATCTGGCACGCGAGGGTTGTACGTACACGAAAAGGCGTGACCTGAGACTCGTATTTATTTATTTATTATACTTCCATTATTGCGAGATCTTCGTTGCCATAAGGGGAGATTCCAGGCAAACACGATAGAGATATAAAAGAGTGATATTGTCAACCGAGAATTCAGCAGATGCTAGTTTTCACTGCAGGAATAAAATATCCACGAGGATATTAGATATTTTCTTCAACGAAATTAAAAAACAAAGTATCGAATAAATTGTATCGTGCTTAAAAAAAATTTAACAAGGGAATTAACATCTTGTTACGTTTAGACAACTTACTTATTGTGATTGCTATATAATTATGGTTTTTTCTTTGGCATAATATTTTCTTATATTATTCTTAATTTTTAACTTGAAATTATTAAGGATCAAGATTTTTTTAATGAAGTAAATCTTGCGGATTAATTATGAAGCGAAAAAGGCAGCGTTTGGATTATGTCACGTAATTTTTTCAACGGATTTCTTTCTGTTCTTGTGATTGCTATTATTATAAGTCTCATTCATTTTTAGTTGTACAGTTGGCGTTTTTTTTTTTTTTTCTTTTCGTTCATTGTTCTTTTTGAATTTTGTTCAGGTTCACGAGGAATTACGACGTACGGCACGCGGCTGAATAGAGGAAACACGGGAGGCGCGTTAACAGTGGAACCGGCTGGTGGATCGGTTGTCGCATGCTCTCTATATCCACTGGTCGTTTGGCGCTTTTCGCTTTTCCACATCGATGTTAGTTATTGCCATTTCGCGCTCGGTTCTCGTCCCAGTTTGTGGAGTCCATTGGACGGGACGTGGAGAACGTACATAGAGTCCGTGTGTGCAGGAGCATGTGTCTGTAGGTGGCGATGGATTATTTTTAGTTTCTGGACGGTTCTCGCGCGTTGCCCCCCCTCCCCCGCCCCGCGGGAGCAATAAATTCGTTATAACTCTGTTCCGCGAGTGCCCGCGAGTACCGCAGTGACGGATGTGTCGGATTTCGATTGGTCCCGCACGAATAACATCACGAAGAGTGAGAATGGAGCGGGGCGGGGAAGGAGGAAACAAAAAAAAAAAAGGAAACCCAAGAAAAATAGTACCTAGAAGTGGAGTGGAGAAAAAAATTGACGTGTCAAATTTTCATCGTTTTGGATGCAAAGTGATTACGAGCGGAGGGCCAAAAGTGGTCCGTCCACTATTTTCTGGACGGTCCAGTGTTCGCGAAGCAAACTGGATCCCTAGCCTCCGGGCCAACGGGACCACGTGCTCGGTCCGCTGTGCCCGCCTTTCTCATTCTCTCGGCTCGTCTCCCTCGCTCTCTCGTCCGTTCTTCTATACAGATACTATCCGACTCCTCTTCTACATATCTCCTTCCCTCTCTCTCTCTCTCTGTCTTGCTCCGCAACGATATTTCATTCAGGCAATTATGATAATCGTTTGCTGAGTCAAATATGCGAATAGAGCGAGTCCGAATGACTGCTTGAAATATAAGCAAAACATCATCTAACTGTATGTACACACACACGTATATGTGTAATATCACGTATAACATGAAAAACTCACCTGCAATGGCCATCCAGGGGTAGAAGGTATGGTTGGCGGTGGGTTGTTGGTGGAGTTGGGTGGCGACCGGTTGGCTCGCGCTCGAGTTCAGGCTGCAGGTGTTCCACGAGGACGTGAGGGACCTCGAGGATCCGTTGTTGCCGGGACTCGAGGCTGGATCGCCGCCCACGAGGCCCCCGTAGCTCCCGACCCTCGTGCCTTCTGGTGTGCACGCTGACGGCCGTACGACCGGGTTGCTCTGTCCGTTCGACCCCGAGGTCGCGCTCTGCCAAACGTCCTTGACAGCGGCCGCGGCCATGACCGCCGCGTAGCCGTTCTGATGGGCCGCCGCAGCCGCGGCTGCCGCTTGTTCCTGTTGTTTGCAATCTTTGCTCGTGGTACTCGAGTAAGAGGATGTCGTGTGTCCTGTTGCTTCGGGGGTCGATGAATATAGTTTACAGGCTGTCGCGACACTCGCGTCGTACGGTGAATCCTGAGGTGGTCTCGTGTTGGTACCACCGCCGGGATGAATTCCGAGACTGCCGGATGTGTGATGATGATGCTGAGTCGAGGCGTAAGGCGACATACCGAGTCCGAGTGGAAAGCTTCGGTAAGCGGCTGCGGTCGCGGGATCGTGATGCTGACCGGCTGCGCCCGTCTGATGATGATGGCTTCCGTAGAAGCCACCTGCACCCTGCTCAAAATACGAGTTCATCGTTATCCCGGGTATCTTGGAAACACTTTTCACTCAAACACCGGCACTGGCAAAACAAACGAAAGAACAATCAACAACAACAACAACAACAAAACAATTATAAGAGTTGCGATTATGGTGAACCAATAATGACAATTGCTTGTTGAGTAAACAAAACGACAATGCGACAGTTGACACAGGTTTACGTCGCGAATTTTTCTTTTCCCGATCAAACGTCAAAGGTGAACGTCAGTGAAGATCCTGGTACCGCGTGTTTCAACGGTCCCGGGACCCTTCGCCTCTCGAAGCAGAAAATATCTGCGGTACACGTGACACCGAGCTCTGGATATGAACCTCGGCTTTTCTATTTTTCTTTTTTTTTTTTTTTGTTTCCTTTTGTCCCTCCTTCTTCACCAACGTATCTTCAAATGTCCGGACACCGAAGTGTTCTCTCTCTCTCTCTCGACGTTCACGAGGTTTCTATTTATCCTCAGACGTTCGTAAGGTTGCGCGGTAAGGTCGTAAAAGTCATCGGCGACCCGATGATCCTGGTGGTTTGCCGGCACTAAGAATTTCTCGTCGGCCGTCAATAGACCGAGGGACGTTGACTCGAGCACTCGAGGCAACTCATGACGCCTTACTGACTTTACGATCCTCTCTACCTAACTCCTGCACTCCCTCGCACTTTCTCCCTCCCTCACCACGTTGTAACTTTCGTTCGGTCCCGCCCGATAATCTGGTTGCTACAACTATGGACCACTGACCGTCAAGCCGGACTCCAGTGGTCCCCGAATCGTGGCTTCGCTATTATCACGATCGTTAAGCCTTTAACGAGGCAATAAACTATCGCAACGCGAGCCGGTGCTCGTAAAACCAACAGGGACTCGGTGCTGCGCGAGGCTTCCGTTGAGCCCCAAACGCCGGTTGTGTTGTGATGTCTGCTCGGTGTTTGTCCCGCGCGCACGGGATCCGGCCGGCACGCGACTAATCGTCACTTACGAATACAACGATACACACCTGGACCGGTTGTCACTCTAATCCGGTCGCGTGTCGTTGCAACGATGACAATTAAAATATCGAGAGTATCGAAAGTATCGGCAGTCACTGTCGTAAATAAATGTCACACGTTTACCGGAAATGTCTCCGTAAATATAAATCGCTATTTATTGCCCTCTCTACGACGCCGATAAAATATATATCGTTATTGTATTGTTAATAATATAGTCCGGTTGTGCGAACGAGAGCGGACCAGTTATCTCTCACTCCTGGACGGGCTCTCTCGGTTAAGGTCTTCACTGCACTAGCACTCTCGTGGATATGATGATACGACGATGACGGGGTATCGAATAGAAGTACCGAAGGGGATCGTAACGAGCCACGGTATGCCAGTGCGGTGGTCCACGGCACACTACTGCTTTTCTCGCGCCCCGTGTACCGCCACTCTGTACCGCCGTTCGTCTCTCGACTGTCTCTCGATCTCTCGCTCCCTCGCGTTTCACGCTCCTTTCCCCTCGCTCACTCGCTCGGCTCGGTAGCCTCACTCTCTCTCTCCCACTCTCGGTATGGCCCGCGCGCGCGCGAGCGTTTCTCTTGCTCGCTCACGCGTACGAGGCGGACCTCAGCTCTTCCTCCGGGGAACTCGCTGTGTGCGGACGAGGCGCGCACGATTATATCTCTCTTCGTCGGACTCACGTGGCCAGTGTTTCTCCCTCCCCGAGCGATAACCGTGTGTCCATCTCTCTCTCTCCGTCTCTCCTCGCTCTCACTCGCCCGAACCGCTACCGCCTATCATTCTCCCTCGCTCTCACTCCCGAGGCCCAATGTATCCCGCGCGAATAGTGCAGGACCTCTCGCTCGCTCCCACCCTCGTTCCTTCGCGTGTGCTCCCTCGTGTGTATAGCACAGTTTACGCATCCCTCTCTCTGTCGTTCTCTCTCTCACTCCCACCCCCTTGCGCTCACTCGCTTCCCCTTTCTCCTGTGCGCCGCAAGCTTTCTCCCGCTCGTTCCTCTCTTTCTCTATCGCTTAATGCCCTCTCTCTCTCTCCCTTTCTCTCGCTCAAACTTTCCTCCAACTCCGAAGCCCCCTACCGAGCGTTCTAGTAACTCAACGACGTGCCGCCGGATTAAATTCGGTAGAGCCCCGTGTGTTGTGTGCCTCGCGCGTTGGCCTCTCGAGGCTCGAGCATATAAGGAACTGCGTAAGAGCGAGAGAGAGAAAAAGGTAGCGAGAGACAGTGAGAAAGCTCGATGTCTGTACGACACATTTATGCTGAAAACGAAGCAGGTAGCGAGCAATAGTAAAAGCAAGAATATCATGAGACGAAACGCCAGTGAGTGAGAGAGAGAGAGAGAGAAAGAGGGAGAGAGAGACGGAGACGTAGTCGCGGAAAAGCTCCCGCTGTGGTGGGAGAGAGAACGTGTCGAGGCTACGTAGGGGAAGAACACACGAGCGCAACACACGAAAGGGTGGGGAACGGAGGGTTATGCTTAAGGACCAATCAGAATTGAATTCGTCACGAGCGCGCGGCGGCCCCGCGGGACTCTACTACGCACGGTGAAAGTAGTTCCCCGCCGGAACGACGCCCATACAACGTTAAGGACCGCCCACGATTGCCCCCACCGCTCTCATGCTCCGTTCCGAGACTACGTTGTACGCTCCGTGGGTTCTCTCGGACCGTCACGCGGTGTGCGGCGCGTCCGTTCAGCCAGCATAGCCGCATAAAGCGCGCGTGCCAGCAGGCTCTCTCCGTGGTGCTGCTGCTGCTGCTGCTGCGCCGCGCCGCGCTCTCGTCCTCGCTCGGCTTTCCAGAGGAGCCAACGTGCCTCGTCCTCGACGAGAGAATCGAAAAGCTGTGCAGCCCTTCCACGGGCTACAATGCCGCGCCACCTCTTAACCCACCGTCGAACTAAACCTGCATACCCATTCGGACTCTCAAACAGCGAGGATCGGGGCTTTACTACTCGTTGGAAACGATTATTGGACCATCCACGAGCCGTCCTCCACGCCGTTCGAGTGCCTTTCCCGTCGCGCTTCACTTATATTACAACCTGCACACGCTTATTCGCTTCTCGCATGTGCCGAAATAACTGCGGTCACTTGCAAACACCATCAGGAATTATACGTTGACATATGAGATGAGAATAAATTCCCTACCGCAGAATATTGACTCATTAACAAGTTTCCAGAAATCGGGGGGAAAAAAAAATCACGGTAGATAAAATACCAGACACCTACGCGTGTCAGAAAAAATCAAATAAAAAGCGAGGGGCAAAAAGAACCGTGAGAAATGCTGGAGACGTATAAAATATCGCGTGGGCAACCGGTCGGCCGCGATGAAACAACCGCAAAAGCGTCTCACGAGGCTATACTCGTATCCAAACGATTATTGGGCAATGAAAAGAGAGTCTCGGTTGCTTCTGGCACGAGTCGATGGTGTGTCGCGTTCATTGAAAGCCGGTTCCTTGCGGTGCGGTAGAGTCGGCTACCGGCGAGGATTTCACTCGTGAAGACGTCATCCGGATGATCGTCGTTGTCGTTGTAGTCGTTCACTTGTGGAAATAGGGATTAGCGGAGGCTCGGGGAGAATCTCGGATGAAATAATTGAGGGAGGCGCGCGTGTAACCGGTCGAGGAAAGTAGCACCCGATGCAGCAAACTTTATTAACACTTTGTGCTGTTATGATGCTACTGGCGAGACTCGCGTCTTGAATGCTCCGCGCAGGCAAACGCGATCTTTCGATTCACGCAATAGAGGCCGTGCGTTATCGTAAATGCTTTTACGAGAGACCCTCGACGGTTTACTGCCCAATTAGATGGTCATACAATTAAAATGTCGTAAAAGTGAGCGAGAGAGGATGTTACAGTTGGGAATAGAGAGAGAGAGACGGAAGAGCCAGGGAGAACGCGTGGCGTGTGTGCCCGCCGGTATCGGAGTGTTTATTGGGATGTAAATGTCGTTGGATTATCGCCCCCGCGGTTCGCACCTCGTAAATTATTCCGTAACGAGCCGAGTAATGCCCGTCATAAGCTGCTCTCTGGCCGGCTGGCCATTTCCCTCCTCTCTCTCTCTCTCTCTCTGACCCTGTGGCTCACGTGCCTCCACCACCGATCTCCGTCTCCCTTGCGTCCTCCCTCAACCCCTTCCGCGAGCCTCGCTCTCATCTCCGCTGTTATGAATGTTTAGTGTTATCCAACTGCTTGACCAAATAGGTAAAAAGGATTCGCAATTACGTATCTCGACACCAACGTCTTTTATATTTTCCCTCGCACCAATGACACGCAATTATCAATAAATTCATAAATAATTATCATTCAATAATCAAATTAAATACAAATAGTAAAATTATTTAATTATGTCACGCATAGTATCATTTTACTAATCTCTAATCAATTATCAAGTCCCCAGACGATCGGGGAACACGAGACGATCTCATATGACGAGGATTTTACGACTGTCAAATAGGAAAGCATTCTCGTAAATTCGTGTATATGTATGTTTGTTTGTTTTTTTTTTAAAAGCCATCAACCGTAGACATAAAGAGGCGGAAAGTGATGGAGGAATGTGCGGTGAGAAGTCCTCGTGATCCGCGTCGACGGAGAGCAGCACACACAGTAGTCATTGCTCAGAGAGGCGGGTCGTGGGGCTCCGACAGGTGGCAGGCAGTTTGCTCGATAATCATGACGGCAGTAAACTCGGGTTTTATGACCACTTGAACAGAATCGTAAAAGTCAGGGCCTTTAAGCCCGGTGTGCGGCTACGGCGGAGGCTCGCCGTGGGGCGCGTGTCGGTTACGGCAGAAGAGGAGGCAGTGCTGTCGTCGTCGGCGTCGTCATAGTCCTCATCCTCGTTCTCCACGTCCTCCTCGTCATCGTCGTCGTACTCGTGCGAATAGTGAGCAGCGAGGGCGTGAGAGGTGAGACCCGCATGCAACCCGAGGCTTTCTTCGTCTCGCTCGTTATCCTCGTCTCTCTCTCTCTCTCTTTCTCTCTTTGCCACGAGATTGTTGGGTACCCAAAAATGGGCCTTACGACCCATCAAACCATCATTGATACCCCTACGCTCGTTTCGATTAATGCGCGCCTCTCAGTCTCGTGTCCCGGAAACGACACCGAGAAACCGCAATCCAAACAGCGATACCCGCAACATTTCTTTTTTAATGGCTCTCTGAAATAAGGAAAACAAAAATCTGTGAGGAATTTGTGAGGGTTTTTGTGCTGAGTAATAAGACTGTTAGCCATAAACGAAGTTTGTTATTTTACTAATCGTATTAGTCCGTAATAATAATAATAATACAAAAAGGGATTATTCAAGTGGGATGTTATTTTTGGGAGGTGCCGACTACTAACATCAATATTTCGTCGTCTCGACTTGGTATTATACGACATCGTTTCATCTCAGCGATATCACAACAAGGCTTTATTTCGGCTCGCCGCTATGTATCTCAAATTACCTTGGAGGAGAACATGGAATATTTACTTGGATATTTCGGAGATGAGGCGTTGGAGGCGCTACCGCGGTTTCGAGATGAGAAGATGAAGAATGTTAAAAAGAGTGAGGAACCCAAGGGAATGGTTGGGGAAGGGGAGGGGGGGGGGATGCTAAAAGCGGGAGAGAACTCGATTGGACTTGAAGCCGCGATGGATGATGGACGTTACCCTTGGGTGTTTCGAACAAAACTAAAGGGAAATAAGTGGCGGAGTTGCGGTGGGGTCCATCGAGGGGGGAGAGGAATTAGGGAGTGGAGCGAGTAGCCACGGTAACGAGGGAGGGAAGACGAAGGAGGAGAGAAAAAAACTCGCCAAGCGAGAGAGGAAAGATGCGAACGAAAAAAAAAATGAGTTGAGCCAAAAAGCAGAGGAGGATGATGCGATGAAAAAAAAGGGAGGGAAGGAGGGAACTGAAAGGGCCATTGCACTCGAGAGTGGGCAAATCTGCACTCCTGCTAAACCAGCACCCATTCGTCATTGCCGGGAGTCGCCGGGCGTCGCGACGCCACGTCTCTCATTTCCTTCCCTTCGCCTCCTTTTCTTTTTTTATTTCCTCACCCTATTTATCTGCTTACACAGGGATTCGACGGTAATCACCACGGAGAATGAAGCTCTGACGCGCTACCGAATTTCTGATAAACAATATTACGGCTAGCCAGTTTTTTTTTTTTTTTTTTTTTTTTTTTTTGTTGGGGCTTTTTTGATGAGGCCCATGATAACTCCTCCTGTGACTAAGCCCTTTGGGGATGGCCCGAGATTATTTGAAGGGTGATTCAAGAGAATGGCGCGTGCGGTACATGACGAAGAGATTTTCTTTCACGAGACACCCGCTTTAAAATGATACCCCGCTGGTTTATATGTATAATAGTGTCGTGGGAATTTTTTGTCAGGCACGTGAATTTGGAGACGTTACCCTTTTTGGGTCAATAATTTTTAGTATCCGGCTTTTGTATTCGAACTGGGTCTGCAAAGTTCAATATCGATTGATTATTCATTTTTCAAAATTGGATGAAGTGTACGACAGTTTTCTGAATCATAATAATTGAAAATTACATCTTTGAAAAATATGCTATTCACTTTATTAAGTATAAAGGGGTTTCCATTTATGAAAGAACAATGTACACATTTATTATGGGATTCCACTGCTCGTCAAATTAATCCGTAATCCTTACTCAAAAATTACACAATGTAATTATTTCTTAGATATTGTTACTTCCGGTTAAGCGATTAACAATTGCGTGTACTGAATAAAAAAGTTTCAACTACAGATTTAATTTCCTACTTGAATAGAAATTAATAAAAATCAATTTCCAAGTAGCCGCAACTATAGAAATTCGATACCAAGCCTAGAATGACATTCAATGAATAATTTGAATTTTTATTCGAATTTTAAAAAATAGTTCCCTTTCGTGTAACTTCTAATTTTTATTTCTCCCGGGCAAATAAATTTTTTTAAATCTCATGAAAAAAAAAAAAAAATCTCAAGCTCTATCAAAGCGATACTTCTAGCATTGAAATTTTTTTTAAACCTTAACAAAATGATTTTTATTTTGCAGAAATATCGATTGTACGTAGTGAAACGAGTGGCAGGGTCTGCAGTCCGAGGACGAAGGGGAAGCAATTCCCTTTGCCATCTGGCGGCTGAGCGTCGCATTCTCTCGCCGTTTCTGCCCGCTGCATCCTACACTTTCGCAGGTTGCCCCAAGGATAAAACGTGTCGTTTCGCAGTCGATATTTCCAGGTTCCCGAAGCTTTTCCAGCGACCCCGGAACCGGCAAGCGCGGTACGGCAGTTACCTTTTCCAGTTACCTCTAAAATTACTAAGCCTCGATAACTATACAATTACCGGGAAGCAGTGAGAGTTCAAATTTGTTTACAGCTGCTCCGGGGCAAATCAAGTAAGCCGAGACGTCCGCGCTCAGTCGAATATTAATTACCGAGCGCTCAGTGGCGAGAAGCGCACGATGAATAATGCGCCAAGATTCTCGAGACTCTCGAGACCGGCCGAAAAGTGATTCAGCTCCAAAGTGATCTCTCCCGCGAGAGCACTGCTCTCCACGACTCATCGTAACGTCCGACCAAGGTAATTGGCGAGCAATTTATATAAACGCGAGTTTAAAGCTCGTTGGCGAGCGAGGGATACAGGCCCCGGGTAAGCGGAGCCTACCTTACCGGTCGCTCGCCCATTAAACTGCTGCAGGCCCCGCGTCGCCTGCAATTTACCCCGAACGATTCGACGCGCTCTCTTCGGACGCTGCGGCCGATAGCCATCGAGCCGAAATTCGGCACGAGCACCTGGATTTCAGTTTTTTTAAATGAAGAGAGCCTCGATTCGTGCGTGGAATACCTTGAGAATGTACCTTCTCCACATAAACCACTTCAGGGTTAAAAATTCATACGTTAAGTTTCGATAAGAAATATTTCTTTTCAATTTCTATCGCTCTGAGGGCAACAAGGAAATTTATCCAGAAAAGGGTTTGCCGATAAGTGAAGAAGTTGCGGAGTATACGTTGCAATTCATATTGAAGGTGAATTAAGGGCGGTGTTGAAAACTACCGTATAATAGGCCATTAGAGAAATAAAAACGCTGACCGTGGGGGAGTTGCAGAGAGAAATAAGGTAACGTTGCGCGGTGGAGCTTTGATAAGGATCGCTAAATCGAGCCGGTAATGCGCGAGCGGACAATAAGTAACTGGCACTCGGGCTGCGGGTGCTCGTGGCTGCTGTGTGTGCGAGAGGGTGTCGACGGCGAAGGAGTAAGGGCATAATAATGGGTACTTAGGCGCTATGGGCATCGCCGGAGCCTCAACGTGCCGTTCGCTCGAGCGCGCCCAGGCCCCGAATGAATGAGTGGCAGTTTGCATGTAAACAAACAAGTATCAATGCATCTAAATTGAAACATAAAACGAAATGAACGAGCCCATAAATACGTGGAGTTAATGGCAGGGTGCCCGGAAAGCCATGGCTTTCGGCTCACCGAGCGTCCCGACCTTCGCTCGCGACGTTCTGTTTTTGCGCTCCGAGTTCGGTTTGTTTTTTTTTTACCCCGACACTCACAAATATGATTCACAATCCAATAAAAATGAGCTTTATCTTCGCGTTTATGACACGCTTCATTTTCGTACCTGCGAATAAAGTATCCTGGAGAACGCAACATTTAATTAACAGCATTTCGTGGTTGTTGCTGACGAAAACAAAAGTAAATCGAAATGTACAAGTCGTCCGGGAATTTATGGGCCCATAATATCTTATTTATTATTATTAATTTACGATAAACCGAAATCTGCAGGTGATGTTGCATTAAGTTTTAATCTTGTTATTGATTATTGCAGGTAATTGTAAATCGATTCCATATTTTATTCCATTAAAAAACGTAGAAATTGATAATAAAAGGGTTACCTTTAATTTCAGCTTACGGCTTCGACCCTCTCCATTTCAGTTCCTCTAAGATTGTGGTTTTGCTGACGAGCGAGTTCGTCACACCAGCGCATTCTAAAAACACAAATTACGCGTAATTAGAATGATTATTGAATGATTGTTGGGGCGATGAGTGGAAACGAAATAATATAATGAGATGGCTCGACGCGACAGGAGCATCAAGAGCCCTCAGCAGCATCCAACTGCGTTTCAATAAAGCAAAACGAGCTGACTTGATTGTAGCGGACATTTTTATCAATCTTCTCATGTGAGTATATATCTTGTAGCCAATGAATCACAGTTGGACCACAATGTCTTCCATACATTCAATCGCCTTCTTTGATGCCCCATAAAAAATATAAAAAATTCACTAGTACGAGAAACTCAGTACATCTATTCAGACAATTAAAAAAAAATGATTTATTCCATGAATCGCGCCCCATAAAAAATCTCAGATAACGCTTTGCCTCGCGAGAGAAGAAACAAAATTTGCTGCAAGCATACGTCGACTTTGTGCCCATGTAAATTGGTCCATTCAAGCTGAAGACATTGATCGGACGCTGAATAAAGAACGATTGATTCCGCCCACGCATAATGATTTTGCTGTGTGATAACACGACACACTGCTGGCTTTTGTTCTTCAAAGCCCAAGATTATTCACGATTGTCGATTACATCAATATTCCGAGCGCCCGATGGGCCATGGAATGATCGATGGGCTGTCTCACTCAGGAGCTCCCACATATTTTCACTCGGTGGAGAATTTTAAATTCAAACAAACGAATGTTCGAGCATTCTGAAATTCTCGGAGTTTCCTCATAGAGATACATCGAATGTACGTCACCGATTGGAAGCTCGGGGAAGTCTCGGGTTTCGTTCGGGGTGAAACTTTATCGCTCTTTCCGAGATAAAAAAAAAGTCGAAATAAAAGGAAGGAGGAAGGAATCCGAGGGTATCTGCCATTACGCAACAAAGGATATCGCGGGTGTGTATCGATAGCCACGTTGGTTCAACTGCTGCACGGGAGTGAGCGAGCCAGCGCCGAGAGTCATGCGCGTAATAACGACAATGCTTCGCCGTAGTTCAGGACTCCAGCAGGGCGAGATCGGGCCAGCTTGCCGAAGTATACACTGCACACTCCTTCCTCAACTATATAGTGAGTACACGACACGGATTTGCAATTCAAACGCTCGCTCGCGTATAATACGCATAAATCGAAGTGCTGCGCCTGCCTCGGCGAAGGTAGAGCAAGAGAAGAGATAAAGAGAGTCTGAGGATAAAGAAAAAAATTATGAGAATTATAAACATTTTGCCGGAATTTGAAGAATTACTGAATTTAAAAAATTATTGAGTTTGAAGAATTATTGAATTTGAAGAATTACTGAATTAAAAAAATTATTGAGTTTGAAGAATTATTGAATTTGAAGAATTACTGAATTTGGCGAATGACAGAATTTGAAAAATTATTGAATTTGAAAAATGTCCATTTCCACATTTAAAAAAAAACACACACTTTTTCCAAACCTTTTCCTCGACATTTTAGACAATTCTGAGTCTCGTGACACGAAAATTTCGGAAAAACAAAATTTTCACAGAAACAAAGTTTCATCTACAAGGAATCAAGAATAAAAAGGAGAGGGAACCGAGGCTCGGAATAAGAGATGTTGTATAAAATAAGTCAAAGAAACGAAGGGAGGAAGCAGCGAAAGACTGAACGCGTGCGCGTGTATTGTATAAATTCAGATCTTCTGCCTCGATCTGAAGAATAATGAGACGATTGTTCGTTGCGAAGAAAGTATACACACTGGCTGCTGTTGAAGAGGAGAGACTGTTGACCGGATGAAAAGCTCGCCACTTATATTCCGCTCGGATAAATAAATTAGAACTGCTTGCAGGCGTGTGTGTTTTATACTGCTGGACAATGCTACACAGGCACGGGACGTAAGGCGGTTGACATAAACGGAGCCGATGCATCGTAAGACGAGAGCACCGAAGGGAACCTGCGCCCAGAAGAAATGAGGATGCTAGTCGATAGTCCTTTCTCGCATGGGTGATAGCCTGGATATTCTTTGCGTCGACAAAGAGGAGAGAGAGAGGGGCGCATGAAGAATGTCTTTATCGGCGTATTTTATCGAGATGTACCCAACTTTTGTTAGGTCCCTCGATTCTTTCCATCGTTCCCTTCGAGAGACTGCGTGAGCTTTCCTTTGTAAGTCACCCTGAGTAGGATTCCAATATACGTATCTGCACGAGTCTGTGTATCGTACCATGTGGTAATGAAATAAAGGGGTGCGTATAAAAAAAAAAAAAATAGAACAGGCTTGCCACATGCTTTAGTTCCTGACGGCTATTAAAAAAAATCCATCTTTATTACGTCCCACAAAGATGCAACCATCCGAGCCTCAAAAGAAAGGTTTCAGAGGCGCGGTACCAGGCAATTAGACGGTTTGTTCTACGAAATGGCTGCAACCCCAGCTGCGTAACCGATGGTGAGCGAAACTCTTCATGTCTGTTGGTCTTTCAGCGTCTTCCTGTCTTGCGAAGGATTCCTCCTTGCCCATCAAGGACGAGGGGCTGAAACGGGCAAAAGGGGCAAACGCCGCTGCGTCGATCGTTCCTGCGTTCCTTATTCTTTCTTCAGAGAATGAATCCCCGGTTGTTTTTTTTGCGTTACACAACGCATCACAAAAGGAATGAAGAATGTCTTTATTAGATGCCGCTTCGCGGCGCCGGCTTGGGTCGAATTGGGTCCGCGTGTTTCCCATGGCGATGCCCGGCCCTTATTCTCTCGGCCATCCATGAGCCCGCAAGGATGCCCCTTGCGGAACGGGGCCCAAGATGGGTGCCCTCGTCGAGGTGGTCGCTCGGGCCCCTTTCGTCCGGGCCCCACGAGGGCACTCCTTCAGCGTGGAAAGGGGGCAGGTACTAGAGCAGCAGTTCGCCCGACTTTATATCCGCTTGGCCCTCGACAACAGACAACTCCGCCCGTTTGCGCCACTCTATTCAGTGAAATTCTTTCACCGAAACGAAATTCCACTTTCTTCGATGAGCATCCCATCAGCCGGAATCGGATAAAGGCTTTCCACGCTGCGGACGAAAATCGCGTCAAGGTCAAGGTCTTCGGCTCGTGAGCCACGATCATTGGTTTCGTGGGGACCATGGAAGTTGACATACGACCATGGCTGACGTGTTGTCCGTTGTCCGTAGCGACTCCATCGCGAGACACTCGAGAATGACCCTCTTCCATTCGCTTCCTCGTACGTCATCCTGAATTTCCAAACTCTTGGAACAAAATTTTGACATTCACATCAGCAAAGTGCGACTGAATGCGGAGAGTTTACCGGTGACGACGGTACTCGAGAGGCACCTTTAACATCTCGTATTTCTCACGGAGAGTCGTAATTCAATGAAATCCTTCGCGGCTAACGTCCGGCCGAGCGAACTCAACTAACCAGCCCTGGAATAACCTCTCGGATTTCAATAATTCAAGGCGAAATTGCGCAAGAATGCAGAAACGCGGGTATAGGTTGTGGTATTAAAAGTGGTAAGTCACCTTTACGCGAGACAGCGTGACAGCCCTTTCGTCATCGTCTTAAAAGTGACTTTGCGCCTCGTCGCGGCTAAAGCAAAAGCTTGGAAAAGTCTCCAGATATATCAGAGATTTCGCGGACAGAGTTGAGTACGCGGTGTCGAGTGCGACAATGTACACCGTGAAATCATAATGCGACGAGAAAAAAAAAAATAATAATCTCCACTGTGGGAAAGCTGGATAAAAGGATGAACTCGTGGAATAACTCGAATATTTTGTATCTCCCACAAGCCGGAGGATTTTTATTCTCCCCGTTCGTAGGAATAGCGCCGGAGGCGATTAAAAGAGCAGTGTGCGCAATGCGCGAGTAAATCCACCCCTGTCATGCCGGGATTTGAGACAAAAACACAGCGGGGTCTCCAGCGTGGAGAACGGGACGGCGGAGGGGGTGGGAACCAGCGAGGAACGAGAAGAACAGCGAGAAGTGGGTGATGAATAATGGATGAAACGCGCGAACGCGTTTCGCCATATAATTCTGGCTTTCTCGCTCGCGCGAGCTCTTCCACCGAGTCTCTCGAATATTATCTGTCTCCTCCTTCCTCTTCTTCTCCGGTTTGCCGCCGTCGAAAGCGCATACACACGGACAACTCTCCGGACGGTGAACGCGCTTCCGTAACGGCCAGTAAATTGGCGAACCACGCGTGGACAATGAAATTGCCGCATTCGCCGTGTAAGCTGTCCCGTTATTACGCATTTCTCTTGGCCTTATGATTATGTCGCTGACTATCAACCCTCTTGCACGTTTGCACACTTTACGTCTGTCCCCCTTCCGCCCACTGCGGTAAATCTTCACTCGCTGATAGTGCCCACGGTAGCTGAAGAGCCACCCATGAGTTGCGGGCTGGTACCACCGGAACTGGTCATCGGTTCGCCAGCTCAACGACTTATGGGCCGGCTTACCCTCGCTTTCCAGTCAGCAACACTAATTACACATCAGGCCGATCACTATCGGACGTCCCTATTGATTAGCTTGGCTGTCCATACGACTTGTGGTGGACTCCCTGGTTGTGATTATGGAATCGCACAAGAAATAGCGTGAGCATAATGTGAGTCATTACCTGTAGATTAATTAGTTTAGATAATTCAATTATTTCTTCATTTATTATTATCCATAATATTGATATTGAAAATAGTATTGTGCTATGATCAATGAATAAAATGAATTTTTGAAAATTAGCGGCACTTTGATATATTTGTCTTGGACAAGTAATTTCTCTGGTTTCAATGAGAATCGAAAATGGACAAATTGGATATACGTGAATTTTCCGAAAAGGGAAAAATAAAATTGCAGTTTATGAGGGAAAATAACGTGTGGCAAATGATTTTTATTGCGTAAAGCTACTTTTGTATCTTGTTTACTTTGTTAAAGAATGGAAGCATTGATCGTTAGATCTGGAAGTAAATCAGACGATGCCCCCCACAATTTCTCGTGAATATCGTACACATTTATTTCAGATATCTCGAGTATATATCACTCAGTATTTCATATGTCAGAGATAACGCAAAATTAATTTATTCATTCGAAAGATAAGTGGTTTATTTTTAAGCAGATAATATGAAGTATTTAAACAGCGTATGTAGGAGATACGAAATGTTTTTTCCGCCATTTCGATTACTTAGAAAAATAGTAATGGCATTCAATTTACTGCCACCATTTTACGGTGCATAATTTGATTTTTTTATTTTATTTTTTTAATATCAGCTTGCAAAAATAATATACATTTTGATGCTTGCATGATAGTGAATAATTTTTTACAATTACCTTATTTTAATTAGTTTCTAGGAAACATTAACGGTACTTCCTCAATTAGATGTCGATGCACACGAGAATAAATTACCAGGTTACAAATTCGGGGATGTACAAAGTCGCGCGGAGTCGGGAAGATGTAGAATTAAGTACAGGCTTGCAATGCCCGCCTGTTTTTGGCCGTCGGCAAACGAGATGGCGGCCTGCACCGCCAGTAGCACGAACTGGCCGTGCGCCTCGGTGCAGCTTCTCTCTTTCCTCTTTCGTGCCCATTTTCCGCACGCCGTTCCATAATTTTCAATTATCTCCAACGCCGTTTTTATGGTCTAATTATTTTTTTATACGAGCGTTCTCGCGCGCGCGCGCGCGAGGTCCGCTCTTCCCGTACGAAAGTGTGTGTGTGTGTGTGTGTACGTGTGAGTAATCGGAATGTAGGTTGGCGATTACGAAAAGTGGCTCTCCCCGGCGTTCGGACGGCGAAGCGCGCACGCTGAATAAACGTCTTGCAATTATAACGTGTGTGTATGTATATATATATATATATATATATATATATAGCATAGGAAGTTCATCTCTCTCGCTTTATTTTTCAATCAAAATTAATAGCCTTTGCCACGTTACTCTATATTTATAACAGTTCTCGTAATAATAACAAGAATAATAATATGAATAATATTTATAATGCATACGTGCAATGTTTCTTATCAGGGCTGGCTGTCTTATCTAATAGGCATTCGAGACTTAGTATGCAAAGGAGCTTTTGATAAATTGTGCCTGAGCTTGTAGGTATGCTAGCACGTGAAGCACAGTGGAACGTTAAGGTACTACGTTAATTGCTTTTATGCCGGAGTGTCTTGCACGCAGCTATGATCTACAACCTCGCACCTTTCATTATAACCCGAGAATGATCGATCGCTTGCGATATATAACTTCACGCCGGAAACACGAATCTCGCATAGACGATCTTCTGATCGCAGAGCAACACAAGCGTGTTCTCAGTTTGAAAAACTTTTCTTTTTTAACATTTTTTTGAAAATCTGACGGAAAATGTGAATACGAATTAGTCGTAAAATGAAAAATAATGTGTAGAAAATAATCATCATATATCGTAATGATTATTCAAGTGCTCTCTACTAATTGATACACCTTTCAGAATTTTTATTCACTTATCAATAGTGATCGAAATGTACATGATTACATTTTTACAGAATTTTGAACTTTTATCAATTTATTGCATCAATATTCGTAGGATAATTAGTTATTACTTTGCAATAATTAGCTGCTTTTTTGAAAATACATTCGAAGTTTTTGTGGTTCATTGACGAATATCTGAAGGTTTATTGAAATAAAATTTTATTTGCTCTTATTCGAAAGCTGAAGCATCTTTTTTATTGATTACAGGCGATTACAATTCATTAAAAATGATACAAATAATTCCCCCATCAATTATTATTTTTCAAAAATGACAGTGTCTCGTAACTCTTGATGGCTAAGAAAATTGCGTACTCCTTTTGAACAACGATGTGCTCAAGGTCTGTAATAATTATTTTTTCAACAGCATGAAGCGGCACGGTTATCAAACGAAGCGAACTGAAAGGTACTACTTTGAAGCACAGCAAAAAGGAAAATGAGAGTGAAAATGCAAAGGAGTGTCTCTCGTTCACTGAGATTAGTTAAATTCATTGAAAAGTATTTCGACAAAACTCTTTACAATGTTGGTCAAGTTTATCTGTAATATTATTCCAAAGTCTCGTACTAAATTGTTTTTTAATTAATTGCAGGCAATTACTCTATAATAAAAATTATACAAATAATTGCCCCATCAATTATTATTTTTCAAAAATGACAGTGTCTCGTAACTCTTCATGGTTAAGAAAATTGCGTACTTCGTTTGAACAACGATGAGCTCAAGGCTCTATAATCCTTTTTTTTTTCAATAGCATGAAGCGGTGCGGTCATCAAACGAAGCGTACTGAAAGGTACTACTTTGAAGCACAGTAAAAAGGAAAAAGAGAGTGAAAATGCAAAGCAGTGTCTCTCGGAACAGCCGCCATGTCGTCGCCACAAATTACTTATTCTGCTTTTTATTTATTTTTTGTTCTGCGCATATCCCTTATTTTCTCATGTGCACGCGAGCACACAAAACAAAACATCGATTATCGACGAAGTACGACGGACGAGGAGAAGTACGAGAGCCTCGGGTATACGAGTTTGAAAAGCTTTTAACGACGCGCCGTGCGCTCGCGCACGGAATCGTATTTCGTCGTGTTGGAGGGTGGAAAGGGAAGGGGAGGGAAAGCGAACCTCGGTGGGGACGAAACGAAAGAGGGAGAAAACATGAGCGTGGTAAGCTTCGAGAGAGCGAAGAACCGAGAGAGAGGCCAATACGAAGGACGCGAAAGAGTAGAGGGTGGCCACTTGCACCGTGAGCGCATACCTCGAGCCGCCTTAGGCCATAAGTAACGTCTCCTTAAATTATGACCTATCTTATCTTACGGTTACTTATGCGCCGGGCCGTATGTTTATGCGGGACGATCGTGAAACATTTCGGTGTCCCTCGCGACCGGATCACTGACCGGCTCGCCTCGAGCCAACGCGAGGCGCATCTCTACGTGCTTTTATTTTTATTTTTTACCCGCTTATAAATCTCGAGTACTTCTAAAAGAGATTTGACGAAAGAAAAATAGGCCCCGTCGACAGGAGGTGGTTGAAATTTTTTTTACTGACGTCAAAGGGTTGCTCCGTCGTATTGAAACTGCGGAGGGTAGAAGACTATTCGTCCCAAGTGCAAAAAGTCCAACATTTCGCACTGACTCGAAATTTTCAAGGATTCTGAAGAATAGATCGTTTTTTATTTTATTTTCGTTTAATTATGCAACTTTGTGCTTATGGCGAGCTTTTTTTCATACACATAAATGACATTTCCAAAAGTTATGAGACTTAAACGTTTTTTTTTAATAATCCAAAATATTTTAAGTGTGTAAATCATTTTTCACCCTTCGCATTTCTGAAAGGGATTGTCCAGTTGCAGGAAAAATCTGATATAAAGTGACAATTACTAGGACCCAATTGATAATATTCAAATAAATATTCCCAGGAAACCCGCGAAATTATTTAATTAATGAATTTCGATTAATTATCATAGGACACAGGGAACAATTTCTCAGGAAGGAATTGTTTCCATTACTTCACAGTTTCAGATGTAAATGAGCGTATCCTTTGGGCTTAAAAATGTAATTATTTCTTGTTACAATAATCCAAGTCAACATTATTAAGGCTGCCGCGATAAAATTAATTCGAAACGAGCAGTATAGCTCGTTATCAAGTTCCTATATTGAATAGCGTGTATACGGAGAATGCGATACGGTGGAGAAGCCATTTTTCGGACAGCCATAATGGCATCGTTGATCGAGGGCGTTTCTCTCTCAGGTAGTCGTCGTGCCAGTGCCCAGAGGAACGACAGACGAGTCTACCTCCGTATATATACACGAAGAAATGAGCCTGTTTGCAGCGCACGCCACGGAGCACCAAAATCTTTTGACAAAGTCGTACTGTTCGTGGCAGGTATAGCCAATTTCCTTAATGCCGTATGCAAATTGACTCGACCAGAGGCCCATTAGCCGCTTCTCTTATTGCGGTAAAGCGTCCAATAAGTGGTGTGACGATGAGAACGGCCGCTCACGAGGATTCTACTAAGTTCTGCAACTCCGGTAGTCCAGTGCCTTTGCCGTTTTGACCGAATTTATACGACCGGTAGAGCGACACAAACAGCAGGAGCACTCCAATGGTTCTCCATCCATACTTTCGACCTATTTTTTCAAGCGTCGAACCGCATCTAGTCAAAACAAGAGGTCCAAGTCACGAAATTTACGGTCCGTGCCTTATTGAGGTTTGTTTACTTGTGGAGTGAATATTCGATCGTACACTGAATTGGGATTGATCGATTATTCGTGCTCGCAATCATAATTTGCATCAATTTTACTGTAAAAGCTCTTTAATTCTCAAAAATTTGCTTTGATTTCATTCCAAAAGTACGTTAATAGTATATCACAATTGTGCAGCAAATTTAATTAAAGAATTTTTACGTAAATATTTTTTTTTTTACGGTGTACAGCGACTCCAATGGCTCTCCCATACCTTCGATCAATTTTTACAAATATACTCGATCTATTTTTGCAAATGAACCACTTTTAGTCAAAATAAGAGGTGCAAGTCACGAAATTTACAATCAATACCTTATCAAGGTTTGTTTACTTATGGAGTGAATATTCGATCGTACACTAAATTGGGATTGATTGATTATTCGTGCTCGCAATAATAATCGCAACGTGCGAGCGAATTGTCGTTCACGTTGAGCATAATCACTGTGCGTCATTATTTTGCGCTCTACTATTTTCCTTGGAGCTCTGCCTTAAGTAGGCATGCATTATACCCATTCATAATTATGTTTCTCGCATATGATGATCGCGCGTTAACACCGAGCTCATAGACGAGTTGCTGCAGCTCCTGCACCTACTTAACGATGAACGTTGTGCTGGCTCCGCGTGCATGATCGTCGCGAACTGCCTGAGGGCATTAACGACGACGTGGCGGTACGATAACCCCGCGGGGGCCACTAACAAGTGCAACGAGCCGATAGCCTCGGCCTTTTAGATTGGGGAGATTAGCTGTGCGCTTGGTGGCGAACGAGCTCGCGTGTGCTTGTGTCGGATTTGTGTATCAACGTACACGTTCGTGTGAACGTGTAAGGGATAGTCTGAGATACATGGTTGCAATTTTTCTGAAGGTCTCCAGAGTCCAAACCTTATGAATTCGAGTCTCTTGCAAATAAAAGCTACACGCCATTTTCCTAACTTTATTTTGTCGACAAAATTTAGAGCATTGTCTGGACTACATGGAAAAAGCCAAGAGTCACATTTATGATTACCAATTTTTTTTTTAAATTCCAAGTGTACCTAGAATATTTTTTATTGTTTTCAAAAACGCGCCTAATTATTGAAGGAAATATTAATTACTATTTTGCTTTTCTTAAAATGAATTTGTCAAAAAAAAAACAAAGGCCTTTTTATTTGTTGGCGAAAGTCTCAAAAATGTTCACTGAGATTTGTTAAATTTATTGAAAAGTATTTTGACTAAACTTTTGATTATGTTGGTCGAGTTTGGTTTCTATCGAATTTATTAATTCGAATTTTAAATTCAAAGAGTCAATATTACAGATCTGAGCACACGAAATACATGTTACAGAAGCAATCCTTGAGCTGCTCAGGCCCGAGTGTCCGGAGTATAAGCTATCCAGTGGAGAAAGCACCCGAGAGAGCGTTATCGGCCATTCCCCGAGGCCCTACAGAAGCACCGAAGGATCGTCTAGTATTATCGACCACAGTGAGCTGCACATTCGTGGAATCCGAGGGCCTCCATTCACCACAGAATTCAGAGAACAATTTTAGCCGGATGTCCACGACGCGGGGGTCATTTTCGGTGGTGACGAAAGTTATCTGCACTACAGTACAGGACACGCCGTGAAAAAGACGAGCCAGACGACGTCAACAACGCCGACATCCGACGATCCAACGATCCGCCGAATCAGTGCCAACATAAACAGAGACGCACGCTCAAGGCTCAGCATAAAACAGTGTGTCGACATGAAACGGCTATTTACAAACTGTAAGTGTTTCAATTTTTCAACAATATCGAGGGAATATTTTCCGTTAAATAGATTCGTGTCGCTGTTAATCCCTCCTAAAATTGCCACATTTATCCGAGGCTCCAATAAAACCCAAAATATTTAGACATATCCACGGACACGGTTGAAAATGCCTCAATGTAAATCCGGAATTCGAGTGGATCGCCACGAGGTTTTGATGTTGGTTATCCCCTGCACGTAAACGTGTCCAACTTAAACTTCCTCCTCACTTTTTATCGCCTGATAATTCATTCGAAAATTGCAACATTTATCCCAGCTTCCAATTGAGCCAAAAAAACTGAGTGAGATCGCCGCATTTATCCCTGAAGAGGCGTCAGCGTGTCTCCGAAGTTCAAGTGGATCTTGACCAAGCGTTTGAATTTGTTAATCCCATTTTTATCGTCTGATAATTCATCCGAAAATTGCAACATTTATCCCAGCATCCAATTGAGCCTAAAAAACTGAGTGAGATCGCCGCATTTATCCCTGAAGAGGCGTCAGCGTGTCTCCGAAGTTCAAGTGGATCTTGACCAAGCGTTTGAATTTGTTAATCCCATCAAGCATACGTATACGTGTTTCTGCCTCGAGCTTCGGAATTCCTCTTCGCCCCTCGCTCGTTCTCAGGCGTGTACACTGTTGAGCGGGTTTCATCAAGTGGGTTCATCGGGGCCAAGATGTCTCGGGGAATGCGCGCTCTTGGTTACGATCTAAAGAAGCGCTGGTCCACGAGGAGCAGCAGCAGCAGCAGCAGCGGCATCAAGCAGCGAGGTATATCTACGAGCGGAGCCGAAAGCGAAGAGAAGCGGGTCCAAAAGCACGAGGACAACGCGGGAGTGAGCAAAGACGAAGTCGGCAAAAACACGTTCCGTACCGTCCTCCACAGTTTCGCTTCTTTTTACCGCACCCTTGCCTCAAAAGCTTACCATCTCGCTCGCAATCTTCTCGCGTTCCTCATGGTCTCCTCTTTCTTCGCCTCTCGTCTTTCGTCTTCCTCCGAAGCTGGACCATCTGCGTTAGTTCTTCCCTCCGGGTACCTTCCTTCCATCCACCTTCTCCGATTGCAAGGCTTCCCTTTTCCTTGGGTTATGTACATCGTGTCGCGCCACAGGATTCCGAACGGCCATCCTTCTTTCCTTCTTTGTCTCCTTTCGGCCTCTGCCCACTCGACGTTCGTACCTCTCCTCTTCTTTCCTTTCCTCTCCTTTCCTCTTTCTTTCGTTTTTCTTCGTGCCCAACCAAAGCGAGCGTAGCCCGTGTGCCCAGCATGTTGCTGCTGTTGGGACTCTTTCCAGGGACCTCCTCCACTTCCCTCTCTCTCTCTCTCTCTCTCTTTCTCTCTTTCTTTCTCACTCGCTCTCTTCTTCTCGTGAAGCAAGGTTCTTCTGTTGCAAAGGAGCAAGAGAACGCGGATGACGCTCACTGATTAATATCCAGATCCACTCCGAGAGATAGTTCTTGTTTGGATGAAGCAATTCCAGTTGGTTTTTCTGACGATATCTCGCGCCAGCACGATTTGCTGGGGTAGCCTACGTGGCTCTCGTCGTCGACGGGTCTTCCACTCCCAAGAGCACACACGTAGCCATGTATAGTTTCGTCTTGCCTCTCTGCTTACTCATTCTATCTTTCCGTTTCTGTCGCGCCCAAGTGGTTGTCTCCTCATCTGTGTATGGGTTTGTGTTCCCTGAGTTCCTCCTACCGTATACGTCGTTACATATACAATGTCTATATACTTAGGCCTTTCCAGTACATACACATACTGATTTCGAAGGCACATAGCATATACCCACAACGAGCATTGTCGGCCATATTAGTTTCTTTTTGCCCTCGTGCTCGAGCTCTCGGCCTTTCTCAGTCATCGCACGGTTCCTCCTGAGTGGCTATGTGAGTGTACGTATAATCGAACGAAAGAGAGAGAAAAAAAAAAGAATGAAACTAGCTTTGCCGCCACTGTGCGCAGTTTTGTACGAGTGCACAACTGCGCACTGGCTTGGAAATGATCTAAGGATCTCTCCCGAGCCACAGCAGTTTATACCATACTCGTGATTTAGTTTCAACAGGTATAGCTACCGCTGTGCCCTTATATCGATTATTCCAATCGATATACACTCGATCATTGATCAATCTTTAACGATGGATTTATCGTATATATGGCTCACTATTTTTAATCCCGCTGCTCGATGCCTTCGTTCGCGTTCTCCCAGGTGAAATAAATCACATCACTTAGCTCTGTATATAAACTGGATATTAGATCGAAGATCTAATCGATACTCGCTGGGAATGCAGAGCCTATCGGTAGCCCTTCAATTCAAAGTTCACGAGCGGACGATGTACCTCGGTGGTTAACAATCTCCTGACCCACTTGAGATAAATTGAACTTTAATTTTATTTTGATTTGATTAGGATTGGTCGTATTTATGGGTTAGGTCGATATAACACAGTATTTGATGAAAATGGGTTGGCTGAGGTTAAAGTTTTTTCATAAAAAGAATTCTTTTTATTGTTGATAACTGGATTATCAATAATAAAAATCACTTTAAAAAAAATACTCCAACAGCAGAGAAATGCTGCACTGAGAAAAATTCTGCTTACCATAAATTGACAACTATTAATCGTTAGTCTATGCGACTATTTCATAATAACCCTGGCAATTTTATAGCTACTGCAACTAATAAATAATTGACAGGATTATTAAAAATATTTTAATGGACGAAAATTAATAGTTGTCTGCTTAGAATTACGCCAGATTTCTCTCGATATCAATTTGAGTGGGTTTGATTGGATGATCCTTCGTGTTTAGGATCCATTAACTGACCCTCTAAGCTGCGAAACGCAGGTCACAATGACATTGGCCTAAGCGAGGCCAAAAATAAATGCCGATCCCTCGGCTAGCTAAAATAGTGTGCGAGAATGCACATTTACGCACACCGAGGCCAATAATAATGCTTCTACTACTGGAGAGAAGAATCGCGTCAACAGGGGGAAACAAAAGAACTCTCCATGCTGCATCGATTTATTATCGCGCCGACGCTGAGCTCCCGAGAGGGTGGTTAAAAATAACTCGCAACAACGTTGAAACACAACGCAGGCATTTCGGGCGAAGGAACTGCGGAAAGCGCGGCTCAGAGAGTTCGAGTAAATCAAAACTGTGCGATAACTATGCGACGTCGACTGCACAAAAGCCACGATAATAACCCGCTACATTAAACGAAAATTCTTGGCGCTTTGTTATCCTGAAATTATTTCATGAAGTCGAGAATTCACTGGACGTTGAGGCTGTAAATATTAAGGGGACGCGGAAAGCGCAGCAGTGAGCAAGGGAGGCAATTTAAGATATGCAAGATGAGAAAAATGATGAAAACACATTTGCAACCCTTTCTTTTATCTTTTCTCCCACCTTATGTATTTATTTAATCCGAAAGTTATCGAAAATTATTATTTTCATGAGAAAAGTCCTGCATCATTAAGTTTTCGATGAGAATTCGTCTTAAAAATACTAGAGATGAGGAATAATAGAAAATGATTCATAATATTTACTTTTGATATAATTGGCTTAGTTTTTTAAAATTATTTTGAGTAGACAATTTTTTTTTCTATAGAAAGTAAAAATATCTTATCATTATTTGAGATTTAAGTTTTTCGACGAATGCTCTATAATTGATGTTAAAACAAAATAACCCATTTTATCTACCAGAATTTATACGATAATCCTACCGACTAAAATCTTGAATTTAAAAAAATAATTTTTGAGGGGAGAATACTTTTATATCCATATTCAACAACCAATGCCTTGTGCCACAAACATAGAAGTATCTACATATATTATTAAAATACAATAACGTAAAATTTTCCCATCAGAACTCATGAAATAATTGCAGTAATTAAGAATAATTGTCGATAATGAGTAAACTGCCTGCCTAATCTATAAGAATAGTGGACAGTCGTAAAAAACTCCATTGTGTGCTCCATTAACCTAATTTCCATTGGTTCATTGCCCCAACCCATGAAATACCATCAGAAAACCTACTCTTCCATAAACCTCCAAAAATATATTGCCCCAAAGTAAATCATTCGAAAACAAAAATGTTATATCCATACAATCTATAAACCAATGAATCACATACATTCTAAAAATATCAAAGGGTTGCAGAGATAAGCGGGGCTGAAGATAAGAGCTCGGGAGGGGAGAGAGGGGGTGTCTCCGAGTCTCCTTCCCGCGCATTTAACAATCTCTCGAAAATGCGGTTCACGTTCCGTGTCTTCGTGACCGTGAAGAAAACGTGAAAAGTCACAGTGGGGCCAAAGGGGTTTCTGTGAAACGAGAAAGCCTTCGGTGAGATATGAGAAATACCTGAAGGATGGCGTCAGCCGTCGGCGAGTGCGTCTTGTGCCGGTCTTCTCCTCTGGCGTCTCGTGAGCGCGAAACCGCCGCGCCACTCCAGTCCCGAGTTTCGTTCGCGTCACTGACTCGCGTTGTCACGGCAAGATGGCCGCCCGCCTTGGGCGTGGCCGATTCACATCTCGCACTCGAATAATCTCGTCTCCTCATCGTCAATGAAACGCGGAACACCTCGTTCACGATTCATCACTCACGAAACTCTCCACAAATACGAATATTCGAGTATTTATTCACGCGCCGTTAGCGTAAACGTCGAGTTGCGACGCGGAGCCCGCGGGTAACCCGCGGCCATCTTGATTTGCCCCTCCAGCGTTCGTCGCGCGGTCCATCTGGCAGCCTCCGTTCGACGGACGCCGCGCCTCGCTTCGCCATTCGTAAACGACCATCTCGCTGTCTCCGTCCTCTCATCTCCGCACTGAAAACATCGAAGAATTTCATTATTTCGATTCGGGATCAATATTCATGAAACTATCAATGAAATGTCGTGGACAATGTGCGTGAAAAAGCGAACGCCATTTTGTTCTTCACGATCTAAAGAAAGATTTAGGCGTTCAAAGGAATGTCGTTGCTGTTGTAACAAGTATTTATTGATTTTGCAACCCTCTTAACGACGACACGCCAAAATATTCGCTATTGATCTATCTTTAAGCGAGTTTCGGGGTTACCCTTCATTGTAGTGGAGAAAAGTCGTTTTTTGGTAAAGGGTTTTTGATAGGAGTCGAGTTTTCGATAGAATTAACGGAATACGAATGTTTCTCCCCTCCGCAGGTTCTCCCCTACCCCCATACGACATCCCTGCGCGTTGTACTAACGGCGCGCTTCCAAAGTTGCGCTGTGCGTGTCGCCAACGTTCGCGTGCGCGTCGCTCTCCGTATAAGTTAAATCGTTACATGGATTCTTTTTTTTTTGGTGTCATGGAACAAGGAAAATGTTCGTTACAGCGCTCTCGAAGAAGCGCCGAGTCAGCGACGGGAGCTGGTTAAAAATATCTCGCTGGTAAGTGAGGAGAAACCGAGGGTAGAAGCTGCTACTGTGGCAACGCGCTACGGCGTCGCTTTGAGATGCCTGGTGACGCGGAGAATAACACACACGGTCGCGCGGACGTAGTGGGGATGCACTACGGCCATCTTGACTCTAGTAAGCATCTCCACCGTCGAGCATGGCGCTCAACCGACGGCATGGAAATCGGTCTACGCTATCAGTGACGTGAAATTCTCATTCTATTATATGGGACCGATATTTTTTTATGAAACTATCGTGACGATTTATCGATTCTTATGCTGATCTATTATTTGCCATTTGTTGCTAGTCGAACCTTAAAAATACGGACTCGTAGCGAATGAAAATTTAAAAAAATCATATTAATTTATGATTGATATGATTTGTTGGGGGATCGATATAAATCAATTTATTCTTGCAACACATTAAACTCAATTATTTTTTAATAAATCGAAAGACTTGTAAATTCTAGCAAACCATTAGATTTTTACCATAAGGAGGTAATCATTTTGTTTTGTTTTTCATTTTAGGGGAGATTTTTAATCGATATCTTGTAATTGATATAAATTGCTATTTTGAATTATTTATTTTCCAAAGAATCGATTTGGGGAATCGATACAGTTTGATCGTAGAAATTCACGTCACTAGTCTCCACTCGTACGCCTGCCCATTTTATTCGTTCAACACTCTTCAGTAATTGTTGGTTATTTGCATCCTTTTTAATTTATGTGGAAACTAGAGCAGTTGACAGTGAAATAGTCAGAGGATTGCGAAGAATACATTTGTTGGTATATATTTCCAATCTATTTTTGTATTTAATATAACAATAAGCATTGTAACGCTTGAAATTGTTGCTAAAAAAATTACCAAAAGTGATGATTTTACTGCAAGCCTAATTATTATTATAGCACAAAATATTCAGGATTCAGAATATTTCATCCTGAATTGCTATTTCAAAAACATTTTATCCCAAATTTGATCTGAACTATTGAAACGAAAAGCAGTGAGAATATCATATTAATCAATCAGACGTTACTTAATTATTGTCAAGAGAAAATGATATCCGCAATAATCATGAACTTTGAGTAGCCATTATGTTCCAATAAGTGATAACATTCTTCTGACATAATAATTCATAGGAATTTCTGCCAAGCAAATATCCTATTCGTTCCTTCACCGAAATATTGCAGCCTTGATTTCCCTAAACTCGACAATTCGTTTCCTGTGACATGGCCCAATGTGTAACGTACTTCAATGTAGAGCGGAAATTGCTTTGGACGGCTTATCAGCGTGCTGACTGGAGTGTACACGATAAGGTCGGCCAGGCGAAAAAAGGCTAAGACAGCGGGACATACTCGAGGGCTATTAATACTGACGTTCTCTGCAATTTCTACCCGATAATGTGGCAACGGACTAAAACGATTAGTCCGCAATGTCTAAGCAGTCCACGCGAAAAAAAAAAACAAAAAAAAGTTTGCCTTGCATTTATAAGAGTGTCATTGATTGTCAGTGGGCACGACAGCAGCAGGCAGTATCTCTGAAGCAAGAAAAAAATTGGACTAACGGCTACTGATAATTGCAGTCTGGGCACAGCGATAAATTGCGAAACAAATAGAAACTAAAGCGTGCAAGTCGTGTTAAGAATCCGGCGTCGACTCATGACCCGCAACCGATGAACTCCAAACGCTCTCTATCTGTCACTTTCCAACACTTTTTTTCCTTCTGCAAATATCAATATCATCATTTTTATCTCTTACAATTTATTGCTATTGCCGATTGAAACGGGCTAATGTTATATACATTTTATAAGACTCCGCGATATACAACGTATACAAAATTTCATGATTACTCGTGTGATTGTGGTTGATCACTATATGGATTCTGGTGAGGGTCGAAAAACTCATCGGTTAAGTACATTACAATTAGACAAGACTTTCAGAGAGAAAGAGAGCGGGAGAGAGAGAGAGAACAGAAAGCTAATATCGTAAATGTATATTCGAACGATAAGCGCGGCATTTGTTATGCGCTCACGCTAGAGAACCGACACAGTGCCGCGCGCCTTGTTCGCTGCAATAACATTAATTTATTCCATCGTGCCGAGCGCGCAATTGAGAGTGAGAGAGCACCGCGTTATAACGCTGTGCCGTAAATTGGATTCATGCGCAGATGTATAGGTTACGGGCACACACAACTAATTCGATACGCATTTCAAATAATTAATTGACGATCCGAGTAAATAGTGGTCTAACGACCGGCACGTACATACGCACCGTATGTACCTCCGTACTCGGATATATATTCTTATTAATAGTTGTGAAAATGAAATCCGCCAGGTACTCCATAATAATTCTCTCGGCGCGCGTATCTCTCGCATCTGAAAACTACGCGAAGCGGGCCCTCGAGGCTACCGAGCGAACCCTTGCGAAATCGACGTCATTTTATAAACAGAAAATAGCCGGTTAATCTTAGAATCTTCCCTCATCTGCATATCGGACTCAAATCTTAAAATAAGCCAAGGGGTGCAAATCGAAAGAACGGCCGCTTTTTCCTTTCACTGTCGCGACATTATACATTCGCTATTTCGTTTTTTTCTTTTATCAATAAACAAGCGATCGCTGCGTTTCATCGTTGTATGATAAATGAAAATATTTTGTTATCTGCTTGAAAAAGATGGAGTAAAGAATTTTACCTCGTTTATCATTGACTTTGGCTATTTTCAAAACTCGTGAGCATTCGGATTTTTGAGCTTACTGAGCTTTTCATTTTTGAATAAAAAAAAATTCGTGGAACTATTTTTTGGTCTTTTAAGGCGATTTATATAAAAATCCTATTAATGTAGAATAATTTTAATAGGAATATCGTCAAAAACATTAAGAGATGTAATTCATAAATATTTTTCATAATTGAAGATACATCATGAAAATAACCATAAAACACGCTCATAATTCTAATACTGAGCGAAAAGAATTTTACGTGTTTCTACGAAAACGAATATTTATAATTTAATTCCTGTGCAACGAAAAAAAAAAAAAAAAAAAAAAAACGAATGTCCGAGTTTTTTTCAATTAGCCATTTGACACTTCGTTAAATGCGACGACGACGAAGTAAACTGCTTATGTACAGTGTCTATGGGACGAAGAAAGCTTCTTGCGGCGCGAAGCAATTCTCTCGTCCCGAACGAGCGCGAGGGTGTTGGCTATACCTCGGCCATTTTCGTTTTTCGTTCACGAGAGCGTTTCTCCATTAACCCGTGGACGGTCCTTTCAGACTTACTGCATATTGATCCCATCGATCTGGCTTCCCCCTCGGCCTGGCTTCTCCCGTGTTTCCCAGCGACAGCGCACGCTATCTTTCTTCTTCCCGGCTCCGTCTCGCTCCGTATTACTCGCCCGGTTCTCCGCGCGTCCCGTCCTTCGATTCCCGAAGCCAAAATCCCCCCGAGAGCGAGAAAGAGTGAAGCGAGTTGCTCGCAAGAAAGCAGAGCAGTGTCGTATTATAAGAGAGCTCGTGCTCGTACTCCCTTAAAACACTCTCTGCGAGCTGCCCACGCATCGGCGCAACACGAGAGATAGCCGGACGCCGCGTCGCGAAGATAGAGGCCCGCGAGCTCACCTACACGACCATTTCGCACTCTAAATGTATCTCGAGCCTATAAAACGCATAAAACTTGGACTAAGTGTCTGCCACTGCTCCGACTCGCGAGCGTCAAGTGCACACACGGTACACAAGGAGGCGAAGATGGAGAAGCAGAGAAAAATATTGGAGAGAAAGAAAATAAAAATAAAACGAGAAGCGGGAATCGAAAAAGGAGGAGAATCGGCATTGGCGCCAGTGTTGGACGATGCTTTTTTCCTGATATCTTTTTAATATTGAGATCTTTTCTCTCTTCATTTCCCAGCTGATGAATTTTTCAATATCAAGCATTTTTCTCTTTTTATCTCTCAGCTGATTCATTTTTCTTGCCTCGTATATTAAAGTACTTTTACTTCAATTTCGATTATCGAGTACTTTCCTATTCGCCTACCATTTTCCGAATCATTCCTATTTCAATTTTCGCATTAAGCCCCCAATTTTACTTGTAATTCTATAATCGTAGCAGTGTTGTTTTTGAAAATATATTTGTTGATATGCAATGTTGTGATTTCGACTGCTTCTTGCTTCCTACTCAGAGTCTCCTCTCGCGTGGTTCGCGTGAGAAACATAAAAAAGAATACGAATTTATATGAGTATCGATGCTCCTCGCCTAATGCCTTCCATCTTTCAACACCAAGCATTTCTCCCTCCCTTCATCCTCGAGGGGCCAAATGATTTTTCTTTATTTTCGACGTCAAGTGACTTTTACTTTTGTTTCTGTGGTCGCGGCCACTCTTCTTCTTCTTCTTCTCGTTTATTTTCAGACGTAAAATGTATACAGCGAGGTAATGCTGCGGTTTTGAATCCGCTACCTCCGCACGGGGTTCACTCACTCAGTCTCGACTCACGTGCCGCAGCGGTCCAATAAAAACTCGTCTTTGTTTGATAGCCGGCTAAATCGAGCTGCCAACCCCCTAATGCGTCATTACTGTCGGTCTTTACGACTCACTCGTATCATTTCACTTAGGTATATTGATATGGCAACGAGTTCCCGACCTCGTCCAACGCGCAAACGGCATACTTTCTTCGAATGACGCTGCCGGGCGACGACACCGCGCGGCCACTTCAACGCGCGCATATACCCATCGCGACTGGCCTATCCGGATTTTTCGCTTCCTCAATTCTCTGCCCCGTCGTTCTCACGCCCGACCATCTATTTTACCTTGCACTCGCGCTTCCGGTATACTCGCCCTGATTATCCAACGGTAATCGTTATTTATGCTCCTCTGTACGAGCTGCCATAAATTGAAACTGGAGAATCGTTAACAGCTACTGTTCACACTGTACTCGGAGCAATTACCCTTCCAACCGACAAGATAACAAGTGTAACGCTATCTTTTTTCCTCGCTATTCTCCTCGCCAGATACATTTTTTTCTGCTCTCGTTCGCCAGTTCGTTTGTCAGTTTTTTCTTCCTCTTTTTACCCGCAACGTTTCACGACCAAACTCATGACTATTCATTTTTATTATCGTCGGAATATTATTTAGCGAGTGGACATTTTGCGCGCCGAAGTTTCAGGGATCTTATATTCTGAGGTAAAACGTTTGGCCAGATTTTTATTTTTTTCAAAGCATAGAAATAAAATTTTGACACTGAATTTTGTGCAATCAATTAACAAAACAATTCTGGGGACTTTAGGGGCCAAAATTCTTCTGATAGCAGTACAAGTTATTGAAATTTTGTTTTTACTCGACATTCAGAGAAAATTTAGTTAAGTCGAGTGAACCTGCGGTTTCAAATGGCGAACAAAATTATTATCGGATTAAATTTTTCTTGCCGCATTCGCAAAGATAGGAATTTTTCAATAAAATGTTTAGCCAACCAAAAAAAAATGTCGATCAGACTTCGGGACGCGGAATCGCAGGTTTGATCGATTTGACAAAGTTCCTCTCTGACTTCGATTCAAACGCACGTGGGTCTTAAATTATATGTATTTTTAATAGTTAAAAATCTCACGTTTCTCCATTTCGCGATGCGCTTCTCGGACAGTAACTCGCTGGTCTCTCTGGTCGAACGGTCGGAAGCAAACTAAGCTGCCGAACGCAGTTTAACCCCACGATAGAGCCTCGGTCGTCCTTACACAACCCGACCATCGTCCTTCGAAGCCAGCACTCATCCGCAGCACGAAAAGGAAAAAAAAGCGTACCGGAGGAACGAAGAAAAAAAAATATTCCAACGGGGCCCTAAAGTGGGTATTTGTGGCCTATTGCGAGGTCACGCCGTTTGCCGGACGCTTTAAATGCGCAGTGGCTAGCACGGGAGGAGTTCCGACGGGGCCTTAAGGCCCGTTTCATTTTTTACACGGGCCCCCAGTGATTCTGCTTGTACGAAGGCAGGTTGCTAACCCTCTACGGTGGTTATATGACCCTTTACAACGTTCGTGGGTCTAAAAAAGTGCACCCGCAATAAACCGCCGGGCACAAGCTCAGGGTCACCCCGTTTAAGCGTTTTTTTCTTTTTTTTTTTTCACCCGGACAGAAAACGGTCTTTTAACAACCCTTGAGACCTCGGAACCCGCAGAGTCAAAAAGCCACACTGTTGCAGGAAACGCCAAATAGCGCGACGGCTGTTCTTTAGATCGCATGTTTTAAGGGACAACCTTGAAATTTCTCATGGCTGGGGCCTCGACGATACGGTCGTCGATTCTTTTTTTAGGGAACAGAGGTACTCGCGCAGGTACAGAGATCCAAGAGATTTGAAAACACAGATTTTTTTTTGCACCTTTGTGTTACAATATTTAAGCTAACGCAATTTTTGTAATGTTCGAAAAAAATTTTTTGGCATGGTAATTATAGGAAATTGGGATTTTTTGGATTAAATAAGCAATGTATTGGATCGAACACTATAAATGTGATTTTACAGCCAATTTTTACAGTTGGGTTCAAGAAATTGCTGTAATAATTTTATTACTGTCAAAAATTTTCGTATTAGTATTCATACCCTGCGTCATTTTTTTCTTCTATACTTACGGTTGTGCTGTGGGATCAAGATAATTATTAGTAAAATACATTTTATCAGGGTGAGAGAATTTTTTTTTCGTTTAGCAATGATTCGTTTCAATTTTTATTTCATTTGTTTTATTTAATTTAATAGACAAAAATGAGGTTATCAATATTAACATTGTCAACTAAAATAATAATTGCATAAAATAATTACACTCCCACTATGTTTCTCAAAAAAAAAAAATTCGTTTTGGTCATTATTGAATTATTTTTTACTGCGTTTGGAAAAAAAACTCATTTCTGCAGGTTGCCAATTCGCAGTTCACTTATTTGCGAGCGCCGAAGTATCCGAGGGGTACAGGCAGTCGTCGGGTAGCCCTCGTCATAAAACCCGGACTCCGAGGGTGGTCACCCCGTTATACGGTTTTTTAGGCCGAAGGCTTGGCGCTCGGACGCTCTTAACAACCCTTGAGACCTCGAAGTTGTCTCGCACAGGTCAAATACGACACGACAAGTAAAAAAGCCGCACTGTTGCAGGAAGCGCAAAGGTCCGTGTCCACTTTTCGTGGGTATCTCGTCTTTTTTTAACAGCCCCATGCGCGGCCTTGAAATTTTTCGTCACGACTGCAGTTCTTTAAAAAACGCAAGCACCCAGAAGAGCGCCAACGTATCCCATTCCAGGCAAGGGTATGCGGTAAATGAGAAGCTGCATCCCGATCGCAGACCCTTCGACGTCCTTGACTAGTTTCTGTGTCTAGTCCAGCGACAATTGCGCAAAGCGTGACTCACTTTTTAAGAATCGAGTAATTTGGGACTTGCGCACAGGTAAAAAGTCCCAAACAGCGAACGGAGAATTTTTTAGGACACTACTGGTTCCATCAGTCTCGAAGCGAACATCACTCGCGTCGCGTCCGAAAAAGATCCGCTGAATTTTCGACAAATCTGTATTACAATACGAGTGCGAAAAACACTTTTCCTCACGACTGTCAGCAACAATAGCCTGAGGCGAGTATTGCATTATCGCGAGCTGAGAAAAATCTTTTCCATTCATCCTCATTAATCGATAAATCATAATCATCATAAATTAACTTTTGCAAATGCCAAGAAAACATTTTGAAAATACACTTTTGAATCATAGCAAAGAGAAAAAGCCACTTTCTCAAATTTCCTTTCATAATAAAAAAATAAATAAAATGCATTAACAATAGAATTCAAAAAAACTTTTCCACTACAAAAATTGAAAAAACAAAACCATGATTAAAAAAACCACTTTTCTTCCCAACATACAAAAAATACTGTATCGTGAGTTCAAAGGTTAAAACAAAACTGCAAAAAAGAATTTTCAATGAGTCTCGAGTAAATCGGATCAAGGGGTTAAGTAATCGAATAAGCGATCACAAATCATTGTTTCATTTTCTGAGCAGTGAGTGCCGGTAACTGCAAATTGGATTGAACTTTAGTGCTGCTCGTTGCGCATAAGTACGGAGTTGATAGTCGAATGAAGACATATCCCGAAGGAGGAGAACGGCAGCCAGTGAAGATTGATCATGCCGCGGTACAGTGACTACCATCCATGACGGGCAGCATGAGTACAGACTAGAAGCATCAGCTAGCAAGGCACCACCACTGACCGTACGTACGCCACAGGCTCAACTTTCAATAAGGTAACGATCCCGAAGAGATTGCAATAAGGAACTCGTCAGCAACATCTTCGCATCTCGATGTAGCAGCCGCGCTTAAATTTACGAGACATTCGCGAGACAAGCCATTATGTATTATTCAGTCGTCGGCACGAGGCACAAGAGTATTATGCTGAAAAATTTTCATAGCCACCCACGAGCAGGAATTCCACTCATTTATAACGTGCGCATAATCTCAGCTTTTTACAATTTACGTGAGAACACGTGATAATAATGAAAATAAAAAGAGAATTCCACTGGAATTTATTAATGGGAATACCATAAGTGTGTACATACGTACGTATGTATGTATGTATGTACAGCACGCGACAAGTACACATCTCAAGCGTGCAGAAACTCCTCCCATATAATTGAATCGTCGACTGTGCCTCCGTGTGTTTCAATTAATTATTACCTAGTCTCTGCTAATGTACTCGAGTACTTTACAATCATACGCTAGTCGACTCTGTGTGCACTCTGCCTCTGACAAATGTTGCGCACTAACCGACGTCTCATTATGATTCGCTTAACTCTAACTGGTGCGTTTTTCCCTCCACATGGTACCCGTGCGTGTGATGCACGGTATTATTCGATTCGCTGGGTATATTCCAATGTTATTCCTCCATAATTTCTATATTAGTCGGCATTTAGATAGTAGAGTCGTGCAGTCGGAGATATCGTGCGATTTGTGGGAACTATACATGAATTTTATATTTTCGTCCATGCAACTATTTTTTATTTTCGTTTCGGTGATTACCAAACAGTCAAAGTATGGTATTTGAAATAAATGATTACATATCATCAATTTGTTGAGAATATTCGAGCATGCCTATAAAATATTTGTAAATGTTGCATTCGAAATGTGCAATTTTAAAAAATAGGTCTATTCATTTTTCCGTTATGAAAATTTTCGTGTCCCAATTGAATAATTTCTTATAGAAGAATCTCCGTCAAATTAAATATTCAAACATTTTCTCGCTAAATCTAAAATTAATAAATATTCAGATGCAGCGAAAAATCTTCGTTGAAAGTCAACGGAATTTTTGTAACTCCGGATTCACGATCATTATCCAGCTCCCGCGGTCTAAAAAAAATCCAGCTGAATCCGACAGGGCCCACACGTTACATCATCGAAATGCCCGAATTGCGCAGGCACTTCAGAAGCGAGGGGTACGGCCCCTCTGGGCTACATTTGGTAGGATCGTCGCGCAAGCTCACCCTTCGCGAGGCATTCGTATCGACAGTTATCGTACGTGCTCAGGTAGGATAGCTCTCGCTTGTGTACACATTTCTGGGCCATGGTACACACTATCTACAACGTGCACGTCGTGCTGCAGAGCCAACCGTATAGGCATGTACAGAGCTCGACTCTCGCACACGGTGAAGCTCTCCGCTGGCATCCTCTTCGTGCCTGACTCTGCCTAGCCAGGCCAACTCATGGTCAGCTTGGTTCGCCGGAGGCTCCGCCGAACGGCAGGAACCACAGCGCGCAATATCGCTCTCTCTCTCTCTGTAACACGAGCACAAGGCAGTAACTAACCGGATTCCGGTCGGCAATGGCGAGCGTACCACGGCCCATACAGCGTAGAATATGGGAAATCTATGGGCTCATATCCACGAGCAAACTGTACACCAGCCAAATGGACGCGGCAATAACGGCCCGTTAACGCTAATTCGCGGAATTCTGATTGACGACGAGCGCAGAGGGAGGTTAGGGTGGTGGTGGTGGTGGTGGTTGGTGTTGGTTGAGCGGGATCCAGGCGCCACTCTGCACACCCCGTGTGTGTGTATATATATTACTCCCGCTGTTGGTTTCTCGTTCCCTTCCTCGTTGCTGTCCTCCGACTATCGCCACCCCCTCCCGCCCCCGGGTCAATGTGCACCCTCTTCGATGTCCGCAAGCTCAAACACCAATACGCCGATACCAATAATACAGTGCACAGGAGATGAGGGTCATGCCTATCACCTTTGTTACAAAGGATTTAAAAAATACAAGCTGTAGCCTTTCATTTTATTAACAATGCAAACCATTTATTTGCTCGACGGTACTATTTTCTAAACTGACCGAAAGCCACACGCGGAAAACGCTTAATTTTAATGCCTTTTTCGAAACTGGCTTTATCGGGAATGGAAAAAACTTCACTTCTTTCAGTAGGCGCGAAGTGTTATCACTTTTTTTTTTTTCAACCATTTTACAATAAATCTTTTGGACGATTAAAAAAATTGATACTTTAACGTCGTGAGTGTCAATTCCTAATTATTCATTTATTGTGTTCTCAGTTTTTGATGAATACAAATAAAAATAATACAAATTTACATAAATTACTTAAAAATAAATATTCATATCATGGAAAAAAAAAATCTAAATTCGAGCTATTGCAAGTTATTTCTTAGGCGACCCTCATTGCCCCGGCATTTATTTCTCCCACGCACGTGAGAACAGGCCATCTTCGTTCTATATATATCCCGCCTACTGTGACGTAGTTCGGGTAATGGAGTGACGATCGGGGTAGCTTCGGAAGCCGAACGAGCTATGGCAGGGAGTTCTGCACCCTCCACAACCCATCATGCCCCTCACTCGGTTTTTTTTTTTTTTTTCGCACGCTATACGTAGGTTCTACTTGGTCTGTATATCGCAGTGGGTGTGTCTCTTTCGCTCAGTGTCCTTCTCGTTGTTTCTCTCTTTATCGGGCCTGGACGCCATGCTATATACATCGAGCCTGGACAGCAGTTGATTTATCATTGTGCGCCCGCGGTCCAACCCCTCGCTCGTTCTCGGGACCCTCCGACTTCGATCAACCCCCTATGGTCCATGGTTTCTAGATCACGTCGCTTGATACACGCGTTACAGTATGCTATATATTGCGCCTTAGGCACCAAATAAAACCAGACAGAAATGGACTCCTCAACGAAATTTTAGTATCGCTATCTTCGCATTGCGGATTAGCAATGAGAATTATTTTCGGGATTATAAAAATAGGGTTCTACTTGAATTTTATCGTCAATGTCGAAATACTGCAATAATACGACATTGATGAATGAACTTAATTCTATGGAATAGTATAAAATAATAAAAAAGAGATATATACTAAATAAGGAAATTAGTGAAATTATGTGAATCAGAGAAGACAAAGTGACATTGAATTTAAAAACTGTTTTTACCTGAATATTTTGACGTTTCTATGATAATAGATATGTAAATTTGGAAATACATTTTTTAAATTATTTATGACAATTTTTTTAAACTACAAAATTTCTTCGAGGAACTTAATATGTGGTTTTGATAATTTAAAAATACATTTCACATGAGTGCTGTGATTTGTGATTTCAAGGAAAATGTTGTCTTGCTTTCATTATTTATTCCACTTTTTCTGTCGTATTTCGTCATTCTGATTCTTCGTTACAGTGGTTCTTGACATTCAACGCAATTCCGGCTCCCGTGGAAATATTGATGCGGATTTATGAAAGTAGATTTCACGGCAGAAATATGTCGGGCAATTTTTAAGACGCAGCTTGATGTTTTACATACAATATCGCGCGCGCTTCTTATTGCTCCGAGTCTGAGAGACATTGTAGGGGCTGAATTCCCATTAGAGGCACGTTATACTAACGCGAAACTCTGTAAAAATGATCTAAGATGCCGTATCGCAGTTCGAAACACTTGCTACCTCCCATGGAACTGTAAAGGTCGAGGCTGTTTCCATTTTTTTCTTCGCCCTCCTCGTGCGGGAGAAAGACTTTGCATTCCCCTGAGGAATTCCGAGGGGAATCAAAGAACTCTGGGACATGGAACGGGGGTTGTATGGTTTATCCGACGCGCGGAGGGTGCAAAGGGCACGGGGTCTGTAATATTTTTAAGCTCGCGTATCTAACGATCTTCCTGAGAAAGTCAGAACAATATTTGGTATCCAAAAGAAATTTGAAAGTGCCTTCCGTTCCGAAAAAGCCCATAATTCCCCGCACCGAAGACCACGCTGATCACTCTGTTCGCTTCAGCATCGCCATTTACGTTTCTTCAGCCTCAATGATGAGATCATCGATCGTTTTAAGTGAATTCCTGAAGAGGGCATTCCGTAACGAAGCGTTTGCGTGTCCCGGAGGCATTCCAATTAAAGTCCGCCGGCCGTTCGACTGCAATTTCGTTGTTTATTTATAGTCGAGCAATTATCACGCAGCAACACAACAGCAGCGCGATCATCGCGAGGTACTCGGTAAACGATCGCATGCTCTGCTGGACGTGTTCGCGCCATTGTGATGCGACGTTAACGCTGAATTTTTATCACGATTCATATGAATTTTTTTTTCAATGCTCTACGATGTTGCAATTTCCGGATTTAAACAGTGTTTTCTTAAGGTTTTTTACGTAAACACAATTACATTATTTTTGGTAATGCAAATTGATCATTTTTAGACATAAACAAGTGAATTTTCTGGTTTTCTAAAAGGCATTGATGAAAAAAGTATTCACATGAGACAGTAGCTCACCAAAAAAAAAAAAAAAGGGAAGTCGAACTCCGGAGGAAAAGGGCTTAAAATCAAGACGATGATGAGATTCGTTGAACCAAGCCGCCATTTTGATCTCCCGAAGACTTCCCTGCTGTTGGGCTTAAGGTCAAAGACCATTATCATTTTACCCCTTTTATAGTAAAAAATATTGAAAATCTTAGTGATTCCCATTTTTTAAATGAATTTTACTATTTCTGTGTTGAAATCATCGCCTGGAAAATTGAGTTCCCTTAAAAAACCGAACACGCTGCGAGGTGAATGAAGTTGAAGTCCCTTTTTGCACACAACCGTGTAGCTTTTACGTATTATAGCAATATAAAATCAGTACACCCGTAAACAGCTAATAAAAGGCTCCAAAATAAACAATAGAAACAAAAAATTTGGAAAGCCCTTTCGGAATAATATCAGAGCAATGTTTTTCAAGAGCCATTGTATATTTCCCAGCACAAAAGAAGGACCTCGATCAAACGGAGTCATCGATTTTACGAAATTATTGTCACTTCCTAGAACTGAGGAAAAAAGAAAGCAGTCCACGGACTAAGTATAGCAACAAAACCTATTAATCCACGTTATGTGCGAGCGCAGCACCCTTTAGACCGCGAGTTTCGCGCGGTTCCGCGTGTAACCGGCAATTTTGGGATTGCCGCCGGCTGCAGATTAGGACCGGAGCGTAGAGAGAGAGAGTGTGTGGCTCGCTGAATGGCTCGCCGGTGGCTGGTGGCAAGTACCACCCTATCCTCGAATATTGCTGGATAAGAGACCGGACCCAATTAAAACGCTAATAACAAACCTCAGCCGACAAACCGACGAACATCGAACGTAAGCGTTTTGACGCCGGTTTCCCTCGCCGACGGCAAACCGAACGCTTCGGGTTTGCGTCGCAAAGCTGCCGGTTTAAATTCTCGGTGTTGCACTTTGTTGACTTAACGTGACTACGATTGTGCATTTCCATGACAAAAGACAAAGCTAACGGTAAAACGATGAAAACCATGATGAGAACGATGTGGACAGTGTGTTTATCAAACGTGACTGCAATTGGTACTGAAACGTTGACATTTCTTCGCACCGCAAAGCGTGAGAATTTCAAGATCTGTGAAAACTTTCGACGCTTCTAAATTGGTAATCGATGGAACATGGGAAAATTTTGTATCGATGAATTCTCGTGATCGGTCATTTGACATTCTTCACCGCACTTCACATTGATGACGTTTGATTGGGCCTCAGGGAACCGGAAAGTTCAATGCACAATAATGAACCTTGTGACACTTCATGTATTCTTTTCACCTTGTTGATGACACTTCGTCAGGAAAGCTTGACAAAACCGCTGAAACGTGTGAACGAGATGCAACTAGAAAAGCGACGTGGTCCGACGGATCGGTCGATGCTACTCACGTCTCGTGCCTCGTCTTTGGTAGAATCTTGTTAACTTTGTACACTGTGTTCAGTGTTACTCATTGTTCACTCTGTTACTGCGTCGCTTTTTAATTGGGGATTTCGATGTTTTAGACATTGGTCGAAACGGTGAATGAGAATATTCAAGATTGTGGCGAGCGCTCGCCGTCGGAAGGTTATGAGCAAAGGATCCCATGGACATTTGTTGTTATTAACGCTTTGCTGGCCGCCAAAACATATTTGCCACTGTAGGTTCGATTTTAAAAACAATAGAAAGAAAAAGATAATGCTAAAAGTTACTTTTTTTAAACCAGGTACTACATTTTGTAAAAATAATTCCGTCTAATAGTTTAGAATTCTTAGACAAGAAGCTGTTTACCATTTGCGAACTTATTTCTCAGAGTTGATTTTCAAAAACTGTCGCCATTCGCAAAATTTACAAGTATTTTATACAAAGCAAAACAAACCTACAACCTATGCATTTTGTTGGATTCCTCAGTTATCTAGGCTTCCTGTTGACCTTTGAACTCTCTCAATCTCACCAAGTTGAGGATCTGCCCACGCTCCTTTTTCGTTTGCTTTTCTATCCCGCCATGATCACAAGGAACCCATCTCGAATAACGTAGGAAGACATGAAGGCATTGGCGTCAAGTTCTGGCAGAGCAAAGGTGAAAAGAGAATCGAGGTAGAAATGCAGAAGCAGCACTCTTATCTACGGCTCGTTCTGGAGACGGCTGACAGCTTCTGTTACGACTTCTAAGATTCACGCCTTTTCTCTGTAATACCACTCGAAATTTTTAAGTACCCAAGTATTTTTTTTTCCAAATGTAAGAAAATTATTTGATGGCTAGTGTCAAAAACAGGGAAATAATCTATATTTCCATAACCTATAAGGAAATCTTTTAAATTGATTAAAAATGTTGGAATATAAAGACAAATATCATATGAACGTTAATACTAACCTTCGCCTGAAAAAGAAAGAATTACGCGTTCGTGCAACACGGACACACGTAATTTTTTTCAAATGGCCAATCGATCATGGCCTTAAAGTGACTAACGTTCTGACAATTCACGTGATGAGATTTCTGTCTTGTGATCTCGCCTTAAAATGCTATTTTCGTTATTTTCCCTGGAATCTAGAAGAGCGAAAAGCTTAAGGACAAATTTTACTCTCGTTTAATGGCATTACATGCGCGCGAGGAAAAGTGTCAGGGAAAAAGGAAAAAGTAGAAGTCGAAGCTCACATCATACGTAGTCAGTGAGAGCGTTTTCCTTGAGCGGCAGCTGCTTCTAAAAACCTGTCCCTTGACGAGTTCGCTTGCCCGACAGAGGAGAAGACACTTTTATGGAGTAACTTCGTTCTCTTCTTATTCCCTCGCTTTCTTCATCGCGAAGCACGCGCGTTTATATGTCTTCAACGTCGAGCACTCGGGATGTTCTTCGAGCGACGCGCGGCTCGCTCATTAAACCTTTATTTACCATTCCGAAAGCTCATCCTTGATCTCATTCCGAATGAAAAGAATCTTCCTCCTTCGATATCGCTGCGTGACGGTATTTAGCTCGGAATCGTCTCACGCCATCAAAGAGGGCGCTACGCTCTCTTTTAATTCTTGATACAAAAACTTGTTTCTCACCTCCATGACATTTCTTCAATCCGGTGTCGACTTACTCGCTGAATTCACGAGACAATTGCCGAGAATTGCAATCGCAATGACACAACTTGAGCAACAATTTACGTAATATGTGAGAGAACCAATTTTTTTTTGATGACTTTGAAAAAAGTGTATCCGATGGAAGATACTTCATTTCAAAATGGGAAAAAATGTCCTTTAAACGCCATGACACGTTATTAATAATTGGAGCCAAAAATTCAATTTTTCATGAGTAAACGCGATTGTTAAAAAATCTTGAGCTTGTCGTAGAATTCAGGCTGCTTTGATTAATGAAATTTCCATTGTGAGCTCTTCTCTTATGTCGACCAAGGCTCTCTTGGCTCCGGGCATAGGAATTCCCATGTCGAATTTATATTCATAACGCGGGGGGAAAATTTACTTTTGAAAAATGGTAATACGTAGAGAAAGATTTAATACAAAAGTGAGTATACCTCCAGCTTGAAAGTTCAAACTGAAAAATATATTCCAATTATCCAGAAGTTCCTTTTTTTTTCAAAATAATCAATGCAGTTTGAATTTTTAAATAAAAGAAAAATATATACAACGCGAATTTTTCACCGGGGCTACAAACGAACTTTTCCGCTCAATATTCATCCTCTTTGATGCACTTCAAATGATATTTGCGCGATAATAATTTCGCGCATTGCATAATTTTCAAAATCTCCTGAATCCCGTTGCTTTCGGCACTCAATTTTCACACAACTGAGCTACCTTAACAAGGCCAAACGAAGTAATTTAATTCAAGAGTCGCAAACGTTGGTTTTTCGACCAACAAATACCCTGAGCAACCTGCGGGACAGAAATGATGAAGAAGATCAGTTTTAACCGGAGAAACTTGAAGTTGAAGCACGAGGTAAATGCAAGGGCATCCAGTGGGCAAGAAGTTCCTCTTTGAGTGCGCTTTGTGACGCAGAAACACACACTGCACTGTGGACACGAGGTGCACCGCTCTCGCCCGAGATTCCCGTGCTGATAAAGGGGTAGAAAATCAGCGGTGTGCACGTGCAGAGCCACGAGCACGACTCTTATGCCTGCGCCTGGCTCTTATTCGTCTTCGTGTCTCGCTTACCTATACAGTACGCATCTACCATACTGTATACAACGAACCCTCCTCTCTCCCCGCGTACGTAAGGTGCCCCATGTCCGACCACGTTTCTTGAATACATTAATCACCTCGGACTGCAGCACACACGAGCCTCCACGTATCGGCTTCTTCTGCTTCGTCCAACCAGTCTTCTTCTTATTCCATTCCTTTCCACAACGTTCCAGTTATACTTTCGATTATACCAAGCGAATACCCGATCACGTACACTCCGAGAAAATGATCCTATTCGTTACTGTAAAGTGACGACTATTCATTTTCATTGCGTACGTCGAAATTTTTCATAATTGCCACTAATGTTAAATAAATATACTGCAAAAGAAAATTCTTATTTGTAAACTCGTCAATTAAATTCAATGTACAATTGTGATATAAAATTAAAGTATCTTTTGCAATGAAATAAAAGAAAATTTTTTTAAACAACATTTTTTTACAGTAAAATTGAAGCAAATTATTAAAATTACAGTACCGAAAGTTAATTTGACGTTATATTTGTACAGTAAATTTAGTATACCAGTTTATGGATGAAAACTTTCAGTTCATGTACTTTAAATTTCAAGTAGATTTTTTTTTTCAGAGTATAATTATTTTGATAGTTAACTATTTTCGGTAAATTTGAAAATCGAATGGACTAAGAGAAGAGAAAATAGTTGCATGGACCAGAAATTAATAGTTGTCACTTTACAGTTGACTGTACCACTACGAATTCTCTGAGTGCTCTCACGAAAACACGAAGGATCTCCCGTCCGCCTGGTGGCGTCCTATCATCCCACCCTCAACTCGTATTGGATTTCGAACGCCCTCCTTCGCAAGCAGAAGTTCTCGAATGAAAATGCTCGAATCCCTCGAAGGTGTTTCACATCTTTCGAAGAAATCTCGAGAAGAAATTCATGAATCAAGCGTACCGGAGATGCGGAATGAGACGAAGTCGAGATAGGAAAGTGATAAGACTTTCAAGACGGATTAGACTCTTTACGACTTCGTGATAGCGTTGGAATACTAAATAAAATTCTTTATTCTGGAAAATGAAAGAGAAGACCAAAACGCTTTGCAGATCAAAAATTTTCTGTATTTTTTTAAATTTGTTCAATTCATTTGATCAGTCGAATTAGTGAATAATTTGCTACTACATATTTTAATATCGGATCAAATATGTCTCGCCATTAAAATCAAAATAACAGAGACATTTTTGCATGAAACAAAGTCTTCCCCTGTCATTCCTCTAATATCCTCCTGATGCTCGGCAATAATTCTTCAAACCTTAGTCTCCTCCTCGCAGCAATAAAATCCGAGACTCTATTTAATCTCCTTGCCAAAGTCTCGCCGATGCATTGAGCATAACGAGATTAGATCAGTAATTTCATCGTGACGGACATTAAAAAATGCCCTCTCGCAAAGTCGCCAATAAATTCGTGAGATCTCCTTTCCAATTTGCGTATCCGCAAGCTCGGGATAATTGGAAAAGAAAAGCGAATTAAAAAATCCGGCTAACCGGGACTTTGAATTCGCAGAACAGAATATAATACGGATATCGTTTCGCGCTGTTTCGTCGGTCCTCGGCGATGCGTATAGGCTGCTACATAGTAACCAATACGAGCCTGAGGCACGAAGTTCTGCTGGACCATACAGCATATACATACAGATACACATATACGCACATGTATAAAACTACGAATACCCACACGTCGAACGTACACACGAAGAACCGCTTCGAACCCGGCACAACTTCGCATTCGCGATGAATAATTCAAAACCGCGAAGCTGCGCGAGCTCACCGAAGAGTCGGAGTACGCGCGAGAGAACATACACAGACACTCTCTCCCTCTCGTTCCCCGCTTCCATCTCTTTTCGCAGTTTCTCGCGCGGTCGAAAGCTCGGTACGAGGCCTCGCACCACGACGAGTACCACGACGAGAGAGTATATAAGCATTCCTGCACGCATTCGCTCAACCGATTGTAAATCTCTCGAACGGGGGGGAGCCTCTCTCGCGAAGGCTTATGCAGCACACTCGGATGTTATACGCCAATGAGGTCCAGCGATGAGATACGAGCTCTTGCTTTATTATATTGGCTTTGTCGCAGTTTCTCGCGAGACTGCACCTCGCGACACAAACGAGATACGAGAGAAGGAGCACCAGCATCAGCAGCAGTCTCGAGGGCTCATCGGTGCCTTCTCCTCGTGCTCTCACGAGCTGCACTTTCTCAGGCCGCTGCATCGAATAGAGCAGCCAATGCTGATTCTTCCCTCGCTTTTATTACGCAGGTACTACTGTGAGATTAACAGCTACGTTTCGCTGCTTATGCTAAAATATTATATACGTTTTGTGCTCGGATGTAATATGTGTATGTATACACAAGTGGTAATAACGATATGAGAATCACATACACGTTCTCTCGTCCACAGAGCCAAGACATCCAAGAAAATCCGCTTGAGAATGTCAGCCAAGTTTCCGGATCTCCACGACGAAAATCCTCTCGAACTCGCTGCCAACGACGCGAATAACTCTGATCCCCTCATGTTTGTTTGCGTGTGTGTGTGTGTATGTGGGTGGGTGGGTAAGATAGACCTCGGGTTTCTTAGATATGGTACGACACCCTATTTTAGCTTGCGCTATGGCGACCACCGCGGAGACAGACATGTCGGGTGTATTCTATAATCATAACCGGTGAGAAAGGGACGGAGTTTAGCAAACAGGGAACAATCGATTAGGCGGCGTCTGGAGTATAAATATTGTTGATCGCCCGATTAATTCGAACTCCTGGGACATATTTGTCCGAGACGCAATTTTATTCGATTGTCAGGAAAGAATCGTTATTTCGTTGATATAATTAAAAAATTAAGGCATTTGATCAAAATGAAGTGTTGCAAAGAGTACAAACAGATTTCACTACGTATGCTGGTCTAACTATTCTCAAATAATGTTAATAACAATGACTTTTAAAAAAATGTATCTGCATTTCTGAAATCATAGAGGCAAATTTATGATATTTTCGGGGTGATCGTCCATCTCTTCACCGCGTATATCCGTTTGGAAAATATAATCGGTCGAATAAATTCGTGGTACGACTGCTTAAATCGAAGTACAAGAATCGATCGATTCTGCACGATATCCTATATACATCGGTGAAGTAATCTCTCGGATCCCGAAACCTGGAGCCTATACGCGGATTTGTTGAGCATGTATGCAACGTAATATCCTATGCACTGGCGTTCGGAGGATACGATACGAGAAGGTGAAGAGCGTGAGGTACCCTGAGGCCGAGGCACCGATAAATATTCGATTCGTAATGGCCGTCCTCACGGATAAATCTGGACGGGTGGGTTCATTCGTCCTGGAGTCCCGAGCTCCGCACGCTGGTCCCTCACGAAAATGTACGGCGCCCAACATCGTCGTTTGTTGTTGATTCTTGCCATTCGTGTGATTCGCCATGGCGCATGTCGAGAAATACAGACTCCCATGGGATTCGCTGTATTCGCTTTGTTTTCGACTTTAGTTACATTCAAAACCTCAACAAATCCGTAAAATGAATAAAAAACATTATTATTTTTTTTTAAGAAGGCTAATGGCGGTATTTTTTACGTATTGATTCGACTTTTTCGACTGATGGTGTTACATGAAAAAATATGTTTTATCGACTTTCTAAGAAAATAATGAAAATCGTATCCCCTAAGATCTTGAATCTCGATTTTCTTCATGTAGCATTTAATGAGTTCTGCTCATCAAGGTCAACGTAAAAAATTGCCAGAGCTTTTGTGAGTCGTCTGATTCTCTTTAGAAGCTCACAATGCAAACTTTCCCATAAGGAACGTGGCATAATAGCAAAAGAGAGTAACTTGCAGTGAGAAAAGTGAGCGAATGTGTCTTCATTTTCAATTAAACACATTCGACTGTTCAAAGGTACGTTTAATTACGTGTAACGAATCATTAACTCAAGGAGCATATAACACAAAAAATGTTTTCTTGATTAAGAAATCAAAATTTATAAAACGTACGAATATTCAAATTTCCTTTGTATCCACAAAATTGCATAGAAAACAAAAAACATTCGTTTGCCAAAAAAATAAATAAAAAATGTTCCCTGATCAATTCTCAGCGTACGTAACGCGATCCATCGCACAGAAGGTATTAGAATATTTTCCATTTGGTAAAGAAAAGAAAGTCGCCGATTCTGAATGGTGCCAGTTGAACCGCTGGCGAAGGTTTGTCCGTACAAACGTTTTTTTCACACTGTAACAGTCCGATTCAGTCCAAATGACTTCCATCTTGTCTATTCATTCCAACTACCGTCTACACGTATTCTACGCGTTCATACATCACCACAAATCCCGTGCGCGATCACGTAGAATACACAGAGTGCAAAGCACATCGCGGAGATCAGCATGCGCGATACGTGCGGTGTACACGACGTTGAAGAGGGTCAGTAGCGGTCGTAATTTCTCGTCTGGCACATGCAAGAGACAGCGACTGTGGCCAAGGGATTTGGAGAGGGAGAAAGAAAGCTCCACGGAGTGAAGTGGTGTACTCGCGTGGTCGAAGGTAAGCCCGGATCATATTCTTAACGAGAGTGCTTTACGACTCCCGAGGTCCTTTATCTACGGCGGCGTTGCGTTGCGTTGGCGTTATCTGAGCCAAAACGCGAAGGTGAGTTCCGACCACATGTACGTACGTACCTTATGGTGTGTATATATGTGTACGGTGGCGGCGGCGGTGGTGGGAAGGGAGCAGGTAAAAGATCGCGTCGCGTCTGCTCGAGGATCGAGGAGCCGGGGCTAACCAGAGAGGGAGAAAAGATCTTGATGTATTTCGCACTTAGCCACGCCACGCCGCGCCATTCTTATTTCAGGCTATATCTACTACGTGTGCGCACTCCTCGTCCAAAGCAAGGCTCTCGCTTGCTTTCCGCTTGCAACCTCGTCCCGTGGCCTGTAGTCTCGCTCTTTATGTCCCTTGTCCACATCCATGTACGGACGCTTTCGGTGCATAGAGGACCATCCAGGCGAAGTCGACCTAGCGAATTCGGTCCTCAAATTCCGAAAAATCAAGCATATATGTGAATGAAGAAATGCTTGTGAAAAAAAAAAAAAAATGGAGAGAGATTAGATACTAAATGCGAAATTGGTAAAAAAGTACCATGTTTTTTTTTCGAATTACTGATAAAGATTCAAGTACTTTCACTCAGAAGGAAAAAGTCACTTTTTCTACGGAATGACATTTCCAATATCGTCGGTGCCATTTTTTTTGCCATTCGAAAAAATGGCGATTGTCGAATGGGAATTAAAAAAAAATGTAGTTATTGGAATTTCGATGAGCAAGCAGATAAAAAATAGGGCTTTTTTTTCTCGCTTGGAATTTCCCAGGGACACGTATGCCAACCAACCAGCACTCGTTGTGCCTAATGTATAATCTAACTAATATATCTTTGTCGGTGATTTCGTACTAGATCTTTTTCGTTATAGCATTCGTCAAGACCACGCGACGAGTACTCGCCACTATAATTATATATAAAACATACACGCACACTCAGCGTCCCATTTCGTTGCTCTCCACACTCACTTTCATAATTGTCTTCGCTCGTTGGCCAGTAGTGACCCTGCGCTGGAATATACAACATGCATCAAGGAAGAGTGCAGGGGGAAATGCCCTCCGCGTGAAGTAAGGGTGCGAGAGAAACTGGTGGACCGCCGCTGGCTCTCCCATCATTGGTAGAGCAGAGGGTTGTAATTTCTACACACGAGAAGAGGAGATGACACGATATATGTTACACACTTTGTTATAAGTGCCACTACACACTACTCTCGGTATTTCTAGGATAGGGGGAACACGTTTAGTGGTCAATTTATTATTCTGCTCAAGAGTGATTCGTCTAATGAGGATATTACGAGCACTCGATCAGAAATACTTATAGCTGCACTATTGATTTCTCAAATAAATAACAAAACAGCATGGAAAATTATTGAAAAACCGAAGGGAAAACATTACCCGCAGAAAAATCGGACTTATGGGTTTATTTCGATTAAATGCGATATTTCCTTCAGTATTTATTTAATTTATAAATTATTATAAATTAATTTATACAAATTAATACATTTTTATAAATTAATTTATACAAATTAATACATTTTTAGCGTCGAATAATAATCAATTATGATTTTACGTTCAATTAAATTAGATTTTAATGAAACAGTAATTTCTTGATTCGGGTAAAGTATGTTTGATTCAAATAATGCCATGACATTCTTTTTTTTTTTTTGGATTTACGAGTGTTAAATGTTATTTTAGAGTCATTGACATTCAATTATTGATTCCTCATTTGTGTAATTTAAAAGTAAAAATGATATTTCTCTTTTGAGAGCAAATTATGAGTTGAAGTACTTTATAAGAGATTCATGAATAACATAGAATGTCTCTAGTGTCAATATGCATTATTATCTTACCATACACTTGAAAAAAGTCGAGTGCTTACGGCTTACGGTTTCAATTCTGCATACACTAGTAGACTTGCATATCAAGAATCTTCGACTGTGCTTCGATTGCTGACTATTACCAGCACTTGCCCCACCTACATACTTTATTTTACTCCCACTTCTATTTACCTTCCGCACCATTACCCGTCACTAATTCCTCGTAATAACTATATTAACTATAGCCATCGAGATAACTCGAGTTGGAAGGCGAGTCCACGATTTCGTCGAGGCTCCGATCGCTTTGCGCAGCTTTGAAACACTATAAACCCCATAAAGATACGAACCTTTATGAAGGCACTAGTGCGGTAATACAGTATCTCTCGGGGCCCGTCTGAAACCGCCTTTCTGCCCTTCAGACGAGTGCACGCTTACCTGAGTACCTGATCAGTTAGCTGGCTCTTCGTGAAATAAACACTTTCACACTTTCAGTCTTCACTCCTTCACTCCTTCGTACCTGAGGGTACCATCTGCATTATTGCTACTGCGGCAATTTTCTAGCACAGCTAAGATTCGATCGTTGATTGGATATAGTGGACATCAGTACTGAAATGCCGGTCAATCAGGTCAGATGCAAGTTGACTGAATTAACACCTTACAAAAATCGCTAATTGCAAACCCGACGGAATATTTTTTATTCCTCTGTATAGAAATTTCTTGCAAATTTTCCTAGAGAATATATCTGCATGGAGAATTTTTTAAATTTTAATCAAAATAATGCCCAATAAAATATTTCCATGTTAATAATAATAATGCCCCTCAATAAAATGTTTCAATTTTGATAATAACAATACCCCTCAACAAAATCTTTCCATCCATTTTTTTCTGTCATACCTATACGAAAAAAAAAATAATAATTGCTATGGTGAATACGCCAGTTTCAATAACAAAATGGTGGATATTCGGATGCGTGATCACCAGGACGAAAAGGTCCAATCCTGAGCATGTTGGGTACGTGCAAGCGAGGCTTCGCTCGACAGGACATCGCTCACGAGCCAGCGGCTGCAGCAGAAGCAGTGGTACCCGAGGGTTTCTTCACAGCGCAAAAGAGCAAAGAGTGCACGATGCCCACGTGGGGGGTTGGGGCACCACTCGCCTCGTTCTCGTACTCTTGTACCTTCGTTATCCACTCTCCGTTTATCCTTCACGGTACCGTCCATGCTTACACGTTTACTTTTTCTCCGCCGAGGCCCCCCCATCCCTCCGTGCCCCTCCCGACTCCCCCCAATCCTTTCTGCGCTCTCGCGTCGTTTCTTCCCCCGCGACTCTTGTAACCAGAGAACCGCGAGCGCCATTACGCTCAGGAAGAACATCCTCGGAATATCGTATGGTCGAGGCTCGACGAAAATCGTGTACGCAAATAGATAGTTCGCGCCTCGATTGTACTCGCTCCTTCGATTCTCCTCCCTTCGCCCTTAGATCCTCCCGTATAACTAGCTCTATACACGAGACGGTGGATGGATGCAGATAGGAAACTCGGAATTTTACTGTCGAACACAATTTTTAGCTTCACACCTTGGTTACAGAGTGCAGTGTCGTTGAGGCCGGCGTGTCCATGACTCAAGTGCTGTACGCAATTATTCTCAAGAGTCCGCTGGCTCCGAGGGGCCTGCTGCAAGCAAGAGCCTTTTTTTTTCATTTTATTTTCTCTCACCGAGCGATTAAAGATACTGAGGACAAGAGCTCGTTCATCCGGAGATCGTGTACCAACCGAGCTCTCCAAGTTTTCTTTTATCGGAGTTATGTGTGCCCGTACACACCAACCTCTGCCTTAAATATCTTTTACACCTACGCGCTAAGAGTAATCATTGATGTTATTATTATTCCTCGGTGATTTGCAGCTGGGTCGAAAGAGTTATCGGAAATTGGAGCTTATGCAGGAATTTTGTGGGCTGTGCAGATAAGAACAACGAATTAAAATTAGTCGCTTATTATACAGAAATAGGAATTTAAAAAGTTTATATATTTAAATATATATAAAAATTCTACTCAAAGGTATTATAATAGGAAATTACTGTTCCCTTGTCTCTTCAGGGTTGATTTTTGATTGACTGATTTTAACCCTTCAGCCTAATAATTTAAGGGTCATGCACAGTGCCTGATTTATTTTTATGGACACGATGGTCCCTTTGATTTTTTTTTTGGGCTTTGAGACCTTAAGAGTTGACGTGACTTTTCTTAAGGGTTGACAATGCGCCATGTGGTACATAACGTAACAGTAGTCGAAATATGAACGGAATAGGAAGTCCTTGGATCGTTGAAGTAGCCAAGGAGAGGAGTTAAAGAATCCAGACAAGCGAAGTTACTTCCTAATGCCGGGATAACAGCGAAAGGTCCAAGGGGGTTGGTTTACGAGGCAATAAAACGTCGTCGAGAGACACACCAAGCTAACGCTACGCGTTCCGCACAGACGTAGACGACCTTATGTGGCCGCGCACGCCCGGTGTGAATTCTCGGTGTGTTATACTGGTGCAAACTCGCCGACTGCCACTTCATATAATGGATTCACACGGCTATAAAATTAGAGGCTCGGACAAATTTACGGCTCGTATATACGCCCGTTATACGCCGTACGAGCGCAAGGAGTAAACGAGCGAGATGGAGTGTGAGACGTGCGCGCACAGCCACAAAGGATTTGATGGCCAAGGCGCGTGCCATCGCGAGAAAGTGATTTCCCGAAGGATGCTTCAGAGTTCAATGGTCTATCGATTGGCTCCTTCGTACACCGTGTGTTGAATTACGTCCGGAATATATCATGGAATTAACGTTAGTCCAAATTAGCTTTCGTGGCTTTTAAATTCATTCATACTTTCTACGGATTACATTTTTTTCTCTTTGGAAATCCTATGTTTTAATTATTACTCTAGAGGAATTTAAAAAAAATTTCTGTCACAAGAATCTAATGCCCAAAAACTATTTTTATTCTCCAATTTTATATTTGAAAAAAAGATTTTTTTATTTCACAATTAATGTGTTTTTTTTTGGAGGTTGAAATTTTTTTTGTTGAGGGTAAAAAATTATGAAATATTATATATTTTTATATATTTGGGAAACAGTGATATCTTATCATTACCGAAAGCCAATTATTGATTGAGAAAAATGCGTTAAAGAAGTTGAAATTTCGTAAAATTTCGTAAATATAGCAGTTGCGAGTCCCTTCTAGGGCCCGGTCAGTTCCGGATTTCCGCATGTTTTTACGTTCAAAATGTGTGCTCAGTTGGTGCAACTCGTTTCCATCCCCGTAACGAAGCGACTTAAGCTGTCCTTGTGCTTCTTATTCCTTTTTATAATCTCGATATAGAATATAAATAAGAGAGGCTCTGCGCGGGAATGGGAGCATCTCATCTCTTTCGCGCCATTATACGAGACCGTAGTAATGATAATAATAAGGCGTCATCCTAAGGATTAGAATAGAGTCGCTTGGCGTCCTTATTAAGACTTAAATTGGAAGCTCGCTCGTGCGCGAGATAGTGTGTCTCTCGAAAGCGAAGACATATAGGTCCATAGCGGAGAGGATGCTGGAAGCGAAGCACACACAGGGATGATGGCAGTGCATCGGGCGACGCGCAAGGCATTATGGCCGCCACCGACGCCAACGACGTCGACTACGACGATCCTCCAGTTTGGTGAGTCGGCCTCGCCAGCCCAGCTTCTCGCATCTCCACCAGATAATGGTGGGACGGGGTCGAGGACATCCATCTTCCCCCACCACCTCCTCTCCTCTCTCGCCGGGTTCTCTCTTTCGCCGCGAGCGTGCCTGAACCCTCCCCTCGCCGGTTTTCCCCTTGATGTTGGCTGCGCGACGCCGTTCATCCAATGTCCCCCCATACCGCCGACTTCCCCGCGCGCGTACATCTCCACATCTCCAGCCAAAGGGGAAGACCCTTCGTCTCCTGGTACGGCTCTCTCTCTCTTCCCTCCTCGTGCTCTTGCACCAGCGAGAGTTGACTTTACACTTCTCCTCAGACTTTATGGGATGTACCGTTCCGCCTATATCTACATTTCTTAGATTTACTTTTGTTTCCCTCTTCCAAAATTCTTCAATTCATTTATCCGGTTTTCTTTAATATTGGAAGGGCCAATTCTTTTGGACGCAAAACAATTTTTTTATTTTTTATTTGTGCGAAATAAATTTCGGAATAAAGTATCGACATGTGAATATATATATATATATATATATTATATATATATAGTATGATATAAATGTATTTGGATGATGGAAATTGATTTTATCTTTACAGGACTTTTCTTTAAAAAATTGGAACATATCCTTGAATTAAAAAATTAATAGGGTACTGCATTTTCGACGATACATTGTCACGTAAAGCGGTAAAAAATATCTTTCATTCTTTAAATTTACAAAGTCAGACACCTTTTTATCAAATATTCAGATTATTATGGGAGAAGTATTGACATTTACAACTGTAAAAATATAAACTCTAAAATTAATGAAAAAACATAAAAGGATTCCGCATAATAAATACACTTCCAAAGTCTTTTTCGTTTCGTACTATATTGTGCCGGTGATAAATTTGCATTTCTCCCGTTTCATTTGTTTTTCACTCATCTCCATATCATGAAATTAACCGAGCGATGTACGAAGAAATAGCCTTGTACTTTTAAACGTTTCGAAAATGAAAGAAAAAATAAAAAACAAAAAAACGCATTAAAGTTACACGTCTGGTTGCAACAGAAAGCGTGTACCGCACTTAAAACCGAGCTGCACTGTGTTCCCTGAATAAGCTGCACCTTCGGGAGACGCCATTACCCGCCCTCAGTGTTCCTTCGTTATTATGCAGCGTGGATCTCGCGCTCGTTGACGAGAGCCGCGAACTTAATCCCACGCGTGATTCATCTCTCGGTATGCTCCCGTAGATCTGGATTATCTGCCATCATCTGCATATTTACGAGCATATGGGGTTGCCCTCTTTTTTACCCTTACGACCCGCCGGCCCCTCTCCCCGTGCAAGCGCCCGGTAGCATTAATGGACTCCTTACGATGCGCCGGATTCAACATTTCATTCGCGTAGGACGTAATCTATTGCTTTCCACGTGGACACGAACTCTAGTGTACCCACATAGCAGGCGACTTTCCACGAGCCGAGACCTCGACGTGTCCTTATAAGATTTACCCACGTACAATGTCGCGATAAAGAGAGTGCGAAGATATGAAGAAAAAAAAAAGGAAAAAACCAACAACAACTTACCGCAGCCTCGTTACCAACTCCCAAAAGAGTTTCGCAAGGTTTTTCGATACGACATATTATTATTCCGAGCGCGTTGCTGCTGGACTCACGCACGAAGCCGGAGGCCCTCGTCACTGCGTTCGCTTCAATCAGCTTGATGGGAAGTGTAACATCAAACGTCCATATAATGTTGAGGAATTTTTTTGAAAAAAATTTTATCACTCGAAGAGCATTATTTATCAACCACACGGAAGCACGTTGATCTGGATTTCCAGGCGGGGCTCATTATGATCCCATTATTTAGCAAAACCTCGAGGCGAGTGAATGATTTTTTGGCACAGTGTCGAATAATCGTCGAGGCTAATGCATTAGCCTCGTTCGTGGTAATCATGGTGCGTTTATGCCTACGCAACGAAACTGCATCGAGGCCAGTGCACGCGGGGAATCGGGTCCGGTACGCGCTCTCTCCGCAGCCACGGTGAGCTTAGTAGATTTTACGAACGCGCCGCCGCCCCCGCAGAACCCAATCACGTTGCGGATGAGTAACGCGTGCATTCGAAACCAATCTGCGTCGGGTCGAACTAAATTGGAATCAGCCGGCGGTGTTGCGTTATTATAGCTGTGTACGGTATAGGTACCCTCGCCCGTAGTCATTGTATACGAGCGGTGTACGCCACTACTGCATTGAACTCCCGTGAGCTCTTCGTACATCCGATATTTTTCACGCATCGACTAAACAACGACTCTACGCTGTTACGTTACCATGAGTTATGCATATTTCCTTGAGCCCAATGGCTGTCGTACGTAATTTTATTTCAACCCGAATAACAAAAAAAAAAAATAACAACTAATTTCCGCTGTCGATACATCTCACTCCACATAAAATAAGCACTAATTCCGGCAATATTTCATCCGCTTTTTTACGACGAAACGCAGAAAAATTCAGCTCCATCCGCCACATTACTTAAATAACAAAATCAATTTTTGGTCGTTTTAGCGTCACTAATATACAGACCTTTTTTTTGTATCAACTAAGGAAAAGTGCAATTTCAAGTCGCATAATTTGAGATCATCAATGATTTTTACTCAAATAAGAATATGTCGGTTTTGTCAATATTTTACATGAAAAAAAAAATGTAAACAACGTTACCGGTGAACAATGTCGTTTTTTATTGGTTTTTGAGTTCTAAAAAAAAATACTAATTTCTTTGCGGAAGCAATATTTTATCGCTAACATGATTCCATTTTTTTTTTTTTTTTAAAGTAATGTCTGCTTCAGTTATGTTACCGACGTCGATTATGAACTTCTACTCTACATTGTAATCTGGTGGCGTTAAAAATTCTTCTTTAATCTCGAGAGGAACGTAAATTCAGCGGGATATCGAAAAGTTTTTCACATCACCGTCATTTAACCCGATAATTCGACGTTGCGGCGCCACGAGAAATCTCCCGGTTTCACGTGTGAACATTGCAGCCAAGATGAAGAGTACAGGCGCGTATCCGGTGCGGTTAGTTCCGCGAAAAAGATAATCGCCAGTCCTCTCGCTCGCTCCGCGCAAAGACTCGGCGTGGCCGAGTATAAACGCTCACCTGCCGCTGCGATGATGGTCGCTGATTAATTCGCGATTGGCCGACAGCGAAGTTGTGAGCCGACCATCGATCGGCAAATTGCCTACTCATCGCGTAATAGCGGCGACGTGACACGCAAAGCCAAGCGAATCAGCGTGCCTTTCTATAAAGTGTGTGAGGCGTGTGCACAAGAAGAAACATACAATAACACATGTTGCAAGCGAAGAACCTTTTTCGATTTCGATTTTACGATTCTAAAGACTCACTCATTCACTCTATCATTTGCACTGCATTTACAAAGTGTCCTGAATTATGATCATGAACTGAAAAAAAAAAAAAACAAAAATCAAACGAGTGAGGAAGACGAGTATTGATCGAAGGTGAATTCTCAATCAAGATTTTTTCAGCCTAAATAACTATATTACAGCACATAGATGATAGAAATTTATTAAATCGATACTTAAATGTGTGGGATGTGTTAAAAAATAAATAAATGCACTCGGATGCAATGCATTTATTTTCTCGTTATAAAAATGCGCCATTTCGGATTTAGTTACTTGAAATATCGTCAAAAGTCTGCAAATGGGAATATAGTAAGTAATAATCACATCACATCGCCACTAATCAATTGAAAATTTTGAAGCGCCGTGTAAAAGTGAAAGACGTCAAACGTGATCAGATGAATAAAGTGCATTGTTTTCTGCAGGATGCACACAATCCAAAATTATTTATATTAACAATAACTTTCTACCTGCTGTTATAAAAACGAAATTGCGGTTAATTTCTCATCCAACCAATCAATTTTTTTTCCAATCAAAGTTACCTACCTAACAAAATTTGTTATAAATAAATCCATTTAATCAAATGCAGGATTCTGACAGTAAATAAATATTTCTGCAATCCACAAAAAAATAACGAAAAATGTGGATCCTGTAATTTGAAATAAAAAACGTCATTTCAAAAACGGAGTTTCTCAATGCAAAATCCACAAAGGCATTCGCGAATATTTACAAATCCACATTTTTCTCATTTCCTTCGAAGCCCGGATTCGGCGTTGCTATCGCGCATATCATCAATCAGCGTTGGCCCGTTATTTTCCAGTTGGTTTTCCACCTGCAATGGGGCGCAGTTTAGTCAACATTCGGAAGCCATACCATTTTATCACGGCCATTCAAACCCCATTGGCCGTGCAGTGGAGATACCGCACATATCTATACGCAACCGTCTATATACTCCAGTCTGCTCGGGATTTCGCGCATCTACCGGGTGTACGTGAAATTCCATTTAAAGCGCTCGTTCCGATTCTCGAGGGCGAGTTGACCGGGTCTTTGATTCGAATACGCCTCCGAATCGTACCCAATATCGAGAAGATCGATCGAGGCCGCGTCGCGGTATCGTTTTTGCGTGAGATTAACCGAGTACCGAGATGCTGCGATCTCTGTACGCTCCTCCTTCGATTGGGGATCGATGACTACTGACAGGAAGCGCAGACTGGCCCATTATCCGCTCGCTTCGATGACGTAAAGATAGCGAGCACCTATCCATTACCCTTGTCCGATACATACTGGACAAAGATACCTGCTTATTATCTCGCGATCTCGGCGGAGATAGTGATCGTTGATGCGCGAGCGTTCGACGTTGCCTCTCGATTATAGAAACGTCGAATCGGTAAGCCGGTACCGCATCCATTTCGCGATCCATCTCTCCTTAATGAATACCGATCGAGGGATTTAATTAAAAATCGTATCTTCTAATTTCTCGTATCTCATTTGTGCGAAATGAGATCGGTAAGGGATTAAATTACAAGGTAATACCGCTACATGCGTGTCAAACGAGGATAAGCAAGACGGGTTACCTTTTCAGTGATTACAAATTGTTTCACCCGAGTGAGTGTCTGATCAACGAAAGTATAAATCGTTAAGGATCACAGCTCTGAACGAGGACGGGTATGTTAATCTAATTCGCTGGGAAGGTCAACTGTCTCAAGTGCTATTATATCTGCGATAATGCGTAGCAATTACATTAAATACCAGCGTCTACACTGATTGACATCAGACACGCTTGTCCGTTTAGTTCGGGCCACTGGAACGCATTCCTGAGGCTAAGTGATTTTTGCAGTCTATTCATGTCAGATGGATCTGCTTATTCGTTTTCCTTTTTCCTCATAAGGAGGCTTCTCTGTATATTTATTTTTAATCTCAACCCTCCGTGGCCTTAATGGGACTCGTGGATAACATCTTGAAATAGTGGAAGCGAACATTCGACGTTATCAGCTTTGTCTCGTGGGCTGTAATGAAGCGATGGCTCATCGGGCATTTGATTAGAAACGAATTCGAAGGAACCAAGCGGAACGAGAAACGCCGGTAGTTACGTAACTGGTGATTTTCGTGCGTGTTCGCTTATTCAGTGGGCCTACGCGACGAGATGAGATGAGCATGATGGCCGTGCTGTATTGGAGAAACACGCTACTATAGAATCTTTTGAATCAGCCATTATAGCGTGGCGGTAATGGGCCCCGGGAGGGACCGACTGTGAACGCGACCAAGGTCGACCTGTCGGCCTGCCCAAAGCGAGTGACAGGACCCAAAAACTTCACGGCCCCGAGCGAGGAGTGGGGACGAGCCGAACGTATAATGGGGCCCTGATCTCCGCTGGTTTGCGCGCTCCTCTCGAGAACTGAGAACTGGTTGTACGCGAAGCGAGACGACGGTGGCGGCTATTCAGTTGCCTCCGCGAGCCGTTTCCAAGTCTGGAACGACTCGTAAGAACCTATCGATAGCCTGGACAAGCTTAAGCGCCGATAAGGGGACAGGCTATGGTCTGTTGGTCTATTGAGAGGCGTATCTCGAAAATACTCGTCGACGACCGAACCGCCTGCGTGCTCTCGGGCTCCAAACGACTTTTTAGCCCTCGCATGCGGCTTCCAGATACTTTTTATCGACGGAAAGGAAAAAAAAAGGCGGATGACCATTTATTAAGCCATGTCATCACTTTATCAGCAACGTATATTACAGGCCTTTTTATCGCATTCGCGTTTTTTTTTTCTTCTCTCTTTGCACCGCGTATTCGTAATTTTATTTATTAATGAATATGATTGTGTACTCGGACGATTTGAGGCATTGTTCGAAAATTTACTGAGCAATCAACGTCATGTACCACTAATACGTGCGGAGAACGCATCGCGTGTGTTCACCTGCGCTGGACTGAATGGTAGATCAGTTGAAATGGGATTTTCAAAGGTACGTCAACCTTTTTCTTCCTTGTAGGTTCCAATCTACAAACTCTAAAGGGCCATTTATAAATGCTACCATTCGCCAATAAAGGAAAATTCGGACAACTTAAAGCAATCGAATTTTTGGTGTTAAGAATCCAATGGACCTGAAGTCCTTGCACCAAATTCTGTTAACTTAGCGGGAACAAAAAACGCCATTGCTTCATCGAGGAGCTTTTTTCACGTATGGAAAAAGGACCAATGGCCACACGGCATGGGAATATCGAAGAGAGAACAACAAAAATATGAAGATATTGCGTTCAACCCTTTGTAAAAATACCCCACGATCAAAGTTACATCCTTCCGGGATTGGGCAGACGTCGCTGGTAATTCAGGGCTCAATGGCAACGAGAGGCGAGCCGATTGAGGTCGTCCATTGAAAAGGGCGCTTTTGCGTAGGGTGGGCTGAGCCAGAAGCAACTAAGCTCGGATCGAAACATCGCGTTGGCGGAGAGACCATTTCTCAGACCGGAAACCGGACGCGAAGTCGTATGTACGTAGTTGCCGGCGGGCGTCGACGACGTGCCACGTCAGCGGGAGCCATTCACCCTTATGCCTCTTCCCGGTTCCCACAAACGTGCCTTTTTCCCTCTTTCTCCTTTTCACTGGTCCCGAACCCTCGTCGCGTTACTCTTTCCTTCCTTTCCCCCCGTTTTTTTTTTTTTTTCTTTTCTTTCTCTTCACTCGTCAGCTCTCCGTGCGGACCGAACCCGAGTACCAGAAGAGACCATAGCCAATGTCACCACTGTCATATTTATTCATGTCGCACGCTGTCGTCATGTCGTGCGGTTCCATGTGAACAGAGGAATATCCATAGAAGCAAAATCCCAGTTTATGGATTATACTCAAAGCGGCCGGAGCATCATCCGAGTGGAAAATGATTTGCTGCCTCCGACGAGACGTCGGAAGCCCGCGGGACCACTCGGAAAAACTTGCATCAACGAACCGTGGATAGGCAATTTCGTACCTTCCGGTACCGATAATCGGTACGCCTCACCATAACGAATTGCGACGACGTTTCTCCATGATCCCCACGAATCATCGACCAACGCTATTGACTGGATTGACCGTGAGAAACAAGCGAATTTATAACAAAGTCATTGCAACTTTTGGCCAGACAATGTCTTCGGCTGAGAGACGAAGAAATTTGTCGAATCTCTTGGCGATCGTCGGAGATTCTCCTGACTCATTCAAACCTTTCGCAAATGGGTGAACATCATCCACACACGGCTACGTGAAGACGAAGAAGAAGAAGAAGAAAAAACGAGAAACGAAAAACACGGCGGACTTCTTGATTAAAAGCGAACGACCATCGTCATCGTCTACATCGGAGGGTCGACCGGCAGCTCGCTATACGGAGTGAGAGCTGAGACAAGCGGATCTTCCTGGTTTAATGGCGTCACACCGAGCTCGAATCGGCGGAGCGTGAACCAAGTGCGCGAGCTAGCGATCGCAAATTTAGAAAATCTTCGCTCGATGTGCTCCGCTACTGATGCTGGGACAGAGAAGCGGAGAGAGGAGGGAAAGAGGAGCAGAGCTTCTGCACGTACGTAGGAACGTTCGATATATATATATATACACACCTATACATCTATATATCTATATATATATATAAATACAGCTTGCGACCGTCGGCAAACGCTCGGAAGGTGGTATTTGCGCGGGCCAAACGACGCAAATAGAGAACAAACAGCGAGTGAGGGCAGACACAGAGAGTGCAGAAGAAGAGAGAAGTTGGCGATAGAACGAAAGGAAACGATTGGTAGGGCGAAATAGAAAGAGAGAATGGAGGCCGAGGGAGGCATGGGGTTACAGGGGGGGTTGGCTTGCGAAAAGGGAGGAAATGGTGCACGTTACGGAGAAATGGCGCGGAAACCGGGGATAGTGACGGGCAATGGGCTGCTCCTGAACCGAAAACTCAAACCAGCAGAAGCATTCGTGGGAGGAGTGCAACGGCAGCTCACTATACCGATCCAGCAGCAGTCCCTCTCATTCTTCTTTCCTTGTTTCTCGTTCCTGTGCCCCGTACGCTTCATTCCACTGTGTGTGTGTGGGTGTGTGTTTTTTTCTCTCTCCCATAACCTCCACGCTACTATCCCGGCGCTTTTTCTTCAATTTTTCGTATTTTTCCCGGGCGCTCATTTTCCCTTGGTTGCACTTCTCCGAGCTCAGCGAGAAAACGAAGGATATATTTATCGATGAAATTTGTCGACGGTAGATACCGAAGCCGAAAGATGGGCAAATGAAGTAAGCTGCCCGTGCGAAGGGCGGGTGTATCAGCTCCCTTTACTTTTAGTCCCCTCTCGTCGCTTCTTTGACTCGACGAAAAATCGTTGGAAGGGAGGGCTAAAAAAGGAGATCAGGGATGAGGAGTCGACGTCCGGCATTGGTCTCGTCGTTGTCCGAATCGCGGGAGAGACGCTGACCGTCTCACGGAATTCCTATCGTCTCAACGAGCCGCCACTACGATGAGCGCCGACATCTAAAGACCGGCTGCTCCCAATGGACCGCGAAAAACGATCCGAAATATTTGCCGGCGACGCGAGAACGCTTCTCTCGTGTGTGTGTGTGTGTGTGCGGGTGTGTGTTTCATGCTTCCTTACCGACCTTCAGCCTGGACACGAGAACACAAGTACTCATGGCGCAGAAAGCAAGCGACCCTCCGTCGACGAGCCCAATGAAAGAGACGGAAGAACGAGGGCTGCGTTAGAAACCCACGCGGCTAATCGCCCTCGAGAAATAGTCTCTCGGTTTATCAGTCTCTCTCAGGTTTTACTCGGATTTCCAGCCGCTGTGCCGCTGGATTAAATGGCTCGGCTGTATCGCCAACAGCGGAAGAAGCCCTTCGACGATTTGCTTATGGGGATAACTTAGTACCCTCGAGACTATTTTGCCAAACCACCCCTAACCCCCGTAGCTATGATGGTACGGCGCGATTATTTGATGAGCTTTCTCTCCGCGTGGTTATAGGCCTTGAATTCACGAGCTTTGGCTTTTCGGACCGGACCTCGGTGACCCTAGCCTCGGGATGACTGCGAATGATCGGTTCTCTGGTAATGCGAGACTGGACAAGTGTTCCGTCACATTTTTGCCATCGCTGTGTCTGGAATATTCTCCATAAAGAGCCGAGAAAAGTGTTCTGAATTCTATCGATTCGTTCCTGAACCTCCAGGGCCAAGCCTATATATATAGCCATGGTCATGGTAACAGCAGAGCGCGCTGGTTAACGTGCCGTCATCTATCGGGATCCCTTCCAACTCCTCATCGCGAGGATCCGCTACCAGCAGCTTGGAATCGATTTTTTTTCCATGGATATTTGAGAGAATGTCTCGTTTATTAATTAGAAACGATTACTCCTTATTAATTGCGACAGAACGATGATAAGTTTTGCACTTTTTCGAACAAAAATGTCCTATTTAATACAGTAGAAAAATCAGGTATCTATTTTTATTTTTGCTGAGGTATTTTTTTTCTCTGTTGAAGAATTTTTAAAAAATGAATAAATCGTGGAATGTCGGATCTTCAGGGATATCTTGATTCGGTGATTCTGAATTGAGCTAAACAAAATCGTGGTCTCGCTGCTTCGAAGACCTTGCTCGCTTCTTCGTCGTTGCCTGTTCTCATATAATAACGAGGCGCCACGAATGCAGCGATAGATTAAATTAAGATTGCTCGACGCTTGCAAAATGAGCCAATTATGAATTAATTGCGCGGGGCCCAGCGCCCGGTAGCATTATTATAGTCTTAATATCCGATTATGTCTTAACACCGCATCAACATCAGTATGGCGCTGTAGCAGCGATACAACCGGCTTTTCTCCGTCGGTTCCTCGTCGCCATCCGACGGCAGTGTGTGTGTGTCTGTTCCGCTTCTACACATTCCTCCACAGGTGTTAATGTAACTCTCGATTTCTGAATTAATTCAGATCCTCCTTTCAATTGATAATTAACATTGTAATATATTTTTAATATTAATCGCTATCTTCAGATGATGAGCTTGAAATTATAGACTCCACGAACGAGCGAAATTCTTCTTTACGCGATTCTCAAGATAATTTACATTGTTGTATGGTCGAATAATTAATTTATGTTTGCCATTCAAGAGCAGATTTTACTACGATTTTACGACGTATGAATCGGCGGAGGAATATAATTTTAATATTAATATTCGATCCTTCAAAACAAATGGAATATATCCTTCCAAATATTTTTTACGAGTATATCTTAATCATACGATTTTTTGAGATATATATATATGTATGTATATAAATATGGGAAAAATACCACGCTCATCAATGTTTCAATGCTTCACTTCACGCCTCATTAATTATTATCAATTACGACACGTTTTGATAATTAAAAAATGTGAAGAAAAATGGGTTTGCATTATCTTACACTGGCGGTAACTTATTAATTTTATGTTCGCTATCTGCTCGTAAATTTATCACGTATTATTTACCTATATTTTATTAAATCTTCACTTAACCATAAAATATATAAATTTCGGCATTTTTTCCACCTACGAAAATGAAAAAATGAATCGTAGGAAAATAACAATTTTAATATTAAATGTGTTCTGTCCAGAAACAAGCATAAAACTTTCTCTCCGAATAAATTTCACCCGTGTACATTATTTATAACTTATCCGATTGTTTTTTTTCGCTCAAACATATGCAAATTTATTAAACCTTATAAAAATTACAAGAATTCACTGTCGTCCATATAAATACTTATGAATTGTGACAATCTCTAATATTTACGAAGTGCAAGTCGGAAAAATTAAATTGTCGTTTCATTTTTTACCTTGACGGGAAATTATTAATTTTATACTCGCGCAGGAACTAACACTCGGGGAAACACCATTCGCGCATTACGTCCTCAGTTCGTCTCTCTCTCTCTCTCTCTCTCTCTCTCTCTCTCTCTCTCTCTCTCTCGTGCGAGTAATTTTGTTAATTATGTTTGCACGAACACGACCACGATGGTCTCGACTGCGTCGATGTCCAAAGGGAACCCCTCAGCACCCAAGTAACGTACGGTTTCTGAGGCTGTAATTATTCGTTAGCGAGCTAACGCACACACGGGAGTGTTGTAACTATGGAAGCTTGAGCCGGCGGCAAATGGTCGCGATGACTGGGACTCTATGCGAGAACCCCATGCGATATCTTTGCATTATGGTGCTACATACGTGAGTACGTGAGAGGGTGAGAGAGCAGGAGGAGAAAGAGGAGAGAGATTCGCCATTACCCACCCTTACACAGCGATCCCTTAACAACCCTTCATCCCTTCGACTCTCGTTATATTTCATCTAAGGCCATACAAATGTGTCATTTCCGCCCGCACGTCCTCCTACTTCATTCATTTCGTGTTTCAGTACAATAGTACATTAAGGGCACCTAGTCACCCAAAAAAAGTCATAAGAAAAAAAAAAAAAAATGACCTGAAGTGAAAATCCCTACTTTCTCGATTGGTGTCAAATTTATCGGAAGTAAAAATTTTTATTTCTCATCTCACACCATTTTAGTACACTGTGTGTCTTTCCAAAAACGATATTCTTGTACGTCAGCGATTTGTAGTCCCATGCAACATGCAAGATTCCAGTTGACTCTGTGGTCAACAAGCCCTTCGTCACACTCCATAAATTATTTCTTTAGAAAAAACAGGAAACCCTTTGCAAGGTCAAGAGCTGGTAGGTAGAAAAAATGCTGGTAAGCAGTAACAAAAAAAAATCAAAAAAAGCCCACGGGTGGGACGGGGTTAGAAGGGAAAAGGGTCACGAGTATTGTTTGACCGCGTCCAAAAGAGTGAGTTGAATCTTGAAGACGTGAAACTGTACAGCACGTGTACGAGTCCGGAGTACATCCATCGAAGGGACCACTGCAGTCAACATGAAGAGTGGGTATAACGGCACTTTCTCGACTTCATTGTTATGGTCTCAAATTTTTATGACTCCGCATCGAAGTCCTTGCCGTAGTCACTTTTTTTTTCTTCCTCCTCGCTTCTTACGTACCGCGCAGCCCTCTTTTTTACGGCGTTGCGAACGGGTGCCCGTTGACGTTTACAACGGAACGACGACGTCGACGACGACTACGTCGACGTCGTTTATGGCGATACGTCGAGTCATTGAGCCGCCGAGATTGTAAAAAAAGGAACCGTGCCCAAGATACGCAAGGTCAGGAATAATCCAGTGTAAGGTATACACGGTTTCCCTTCAGCAACCTTAATTCTTGCAACCCCAACACAATGACTCGGTAGACTTAGGTAAAAAAAATGAGCCCACCATAAAAATCGACTGTGCTCACCTTGGACTTCTGCATTCGTACGAATGCGGCTCGAGTTTCTGTAAATATTTTGCTCGGAGGAAAAATCAAGATCTACGATCCAGATTCCAGATAAATTGGAGTCGACGGTGTGGCCGTGAAGTAAAATTGCCTACGGTCTCGTGAAAACTGAGATCCGTTGCCCAGTGCTTCATGGAGTTATTTCTTGTTTCCTGAAACCTAATGCCAGACGAGAGAACTGAAAACGTGGACTCAATTACAGTGACCCAGAAGCACGCGCCACGAGGCTCATCGTTCACTCATCGTCGAGGGCTCCCTCGAACGTTTACGTCCCAACAATGTGTGTATGATGCCCTGTGGCCTTCCACGGAGTTAATTATTTCCTGCCAGTAATTATGTCGCTTCTGTGGTTACTGCAACATCTGCTCGTAGAGTTTCAAGTAATTTTTAAGAGGACTAGGTTCTAAAATGCTGGTTTCATTTTTTGTTTTTTTTTTTCTTTCGTGCAAGAATCTCGATTGTGCTTCACTTCTGTTCGATCCACGTTTCGTGTGAAATACCCCATATACACAAGCGTTCTCACTGCAAAACCGAGGGAAATGGGTGCTCAGCTGCATTATTTATGAATCACGTACAGCGCCTGAGCATGGACCTGAGATTTCGGAGGTACCAACAGAACAAACATCGTAGATCGTTTATCGACGCAACCGAGAATCGCGTACTTGCCATTGACTCGGAATAGCCGAAGAACGATCTTAACACGAAAGACAACAGCTGGTCGAACGCGCTAGAGGAATGATATTTCATCGATCTGAAAAATAAAATCACAATTGCATAATTTTTTTTTTCTCTTCAAAGAAATTTATACATGAGTGTAACGTAATTCTCTTGAATACTTCATTAATCATCGCAGATAAATAAAATACAAATCTGTCACAATGATCTAAAAGCATTGATTAATTTTAAAAAAATTATCTATAGATCACTTTTACAGATCGATAAGCGCAAACATTGAGCATACATAATTAATCCATATTATAGTAGATTCATCATAAAAATGTTCAATAATAAAAATTACCGAAATTTACGCTCTAACTAATTACTACAAATATTAACACGCACAAGCAACAATTCGAAAAAAAAAAGATTTTCAATTTAAAACTAATTTCGCCATAAGATATGAAATCTCGTCTACAAATTAACGCAGATTGATGAAAAATCTATTTCAATCAACTTCAATTGTCTGCTTGATTTATAACAAAATGATTCCTTAAATTCCACCTTCCAGTTCAAAAGGACCATTGAGCAGGTATAACTTCACAATAACGAAAATAAAAAAATAAAATAAATTAAAAAACACATCATGCTTGAAAATAAATGAAGTTTGACGTAACATTGAATAGCGTAGTACAAGCGTGGGTACGTACCAGCGTGGTATACATACGTACGAAGGCACTTGACATACGTGTAATAAAAAGTGCATGATACACGCTGTACCCCAAGTCAGGAACGTATACGTGTGTATAAGCGCACCTAATACGTGAATAATAAACAATAACTGCTCACATCGTACGTACCAGTGCAGTGGGTTATACGTACGTTGGAGCACGAAGCTTGAGTGGCTGCTAGTAGGTAAGGGCGGACATGCACAAACGGACAGACAGACATGCACACCGGCTGTGCTCTACCGCAATACGAGCCACACGGATAAGAAACCAAGTGGTGGAAGCTCGGAGCGTCTTGTGTGCCTCGTGGCTTGTGTAGCGGCAACAGCAGTACGACCGAGGCACACGGAGCTTGCATTGCCCATTGGTTGCCTCAGCAATGGCCTATTTCGCTCGAGAGTACGACCCATTTCGTGCTAAGGGGTCGTCCTTTGCCTTTGCCTTTCCTCCATACAACTGTACTTCGCTATATACATGCTGCGTACCGTGCAAAATGGTGTGAGGCTTCTTTCGTCTCTATACACAGCTTTGCTAAAGCGCCCCGAGCCCTTGCGGGCCCTCATCCGGTACAGCACACACACCGACCACATACCAACCTCTTATCGTTCTCCATTTCTTCGGAGAGAAAAAAAAAAAGAAAAAAATGGGTATATATCTCTTCGAGTGAACAAAATACCCCTGACTATAAAAAAAAAAAGAAAAGCCTGTGATATATGCGCCGGTGATACTTTCGTTGACCCTAACACAACGAGCGTGTCTGAGTGGAAGATCTCTTCATGTGATTTGGATATGGTGAATATGTTACAGCCGCAGGCTTGAAATTCAGATAAAAAAAGAGGGAATATGGTGGTCCAGTGTATTACAGATCATCGGGGAGCTTTGTAACACGTGCAATATGCTGCAGGAATGGGCAAATATTTTGTTGCTGGAATTTCTGGTGTTTCGAATATTCTACAATGTTTAAAGGGTTATTGAATAAATTCGAGTTGAAGGTACGTTTGATTTTAGGTGTCGATTAGCTGTGAATGGTAGACGAGATTCAAGGAAATGGGCAATACGAAATATTGTACTCGCAAAAATAAATTTCAGGCCCATTTCACCGGTTACAAAAAAAGGGTGCATTTTGCCCGGTAAAAAATTAGTCGCCCTATTTTCATACCCACACTGTTTATCAACTTAATTATCGTTTTATTATTGATGCTCGGGAAGCTTGTCGGCGTTGCCAATTTGTTCGACCGCATCGATGTCCCGGCCTCAAATGTTCGTTCGCCACGTAGCGAAATTAATAATTCTCGCGTGTGGACGTAGCGCATATAGAGAAGAGAGAGCCGGAGTCGGGGGTTAAGTAGCTTTAGTTATTTGTATCGAGGGTCAGGCGCGAGAAAGAGTATCGATGTTATACACTCGAGTTCACTCGATCGAGGGTTAACACGTTAAAGCCCTCTCTCTCTCTCTCTCTCGTTTTAAGGGTGTTTGCGATAAAGTGAAGCCAGCGCCGCGTGTCAGTGTGTCGCTCGTTTAACGCGTGTATGCACGCGACTCGCCGCAGTTTATGCCCAACATTATACCAACATTACCTGGCCAAGTTGTGTGCTCTGTCTCTGCTGACCCCCGACCCCCATCCACCCCCTCATCCTCGAGGTTGCAAGCCACGAGAACCGCACCGGGAAAACCTCTCTACCCTCTGCTCGCGCTTGTTTAGCTCGCCGCCAGTATAACCACCTCGGTGATTAATCATCCGCTCGCCGTCGGCCAGCGGTTAATTAATCAGATATCCGTGGGTGAAATTAGCAGACGCCGAGTGTAGGTAGACTTCGATCAGTGCCAGTCGCGGGTATGTAATCAATCCCACGTTGAACGCTTGAAATCGAGCACGTTCTGTACGTGTTACTGCCCCACGGACGAAACTTCGGAGTGATTTAGCACCGACGAGACTATAAATTATGGGACTCCCCGTGGAATCTCCCTAGTTCCTGATTTGCCGGTGGCACAATCGAGTAGAATTCATTTTGCAACTATATTGGCTTGTATGTTGTCCTGCATATTTATCGGACTGTCGGAGTCGATGGGATAAAGACGTTTCGGTGAAATTCATGGTAATGAAGAGTTTTTATCAATCATTTTTAATACGGGATGTGAGTCTATGTTCTTTATGGGTTCTAGCTGGAAAAAGGGGTGGACGTTTATGCGACGAGGTTCTCTTGATTTTTTTTTTTTTTTTTTTATATCCCCGGCCGCGAGGTCGCGAGAGCTACGCGAGGTACAATATCGGCGGAGTTATTGGCCCATTAACATAACGCGGAATGGACACTCACGAACGTGTTAATTCGCTGGGCTCTTGGCGCGGTAACAAAATTCGTTATACGATAGCCTGAAAAAAAAGCTCATATCTCACGGGCCATGCTGGGAACGTATGCGATATACCGGAAATTCCTCTTGCCTCGGCTCATATACACTAATACCTGTGCTATATACCTGCTCGCCCGAGTGAATACCACTCGGAATATCCAATTAATTTATGAGCTCGGGGAAACGAAAAATTTCCGATAATTGCCACGACTAAATAATTCATTTGAATTCGCATTTTTGTATCAAGAAATACACGGGCTTAATTATCTTATAAACATCGCTAACTAATCTCCGGCACAGACGCTGTAAAAAAAAAGGAATTCATTTCAATACCAATATTAGCTACAGCAAAAATGAACCTATAATCAATAACTTGTATGTTTTCTTTTTAAAAACAAACTCATTTTTTTATTTCAATAAATCGCTTCACGGAATTTCCGTAAATCGAAAAATTGCGACGCAGTGAAAAATGCAGACCATAAAAACAAGAATATCGATGAATTTTTTTTTTTACGATGAAAAATTAATTTTCTTTATTCAACTTCCAATTCATCGACTATCAGCAACTTGAAAAAAAAAAAAAAAAAAAAACAAAGAAGTACCCTCGAAACACTAAATCCCATGTTGAAAACTCAATCATCACGCCTCTCGTATAGACTGTTATACATCCCTCGAAACCAGTATTTTCATGGGCGGTAGTAAAAAGAAGTGAAGAAAGAGAAAAGAAAAAAAAATAAAAACGAAAGAATCAAGTATATACACGAGACGAGACGAGAGGGAATCAACGAGGCGGCAATAACGTAGATGACGCAGTGTCGGGCGTGTTTGCAGGACACTCGGTACGTGGGATAGCTTCTGTATAGTTTTAGGGGTAGTTTCGCGGAGGATGTCCCGCAGTAGTTGTAGCAGTTGAGAGGAGCGAGGGGATGACGCGGGTGGTGTGCATAGATGGGGCATCCCCTTCTATATTCCAGGGGAACGAAGGGAGTTGGCGCGATTCGATGTCCGGGGTAACGCTGTGGGGATGAAAAGGATGGAATTCTGTAAAATCGCGAGGGTGAGACGGAGAAGGTGGAAGGTAGGTCGACGGGCCGAGGGAAAGGGCGACGGTAGAGCCTCCGGTGATGGAGGGAGGGAGGGGGGGTTGTTCGGCAGTAGCGAGGGTAGTTGAGGGGCGCATGAGCACCACTTTTATTGATTCCGTAACTGCCGCCATGACTGCCGGGCGCCGCGAGGTGGGTGGAGTGTACGACGGTCGCTATATATATATTACATATATATATATATAGCAGCGGGGGTTGCGCGGACGACCCGGGAACGTAGGATAGCTCGTGGCTGGTATAGTCAGCAGGCAGAGAGCGGGGGAAGGTGGAGGGTGAGGCTGATGGGGTGGAAACTCTGCGGAGATAAAAAGGAACGAGGGTTGGTGCCGCGGGAAGCATGGTCCGTCCGACGGCGGCGACGGCAGCGACGGGAGCGGAGTAGCAGCGATAGGGGTTGGGGGTTGTGCGCTTTACTATAGCTTAACTATATATATTCCCGGTGGCCCGAGAGAGCGAACCTGATGAGGAGGAAAAAAGGAAGAAAGTTGGTTGCTCCTCTGCGGCGCTATATCGGACCTCGTACTCTCTCTCTCTCTCTCTCTTTTCCTTCTCCTCTGTGCCAGATATCAACATATCTTATTGCAAAGAAAAATACACCAGTGAAATATGAATAAATTTACGGGGAGCCCGGAAAGCAACGAAGGTAATGTTCCGGAGGCGCAAATGCAGACACATACTCCGTGTAGATTTTTCCTCGTTGCTGTGGCACGAAATGTACTATACTTTGCATCTAATGTGGTGTATGGGAAATGGCTTCACTGGCCATACTCGGAACTCATGCTCTCCCGAGATATTGCGTCAATGCATTTCATACCTCAATGTCTCGAGGCGAAATTGGGAATGGCCTTCGTTTGGCTTTCAAGGGACATTCTCGCATAGTCATACTCATTTGTATATAGGTCAATCACGATATTATCTTCAAGGTACACGCTCATGTATAGTCATCATGGGGGCTCAATATCTGCGCATAAATACAGGCGTTGATGAAAACAGAGCAACTTTTTCTTTGACTTCGAGTTTGCAATGCGCATTGAAAATTATTAACTATGATTATTGCAGGGTAACGATTAAGAAATCATTTTTAAAGCCCATTTTATTGACGTGGACAACGAAAAATTATGTTTTTATGATTCTCTCCCATTTTCTTGAGCGAATTCCGATTCAATCGAATTATTTTCATACGAACCTCGACCTGTTAAACTTTTTGTTATTTTTTGCAACAGAATAATATTACTTAATAAATATGATTACGTTGGTTAAAAAGCGAAATCCTACCGTACCAAAAATATCGAATATAAATATCTGCGACAGTGAACAATAGACATTTTACAATAAAAAAAATAAAATATGTATATATTTTTAGACTAGCGAAGAAAAAAATCTATTTTTCGGCACTCTCATTTCGAGAAATGCTCACCCTTAATCAAGTAGAACTGTCAGAGAATGAGTAACCGAAAAGCACCTCACCGAGGAGATTACTTTCCATCAAAGATAAATACGAGGGTGATATTCGGGTGGGGTTTCGATGGGATAGGGTTGAGAGGGGGTGAAAGGACAGAGATGTGCCGAGATAATTAAGCCCCCTGATGTATGGACGTTTCGCGAGTTCGCTCGTTATCTCTCGGTAAACTCACACTCGACGTTGGCCAATGGGTATTCCGCTGTGAGTTTCGGATATATACGCAAAATCTGGCAGGGGTGCGAAGCCTTCGGTGGTATCGCATACAGCGAAATTCCGCTCGGCAAGAGCGGAGCGAGCTGGAGTAGCTGAAGAGCGAGGTAGCGAACTCAGAGCCCAAAGGTCGACGTTCAATGGTCCAACGTTTTCCGTCTCGAACCCCGATCCCTTTATCGCGTGCTCTCCCTCCGCTTCACCTCTTCGCCCTTCGTCCCTCGCAACTCTATCACCCCCTTGCGTCCACCGGTTTCTCTCCTTCTCGCCCACGCGTCGATTTGGCTCGGTTACGCTTCGCTTCCTCTTCCTCTTTCTCTTTTCAACCGTATCCTCGAGCCCGTCTCGTCTCGCTCTCCTTCTCCCGACTGCTTTATTGTCTGGAGCCGCTCCATCGAGGGTGCATCCCATTCCCGGCCTTTAATTGAGACATAAATAAGGTTTGTTTGGCTTGGCCCAACCCGCGAACCCACCGACCAGCGGCGCGGCTACATCCTGCGAGAGAAAATGAGCTCGCAGATGGTATCCGTGAAAATATTGGCACGAGAGTTTATGCTGAATTGTTGTGGCCGTTATTATAAGGTATATTGCAATGGTCGAAGACACAGAAGATTACCGATCGTACTGATGATTTCTATCGTTCAATTGTTCGCCAATTGATGGACGAAAAAAATGCGGCAAGTTCAAACGACCAAAAAACATTAATAATAATTTAGTAGGACAACCAAGGATTTATTACGCCTAAACGATAATTAAAGTGCGTCGACAAAATTTTTCATAGCTCGAAACTTCGTTGCAATTTGGGGAAAAAAATGTACAATATACAAACGAAAAATTAATTTTCTAATATCATAATTTTACGTTCCATGAAAAAAAAAAATTCTTGAATGAGTACAAAATTTTATTTATTTTCTCAACAAAATTTCCACTGAAATGTATACATGTGTTATGATAACAGTTTCCGTAAATAAATAATAATTTAAACTATTGTCAAGAACAAATTTGTGACACATATGCAAACTTTCATTTGCAGGGCGTACGATTAGCATAATTTCAATACAATCTCAATGTAAAATACGAACAATCATGAATCCCAACGAAATATATACCGTATCAATATTTCACCTGAAACTTTCTCATCGTTGTTTTCATCCGGTGACAACGCAGCTGAATCCTAAGCACAATGACAATGCTCCTAAAAAAGTCGTTATTATGTTTCCAACTGCGGGACAATTCATCGTACGAACGAGTGAATAATTCACGACCACCCACGTCGGAGAAACCGCATTTGCGCTCTTCTCTCGCGCGAATTTTTCTTCCCGTATAATCTCCATCCTCTTTCCATTTACAGCGAACGAGCAATACAAGCCAACACACGTTGAGTTACGAGAGTCAACGTTTAACGATCGGATGACGGGAATCTCGTGGCGTAACTAATCCAAGAAAGCTCTCTCGCGTTCCCGTAGTCGAGTTCTGCCTTTCGAGCACGCATGTCGTGTGCAGGTAGGCGTGTATGCGAAACAGCGTAGGCGAGTATGAGAAAAAGGGGAAAAAGTGAGGGAGAAGAAGAAGAAAGAGAAAGAAAACGAGAGATGGAGGAACACGAAGAGCCGAGGGTTCTACGAGCGAAAGAGAAAGCGAGAGAAAAATAATGGCGAACGATGCTGAAGAGAAAGAGACGGGAAAAATGAAACAGGAGAGAATGAGAGAAAGATAATAGTAAAATAATGCCACAGAAAACGACGAGATCCCTCGGTGAGTCCGGTATGCTAGTAAGATCGTAATTCTCGTTGGTCCAGGTATCTCGTGGGACTTATGAGCCACCTTTGTACACCGACGATGGGACCAGCATAGTGTCATACGAGATTCGGAGAGAACAGTGTGACCAAGGGGCTTTATACTCCGGTACAAGTTAATCCAGCCAAGTCCGTATCGGTGCGAAGCAGCTATTGGTCACGTTTTTCTGTACGTGTTGCACACTCACACACACACGGGGTACAATTTGTTTGCATATGTGTATGATAGTACGTGTATCCGGCTCGCTCCGAACAAAGCCACGTTCAGGATCCACTCTCCAGGATTCGTTAGAAATTTTCGTGTGCTTTTACGGTGGCTCTCGTCAGTCTCGTTGGTTTTTTTCTTTACTTCTCTTTTCCTTTCACGGATATACATCGTTGTGCAGTCTCCATGGACGTTTTTGTTAAATTCTCCACTCTATCCACGCTCTTCCGCTCCTCTCGTACGGTTCCAGAGCTGAGAGTACGTCGTATAGTGCGACGTATAGCGTATATTCAAGCGCTTGAAGCCTGCGGTACTTGTGGGTTATCGAAAAAGCCGCACGGCCCCGAAAAGCGGGTCGCTTCGAGGGCGCACAAGGGGTGGACGGTGCGCGCTGGAAACGGCAACCGTACGTCACCCCCGGCTTAATCTCGCCTCTCATTAATGCCGCTGCGAAACGCGACAAAACAGCGCGAGTTCACCCACCCGTCTGACGGTGATTCCGCTGATGTATCTCGCCCATTCTGGATCCAGGCGCCCTTTTATGTCGTTCGTCCAATTTCCATCGTTCTCGTACTTCGCTCTGTCGTTCAAATATCTGACCATTTCGTGGGCCTGAATGTTTCTGTTTTTTTTTTTCTCTCTTTTTTTCTCACCGAACCCCATTCACCGATTCTTTCTGCTGAAAATAATCTGAGGTTATTTTAGATATTGTCGGAATTATTACTGTCAATTAAATTTGTCAAACGATAATAATTTCGAGTGGATAGAATGTCATCAATATGCAACTAAAAAAAAAATGTTCTCTTAAAGCACTAAAAAACAAAAAGCAAAAAAAAACCTTGAATTTGAATAAATTGAATAAAATGATACTATACTGTATATGTGATTTATGATTCGACTGTTCCAAAATTTCAATATATTGTGACAAATATATAAAATCCGTATTTATTGAGTATACAAAGTTGGACAAAATGTTGCTCAAGAGCCAGGGTGTTCCATATTTTCAAAAGGATATTCAACATTCGTTACTCCCACTTCACCCACGATGCTTGGAGATGACGTACGAGGGAATGGTGGGCGGACCACATCGACCTCGATATAAGTCGTTGGAGTGCCCCCGACCACCATTCCCGGGATTCTAATCTCGCTCTCGGCTTCCTACTCACTCCTTTAGCTAGGCTTGGCGCGTTCACCAGTTAAACGTTCGTATAGCTTCTCCGCCGCCACCCCCTGCAGGGCGAAGCATCTTCCGTTAATGAAACGCGCCGGTGAGCTACCGCCGCCGCGTGCCACTGACTCTCGCCTTCACGGTGTCTCCCTTTCTCCTCCATTTCCTCGAGTCTACCACTTCGTAACACACTTCCGTCTCTCTCTCTCTCCCGCTCGCGTTTGCATTGGTACGGAGGAGAGTATAGAACGGTAAACTTACGGGCAGAATCAACCCCTCGTCGCGACTCGCAGCGAGAAGCTCGCAGTGGGGTGCGGGGAATTATATTGAATTTTCTTTAATTTAACTCCGAGACGAGGCAATAGGCGGCGCAGTGAAAAGAGTCGGGAGATCGTCGAACGGGAATAAGAGTAAAACCGAGAGGAAGCCCTCTCGCAAAACGTGGCAAAAGTTTCACCTGATGTGGTGACCCACCGACCAACCAATATTTGTATTCCCGCGCCTGATGCACAAGCGTGACCGGAATATACAAAGTGAAACGTGTAGTCCAACTGGCATCATTGCTATTTATGTTGTGACCATGGCTGGAAGCGCAATATTCGAGGGTCCAGGAGTCGCCATGTGGGCGACCTTTGTACTAAATCCGCTGTGAATTCTCCCATTCCTTGACCTTCCTCGTCTGATTCTTGTTTTTTTTTTTCGGAACTAAGGGGATTCACAGGGTCAATTTCGCGGATCTGGAGAATCCTGGAAAATGCTACAATGCTGAGCGAAAGCACGATTCTAGGCGTGTTACCTTGACAACGGAATGGACCAAGCACCGCGGTCTTATAATACCATGAGATCGTACGTCTCTTTACCTGTTCCTAGTGGGGATTTCGGGTGTGCAGGCTTTTTCCAGCGGAGCAAGACTATCATTGCCGATATATCAGTGTTACTGCCGTATAAAGGCTTTTCCTGTCGTATAAATACGCGACTGGATCTTCATTACCGGAGGGAAAGCCGGTGGGTTCGAGCGACGCGAGTTTGCTCGAGCGAGCTGGATTGGTTGCGTCGGTGGAAGTCGAGGGAGGTGAACACGAAGCTTCGCACCTCTCGCTTCCCTCCAACGACGAAGAACACAACGCGCCGGACGTGACGTACGCACGACAGGCAATAACCGTGACGACGGTGTATGTGGTTTCGTTGGAAACATTCGGGCAAAAGCGAGGAACGAGCACACCGATCGTAACTAAGAATCATCGTAATGCTAATTTAGTACGTTCTATCGAACGACGACGTTAACTATATCTAATGCGAAGGGCGAAAGCTCCGAGAGAAAGGAGAGGGGGGATAAAGCACAACTTATATATCTGTATACATCGCAATGTAGTTGATATACCTTATAGATAAAAGAACAAGAAAATGAAGGAGAAGAGGAGAGAAATAAAGTCCGTCTCTCGCGACTGTTCGAGTCTCCGCCCCAAAACGACGCACCGCGACACCGCTAACGTATAAGATTCAGAGACACGCGCGTCCTCCAAACTTTTCTCATTTCCGATTGACTCGAATTCAGCCCGAGAGGTAGTTGTGAGCTATGGACGCTCGTGGAGTATCTCACTTCTCGAACTTCTTTCGTGTACCAAGAAAGTGCTGGCATTCCACTTCCCTCACTCGTCGTCGTCCTCGGGCCCTGCCGATTGGGCCATGAATTATTGCGAAAACGCACACCGGCTTTTACAAATAGCTACGCCAGACGTAAATAAGACCGTTGGGATAATAGAAATTGACTTTTTTTTTGTTTGAACATTCTGTATATGGAATTACGCTGTTTTGGTACGATTTGGCGTACTGTTTTAACTTTTGCAATTAATTAGTGGCAAGTAAATTCATTGAAATATGATTTTAACAAAATGATTTTTGGGATATATATTTTTTTGAATGGGGGAAATTCTTCCATTTTTTTTTTCGATATATTCGGTGAGCCGATTTTCTTAATTTGTTCTCTTATGGGTTTTGATTGTATCATCACGCATCATATATAATTTTGACCCCCGTTGAATTTAGTATGATGTATGAATACGTAAATTTGTCAAAACGTTATTCTTTAAACATGAGTTACAATCAATTGATAAAAAAAAACCCGTTTCCTATGAACTTCCTGATCGGATTAACATCAAAATTCCGAACAGCTTATCAATCAAGCGGAGCATCCATTAATGATACATTTTTTTTTGCACATGTCCACTTGATGGCAAAAAGGGTGTGAGAAAAGCCTATAAAAAATTACGCGAAGAAGAAGAAGAAGAAGAAAAAAAAAGGATCAGCTTTCTCGCAAATTGCTGGTCATTCGAGATTTCGAGATTCTAACCAGGAGTTTCTTTTCTTAAGCGCGTTAATGCTTTCCCAGTATTCTTGACTCGTCCAATTAGCTCGGGGTTTCGGTTGGCGGATATGAGAGGGGAATTCAGCGTTGGCATTTAAATATGCAATGGCGGTCGCACGGGCGCCTTGCATATCTGAGATCCCGAAGGAGTCCTGGCGCGCCCGGCGAAGGAGACTCCACAGCGACGTGGAGAGGAAGAGCGAGAAAAGGATATTCGGTTTGCGAGTGCCGTTGAGACGGAAATAAGAGCGAGAGGAGAAAAATAAAAGGAAGAGGAGTAAACGCAAGATGGTGGGCGCGCGGATGTATGTCGGGCACGTAGCCGCGGGGATTGCCTCGATGTGCCATAGAGGCAATCATGCTGGCAATGCAGAGGCCCATCTCGCCGCCTTACTCGCCCGCATATACCTATCCACCCTTTCTACCCTCTCTCGTCCTGCCATCCCGTATATATCCGGTGTCTACCCTCACTTTTCCACCCCCTTTTCACCTCGGAATGCCTGCTTCCTCGCTTCGGCACCCTCTCCCTCTGATCCTCTCTGTACACACAAGGGCCCTTCCTGAAATCTCCACGATCGACTCACTTCAATTCGGGCTATCTTCAACTTTCCAAATATCTACCAAAGACACGCTAGATATTTTTCGAATTTACCATAACACTATTCCCTCCAATCCATTCACCTATATATTCACATATATATATATGTATCATTTTTCGAGCTAACGATGATCCTATCAATTAAAAGTCACTGTAAATTCCGTGGAAAGATTCGCAAGTGGGAATGGAGAGTGCGGGGATAAGAAGGATTCCGAGCACGCTCAGCTATAAAAATATACGAGAAGAGGGTGTTGTAATATTACAATGATACGTGCGCTACCCTTTATCTCAGGGAACGAACGTGCTGGAATTCTCGGCAGTCTTAAGATGCCATGGGGTATTCATAAAAATATGTGAAAACAGGGAATAAAGGGCTCTTCATGGGAAATCGAAATGATGAGCACCCGAATGTGAGGATGTGACGATGAGAAATCAATTGGCCGATGACCCGATCGACGTATCGCTTGTCGATTAATTCTTCGGGCCTTGTGAAAATGTTTCGCATTAGGTTCATTTGTAGCAAGTCCATTGAATCAAGTTGTACGATGACTCGAGAGTAACTATACATTCGTATATTTTGTGTTTTATTACAGAAAGAACGTGGACCAGAGAGAAGGCGCGGATCCCAGGGTAGAGCCGGTGCGAAGTTGGAAGCGTATCAGCATTCAAAGTGCTCGAACGGGCGTAGGAAAGGAGAAGAGTGGAGGACCGCGGCGGGGTTCGAGAGCGAGCCACTTCGACACACAAGAGGAACAAAAACCCCCGGAGAGGAGGATGTTGCATTAATATTTATACGGGGGAAGAATGCGAAGGGTGAGTTCGAGCGGGTTCGCCAGGGTTGCTCGGAGAGAAGCGAGTGAGCGAGGATGAAATGAAATGCAAATGCCTTAACGAGCCACTGAGGAACTGCCGGAGTAGCTTCCAGCATGAGCTGGAACAACAGTATCACCAGGAGCACCAGCTCGATCACGAGTCTCCGCACCTTTCGCCGCTTTCTCATCAACGACCATGTCCCAGCATCGCCGCTCCTCCTCGTCCCAGCCCGAGGATCTTCCGGGTCGTCACGAATTTCCGTAATCCGATACGTTCGTGATACAAAATACTAATACGGCCAACTGGGCTGACACAACGTGTATATTCATAAGTTATTATTTTAACATATTATTTTTTTTTTCAGGCTAGTAGAGCGTGCGTTTATTATAAGCCTGGGCAATTATCAACATCCACGAGACGATCGAAAGCGTATAGGAGCAGGTGTAATTGACCGCACCGTCAATTTTCGCAAATTGCTCGCCTCCTCTTTCTCGCCCGACAAACTGCCCTGGCATATATAATCGAGTGTCTGTCTGCTGGGTGGGTTGTTAAACTGTACATTGTAAGACGGGCCTCGCAACTCGCCAACAGCAAGTGAGATTTCACGTGCGTGTTATCCAACTATACTCCATGAAGCGTCAATTTAATTAAACAAGCCCGGCTTTTAACGATCCATCCGCGCCTTTTTTCCGCGCTTGTCCGGTACGCATGTGTGAGCGCTGTATCCGCCTTTGAGGTTCGGTTAATTAAGTGGTACGGTCTATCTGTGTATCCCTCTTCAGGAAAGTACCTTCGGGGGATACAGGTGCAACGTCTCCGCCTAACGCAAATTTATCGTTGCGCAAAGAGATCTCGTCTGGTTGGAGGGCTGACGGAGCTTTTCCACCCGGCCATTGTCTTTGTTCGGGCCTTTGTTCCCAGACTCTGCCCAGTTCTCCACATCGAAGCTTCCTCAGCATTGCCGGTGAAGTCACTGTTGGATCCTGCTGGAAGCAGAAGCTCCCAGCGCCACGTGAATAAGCCCGTGTGATAGGGAAACGTTTGTTATTTGCAATTTCACCCATGGGATTGCGATGGGGGTATAGAGAAGCCCACGAGAGGGAGAAGGTTTAGCGCGGCTATTATACAGATCACGTGGCGATTGGATTCCTCGTCGAGTGGAGAGAGAAAGAGAAAGCTATCGGACGTGAGAACGAGAGGGCGAAGGAACACACGAGATCGTTGCTATCTCGTCTCTCACCAACATACTCTCTTCGCTCACCGGGTTCTCCGGCTCTTTCGACCTCTCACACCCCACCGACTTTGCCCAGCGAACCGGGAGGGTTGCACTACCCTCACAAATCCGAGTCCAACTCTACGGCTTTCATTATAAATCCAACCCACCCTCTCTCCTCTCGTCGTACCCGGAGAGGTCTCTTCAAGCCCCTAACTTTCAACCCCTCCAAAAGCAGGAGCAGCAGGAGCGAGAGCAAGAGCTCGGCTCTCTCCTCGCGATCCATTATATCTTTCGACTGGCGAGCGGGCGAAGCGGCTCCCTCGGTTTCTTCTCTTGTTCGCGCTCGCAATCCAACCCCCAGAGTCTCTTCCACCCTCGCGCAAAGAAAACATCGCGAATGTGTTTTTCAATTTGGGCCGGTGCCAGTTGGGCGCTCACTTCCTCTCGGGTCCGCTCTTTTCAACTCACCGGAAAATTCCATCAGAGTGATGCTCGCCTTCAGCTTTCTATGCGTTACTTCCACCTCCTTCTTTGTCCGTAAATGAACGTCTCGGCACGAAATTACACGCGGAAAGCGGAAAGAAGGAATATATGCGGATTGCTGTTCCGCTTCCATTCTCGTTGAGTCTGATTAAAATTGTTGTCCATGAACGACGATAGCCGACGATTGAGAATAATCTTATCACGGACGAAGGCTTTCTGCACGCACCTATTGCCAAGTTATCAAAATTGATGTCAATCATTTTTATTAATATTTTCCTCATTGTACTTGAATCGAGAATAATCTTATGCCGGATGAAGGCTTTCTTTACGCACCTATTGCCGAGTTGTAGAAATCATTGCCGATAATTTCAATGCCGATAATTACGACATCATATTTCAGCATCCCGACCGAACCTTGACTTTCAATAACAAAAACGGTACGAAAAGCAACCTTTACGATACTTTCCATTGAGAATATCGGCTAAAGTTAAATAATTAATCGAAATTCCATGCAACGCGCGGCGAAGCTAATTTACATTCTTGGCAAGCACGTAAAATCGGCAAGTGGTGCATCCGAAACGTATTCTGGCGAGTAAGCGTGTCGTCCCTCCGAGCATAATTCTCGATCCTTGCACCCACCGAACGTGCCGTTGGTGCACTCTCGCGCTGCGGATATGTGCCCGTGGAATCTTCTCAAACGAGCCAAGTGTGCAGGAAAAGCTCTCGCACACTGTTCGTGTTTTACTCTCGGTGATACGTACACGCGCGGTACGATATGCGGAGGCTGTGGGTGAGCGGCATATAAGCAGGGAAACTTCGCAACTGCGCTTTCCAATTTGGTCGGTTGCCAGTCGGTCTCGGCAGCGGTAGCCATATGCAGGAACGAACCTGGAGCCAGAGCCGCACACCGATCGTAACGCATCTTAATATCCGCTCCCGCAGGCTGAGCGGGGCCTCCGGGTTTGCTTCGAGAATGATTTAAACTTTATAAGGTACTTCCATCTCTCTCTCGCTCGCTCGCTCGAGTGCCGCGGAGCCGAGGAGTATAAGCGCGAGCTGGGAAGCCTCAGTTTGGCAGTATGGGGTTACACTGTCGAGCGGGATCCTCCTCAGGATTCGGTTAGGGAGCGGAAAGCGCCGGATGCGCGTAACGACGTCTTACCTACTCCATCGAGAGTAGAGCAAGACGCGAGGGGGGTGGCGGCGGGGGAAGGAGGGTGTGAGATCCAGGGCTTATTTTTCTGCCACCCCCGAACAGCCTCCGCGATAGCCAATCTGCTGAGGTGGTTGAGCGAGCGAGAAAAGCCATCAGCCACCGGAGAGCCAGCCCCTAGATCGCACTCGTGCCCTGCGCTACGAGAATCGAACACGTGTTTCACCTCCACTAATCTCACTGTAGCTGCCGTTTCTACGAGGATTCCGAGCAGCCCGTATCTCGCATATGCGCGGTTCCAGATGCCGTAACACGCTCAACCGGGCTGACCTCAACGTGCCTAAAACCGCTGGACGATCGTCAAGATATCCTCGAGAGGGGTTGTAGGTCAACTGCGATGTAAGTGCGATCGTCATTGGCACAGCAGTTTCCATGAGGTTACTGAAATCTCCGGGTACCTATGGATCCTACCTGCATTAACAGTTTACGTGGTTTCGCCGAGGAGAAAAATTTTATTGGTGAAACAGGAAGTTTATTTGTCGACCAAACCTCCACAATTCCCTTAAGGGCAATTCAATAAAAATCCCAAATGTTGAAGTGTCATTAACCAGAAGATTGCCGATGATCACGCCATTTCCCTTACATTGACATTCATATATTACTGACGATCGTAATAACTCACCCAAAGGGTCAATACATGTATGGCTCATTCAGGGATGAGGTGTTCATGTACATCCTATTCCGGTGCTGTGGTAATATAACGAGAGGACAAGACCATTCAGAATCTTACTCAAGAGGCTAGCAGGCATAACTACTGTGTGTTCCAGGCCATAGGTATAGTGTACTTATTGGACTAGATATTATTGTCGCGAGTTCCCAGTTGTCGAGTAGTCTCTCCCCGTACCGAGGGCATGACGTTAACCAGCATCAGAGCAGGGGGTGGAGGGGGAGAAGTTGCCACAGGCAGAACCAGCCCGCGGGCTCACACCGACGGGAACCGTAATGGCACGGTACTAAAACCAAATGGGTCATTTGATTCGGAAGCGATATCTCCCTTATGAGGGATCTATCTATATGTGTGTACCTGGGAGCCGCGGGCGGGCCACGCGTTCTCTATACCATCCACTATAGCTGTTGGCTACCGCTATTGCGAAAATATATACAATGTTCCCGATATCAAGGGCCATCAACAGGAGCGAAACACCCCTTTGATGCCGGAATGCCATACCGGCGTGATCTGTTGGTCGTACTGCAGTGCTCAGCCTATTGCCGATTGCATTCCCCCGTTATTGCACTTTCTGGTCGCTCGGGGTGCATATACCACATTTCTGCCCTGTCTAATTGAGTTGCATATTTGCCAACCCGATATTTCGCATTATAACTCGCCAATATTTCGCAATATTAATCCTGCTGAGTGGGACTGAACAAAAACATGGGCAACGTTCCAAATACGAAACGGGACGATGAAGGACATGGACATTGGAGATGGATATTTCAGGCGAATACCCCGATGTTTGCTAGTTACCTAATGCACCAACGAAAATTCGTCTCTACGAGTTTTACCAGCGGATTTGAAAAATTTACATTACCACAACAATTTCGCTTCTGCAGGAATAACTAGACGATATTCAAGCTTGGTACGGCATGAATGTTTCATGAAACAATAATATTCCCAGCAAGCCTGTTCGAATTTTACAAACACCACAAATCGGGCCCTGGCTAGGCCCTGCGATGTCCTGACAGGGCCTTGGCGATATTCAACTTATGCTTCTTGATGTGACGTTTCAAATGTCCACTCGGGTCCTGGACGCAGAAATCAGGGAATATGCTGAACTTGCTGGTTTCCCTCGATTGGCAGCTGCCGCAACCCTTCGCTGTATCTGCCCCGGACCTTCCATGTAAGTGGTACAAATCCAAAATCACGCGGCGAATCTAGGATCCCGTAAGCATATCAGACTTGGTAAACGACATTCGCAGACAATTCCCTAATTCTGGTTGACCCTTGGACGCCGGTGACTCGCGATAGTTGACGAGGCTTAGCGAGCCCTACCGCTCCCTCTGGCAATGCTGCTAGCCACGAGAAACGCCCAGTTTCAGAGGAGTAACGCGGTGTTTATCGGACCGTATACCCCGGCAAGCATCCCCCCCGAAGTAGCGGAGCTAGCTAACGCCAGCGGCTTCCATTTCTGCCCCCGCTTCGCCGGACCCTCTGCAAGGGGTTACTCGTAATCCCCCTACTCTACGGTGGCCATCATGGCCACCATTTGTTACCCCGTTACTGCAATTCCGCCAAGATCTTTCGAGCCATTACTGGATAGCCTTGCACTCGACTGCTTGCGCGCACACACACACACACATACACACATACTCATAGACATGGCAATTTCTCCAGGCTCACGAAACGTTTGCAACAACTCTGAATTACTGTTGATAGAATCTACGTTCTATCGTCACTCAATATTAACATTGAACGCGTTTAACTGCACAAATACTTTTCCTATATTTAGTGACTACTAACAAACGAAGTACATTACCATAATTTATTTATTTTTCTACAGCTCGCTTAACTACACTTAGTGGGACATGGAAAAAAGGTTTATCGCATTTAGCAGCTCCAATATTCATAACTCCATCGTGATATTCTCCGTAAAAACAAAAGACACGCTTGATTTAATCGCAATTAACATATTCGCCATATTAAATCGTTATTGTTTTGTAATAAAAATCTACAAATTTTTCGTCACAAAAGGTTGCGCGTTTTTTAAGAGGCACGAGTGGTTATGGTGTTGCAATTAATTCGCAGAATAAAATCACGTTGCCGTTGTTCTTGCGATAATAAGTTGAAAATTACATTTTGGAGATAAAATTTTCAAAAACATTTCTCATTCCCGCACATATATTCGTTTAAAAAAAATTTCATATCAGAAGATAAAGAAATATTTTTGTTATAAAGTTTTCCAATACTTAATATTTTTACCGGAGTCGATAATAATTCATTAAACTTTCTTTTTTTTTTGTTACTTTAACGTCGAATACTGATTGCCCAGGCATCAACAGAAAACTTATTTCACTGGTATATGATTAACGGATTCTAAGTGCCTATTAATGTCGAGACATCCGAGAACTCTGTTTCCACAAATTGTCGAAGTGGGGATAAATATGGAGACGCGAAACAAGTTTGTGCCGATACAGAAGGATAAAAGACGCCGCTGTAGTATCGCTTACCAACAAATAAGCGGTCGCCTCGACCTCGTGGCGGTAATTCATTAACTTTGTTTTCAAAGAGTCGAGTCAGCCCTATAAAATCGGCTCATTAGGGAACGCCCAAGTACCAATCGGTGGCGTGATCGTTTAGAATGCCTCCACCGTCACTGTAATGCTTTTCGAGTAGGTAGGGTTTCTACTGGAACGAGCTCAGCAGCAGGTTGCTTGGCTCACTTTCTTGGTGGCTTATCGTTGACGATCGACGCTTAATGAACCATCGACGACGACACGAAGGAGCGCGCGGCTCGACTCTCACGTCTGCCACTTTGAAAATACCCGTTTTTTTAACTCGCCGACATCCTTATGGGTTTATCACCTGAGGAACCACTTCATACACCAATTTGATGTACATCCTGTGTAAAATATGGTCTAAGTCTAATACCAAAGTGAAGTAAGACGGATAAAAAAATCTCCACCATTTGTTATTTTTTGTGACAGATGGTTTTTATTTGTGACTCTGTTTTCTTGATAAGGTGTGTCAAAAATAATAAAATCATGTCCAAGAATTTTTGAATTGTGGAATTGTGGAATGGCGTTCAAAATGCACATTTCGTAATTTTGTTCAAATCAATTTCATTTTATATGCTGCCGGAAATAATTGTACCTCGGATGGAATATTTAGATTGAGGTTACTATCTATTAATTAATATCTACTAATAGATATAGACATTTGCTCCTACAAACGAAGTATGGCAATTTTATATTTGATATTTCTTTAGTGGTCGTTTATTTCAAAGGTAAAATTACTTCCCACGTGAAATTGTAACGTCACTTAATTCTCACGATTTTTTGAAAGCTTATATACAGCATTCCATTTCACTGGCTCATAATATTCAATCAATCAGATTACGACGGTGGCGCACAATTAGAGCGCAGTTACCACCATACGATGTTTATGATTATTATTCGGAAAAATAGTCAACCAAGTTCACGCTCCAAGCCGACAAAATAGAAGCCCACGAAATCCCGTTGATACTGCACGAATATGCGCTGCTCGACGAGCTAACGAGATGCATAAATTTTCCGCGGTACTTTATCGCACCGGAGCGTGGAGTTAACCAGTGGATCTCTCACGGGACGTTTGTCCGCGTCTGGTAGTGAGAAAGCATCGCTGCGAATTTTCGGCGACTGCATTGGTGAGTTGAAAATTATTCATCATTTGACTATTATTTTCAGCTGTACGGCTGAACGAAGCCGTTGACACTCTAATGGTCGTTAAATCAACGACTCGCCGCCGACGGAAAGTCGTTTGGTATCATTTCCACGAGTGGTTTATCGAGCGCCGATGGAAAATCAGTGTCGAAGAGACGGAAAAGTGCGTCATCGGTGTTCGGAAAATAAACTCAAGAGGTATTCCGACGGACTTATTCTCGAGTTCACGCACAAGGACGAGGAGAAAAAGCTCCGGAGGAAAATACCTGACGCCGGAGGAAACAGGGACTGAGGGAAAATTCTCGTGATCTCCTCACGTACGACTCCCCGGACACCCTTTCGACCCAGCCGCCGGTTCTCCGGTTGGTACCTCCTGCGTTCACCGAAACGCGCGTAACACGCATTTTTATCAAACGTTACGAGGCCCCGAACGAGCCGGATGAAAACCAATATCTTACAGCCACATGGGAATTCGCCCTCGGGGCTCGCATCCGCCGTCTCTCTTTCGTGTTTCCACGCACACGCCATTCATTCGTTTTTCCAAAGCCCAAAAAGGCGAAATTCTTTTTCTTTTTTTCGTTCGTTCGCCGCGGACTCGTGCGGAATTTTTAAACTTCGACGAAAGAGAAAGAAAACGAAAAAATGGCAGCGAATGAGAAGAATAATGAAAAAAAGTAGTGTATTGTGAGATGGAGAAAAAAAAAACGTGGACGTTCAAAAGTCAAAGTTATCGCGGCTCTAGTCCGGGCATCTCGTAAAACACTTTTTTACAATGTATTTAACGGCGCAGATGATCCTGATAAACGGGAATTGGCGTCGGTGGATTTGCGTAACAATAAAACAGCCCGAGGTTGTTGGTCGAGAATATTTTCACGAGGGTTGGATAGCCTTTTTCGGAGTTTTCGACCTGAGGGACGGTTTCGGAAATTGGTACTCGGGAATTGGCCGGGGTAAGCGCTTGCGCTTTTGGGGAGGGGGCGGAAAAGCGCGTGACCGCGTATAAGAAGTCTCTAATCTCGTGCCTCGAGGCGAGAGGAATTCAAGACTCTCGCCGTGGGGATAGAAGAGCTTTCGTAATGCGCCCTTCGAGTGGCAGTTGGCCCTTAAAGGACCCTTCCCGTGGAGGACAGAGACGCCGGCCCTCCGGAGTTCTTAAAGCTATGCTAATGAAAACGTGCCGAGGATACGAGCATTTCCTCGTGAATTTTTTCGCATGGGACATTCGTAAAAAAATTTCATTTCCTCTCCTCCCTCATAAATTCCACTATTTAATCCCAAAAGCATTCCCCTTAAATACCAGATTCTCCGGTATAATTAATACTAATTTTTTTTAAATGCCCTTCAAATTCCTTCGCGAAAAAATTTTAATTCGCACATTTGCTAAGTTAACGAACAATGTTATCAAAACTCATAATCAAAACGGCAGCCAGTTATTATAACTCGAATTATTAGAGGAATAATAATCGGCTCGTTAAAAAAAAATTGCTGTTTAATTTTTTTATTATTGTAAATTATATAAATAATGTCTTAAATTGCATTTGGACCTGAATATAGATAAGAGAGTACCCATAATTTGGGCAATCCTCTTGACACTGTGCGTTGAAAATTTGACTCTAATCTCCAGTCCCTCTCGTGGCGAAAACTGGTACTTCAGTGTAGTTTCCTCGGTACAATCTTTCCAGCGATCATTTAACTGTCTGCATTGTTTTCTTCTTCACTGCATACTTTTGAATAAATAGCGGCAGTTAAAATGGCGGGGAAAAAGAAAAGGTAAAAAGCGGAATGTGGAAAGGAGGATTTTCCTCACGTTTGCCGTGAATATAATGCGAATCTGCGAGTCGCCCTCGAAAGACATAGTTGCGCTTTGCACGCGTACACATTCGCGAGAAGTAGATAGGTAGCAGAAATATAGTAAGCCCGGAGAGAGACACCGAGAGAGAGAGAGAGGATACCGGCGTCGCCAGTGCCGCCGTCGGGAGGGGATTTAAGCTCGAGCGTGGAAAGCTTATACAAAGCTCTCAATTTATTGGATGGAAATCCTCTGGCGGCATAAGCGTGCTCTGCTGGGTGCAAGTTTCGAAGCTGTGGCGAAGAGAGAAAAAGAGGAAACGGGAAACGCGAAGAGAGAGAGAGCAGCTCTGTTTCTCCGGTAGCGCACAAGCTCTCCACTCGCACGCTCGGCAAACTTGGTGTGCGGAGCGGAGAATCCACGCGGGCGGATTAACACTTTCCTATCTCCGCCCGACTCGATGCCGTGGCTGTGCGACCATTTCCACGGGGACTCATCGTGCATTACACTCGTAGCGTATTCTCGCTCGGTTTTGCCGCGCACGTTCCTCTCCTTCTTCTTCTCCTTTGACTCGCGCCGCAGCCTCCGAGCATTCACCGAAACAACAAATCTTTGGTATATAAGAAAAGTTCGAGAGCGCGAGGACATTCGCTATTCATGAGGACGATAAAAGAGCGTCGTTGTCGCCCGCGTGAGTGCTCCAAGTTAGTTCTCGAGTGTGCACGGGGAATCTCGACGCGACGGCAACAACGACGAGACCGACTCCTCAAAACGGAAATCCAAAACGAGCTAAAGGCTCACGGAAAATCTCTCCGACGATCTCGAATAATAGTTCGGAGAAAGTAAAATCTCCGTACACACCCGCAGTACACAAAATGAGCAGAGAAAATGTGGCATACGATTCGAAGGAAAATTTTTACTGTCATGTAATTAAATGACACTGAATAATTTTCATCATAAAAGTATTGTCACATTTTAAGTTCGTAAAATTTTTCCGCAATCATGTTTTTTTTAAATCATTATACTTGTGGAGAATGTGACATTTTTGTATATTAATTCGAAGGTCTTTATTGAAATCGCAAAAAAAATTTTTGTCATACAAGAATCTCCATAATTAATACCACGAAAAAAATGTGATGCTTTGAATAAAATCGGAGAAACGTTGGAATTTTTCGTAAAGATTTTCCGAAATTGTATCGAATCTCCGCTTCACGATCGAAATCAAGATCCACCCTATGAAACTCTATCACCATCGAATTCCGCGCAGAAACTAAAACGTAACCGAGTAATTTTCACTCTGTCACGATAACAGCCACTATCTCCTCTCGGGCTCTGGTTGCGTGGAAGTTTTCCAAAAGAGCTCGACACTTCACCGACTATTATACGAGAACATCAGCAAGCGAAACTGCCACAGCCGCGACTATACCAACGAAACCGTTCTGCAATGGTGAATGTGAAATACGCAACGCGTTTCGAGCGAAACGAAGCGGCGGAGCTCCGCTAGCCAGTATACCGGCGATGTGTATAGCATTGCTGGGCGGCGAACAGCCCAGGGGTCCTGCAGGTTCATCAATTGCAGTTGCAATAAACGGAAAGAACGAGCGCGTGGCGTTGGAGAAGAATACACGAAGCCCAGAGCAGGCCAGCTATTTTGCTTCGGTATACGAGGATGGCGTAGATATCCACGGTAAAATTTGCGTCCCCGGAGTCACCAGTTTCCACCCTGTCCCACGGCCCCCCTCAACCCTCTCGCTCTGGAATACCGATCTGTGTATGTATACCATTTTCTACATACATATATATACACACTTATATATATATACAATAGTACGGTGGAGTACGTATAACGTATAAATGTGGGGATGCCGGCGTCGGTACGGCGTCGTCGTCGTTTGTGCGGGCGCCGTCGTCTAGGTGCACATAGCCCAGGCACTCTGGCAGCGAATAAACAAGATATATACCCCGGTGCCACACTCCGCACATACAATTATCGTTATAATCGTATTTTTCCGCGCGAACCTCGGGCTTTCCGCTTCCATGACGCCGCAAAACGCGGAAAAGCGCCCACCGTGAGAGGGAAAGAGGTAAAAAGAACGATGGAAAGTAGAGAGAGGTGTGTGTGTGTGTGTTTGTGTGTGTGCGTGGGTGTGTGTGTGTACGGGGGAGTGGTAGAAGCGAGGGAGTTCACGGAAAACTTTGCCGCGAGGGATTTGGGAAGTGAAGCGAAAACGCGAGATGCCGGCCTCACTACCCTTACGAAAAGAACGGACCTGGAGAGGGGAGACAAGAAGAGAAAATACTATCCGCCTCCGGGGGCCTTCCCACAGAAAATGGAAAAAGAGGCCAGCCGCCACCCCCACAGACCCCGACGGGACTATCGCGGCGCTTGTTCTTCTTTTCCCACTGCAACGTCTTCCTCTCGTTTTCTCTTGTCCACCCCACGGGGAAGTCACCCCCCGGTTGAGATATGCGCCGATAGACCCGGGTCAACGACACATTACATAAGCCCTTGAACCAAGATTCGATGTTTTTGCGATTTCGAACTTTGAAGTTTTCGATTATCGTATCGTACGCAGAGGAATGTACTTTTTTCCCTTTAATATTTTATTGTAATTCATAATAATCTGGAACATACTCCTCGAGGTAAAAATATATATATATATTTACCTCGTAACTGTAGGCTTCGTCGATTTGAGGTACACTTTTTGTGCTGTGTAAAAAATTTTATCGAAAATTCCATACCTGAATGTAAAACATTGTAATTTTGAATTTTTCATCAACACTTACTGAGATTGGATTCTTCAATTTTTTTTTTTTTTTTTATTTACTAATCTAAGAAAACACACAAAAACACGAGAATTTTGTGTATCTCCTAATAGACAATAGATTGTGTAACTGCTGAGACGTTTTCCGGACAATGGCATCGAAGGGTCGATATTTTTTCGAGGCTCAGGTAAAAAAGTACATTACACGTTGAGATATCGTCGAAAATAAAGTTGTTTTCGAAAACGTTCTTGTTAAAATGATGGGCATTACCCCCCGGGCCTCAGGACGGTCGTAAAAGTAAACGATCTCTTAATTACAGGTGAAACCCTTTATCAACAGGGTGCCCTAAGCAAGTCCACCTCGGCGCAGGTCACTCCATCATACAATTCTTATTTCTTCTTCGGCTGGTCTCCAGGCGTTCGAAGAATTGTCCGGGCATTTATGGAGTTAACGTTTCTAAAACTCGACGATGTAGGGTGGTACCGATGCCGTGAAAGGAGCTTTCGAAGCGATAGCAGGAAGAAAAAACGAAGAGAAAGAAGAAGAAGAAGAAGACGAAGAAGAAGTGAAGGGAGGGAGAGGAAGAAATGGGAGGAGAGGAAAGAAAAGAAATAGCAGTAAAGGGATCGTCGTGTAGAGGGTGGAAACGGGTAGCAAAGCGAAGAGAAAAAGGCCAAAAGTTGAAGGGGCCAGGGGGGAGAGTGCGGGGGAGGAGGAAAAATGGTAGCAAGGAGAAACGGCGAGGAAAGAAGAGTGAGAGGGAGGAGGAGGAGCAAAAGAAGCGGAGAAAGATAGGAAAGCGGGCGAGAGCTAGAGCTCCCGGTGCCGTCGTAGCCCGGCGCGAGCTGAGCGGCCCCCGACGTCGTTGGTCGGGGGTAATGGCAGTCTTGGAATTGCGTTATCAATCTCCGGAACCCCGCATTTCCCCGTTAACCCCCGCGCCACGGTACTTCTCCTCGCTCTACCAGCAGAGCACAAGCCCTACGGCACTCTGCGTCGCTCGTCTCGACTCCATTCCATTCCGTTCCAGCCCCCGGGATCTCCCGGTCTCGGTCCGGAACCCTCGAGTTTCCCTCCCTCCCCCGCCCGGCCCCCTCGCGTTCCCCACGACCCCGCAACGGGCCGGGAAAACCACCCCGTCAAACACGAAGCTTCCGGCGCGGTGGTTGCTCCCGCGCAAGTCCGCTTCACTCTCACCCTCTCTCTTCAGCTTCCTATTCTCGACGCAGTAGTCCACCGTATAAGTACACTCGCTGCAGTGGCATAACGCTACGTACTACGTACACGCTGTATGCATAAAGAGAGCTACTACCACTATCGCGAAGGTAGGGCGAGCTTTGGGAACGTTCGCCATCCAACGAATACCACCAACACACTATTATAACGCTAGAACCAACACTCCGCAGCACTACCACCAAGATTTTTATTGTCCATGAGTGGTACCAATACCAATCAAACGAAAAGAGAGGGTGCTCCGCAGTATGGCAAGAGAAGCGTTCGCCAGTGGCACCCACAATCCACCACGATGGACCAACACCACCCAACAGGAACTTCCCGATCCAAGCCAAGTGTGTATACATACGCGGGTACGTTGGGTACCAACGCATATGTTATAGTGGAACTAGACAGTGGTATACCACCCTCTAGTTCCACTATAACCACTCTCATACCGCCACCACCGGCTTTGCCAAGAACCCTTATTGCATTTTATATTATACATCTATTTCCGTTTCTATACCCGGGCTATACCCCGCCTATGAAACCACAACGCGGCTGAACAGAGCAACCGCAGCAAAAGGCGAGTCCGCAACGATCTCGATCAAACAACTTCTTTCTTTCTTCTCTCACTTCTATTTCTTCTACCCGGTCTCTCTTTCAACAAGCAACCTCCAACCAACCAACGGACAACGCACTCCACCGAAGATGGATCATAATGGATATGGACCATGGCTGAGTTTTGCGGACTCCACTCCAACTCCGCACTGCCCATTACGCTACCATCGCGTTATTAGCACTCACGCCGATTGAACCAAATAATCATCCCAGTCACTAAAGAGCCCCTGTGTCTATGAGAGAACGCCCAGTTGTGGATAGAGTTGAATGGCTGACTGAACTTGGTCCAGGGAATCTTGGACTTTGATTATTTATCGAACCATGAGTCACGGTATTTTTTAGACACGGCAAAAGTTTGCGTAGTGAGTGGTAATATATAATGAAAAAGGGTTCCAGTTATTTGCAATGTTCAGCCGTTAACGAGAGTTCATGATGTAAATATGCATCATGAATGTTCCAGGAACATTGCAAATTTCAACAAGTCTCATGTCACAATGGATCCATATGGGCATAACTTTGATTCTCAAAGAGGAAATCAGTTCCCTTGACCTTGGAGTCCATTCAAAAAAGGTCTGTCTCCAAATGGTCGTTAAACGGTTAATATAATTCGGATTTCCTTATCCCATTCGATCATCTAATGGGAAAACTCATGGGCGGCCAGCTCTTCACCCTCAATATTTACCAGGATTAGGGCGGACGAGGTTCGACATTAGTAATCCAACACCTTATACCCAGTCGCCCACCGTCGGGACATTTCCACCCCCGTAACCACCCTCGGGATCCCGAAGGGAAAAATTCATCCCGGAGCTTCCGGGACGGATAAGAAAATGGACGATATTGACAATGACGATGAGCCACTGACTGCCACGGGATTGGCTCTCCGGATTCCTTGGTCGCATCAGCTACGATGTCGGAAATACTGCTACCGGAAGTTAAACGAGCTGCAAGAAGCAACCTCATCTTATGCAGGGTTCAATTATGCCCCTCCGTCCCTTTTTATTCTTCGCTTCTTCTCAAATATACTTCCTCTCGAAACAAAAGGGCAAATCGAAGAGGCTCGATTGCAAAGAAGCAAAAGGGCAGCGCTCAGGAAACTCGTGGAGATTCTGCGTTCGGGCCTTTGGCCTTATGGGAGGGTACGATCGAGAAGAGTCGATAGCGTATCGCTTTCAGAGACCCAAAGGTTACCGAATCGTTTCGAGACTATCTTAATGGTCGGATAGATCGTTCGATACTATGGCCGAGTCGTAAAGGCTATTGCTCTGGCCTCTCCTCGCAAACCCTCGACCGACATCACCGGTAGCAGCATAGTAGCCGACATCCCCCTCCACGTAGCTCTAAACCACCCCCTCCAACCAACAACTCGACAGCACGACAGCAGGGCAACCCGTAGCTCCTGAGGTAGCCGACTTAGCGCCATCCAACATGGACGCTCGGTATCCGCCGGACCCATGCGGACGCGCACAACCATCGCCATCACCCTCCTCCACCCTGATAACCTCCACTACGCACCCCATTTATACGTGATGACGCTGTTACACAAGCACAACCTTCTCATACGTACGCACGATCGCTCGACGATAGACTTTCATCGGTACGCGAGTATATTAGGCGCTCGGTAATGAATTGCCTCTCATTGGTCGCTCGCATTTCTCGACAATCAATGTCGTAATAAAATTACGACACGCTTATTAGATTGTGCGGGGCTCTTCATTGGGATTACTCAGGAATTACGACAGCCAATTGTCTTACTCAATGAGAAGATGTCCGTTCGTAAAAGAAAATTAATATTTAATCCACATTCTTATTTCTGGTCTATGTGAAAAAGTTTTTTTTTTCTATTTGCAATAAAATGAACAACTATAGCTTAAAAAGAGCTTAAACTCTATAGAAATAAAAATATGCGATAAACTTTTATTCTAAAATAATTTGAATATTAAACGCTGTGAGAAAGCCTCTGATCGGTGTGTTACATTTTTGGACAATAAATTACGTGGTAAAGCTCGAAAAAAATTATGATATAAAAATGAATTTCTATGGTATTGGTGAGATGTAACGTAATTTCTAAAAAATTATTTTTCTCGGCTGGTTAAATTACAATTCTTAAGGGAAATGTCGAATGCTTGAAGAATGAATAAAAACGTACACGAAATGAATTCGCGGAAAAAATTATTTTGCAAATCCTCGTCGAGCCTGTTATATCAACGGGCGATAATTAAAAAGAATGGGATCTCGATGGTTTTTTCGTGTAACGGAAAATTCATGAGTCTACGAAAGTTTCAGGGTATTGGAGTTTCAAGAGCCGGGAGCATCGAGGCCAAGTAATGCTCTCGCTACTCGGCGGTGTGACATTAATACGCAGCCGAACAACGGGGTACGGCGTGTAACTTAATTAAGGCAACGACGCAGAGAGACCGTCGACCACGGCTCTGCGGCTGCTTCGAGCACCCCTACGTAGTACAGAGCGAGACCAGAGCCAGTGTTTCCCTATATCCGTGCAATATTATCTCGACCGCGGACGAGGGCCGTGGCGACGGTGCTCTTCCCGTGCGCTAGTAGCTGTGCAATGGCCGCGACGGAAATTGTATTTGTTGCGTCCTACGTAACGACCTCCTTATTCTGTTTAATATATTTTCGTATTGCAACTACACGGTATCGTACACGCGCAACTCAATTACCCAAATTTTCAATTCACGTATTAAACACTTGGCGGAAAATTTATTTCCCTGAATATATTTATAATTTAATGAGCTCTCTCGCTGTCGGACGAAAAAAATAATTCGATACCAAAATTAGGTTGGAGAAATTAATATTCCTGAAAAATGTTAAGATTGTCAAACACGATAAAAATATTACAGTAAATTTTTTTTTCTTTACTTGTGACAGTCTAGGGTTTGCAAATAATTGCAACAATTTTTATTGTGTTTTTCAAAAATGTCAGGAGTACATTAATTGATTGCAGTTATTGATAAATAAGGTGCTAATAAAAAGCATTTTATAAAATTACAAATTGCATAAAACCGAGGTTAAGAAATATATAACAAATCAATTTTTCGTGTTAATTTGGTATACGGAAGGACTTTCAAAAAATTGGCTTACCATGGTGACAGATAAAAATTGCAGTTTTAAGGACCGATAAAATTGAAATGATAAAAAAGTTAACTGTGATTCTATAAAATCGCCCGCGCTGGACTTTTTAGTAGATATGATTTACGATGTCGCAGAAATTTCGACGAGGATACTCGGAGAAGACGCACAAACCGAAGCAAGATCGTGGTGGTCGCGCTGATGGCCGGCTAGTCGTCGGTCGTCCGGCAGTACGCATAACTGCCCGATTAAAAGTAACGACCGAGGCGTAAACTTGATTTACAGGCAATCGCGTGGTTTCCCCACCAACGCCTATGCCCAGACGATCCGAGCGAAGCCGACGGGAAAGTGGCGTGCGCGGCTCCTTGTCCGCGACCCTGTCATTCAAAGAGGTGTCAACAGCAATCGCTTTTACGAGATACTTATTAATTGTTACGGCGCTTTTACGACAGCATAAAAGTGCGCGGGACCCACGAGATGGGGAGGTTCAGAGCGGCAGGGGTACAGAGCGAGAGAGAGAGAGAGAGAGAAAAGGATCAACGTACAGTCAGACGAGTCGTTTTAGAGGGGGAATCCCCTCGGTGGATTATATTACCCCTTCGCCGGCCTTCATGCATTTGTGGGACGGTATCTATGACCGAGGATTCTGTAAACACTGGCAAAAATAGCAGAGGAAAGGGAACTCGACTGGAACGACCGAGTCGTAGGTAAAAAATGAAAGAGGAGGTTCTCGTAACCGTGAGCGTCGAGACCACACAAGACACTCGCTTTGCACGCGAGTACGACGTACTGCATACTCACCAGGGGCCATGGCACAGACTTTCGATGCCGGTGGTCGAAATTTAAGTCATATCACAGATTTTCGGATGGTATTTTTATGCTAATTAAAATTGTTCATTAGTGAATCTTTTTTTATGTGATCGGAAATATTTGAGGCGAAAAAATGGCATGGTCTGACAATTAAAATAGTTTGGAAACAATTAATAAAAATGAATTTTTTTGTTGACGTAGTTTGTAGGGAATTATGGAGTTGGAATAAAAAATTCATTTGCAATTATTCGTTCTTCACTGATTTTGACGATCTCTGTTTATTGTTACCGTATATCATATTTTTTTATTAATTTGTATCGAAAAATAATTCATGTTTGCTCACATAATAGTATAGTATATGACATCGACATTGATGTTAACGGCAAAGAAGAATGTAGGCATTTTAATGAAGCATTTATTTTTGAATTTTTTGCACGTCAGGAAGGTAAAATGCATTTTTATAAATCGTATTATTAGATTGTTGTCAAAGTGATTCGACTAATATTTTCCTAATTTTTATTGGATTCGTATATTATCGTTCCAAGATTGATAATCGATCATTGACTTCAATACATTTTTGTAGAATTTTTTATTAACCCAATGGATTTTTTTAGAAACTTCCTCTTTTTCGTGTTATAAACAGGAGAAGCAATTCCTTTGTCTTATTATAGCGTAGAGGTAATATTTAAGCGCAGTTTTTATAATGCGCCTGAAATAACTTTGGCGCGATGAAAATGGCGCGCAAGAGCGACGAGCAAAAGAGTAGAAGAAAGAAGAGAAAAAAAAACGAGATCGTGGATGGCGACTTAAATGATGTGGTCGTTAGGACGGATGGAGGTGAGAGGGGCGGGGGTGGATTGCCAGGAAGGGTCGAACTTGGCTTTGGATAACGGCCATGGCGAGGCGACGGTAATGCCGAGGAGCGGCACGAGGGTAAAGGAGAGTTTTTCTTTTCCCTCCGGCTTTCCAATCCCCCGCCTTTTCTTTTCCTTCTCAGCCAGCACCAACCCCTCTTGGAAAAGCAGCGCGGCGCGGCTTATCTCCCCACTAAATCCAGCGATTTTAATACGCGTTCTCTCAGCAATTCCCGCGCGCGATCTACACATTCCTCCGAGCTCACCTCGCTTACTCTCGACAATCTTTCTCGCTTTTTCAAGGTAAAGCATCGACCGTTCCACCTTCTTCGTAGCCACTACCCTCAAACTTTGAATTTACATATAATCTTACGTCCTCACTCAAAGCTATTTTTGATTGGCGGTAATTCATTGCACGTTTTAATTGTGTTTCACGATTTTTCAGGAAATCCAGAAGAACTAATGCAACCCTGAAGAAAAAATGTCTAAAGATTAAAAAAAAACATTTTTATTGGGGCAGCCAAAAAAAGTGACTTCGAATTGACTTTACTTCCCTTATTCTTCAACAATTAAATTTAATATATAAACGATAAAAATGTTTTTGCCTGTTTTAGAGTTTTTTTTAATCTTATACGAGATTGTGAGGATTTGAAGTTAGTTAAGATGACAACCCTTGTTTTTGGCAATCAACAAGAGAATTGTTTTTTCAATCAATGATTTTTCTTTTTTTTTTTTTTTCAGTGAACTGACGATGATCGATATGAGGAGTGTCTTAATAAAGCGGCGGAGCCATCGACATCGTTATTGGTTCGCGTTCTCCGAGCTCCGGAAATTTTTCTTTTTCTCCCTTTCAGCTGAACAAAATTGACTCGGATTTGAGTTATTGAACGGCATACAAACCCCACAAGCGTGTAACGCAGTGGCTCGGCGTCACCCTTGTGTACACACAAATAAAAATACACACGTGTACAGAGGCAATGCGTAGACGGAGGAGGGTTAGCCAGCCACCCTTCTGTGACATTCATCGCCATTATCCCTCGGAATGGGGCGTCGGGAGTAAAAATCTTGTAAATAAAAAGGAGTAACGGGAAAAGCGTCATATATAGCACACATTGTCTCCGGGTTGTCGTTTAGTGGTCGAAGAAATAACTCCGTTGGGTTCTCCTCTCTACCCTCAACCGGGATGTGCCAACAGCAAAGACGAGGGTTCATAAAAATCAATTGTTTCCCAGTGGTATCGCCCTCAATTCCTCGTGTACGACAACAGATAATTGCCACTTTCTCCACTATTTCCAATAATCTGCAATTCATCGAGCAATCGACGTTATTATATATCAAATTCTCTGCTGAAAAAAAAAATATCTACTTCGAAAACTCAACGAGAGGATTTCCCATGGCGTTTCACTATATTAATACTTTTCAAACAAATATTATTGTTCTTGTATGCCTTACAAAAATTTGAAGATATAGATAAGATAATTTGAAGATAAAAAAAATAAAAAAGCCTTAATATACGATGTTGTTTTTAATTTTAGGATAAAATAGTATAAATTAAGAGTAGACACCTTTTCACATGTACAGTTCCGCTCTGATCCCGAATAAAAATTACAATAAAGATATTTAATTTAAAAAAAAACGTCTCAATTATTATTAAAATTATGACTCCATGCATTCGATTGATCGTCGACAGTAATTTTTAAAATTGATTCTCGCAGCAATATGTAATAAAAATTCCGACATATTAATCGCGTCGTCCAATTCTATTTTTATACTACGGCTACCACGTTTGGCGAAGCTTATTCTGCGTGTTCATCAGTCGCCATAAATAATGAGAAAAAAAATATGAATTATCAAAGGTCAAGATATCACCTATATTAGTAGAACGTAATGTCGAACATTTATTCTCGTGGCAGTAGTTGAGCAGACAGCAGGTAAGGCAATAATTAAGATGTCTCCGGAGCGTGGTACGAGAACGAAACGACCCTCCCCATAAATTTGATGGATTCCCACGTTAGGGTTCTCCAGAGCCGAAGAGCAGCACCTTTCGAATATATAGAGCCGAGCGAAAGCGTATATACGTGGATACGTATTCGTGAGATCTCGCGTATTCATACATCCAATCTGGTGAAGCATTTAATCACGAGAGGCAGTGCAGCAGCCTCGCTGCGATGGTACACCATCGTCCTCATCGTCGTAGTTGTCCCACCGCGAGAGCAACTTTCCAGCGCGTGATATAAATTCGGCCCGGCGGGGCAATCATTCGCCCTGCTCGGGCGTGCTGTGCTGCCTCGAAATTAAAAGAAGTATTCCCGGTGCTCTCTTCAGGGTCTCTCGGCGTTGCGCGAGAGTAAGCACCGGGGCAAAGAGGGAAAGCGAAAGGGGAGGCCAAAAAAAAAACACGAAGGGTAAGAAGACACGAGATAGAAGGAGTAGTCGCGACAAGATGGGAAGAAAGAAGCCAAGAGAGCGAGGAGAAAGCGAGAGAAAGAGACAGACGGTTGCATTTGAGAGAGATGAAGATAAGAGGACACGAAGTCGCGGCAGGTAGACCAGGCGATAAATATGATTTTTGTGTGAAACCGGCTGTGCACAAGGTATATGTATACCCGGGGTCTCGATCTCCAAGGGTGGTCCACGTTCTCGTACGTCACTCGCAGGATCTCGGTTCTCTTGGTCTACCGATTGTGGCTCCTCCTCTTCCTCGGTCGAGTTGGTCACCAGCAGCGGCAGTAGGACAGGAAAGTTGGGTGAGAGGATCCTCGATCTCGTCGAGGGTTCCAGATTCTCGCTGGTAACCCCGAGATCGTAAGTTAACGCTCGGCAAAAGGGAGGAATGGTAGGATTCCTCACATCTCCCTCTCCCTTTCTCTCTCTCTCTCTCTCTCTCTCTCTTTCTCTCGTCGCATCTTAATCTAGATGTACTTTTACCATAGCCTTCTGGTGTCTTTTTCTTTTTTTCATGCTTTTTTTTTTTTTTTCTTCTTTCCGTCCCTATCCATCGTGACAACCCCCTTTCAGTGTTTGGTCCCCGTGCTAAGAACGTGTAGCCCAACCCACTGACTCTACGTCAGGGGACAGAAATCCTGGCGGCCTCGAAAGACTTTCTTTCGGATCATACATCAAGACCACATCGCATTCGCTCGTTCCTTTATGTCTTGCTGATCCGCTAAACGAGCATCTCTAATCTAGAGTGCCACGCAGTTTTGTCCGAATTCCGGTGGCTCTCTTGACCCTCTGTACCGGTGTTAACATATCCCGAAAGTATGGGGATTATTTGCAGGAGAAGTAACACTTGGGAAGCGCCGGTTGAACGTTCACACTTCGTGAGGCCTGGCGTTTTTGATCTTGACCCGAGTACCTTTCGGACGAGCTACGAGAACAATTATAGCTTCCTCGTATGTCTCTCTTCAGCTTTTTTTACTCCCCTTCCAATTCTATCGTCACGACCCTCGGTCAGCGTTTTGTCGCCGTCATAAAACTGCATGCCCCAATTCACTAACTCTGACATCACAAAACACATATGTTGTCGGGCGCGAAAGTCTCCATCTACAAATATACATCAACCCGTTGCAGTGGCTTTTTTCTTGCTTCATGTAATGCTGTTTTGCTGTAACTTGGAGGACCACGAGATTTTGTCGAAATTCCGGTGGCTCTTGAACCGCTGTACTGTTGTTACCATATCCTGAAGTTGTGACGATTATTTGCGACGGAAGTAAAGTCTGGGGAAACGCTTGCGGAATATTCGTACTTGGCATAAATTCGTGTGAGATACCTTCAACCTTGACTCAAATACGATACAGAGAAATTAGAAAAATAATTCTACCCTTCTCGTATCGTTTTTTTTTTTTTTTTCATTTTAGTATTCCTTTCTCTCTTTCCAATTTCACCATAACAATGTTGCCCATCAAAACTCCCATTACAATGTCCTTCTGGGTTTTCATGTAGTACTGCTCTGCTTAACGAGCAACAGTAATCTTTAGTGTCACACAATTTTGCTGTCATTTTGGAGACACTGGGTCCTCTGTACTGCAGATACACACACGGATTCATATCCGAAAAGTGTGTGTAGGTGACGCGAGGATTATTGGTGATAGAAGTAAAAGCTGGTGAAGGGTCTGCAGGATTTCCTCTTCTTGTCCGAGCTCTCCGAGTAACGCCCAGTTCAATCTTGATTCCAGTACGTTCCGGAGAATCCACAAGAACACCACTATCCGTGAGTCCCGTCGCGGGACGACCAATCGTACGTCACCTGCAATCAGCGAAACGGGGATAACCATATTTCTCACGAGAGCTCTGGAAAAGCCGGTGGACGCATCTTGATGTGGACGTGGAGAAGCCCTCGTTAGGGAGTCTGTCGCCCTTTTCGGGGTTTCTCGAATCACTGCGGCGGCTTATTCGGCTCCAAACCCCGTGGCAAAGGATTCAAAGTTTCGATCTCTTCATCCTCTGACTCCGTCCACTGTCGCTTGCAGTGTTCTCCATTGGAGAACAGGTCACGCTGCTTTCATCTCGCTCTCGCCCTTTCTCTCCATAAGCCACCACTACCCTCTCCTACTTTGTCCCTTTGTGCTGTCTCGGCTCGTTTGACGAGTTTCTTCAGCTCGGAACCAGCAACTCACATCGGCACCTTATACCAGATACCAGGGAAACGGTATCTATCGCTCGGACAAAGGAGTTCTCCGCTCGCTCTGCGTATGCGTTCGCGCAACCGAGACAAAGATCTTAATGATCTCGTGGACCAGACCATCGGGCGATACAAACGCTCGTCCACGACATGAAACGACTAGAGCCTCACGCACTCCCGGCCAATTTATGACAGGAATATCTTTTCAACGTGGTGCCTCGACTGCTTCGCGCCTTAGTCACATTGAAAAATCACCAGGAATTAATTGACCCGGAGACACTATTAAGCGACTCTGGATCATTGTGACAGTCCCCCTGAACGAACCACGAGTATGTCCTGCAAGGAGTGTCCGAGGATTTAACGAGTTTCGCTCGTACAAAACGATTTCATTGCTTTTTACAGGTTACAGCTTTACGTATGTTGATTACTGTGCTGCCTAATTAGAATCGTACCACGGAATTCACAAGGGTTAGTAAAACATCTTACGAAAAATTTATCGATACTGTAAAAATGAATTTTCTGCTCTGAATTATGACCTTATTTCAGTTCAAAATTGATCCGAAGAATCTGGTTGATGAAAATGAAAAATTGAAGATCGATTATATTTTGAATGTATTGATAGAAAAAAATTATCTGTGTATGAAAATCTTTATAGTTCACTTCTAATATCGCCAACGAACAATTTCTTGGTTTGTAAGACACATATTTCAAATTAAGAATAACTGAAATGATTTTTCATCCCGTTTATATGTACTGTAAATGGCAATGGATTTAATATATCTACTAATAACATTAAGATAACACAATAGAAGCAACATTGTAAAATGTGCAGTATAAAAATTAATTATTATCAAGGATAATTCTCAGTTGCATGCACGAGGGAGAGATATAAAAATTATACAGGCCCTGTGATAGTGCTTTGCATAAAATAATAAAGTCCATGGGGCAAGAGCCACGCTGGTAAATTATATATAAAAGAAGAGTGAGGGAGGTGAACCAAACGGGGTGCGATAGGAATATTTCTCGGAAGTTTCGTATTATCTATCCTGCAGCAGGAAGCTCTGGTGGATGGAGAGAGGGAGAGGGTTTGGAGGGAGATAGAAGTGGAAAACCAGGAGCAGACACCGCGAGTGTCTCATCCCCGCGAGAATCCATAAGATTTACGAAGCCCGGTATAAACATCGGGGGAGATTACGCGGAGAGTTCGCTCCAAGTTTTAACGAGATTCCCTCAGCGCGGTGTCGCCGACATTATCAAATAATTGAGTGGTGTAACTCTCGGGCTGTGCTATCCCGACGACGATCCCCGGCCCCGGAATTAACTCCTCCTCCGCTCATTTCGAATCGCTACTTTGAAAACCATCTCTCTCCCTCTCTGTCTCTCTCTCTTTCTCTCGCGAATGGACCACCCAAAAGTTCTTCTTACCTATCAACGTGGTATTCAACGTGGGTATGCATATATTAATTCACGGTCCGAACGCTCAATTAATCCACACCGCAAATATTTAATATAGTCGTTTAAGGGGACCTTAAGAGGGGCTATAAAATATTTTTAATTGGTCTATTGCTTCGACAAAACAAATTGCTTATGAAATGCACTCCTAATCTGCAAGTTTTCACTAGGCGCAGTTTTAATTAATAATTAAGTTTCGCAATTAATAGCTTGAGACTCAGCGAGAATTGTGATAAATATAACCTGTTATTTCGTCAGTATTTAATAAATAAATTTTTGTTTTCACGTTCGGATCCGCAGCATTGCTAGGCATTAATGGCGAATATTAATCCCAGAATCAAAGAGCACTTTGTCTCAGATTAAATAAAACCACGACAATAAAAAACTTATATTCCAAAACCACAACTTTTATTTTCCTCCCTTCTGTTTTTTTTTTTTTCCTCAGATCATTGTCGTCCACCATAAGGCTGAACAAAATGACAGGTACGTATGAATTTGATATGCAGTACACACGGTTTGCGATTTCAAATAAATAAAGAATGTTTAAAAAAATTTTCAAACGTGCCTCATTCCCTGAATCTACAAAACTGTTGAACTCGCCGAAGCCTAAATCTCGTAGGTTTAATTCCCGCCAAGAAAACCAGCCAGGAATCCAAAGATTCACGAGTCTGGCGAAGATTTGATTACAGTTTCCAGAGGCATTGGGTATCTCTCGGTTGAATCTCCTATCCCATCTCCGTCTTTCGGTGATCAAGTATAGGAATGAGAGGCAACATGGTGGAGTTCACCGGTGAGGAGGTAGGTAAGGCGAGAATTATAAGAGGAAGAGTAGCGTGCATGTGTGTGTGTTGCGCCGTGGATGAGAGGAGAGAGAGAAAGAGAAAGAGAGGATTCGAAATAAACAAGCCGACGGTAATGCGCTCGTACATCTCGGAAAAAGATTAAACAGTTAATAAGAATAAGAGTCCCGTGGAGTCCCCTCGTGTAGCCCGTACCACAGTCGGAGGAGCATCGCCACTACCACCGACACTCTAACGTTTCCCCAATACAAGCATCGCCGTCGGGTTCCCGCGGGTTCCCTTTTCACCCACACGCGACCACCCCCGCGCTCTCACGGACGAGGGACACGCACGGGAGGGGAAAGGGGGTTCCCCCGGGTGGTTGGAGGGAAATGGCGGCCATCTTTCCCGCTGGCTCTTCTCGAGAACCAATCGCCTCTCTCCAACGGGCGTTAAGGCGGCAACTCCCGCTGAAGAATTGCCTCTGCCACGTTAGACACATTTTTCTCGCTTTTCCTTTATTCTCGCCGACGGTGCGCGAGCCACCGCCGAACCCGCTGCGGCCCTCTTCCTCCCTTTCTCTCCTCAATTCCTCTCGGGCCCTCTTATCCTTTTCTCCCTGTACTTTGTTCGCTCTCCTCATCTTTCCCGGTGCGCTCACAACCGCCCCGACGCTTCTCATTCTACGCCATTTCTCCCGGAGTCTCTGTCCGTGAGCTCTCCAGTCGTTTCGCATCTCTTATTTTCTTTGTTCCCGCGCAACGTCTACGAATAACCAAGCCCCTCGACCGGAGCGAGTGCACACGTAGAGGTACCCCACAGGAGCCTCCCAGGTAGCTCCTCCATATACGCAGGGATATAATGGTGTTCATCCCCTGAAGTGAGCTCCATCGAGCGCGGCAGGTGGCTGACCTTAATAACGCGGGACGTAATCCAAAATAATAATAAAAAAAAAAAAAATGAGGAGATAGGAAGGAGAGCGAGCGAGAGAGAAAAATGTTGAAAGAGAATGTAGGTACGTGGAGAAGAGAAGCACGTGTGAGAGTCAGTCCATCGTATGTAATACGTGGCGAAGAACCATCGCTACCCTCTTCCTACGTTCTCTTCGTCCTCCGTCCTTTACCTCTCGGGTATTTGCTCGATGGATACCAGCGAGATTCTTTTCTTCTTCTTTTTTTTTTTCTTTTTTATGGGGCGACAAATACGGTGAAAGACTTTCGTCGTGGATCCTGCGGTGAGAAATAAACGAAATCGCAATGATGCTGCGTATCCGACAACCTTAAGAGCCCACAATGGCGACCCCATGAACCAGCGATGCATTTATCGTCGCCGAAGGACCGATTCATTCTTCTCCAGAAATAATGGCCCTCTTTCACCGTATCCTTTTATTTCAATAAACTCTCGTCGTTGATGGCTTCGGCGGTGGATATTGAGTCCTCCGGTTGACTCGAGTGAAGATCCGATTATTCGTCACGTGTAATATCCCAGGTGACGATTGTCATCCTCGCGAAGCATCGAACGAAACGTACAGACACGAAAGCGTGTCTAATAATAAACGTACTCGTTGCATCACGAGCTAAAAATATATATAACATTCCGGAGAACGGTGCCGCGGTCACAGCCGCGTCCCACAATAGCTTTTCTTTATGACGGTATTATTCACGTTTTACGAGTTGTTTTGCCAGCGGTGCAAGACATTTTCAATTCATGAAAGAGCACATCTATAGTATCCGCCGAGTCGCGAGCATATTTCGCTCGATATTGTCTGCGACACCTTTTTTTTTCTTTTTTTTACTTCCATGTGCCTGTATGAACAGAAAAAGGATGCACAATGCATTAATAATTCCGACGAGTTTCATGTATGGGGTTGAGCATGCCAAGTGGAATTGTATGTAAAAGTAACTATCAAATCGCATGTGGAAAATGCGAGATGAAATTAGTCATAGTCAAGATTTTATTATAAACGTTACAACGGACATTTAACGGAGGTGCGTGTCTGGAGAGTCGTTAATAGTCGTTGTAGCCCTTGTGTGTATTCCCATAAGGTAACCGCACTGAATAATGAAGACGTAACTGGAGAATGTGCCGTGGATAATTGTTATATTCCATCTTTTCGACATTCTCGGTCTATTAGCGATTATGGGAACGATCATTGGGCAAGTGGGTACGTAAATGTCAAGCCCTTTTGCCGTCTAGGGGCTCCACAGACGGGGGAAGCCCCCACTGGTCTTTATAGTGGCAGTGAACGCGCTCGGTCCGTGTGCTTCTCGGGGTACAACGGCGCCCGTGCTTCGGATACCTCCGCGCACGGTCGTCAAAGTCTTTTACGATCGAGTAACGGGATTTAAAGTGACGATGAGGCAACCTCAAGGTACTCACTCTATCCTTCACGGCCTCGTAAATGTAACTGATGACATTGTCAGATACGCCAGACTTCGCTCACTCTTCACGCCTCTATACGTTAGTACTTTTCGCCCCACTGAAGAACATAAGACTCGAATAAAAGTTAAATAAACGAGCAAGCTTTTAACCCCACTATAAGCCGGAGGATATTACCATAAAAATTACGTCGCCGAGAGAAATCAACTTCAAATTCATAATTCTTATCGAACGACGTAATCAATAAATTAACATTTTTTCCATAAAAAATCAATCTGCTATCTAAGAGGCATTGAAATTCCGTTAAAAGGCAACGCTTAATTTTTCAATGACAATTCGGTAATTTCTATAGAAAAAAAAATCTCCGCAATTTACTTATATAAATATTATCGTGAAATTTCACAAATTAGGAGTTTCCGTTATAAATGCATGTTATAATTCAATTTTGTCAAAGGAAATCGCAGTAAAATTGAAATATTGGAAAAGGACAATTTTCCAACTATTCTGATTCTATAAAGTGAATAACAAGTTCAGAAAATCGTTGTTTTCTATGAAAATGGGTCTTGGCCTTTGTAAGTGTAATTATTAGTCCTATTTATATTATCTCTGTAATTACATAATTAGATGCTGTAAAAGTAGTTATGCGTGTATACGTTGAAAATGAAAACAGCTATCGAAGCTAATATTCAAATACTCACGTGACCTAACAATCAGTAATCGTAATTCAATAATTACCTAAAGCCGATAGCACTATATTCTTCCTGCCACACAGAACAATTCTTTACAAAATTCGATGTACGTTAATATAAAAGAAATTAATACTACAAATATTGATACAACCATAAACGGAACGAGTATTCCACACAGCGGCAGTTTCGTGCACCGTTGAGCTAAATTCATTACGAAAATGGTGCTGGTGGCGCCATCTACCATCAGTTTCGTACTTCCACTGATTTGTTCGAGATGGCCTCACGGTCCTTTTCGATCTGTGAGAAATAAGCTTTACATCTATGAAATGCCCTATTAAAAAGCTTCTATAGATTTTACGGGCACATGGTTCACTTTAGATATGAGTTTCGTACATATCGTCAAACGGAACAAAGATTTTTTAACGTCAGAAAGATGATATTTCATATGCGAATTATTAATAACTATTTAAAATTCATGTATAATTGGCAATTTATTAGATTCGTTAAGTATTTACGTTAAGAATTCAAGAACCATGTGGTTTATGGTTCGAGAATTAGCGGGATAATACCGACGGAGATTATCCAGAAATACGGCGCTCCATCTGTGAGCCGAGTTGGTCAACTATCGAGGCAAACAGCCGCGGCATAAATCTGCTTGGAGGATAACTGCGGCTCGATGCCAGATGGTCAGAAGCATCGCGGTTGGTTGAGCTACTCGAAACCAGTGAAAGTGGCTTCCCTCGCAGATTTACGATCGAATTAAAACTGACAATTATTGTTATCGTCCCGTCATATAAGGAGGTAACAGATAATAAATTCGACCGTAAAACGTTAAACTAGTGGCTACGTTTTGTAGGGCTGGTTTAGTGCTGAGTCGCGTGCAGCGGCGCTCGTTAAAACAGCCGTAAACCGACGTAACCGTCAGTCGTGTTGCCAGTCCGCCACATAACCCATCTGTACAAAATCGCGCCGCAATGAAATCACATCTTTTTTTCACAGTAGCTTCTTGGATGTAAGCAAAAAGTACAATCCTTCGCTTCTCAAATACGCTGAAAAATTGGCTTATGGTTGTTTTGGATGCTTGGAGTGGGAAAACATTTCCACTGGCTCCAAGATCCGTCGGTAATTCAGAGATACTCCGGTGCATCGACGTTAACCAAAAAAAATTACCCTTCGATGGTTCCCTTGGGCGCCCTTCGGTCAGGGACCTTCCCTAATCGAAGGCTGTCATCTAGTTTAAGCATCGGCCGTTAGAGTGACGCACCATCTAATTCTCAAGTAGTCAGTGCAGTCGTGATGCAGCCCAAAATTTTATCGTCCTTACATCCGGACGATGAGGCACAGTTTTTGGAGAAAAATGTTCTTATGTATTAATTATGCAAATTTCATTTCAACGATTTTTCTCCATTTTTATAATTCTCTGGAAAAAAAAAATTGCGTTCCCGCTAACTAAATTAATAAGGTTAAATGAATTTTATCTAGTGGAACTCTTTGTTCTGTAAAATTAAGGTCGAAGATTAATCAGTATTTTGCTCGAAAGGAGGGATGAGAACTGCAGCATCCGGTTTTACGAGCAGTGGTGGAACGGTCGTTTCACCCTTAGCACCCACCTTCGATTAGCTAAATATAGATTTACTACTCCAATCAAACAAGTTCCTGTAACAATAAAATCAAGGGAAGCAAAAGTATTTTGTAGTTGCCGAAAAAATTGGAGGATTGTGGTGAACGATATAAAGGAAATGGAAATTTATGGAGACGGATTTTAAGACCATCGGAGGTGAAGAATGTTGCGGATTAGAGGGTGCCGTTTAAAAGCTCGTCTGATTTGCGTGGTTACGCTATTCCAGCCAATCGTAGTAAAGTAATGGCCGTCGCGGGGGAGACGGTTCACCGGTGTTCTGGTAGATGTCGGTAGTGCCGGGAGTCATAAATCGTGGTGGGATTCCCGCCCATTGCATGCTGAGAGGCGGTGCTTGGCCTCTCCATGACTCGGGGATTCCCCCCACTGTGAAACCCGCTCTCCCCACCTTAAGCCGACCCCTCCAGCGGTTTCTCCCAGCAGAACGCCGCGAGCACCACCATCACGGTCATCTTCATAAATGCGTGAAGCCGTTCGAAATGGTATCGGAGCTAATTTAAGCCCCGCACACGAGTGATACACCGTTTGTTTATCGCTTGTTAAAACGTTCTGGATTAAATATAAAACGTTGACGAGCCTCGGCGTCGCTCTAAGTCCAGCTAGACTGTATGGCGCTCGCCTCCGGAAGGCAATAATCACGAGAGCTCCAATCTCCGATGCTTCTGACGTTTAGAATCTCACCCGTGACTCGTTCGTTTCTCTTTTCTATGTCCCATGGCCATCGAAACATTAAACAGTCCTTCACTTTCCGTGAATTATTCAATCACTCGAAGACAGATTAAAAGAAAATATACATGATTCCTTGCCTAAAATTAACATTAGATGAAATTCATAGAATTTTGACTGGTACTTCATTTTTACATTATTTTTTTTAGATCGAATATTTTTACAACGTCAATTTGACTGAGTTCAATGAAAAAATGACAAAATATCTCTAATATGCTGAACGAATGATCCTATAAACCATCGAAAAACATTTCAACCACAGGACTGACATTTATTTATTTATTTCCTTACCCCAAACTATCATGACAAAATTATTGTGGCACATAAAATATCCAGAATCTCGACTACATGATTCCTAAATTATTTTAAAAAAAACAAAAATTATCAGAATTTCTCTACGGTCAATTGGTTCGACTGAGTCCAGAGGGAAAATGTCCACTCGTGCCTCATATCCAACATCTCCAATATGATGTACGAATGTGCCTATATATATTCGAGTCACAATATTCCGGAGGAAATTGTGTTTATAGGAATAATAAAACGAATTCGTCCCCGGGGAAATATAGACCTTTAGTCTGGACGCGCGAGTTGGATTGCACGTCTCTTATTCTGGTGCTGGCGGAGGATAACGCCGCACGCCACTAAAAAGATCAATACGCCATCGCGACCGCGCCGAGCTCAGCTCAGCTCCTACGGAATCCAGAGAGATGTGGTGTGATTCTCTATGTAGTACCTTTTTCTATACCTATATTACCTATACGAAAACATCGTACTTGGTACAGCTATCATATCGTGACCGAATGGCGCCTCTACTCGAGGTTCTCTCCCAGTGTGTGAGTGTGTGTATGTGTGTGTGTGTGTGTGTGGGAGTCCCAAAAATAAATTCACTGTACGAGAAGAGCGACGACGCTGTCGCGTGTCCGACTTTGACTTTCAGACGATTCGTTGAGACGCCCTGTACGATGTGTTACGACGCCAATTTTCCAAGCAATTATTCGTTTAGAGTACGTGTATCGTATAGTTACGGGCAGCTTCAAGATATTTTATTTTAATGGCTTTGTCTTGCGAAAATAAATACCCCCATTCACGCTCATAAAACAAAAAATACGATATTAATCGAAATATTGACCTGTAAAATATTTTCCCACTTTCACGCGTTCCGGTTTTTTTTTCTAGAAATTTTTCTTGTTGAATATAATAATGATTTGAATTTTATAAATCTATGACGAGTATTGAAAAAAAAACGAATTTGAATAAATCAATTTAACTTGATTTTTGTATCGTCCTATTGAATTTTTATTTGTCGCTAATGATGTAATGTATATTATTTACGTTTCTTGTCTTTCGAATGATTTTTGAGGCATTAATTAATTTCTTTGCTTTTGTTTACTTGCAAAAAGTGGATAATAGTGAATAGTCATAATCGGTAGATTTTCTTTTCCGCACCTCGAAATTATTAGCAGCGTGTAAAATAACTTAATCGTTGAGTACAGAAAAAAGTGAGTCTGGATAATTTATACAAGTCAAACAAATACCTTTTTTCAGCCACCCAGAAATTTCAGAATGGATGAACACGACGATAGTCGCATTTTTTTTTTTCTTCTTTTTCTAATACCCATCAGCTGCCGGGGCTTTTTCCCGCGGGGTTCCACGTCGCAGAATGTTCCGCGAGAGCGAGAGTAGGAGAATACAAAATTTATAATCAAATTAAGACGCCTGGGGGCGCAAAAGCACTGCGCGAGAACGCGCGCGGCTGGAGAACAACGTGAAGGCGGCACCGGGCGTCGCGACGCTCCCCGTCGTAGGAACGTTAAGCCGCCGCTTTTTCCTGGCTAATCTCGTCGGCCACGCTTTTACAAATTTCTTCTCTTTGCATATTAAGTCCAACGGCTGGCATGCCCGACGTGCTCGATGCGATATTACGTTGCATTTCGAGATGGATTAGTCTCGTGAGGATAATTACAAAACGCCTGCCTCTAATTCTCTTTGTGAATTTTACGCAGGCAAATCGAATCTATATGATATTCTGACGTTCACGACAGAATTTAACAGCAAGTAGTTAGCTCCTACTCAAAATTGAAATTAAAAAAAAAAAATTATTCGGAATAAAAAATTCTTTCTAATTCGCGATTCTTGTTTTTCCTTCTCTTCATGTTCTACGAGTTTGGCGAACAAAATTTGTACTGCACATACGTCTGCCTCTAATTCTCTTCGTGAATCTTACGCAGACAAGTCGAATCTTTATGACATTCCGAAATTTACGACGGAATTTAATAGCAAGCCTATCGAAAGCTCTTACATAACAATGACAGAATTTAACAGACAGCTCCAAAATAAAATTGAAATTAAAAATAAATCATTATCACAGAAATTATCACGAAATAAAAAATTCTTTCTTCTTCGCGATTCGATTTTTTCCCTCTCTTCATGTTCCACGAGTTTGGTGAATAAAACTTGTACTACACATACATCTGCTACGAAATGGCGTGCGTGCTTCACCGGCACGTGTTTAGTAGCGTAGCTTACATGCTACACACTACACAATACCGCACAGTACGGATAATAAATGGTATCGGTTGGAATGGATGTTTTCGTGCTTTTACGACTCGCTTATTATGAATACAAAGTGTCAGATGTATAAAAGGCCCCACAACGGGGCCCTGCGAATCACTTGGTATAATCTCCGTGTGGGTACTTCTCTCTCTCTCTCTCTTTACTTCACTTCAACTCGACTCCTCGCGTGTGTGCGCTGATAAGTATTTCCTGAATGAATTTGGATTGGTATTCGCGACTCACGTGTTACATTCGCTCGTGGAGCTATTACTCATCAGAAAAACTGAGTTCATCCGATATCTCAATGGGAGCATCTACCAACACGCACTTGATATCATCAAAGTCATCCCGACGAATTAAATTACGTCGCCGGGGTTTCGTGGATCCGTGAGTGGTTCGAGTTAGTGTGGAAAAAAATGTGGACAATCATAGAAGCACGGAACTTCTTCGATATTTTCGTATCAATCAAACGACTTTCATCGAAGTGTCAGAATCCTTTATACATGACATTTATAAGCTCGTGTATCATGAATTATTTTCTGTTTACGTCTGTGGTAACATAAGTCAACATTATCAAATACACACTTCACTTTAACTGCCTTATCGTCCCACTTTTATTGTTAATAATGTGTTTTTCTCAGTGCGGTCAACCCCGATGACCGGCACTTCGAAAATCTATAAAAAGAAATAGTTTTTTTAATCGAAAACAAAGCTGAATAGAGATCCGCAATCGAGAAGTGGAGTTAAAAAATAGCAACGAGAGACAAAGTGGCATATTTTATTACCGACATGTTCCAAGAGCGACGTACCATTTTTAATTGAGTAATTTAAGAATTATACACTCCCACACACATTATATATATATGTATATATGTATATAAAGCATTCTTTAAACTCTCTTTCATTCGTCCTCTTCTTATTTTAATCGCCAATGTAAAGCATCTCGAGATACAATTATCGCATCGTTCCGTTATGCTACTTAAGTTCGTCGAGCTTCGTCTCGAGCACGTTATTATTTATAAAACGTAACCGATAAGTCGTGTCGGTGCCTCGAGGTATCGCGGGATACTTATAAATGCAAACAGTTTATTTACGGAGCATTGGGCTCTGCCGTAATCGGCATTGAATCGCTTGTCTAACGCCAGCGTTAAATGTTTACGATACGTGAATATGATAGAGAAGAGGAGAATTCAGAAGCGGAGAAGCAGCAGCTGCCGCCGGCGGCGGTGGCGGCAATGGTTCGCTTCGAGTTCTCTCTCTCTCTCGACTGGTCAGGTTGTATAAGTGCGTATGTCTCTCAAGATACTTCTCCGCGAAATATCCTGTGCTCCCACGTACGTAGTATTTCTTTGAAATTATTCTACGTACGTAAAACGCTCCTTCACGCATGGTAGCCTCCAAGTTACAATCTCGGAACGAGAACTCGACGAGCACAGTGCTCTTGGCTATCGCGAGCGATAGCGCCTCGTTGAATAATCTCTCTGTCACATAAACATACCCGTGAATCAAGATCCTTTCGTCTTTCTCGTTCATTCACTTTTGAATAAAAAATCGCAAAAATTATTCGCCTTCTTGCTTCTCAAAGCCGACGAGGCGGAACTCGGGAATCATCAATGGAACATGTTGCTCCATATGTTGATACTGGTTTCTATGAGTCATTATTTTTTATTCTATTTTTTTCATGAGCGATATTTTGAACATAATGTGGGTGATTCAATTTTTTGGTGCTCATGGCTATCGGGAGCTATAGCCCCTCGTTGAATAATCTCTTTGTCAAATAAACATACCCGTGAATCAAGATCCTTTCGTCTTTCGCGTTCATTCACTTTTAAATAAAAAATCGCAAAAATTATTCGCCTCCTTGCTTCTCGGGAACCATCAATGAAACATGTTGCTCCATATGTTGATACGGGATCCCATGAGTCATTTTATTTTATTTTTGGTTTTTTGAATGTAGGAGCGACTCCGATTTTTCAGTCTGATTGAAAAATACAGTCATGGAAAAAAATGGCTCTGGCAGTATTACAATTGATTAGTAAAAAAGTGATTAGTTAATTGCAATACTTTTTTTTATTGCCACAACTCCGAGCTCATAAAATTGTGGACGATTTAATTTTTTTAAATCGGTTATCAATGAAATTTTCTAATACTTGTGAGCGACCTGTTGTTTTTTCTCGTTCTTTTTGCATTAAAAAAAAAATTGTATCAATTGTTCCAAAAATGTGAACACCCAAATATCGAGAGGCGCGAATCCTCGACATTTTCTTGATCAGTGACCCAGTGAAAAAAAAAATTCCTATGCCCCGAAATATTAGTCACAGTGAGTATTAAATATTTTTTTAGTCCTCATTATTTGCGTCCCCATTTCGCGGAGCATCGGAGCCGCGCTTTTGTACCTCAGCACGTAGGCTCTCGTTCAGTACAATCGCGATCACGCACGGAGCTAATTAGAGAGACAAAATCTATTTGTACTAGAATAATTAGCGAGACGCTTGTATCGCACTAAAGGAACGATTAGGCGCATGTTTTGTTAAGTAACATCGCTGTCGTAAGTTACACGCGAGTAAACCGCCCGTTTTTTGTCACGTTTTTTCTCCATTGTGGTGTTTAGAGCGCGTCGCGCAAAGAAGCAAGTAATTTGCGCTCGGAAGCGTCGTGTACTCGCGTGACAGGACGTTATACAGTGCGCAATCGGGGCTGCAAGGTCTCACTGTGTTATGCATATTATCGGTGTCAATCGAGCCTTTTAACCGCCGCGAAGATATATTTAATAACTTGAACAAACATAGTAACGTGGCACTGGGAAGTAACTAAAAGTAACGACTCGAGGATTTGCTCGAAAAATAACCATAATCATCCTTCCAGTTGACAATTGTCGCGAGATAATTATATACTAAGTGTCTGTTCGACCGCGTGCACGTCTATCATTAAAATCCACTGAAAGATGTTCCCTTGATAAGGAAAAAGAAAAAGCTCCACTGCACACAAAACTGTCCACTGTTTCGATGAGAACCAAACTCGTCACTGAAGATACCTCCGGAATTTCTCGTTCTGCGGGAGAAAGCATTTCCCCGACGGCGAAAACACTGTGAAGACTCGAGGTGACCAAGAGCGCACTGTGGAAAAAAGCTACAGAAGGGTAGTCCGGTGGAAGGGTGGTCAAAGGCTGCAACTTTCTCCGATCGTACTCTCGAAAAAACACGAGCTACCTTTTTATGGCACCATCGGCACATTGGTCCGGCCGAACTTTCTAACTTTCTCTCTTTCTCGTAGGGTTAAAGTTGGGTAGGCCAGAAACGACGACGTTCGGGTTCTTGATGAAGGGTAAAAAACATTCTGTGGAAGAGAAATACCAGCAGCTAGAAAGTATAACATTTTTCCAATGGAGTTTGAATAAATCGCAGAACTTTATCCTTAGCACCTTCAGTTCATCTGCAATTATTAATCCGTCCTCCGTAATATTTAATATACGGTACACGAAATTTTACGCGGAAATTGCGTGTATCAAAACAGATTTCATTTTTAAAAAGTTCATTTTATAAAATACTTGTACGTTAAATAAAATTTATTTTGCACAACCTACAAAAAAATTTGTATACAATATATTAATCTTTCTAAATAAATATTTTTGACAATTTCGATTCTGACACAAAAACAATTTCCTTTCTTTTTCGTATTAGGGTGGAAGTTGGGTGGGTCAATAGCAATGATATTTCCGGCCTTGAGGAGGAGGGGGGAGAAAAATGTATCTTTTATCGTAGAGCTGGAAAGTAACGAGAGAAATACGAGTGCGAGGTGACGCCGGAATGGACGGAATAAAAAAGCTTGATCGAGGAAAGGGTGGACGCATGTTGCGCCGCCACTGAGACCTGACACTCGTATTATACTAGTTGTGCGAGTTATGATGGCGTAGGCGTTCGTACAAAGGTGCTATCGAGAGGAGAGAAGCGAAAGGAGGAGAAGGAAAGACGCAGGTATTTCTTTGTAGGCTATGCCGTGGCGCGAGATGAGACCTACAACTGTGCCAACAACGCAGGGCATAGAATACACGCGATGCGTGGTGATGTAGCGTGGGAGAGACAGGAGAAACTGTCTAGAGAACGATACCGATTCGGGTGGACCAGAAAACTCGAATGACTCGATCGTCCCGCGAGCGCGATCGTAATAATTTACTTCACTGCTCGATTATCTCCAGGAACATCTTTTCTCCCGAAACACCCAGCTCCCTCCTTTCCCCCGACACAATATTCTGCCTCTAATTCTCAAAATGGTGAGATATAAATCTACACCTTTAAAAAAAAAATTGAATAATTTATTCCCAAAATTAATTTTACAACAAAATCTAAATTATTTTTACCTTGAATACACAAAATAATTATTCGAATTAATTCATGGAAATTGATTATCTATTTTTCTTCAGTATAAAATCGTAATATCTGCGAAATTTAATATATCGCCACTAGTTAACATTTTTTGGGTTCATAATGACGTTTGGATGTACAAATGGAGTGTCACATTTTGCATAAATTTCTATGAACATTCTCGACACCGTATTTCATCGAAAAGGCTTATAGTCACAATTTTCGAAATTGGAGGGCAACCACGCGAGAACTTTGGCACTGAAGGGTTAATCAAAACTTATTTGTCGCCTTCAGCGCCGAGTTTAAAAATGCATGTTCGTATGTTGCTTCAACTTGGACCCTAGGCTCTTGTAATTAAATACGTCAAGACGAGGCTTTTTATCTGTTAACCGCGCGACGTGTCCAGCAGAGTAGAAATGTGATACGTCGTGGGGCCGCGTGTACACAGTCGGGGTCTGTAAGTAAGCGAGCCGAGAAGTTGAGAGGAGCAATGAAAAGTCAGGCAGGCAGACGCAGACGGACTTCAGTAAACAGTCGCGCACCCTTGATATTGCTCCGTGTCTCCAGTGTACTTTACCCGCGAAATTCATCGTCGCATCATCATGTTTTGTCGCAACGAGTGACTGCCGGGAGAAAGCACGAGTCTGCTGGGAGAAAGGGCAAAAGGGCGGGAGGAAGGGAGGCAGCGAGTAGCAAAGCCGCGTGGTGGCAATGGCTCTGCCGTCGGCTTTGTCGCTGCTACATCGTCCCCCTACTCGCGAATCCTTATCTCGCGTGCCTCGTTACATTATCGTTGCGGTTATCGCGCCGTCTACCATACACGCCTTGCCCGGTCTCTGGGGTCGTCGCCGTTGTCGGGTTACGGATTCTCCTGCTGCTGCACAGCTCCAAGATCGATCTAACCAGAGATAATTACGCATACACCCATAAGACCGAGCGCATACGTCGCAGGTATTTTAACGAGAATTCGCGCGACGTTCCGACTGCGGAGAATAGATTTTTTTTTTTGTCGAATTATCGCGTGGGAAGCTGACTGACAACACCTCTCTCCGAATTTCATGGGAATTAATGAACGCGTTATGGGGAATTGAAACAGCCCTTTAAAATGAATATGGAAATATAACCAGAGATAATTACGCATAGACCCATAAGACCGAGCGTATAAGTTGCAGGTATTTTAAGGAGAATTCGAACTGGAGAGAATAGATTTTTTTTTTGGCGAATTATCGCGTGGGAAGCTGGCTGACAACACCTTTTTCCGAATTTCATGGGAATTAATGAACGCGTTATGGGGAATTGATACAGCCCTTTAAAATGAATATGGAAATATAACCAGAGATAATTACGCATAGACCCATAAGACCGAGCGTATAAGTTGCAGGTATTTTAAGGAGAATTCGAACTGGAGAGAATAGATTTTTTTTTTGGGCGAATTATTGCGTGGGAAGTTGACTGACTTTCTCTGAATTTCATGGGAATTAATGAACGCGTCGTAGATAATTAAAACAGCCCTTCACATTTTTTAAGATGAGAGAACATTTTTGGATATTCGTGATGCTCTTTTTTTGGTAATTTTTTTTTTGCGATCAGGCGGGATGAAATGGTAGAGATGAAGATATAGGACATTCGAATAGACCTTGAATAAGTTGCAGGTCCTTACGACACCATAAGTACATTTGTGTGGCAAAAAATTTCCAATTTGCTTCCTTGTCCGCAGGGTTAACCTGTGTAGAGTAAGAATGATAGCGTTTAAGGCCCCATGAGGGGTAAAAAGATGAGTTCTGCACGGTGGGGTTACGAAGTAACGCGAAAAATACGAGTTCGAGTGAAATGGGAGGAGTAAAAAGCTTGATGAGGAAACGGCGGCCGGATGTTGCACTTTCATTGAGACCTTTCACTCGTATTATATTAGACGCAAGAGTTACGATTACCTACGGTGCATACAGACGTTTACGTTAATCGACTTGTCACTTTTATCTCACCCTTGAAAACACGCGTAACCAATTTTTTCAGAATTACAAATAAATTACCGAACACATCATAAAAAGTTTAAGCAGGCCTTTCGCATTTCGTATAATCGGCATGGAAATAAATTCTCAGGTCTAATATTTCGTTTTCCTAATAAAATAATTTAAAAAAAAAATTCCCTGAAATTTGTCGAGCTCCCTGATACATTTTTTTGTTGTTTTTTATTTTTTTTAATTGCCAACAAGCTTCAAGTTTTAAGGGAACTCGAAGGTAAAAACGCCGTGCAGTTCATTCTGTGTAACGACGTAAGTGAAGGAGATCCAACTGCGAGAAATGCGAGAGTCTTAGGTATAACAGGTCGGAATAGATCTTGAATAAATTGCAGGTCCTTCTTGCTCTGCCGTTCCACTCTTTACTCTCTCTCGCGTGCTGTCGGCTCTCCTTTATCTTGAGAATCGTGGAAAGTGCGGGACGAGACTATAGCTGTGCGCTTTCGAGTCGTCGGCCTCCTTGCTGTCAGCGACACGGACGCGCCGAGCTGGATGGACGATTCGAATGAGCGAGCATCCGGATCGTAAAAGAATTTATAGGTAGCGAAGCCGAGCGTCTCTTGGAAAAATCGCGCCGCTTTGTCGTTCCAGCAAATTTTCACCCCCTACACCACTGAGACGGTTCCCTGATAGGGAGCCGTAGGATATAAATATATGCTTACCCCGTCACCCTGCATCTCATTCCCAATCGACTCAACGGAATTCACTCCTCTTCGAAATTCACTTCCCCCCGCATTTTCCCACCCTTTTTGTAATAACACCAAAACATAAATCTTGATCGATGAAAACATATGGTTGACGTCAGCCTTTTTCATCTCCTCATTAGAATCCTCAACGGCCTGAGGCGTTGGGAATATAACTCGGAAAGAATAAAATCGTGAAGTCACTCGTTCACACCTTTCGATTTATCGCCACTTTCGCGCAATCTAGTGTTACACGGGACAAAAGAGAAAGGGTGGCTTCGAGTTCCAAAGTTTACGGTGTTGATGCTCCGAGGATTACTGCCTTTTCTGTGCCACAATGCGGGCTCGAATATCCGCCGCAAACAAATAAATTATATTTATTTGCGTTACGTAACAACTGCAGATGCATCAACAAAATGTTGTGAACACAAAAGTGTATATGCATAAAAAGCAGTGAGAGTAACTTGCCACCTTTTCTAGGAAACATGAATATATTAAAACAAATGGATTTTAATATTTTATAAGTAATTTATGCATTGATTACATTCAAGTGCACGTTATTTTAATTTTTTAAAAACTAGAGATAACAAAGTTATTAGTGAAACATTCTCCAGATTATAAGTCGATCGGATGAACCAACTCCTCATGCCAATCAAGCTCCAGATCGATGTATCTAATTAATCAGCTGACCCCCAATTAACCAGTGACTCGTCGATCCAACCAATTCACAATCTTTTACAAATGGGTGAGCCTCCATAATTACTCAGCCCAGTTTTATCGCAGTGGCTTTAACTCGTGCTACGTTGGAAGTCGCGTGTCGCATTAATAATTCACATACGAATGCGTACGAAGATAAACACGGGTTAAACGTTTGAAATTTCCGGTGTGCTTGAACGGACAATACGTTCTTCGTGTGCTCTTTCCGGGCACGACCAATTACACAGTGAAAAAGTGTGTTGTGCTTTTTTGTAACGCACCTCGTATCACACTTACGTCCGCAATGCTCCATTTGACTTTCGTATATATATGTTGTCGTTCTTTTTTTTTTTTTCTTAGCAAGCCGGCCCCCGTAGGGACTCGCCCCCTCTCACTCCATCTCCCTTTCGTTCTGGTCCTTGCTCTATCCGCTATGCAGCACGCTGGTCGGTTGGATAAATGTACAGGGTCGTTGGGTCGTCCCCGTTGGGTCCTCCGCCTTTCTCTCCTTTTACCCTGGCTCTCGAGCGCGGTAGGTCCATCGGCGAAACCAATAAGTAACGCGAAATGGTCTCTGTGAGGGGGTCGAGGAGAAAGGGACGAGGTGGAAGACGGAGCCCGGACGAAGAAGCGGTGGAAGAAGGTCCGCGAGGGAAAAAGGAAGAGGAGAGACGAAGAAGGATGGAAAATATATGTGCGGCTCATCTCTCGTGCGGGGACCTAGCCGCGCGGACCCCAGAGTACGTTAGTAACCCCCCCTAACCCCACGCATTAATATTTTATACGCATCGCTTACCGGAGAGACCGAGCGAATCGCCAATGGCGCACGGTGAGCCTCTATTTCCTCAGGCTCGCCTGAATTTCCGAGATACTTTCAGACAATGAATGGGGGACCACGAAGAGATCCACGCTCCTGCCTCTTCTTACGGTGAATTCTTCGTCTTCTTCAATTTATCAGCGCCTCACGGTCGTTCGGATCCCTCCCACTTGTGCCTGCAGGAATAATCGATTGTCAATTGCGACATCACGAGCGAAATATCAATGATCGGTGGGGCCTCTTCGTGAATTTGTTTAGGGATTTCCTCGCTCATTTGGAGGATTTATTAAAGGTATTGATGTACGGTGAAACAGCCTCGTTGTTCTTCCAGTAGGTCGCTGAGGAAACCGGATTCACAGATGAGTTTCTCTGCCTCTTTTTTTCCTCCTTCCCGAACGTGTGTGTGTGTTTTTTTTGTCAGCCTGTCTGGCGGGGCGCGTGGTTCGGACAAAGAACCGAGAGGACCAGTTCCGTTCGCGATTATTTTTGTTCCCCGTCTCACTCATTCAATTTATCCGTCAAAATGAGCTCCGGCCGCTCGGGCCTCGCCCATTCGACCCATTCCGCACCCAACGAATCCGACGGATCTGTTATTTCTTCAGACACTGGACGAAATTGTGAGAAAGGGGTATCGAAGGAATCGTCATTATTCCTGGAAGTCGCGGCTTGAAATTATCCTTTTTTTTTTTTGCGAAGGATCAATCAACGTTCACGGTCTCATTGAAACGCGGATGAAGGTTGAATTATTAACGCAGATTTATTATCCATTAATCGTTGTCGCGGTTGTTATTGGCAATCGCGAATTATTGGCGATATTTATTAACGAGATATTGGATTTCGTTGAGCCGGGAACCAGGAATATTTATTTATGGCGAGAAGCTATCAAAGGCGAAGGCGAGAAACGTAACGCGATGCTACGTTTTATGCAAAGGCGAAGACGATATGAGCGTTCATGGTGAAGAACGTGGAGAAAGTGCTTGAGAAAAGTAACAAAATGTATCGGCGCTCGCGTATTACGACCACCCAACATCGTGACAGCAATACGAGGCACTTATGTCGTGTTTACGTTATTAAACGTAGCAAGGCGGCAGAGAGCGCTTCATACCGCACCAGGGCGTTGTATGAAGAGGTGAAGAAGGAGAGAAGCGTGCAGGGAATGGGACGAAGCGTGTGCCGGTCAGGAATGTCCGATCATGCTATAGCTACGACCAACGGCATTGGCCCTCGACACGCCACCACGCCTGCGTTTTCTCAGCGAGCTCATCTTCTTTTGCCACTATGTGTCTTTCTCATTCGTAGCTTTTTCCCATTTCTCTTAGTTCTCTTTGCTGCGGTGGCAGCAACCCCCTTTCAAGACCCGAGAACTTTTCACGTCATTTTCAGGGGCTGATTCGGAATGGCTTTCACACCCTGAAGTGGCTGATACTTGGGAGTTCGTAGTTATTTCACTGAATACTCTTATTCACGTTTTCAAGGTTCCTTCTTGCTTGGAGATCGACACTTCAAATTACTTTTCCAATGATTTTTCTTTTCTGTTACAAAAAAAAATTGAATTATAGTGAACCGAGTGAAGGATTGAACTTAGTAATCGAGTGGTTTTTTTTCAGTTATTTGGTTTTTATGACAAATAGAATGAAATATGCTATACATTTTATTAAATGGCGAAGGGAGAAAAATGTTGTAATACTTAAACATGTGAAAAGTAAACAGTAAATGAGGCAACACTGGGAAAAAAACACTACGCTAATTGCCTTTCACACTCTGGATTTTACGCCGTACAGCAAATCTCTAATGCTTTAATAAAGATAAGCTCATTGAGCGATTGCACATTCGCATTCTCACCATAGAGATAAAACATTTTTCAAACCTGCAATAAAATATCTGAGTAATGGGTGATTCAGAGAGACATTTTAATTGTTAATGTGATGGGCATAAAAATCATTGAACACTTTGTTTGAGCACCAGTCAACAATTATTACTGCATTATGCCTGAACCTCATTTAATTCAACAAATCGATTAATCAAATTATTGAATGTTGCGAGAATCTGCAACAATTATTGTCAAGTTTCCAGTGAAAATAATACTAAATAATGATAAACAGCATTACCACAAATAAAAAACACATCACATCATTACAGTTTATCATGAAACTACTTAAAAAAAACTGTGGTGTAATCATTAGGAAGTGAGTCGAAACCTTCAACAAGTTTCCTCGATCGTTTGAGAGAGGGAAAAAAAAAAGTTCCACTACGAGATTTATGGAAAGACGTTTCATGAGACAGGCTTGACCGGAGAGGAAAGCGCCACGATGTACGTCCAATATCTCGGGAAGACGTGACCGCAACCTGAATCCCACCGAACGGCAGGACGACACGTAACGTGTCTCGAGAGCTTTATATGGCAGTGCATGTTGGTCCCCAAGGATTTCGTGCGAAGACAATATTCATTGCGCAGGTAAATTTCGTGCAAACTTGGAGCAAACTCTTTTCTTGTCTGGCCCTAAAAAATTGCATGCATTTATTTGTTAGACTGTATAATCAATGTAAATTTTCGTTGGCAATGCATACGCAGATAAGCTTTTGACGTCGAATAAACGTTGTTCATGCCCTCCAGCGCAAATAAACGTTCTCCACACATAATATCGCGAGCGATGTAGTCATTGGCCACCGGAAAAGCAGCCAAATAACCAATGATCGGCAACCCAGCGTCTTTTTCTCTTCAATCGGTTGTATAGGCTATTCACTGTCACGTGGCCAATCGCTGTCCAGTCCAAAGAACTCCTATGAGGTGGAAAAGTATTTGCCAACTAGCCCACCGGTGTTCGCCGTTATCCCGACGTACACTTTTTTACGGGTCTTTCATCACCCACTCGCGAAGTCGTAAATTTTTCGAAACCATTGCCCTACCGGTTGGACTCTTCGTGTACGCGCTACGTTAACACTGTAATTTCGCGGTATTTTTACCGGTTTACCGTCTGCTCGAATACTTCGTAGGTACATTATGTATATAATGTGTACAACCTCTTTTCCACCCCCTTTTTCTTTTTTCCCTCCAACTCTCTCGCGTTCCGAACATCGGCTGCCCTCTCTTCGGCATGTCTCTCGACGCGGCCGTCGTCGATCTTGCACGAATACAAAAGAGAACTCGACAGGTGGCAGGAGATCTCTCCCGGGAGGAGAGCGCGACGTTCTCGGACATCTGTTTACGCTCGCGGGGCTGCAAACTCTCGTACACTCATTTATTATTTATTTTACTGCGAGACGTGGACTCCCTCGGCTTCGTTAAAATTCTTGGGAGCTTAAATTCATCCCTCTTCGCGAAGCTTTGCAAAAATTCAGGTTAAAATTATAAACAATGAATTTCATCGTCGTGGCCTAAATGACAATAGGGCGCTGACAAAAAGTAGTTGCACTGAGGGGAATATTAATTTTCATTTACATCTTTGAAAATGGAAAACGATTCAATAAGATCAACTTTTTTTTAATAAAAAAAACGTGGAGAATTTATTTTCATATTTTTGCTTGTTAGCTACACGAAAAAAATTACTGAAATAGCATGCATAATTAATGTTAATTAACTGAGCGACCAAGTCTTTAATTTTAATAGCAAGTTAATTAAATTATTGCAGTAAAATTCTTGAAAATTCAGTCTCACATTTCGCAAGCTTGGACAAAAAATGAATTATGAAGTGGTTAAAAATGATTTTGTCCTGATGGCCTGAAAAAGGATCATTCAAAGTGGAAGATTTAGTCTCGAAGGAAACAGGCATTGATTGGCCGAAACGAGGGCGGTTTATCGTCAAATTTCTTCGTCATTCCCGAACCGCAAATACTGTCGTCTTGTTGCGTGTGCGAACAGAAGGTACAATATTGAAGGTTGTAGGGAATTCTGGGTCTGGTAACAGCGACGAACAGACTTCGACGGAATAATCCAAAGGGTCGAAACACGTTTAGCTGGTCGTCGTCGTCGTCGTCGCGATGCTGAAGAGTAGCAACACACACGAGCATAACTTATGTCCTGAAATGTCCAGAAAGGAAAGTAGATACGAGCGACCGCTTCCATTTCAATGTTCCGCTCGTCCGGGCGTAAAAGTGGCGAAAACGATATCTGGCTTTTGCAAAGGGAGAGCGAACGGCTGGGAGGGGGTGTGTTGGTGGAAAAGCTGCTGCTACTGCTCGTGGTTGCAACCATTTCACCAGGGCTCTCGACTTTTTCGCGCCCTCCAGACCCTGGCAACACATTCTGTATCGTGATTGGAAAGGATTTCCGGAAATGTTTTGCAATCGTAAGCGCAATCGCGTGTAGAGAGTGTATGTGGTCCGATTGAGGGTGGCTACCCTTCCACAGGCGAAAAAATGAAACGTGTATATGTAGAACGGCCGAAGAAGACCATCGGCGAACGTATATCGATAAATGTTACGAAAGTGTGTGTGTGTGTGTGTATATATATATATATATATATATTTATACATAGCATTGCAAACTTTTATGCTCTTACAGTGATAGTTTGATGCTTAGCCTTTCAATTGCCAATCAATTGATTGCTGGTTAGCGATTATTCAAACGCATGAACAGCTGAAGTAACGATTAGACAGAAAGCGGCTTTTGCAATCTTACTTGGGATTTCAAAAAAGGAGGAGTAAACAGCAGATTGCATTTATCAATCAATTGATTGGGGATTAATGATTATTTAAACGCAACACGATCTGCGGGCTTTCTTCGTGGCTTTCTATGTGTTGGGGAATTGAAAAAATATAAAACCCATCCAGGATTCAAACTTACGCCCTTATCTAGCTTATCCACGGCGAATTAACGATTAGTGATTTGAAAAAGAGATCTTGGTTCGAAAATATACGAAAATGCGAAATTTTCCTTGACCAAATTTTATGCACATATGAGTAGGATCGTGAACATCATAAATTCTCACTTTCCAAACTTAAGTACACCTTATCTATCGCTTCTTTACAAAGAAAGATTGATTTTCCATTTTTCAAGTCATGAGTTTGGCTGGTTTAGAAATGTCACATTCAGATGACCATGTTTTAGTAATAGAATATTTGTGGACATTCGAAATATTTCTGCAATAGTCAAGCAATATTATGTAATATGTGACAAATTTATTGCTGCCTAACGATTATTCAAACGGAGGACCAGCTGAGGAATAGAATGTGAAGTTGGGGGTATTTTGCAATCTCATCTGAGATTAAACAAAAAAAAAAGTAGAGACACTTCAGTAATATTGAATTTATGGTACGCTTTTATTTCGTTTGTATATCGTAGATATAGCTTATGAGTATAATTCTACATCAAGTGTTTTCGAAAAATGGATACATTTACATTCATTGTCAATAGGTTACTCTCCGTCGTTATCTCATCATAACTTGTCTCTCGGCCTACCTCGCCTTTAGCCCCCCTCTCTCCAGTCTTGGTAATACTAATTGTTTTTTTTTTGTGTATTTTTGTTCTTCGTCTTATTCAATATTCGGTAAAGACGAGATAGATCGTCGTTTTTGTTACGTGTTTTCGTCTTCTTCTTCTTCTTCTTCCTCGTCGTTTCGCTCTCATTTCTTTCCCTCGTTCTGTTGTTGGTTTGTTTTTCATCACTTTTACTATATATTTAATATTACGTCTTAACACGGTAGTTCGGTATTGTAGGACAACTACGGCTCTTCTTATCGTTATAATTAATAGTTGTTACATTTAATTAGGTGACCGTGCGCGGTTTCGAAGGTTTCTTTGTGCACAATACGCACACAGGCCTTTCGTCTTGCACGCTAATTTCAATATTACTATAGGTAATGTTAATATTTACATCGAGAATTCATGAAGTAATAGAAGAGGGCTCTCGTTCTCGTCTATCGGGGTAGGTAAGGTATAGCAAGACAAACACGTAAGACAAATCTGCACGCTGGACAGAAATATTAATATATTTTATTTCTTTATTCATATCTCATCAAACGTTCACGTGATTCAATCCCGTAGTTTTGCCGGCTTTGCTAGTAAGATGGCAACTGTTGTTTTTTATTTATTTCTTTTGTGAAAAGGGGCTAGTTAATTAATTGCTAATGTTGTTGTTGTTTTTTTTTTTTTTTAATCGAGTCATTTACGACGTATCGTTAAGCGCGTGTAATGACAGCTTTGCTTCAATAAAAATCTACGCCTCGTTCACCGGGGATTAATTAGTACTAGAGTCGTTCGATCACACGCGTAATATCGTCTCGACCAAGATCATTAAGCAACAGATCGATCTTCATCGTCAGCGTGAAAATTAGGCTCGCGCCGAGCTATTTTCGTTACACGATTAACGCATACTATAAAATGTTAACGCATCGAGAGTCTGTCGAGAAATTTGAGAGCCTCGATAATCTTGAGCTGCTGTTATTTCGATAACCGTTAGAGAGAAAATGATATATTCAACATAACAGTTTAGAAAAACTGTGAAAAGGCCAACTTTTCGAATACTTGAGACGTGGCTCGAATTCCGGATAAGGAGGAACTGATAAAAACGAAGCGAAACGCGAGAAACCCGCGAGAGAGGGTAAGAAAAGCGAAGCGAGGTTCATCGGCGAAAGTCTGCGCTCTTAGTACTTTCATTGTTATCATTCGACGATTTTATTTATGTTTAAAAAAAATCTTTTTTTTTTTTTTTCGTTTTAAAGATTAATCGCGCATTAAATGGGACAGCTGCCTATGAAGAAATAAAACACAGGACACTCGCCACGAGTGTCACTCGATAATCTATTACGCGTGGACACGCGCCGCTGCGTGAATTTAATGCTAAGAGCGCGCGAGGATAAGAATTATATTACAACCAGTCATTTGGCAAGAAACGATGAAAGTGCTTCGTGTATCGTTCCGGATCAATGACGCGCGCAATCGCTCTATTCAACGCCATTAAATAATATCTTCAATTAACAATGACGAGTTTTAGTTACGTATATGTGTATTTTTGTCGTTTATTCATTAATTATCATTACAATTATCTTTAGATTCGTCGCCCCGAACGTTAAATGAGGAGCGCACATATTTATAAATCTCATCAACAGAGACCGACACGAAATCACGATCACCCGCCTCTCCCAAGCTCACAACATTAAAGTTTTATTGTGTTCGGAAACAGTAAAAAAAAAAAAAAACCGTAAGCGATAGTCACACTATACTGCTATTTGAAATAGTAATGATAATGATGATAATAATGATAATAATAATAATAATAATAATAATAATAATAATAATAATAATAATAATAGATAAAAAAAATCGTGAGATTGTTTTGTCAGTACTTCGTCACTTCTCGTCTCATATTAACAAAAAACAAATACGAAAAAAGAAACACTAAAAAGTAAAATTAAACAGTTCATAAATAAACAATGTATTTATAATTAAAGTAAATACAATAACAAACAATTTATTTTTCTTCATTTCTCAACTGGTTTTGTTTCTGTGCGCTCCGTCTGACGGATTTAGCTGCTATTTTATTTTTAGTTTTTTTTTTTTTTTCATTTCTTCTTCTTTTTTCATCGTATTCGTTCATTCGTTACGAAATTCTTGGCTTAATTTTTTTTTTAATTATCGAGGATTATAACTCTAGTTCACTGGGATCGATGACGCGTCGAATTATTTATAGTACGTAATCGACAGCTTTCCGTTTGTTCATGATCGAGTGCTCGATAGCAGCATTTGTATTAATTTTTTTTTTCTTTTGTTCCTTATTTACTGCTGCAGACACTTGGATTGCTGCATCCTTCAATTATCCTTCGTTTATTTTTTTAATCACTATACTTTGAGTTATTCTTAATTCGGATGTGAGAAGTTCTCGCTCGACCTAAAACGTCTACCGAACGAAATAGTCGGTAGAGTCACGTTGAATCGCGAGTTTGGCAAGTCCGGCACGTTGTACTATATACTAAACGCATCGCATTCGTGTTAATTAAAAGATATAATCAATCGCTTACTCGGCTACGCTTATGTATAATATCCACTTCGATATAGTACATTCATTATTAATAATATCGTAAGTCTAGAGCGAGATAAATGGAGAAGGGAGGGGACGTTGGTTGGGAAATAGGGAAAATGGGAAAACGTGTCGTGGGATAGATTTAAGAAAGTTACATGATATGATTACGCGTTGCTATTAATGAGTAATTAATAATCATCCGAGTGTCGGAACGCGCCGAGACCGGTCGAGAGAAAGCTCGAGTGTGTGGACGGCGTCCGCTAGTTTTATTTCCCTTTTTTCTTAATCTCTTCACATTCTACCTTCTTCTTCTGCTTGTGAGCCTCGAAAATTTTCTCACCGCCCCAGCTGTGGCACCTTACTTCGACCCGATGAACAATTTTTTTTTTTCATTGACAAACGTTACCGAAATTATACTACTTTAGAGCACAGTTACCCGACCTTCAATTAAATAACTAGGCTTAATTCAACAAATTTTATCAAAGAATAATCGAAAGTGGTTTTAGGTTCAAAAGAATCTAAGCAAGACGACGGAATAAACGCGACACGGGAGTACTCAAAATGATCCTAAGACGATGACTTTTTTTTGCGACAAAACAATTACTTACACAAACGAAACAATTAAGGTGAATTTTTTTTTACGATTATTTTGCAAGTAAGGATTAATTCTGCCGAGAAAATAATGGTAATGCTGTACAAATGCTCGATCAATCCTTACGATCGTTAATTAAGAGGCTAGATGTACTCGCGTCGCGTTAATTTAACGGCGTATAACATCAAACGTAACTGCCAATAATAGGTCATTAATGTATATCGATATATAAAGCTTTCTACAAATAGTTATACACGCCGCACGTGTTCACGCTTTGTTGGTTTCTTTTTGTTTTGTTCAGTTATCAGCAGATTTTTCAACCTCCCGTAAAACATCGTCGTCATCGCTCTGAACTAATTTTTGCCGTATACATTTGCCGTGGATTTTTTTTTAAATCGCGGTTTTACAGGCGCTGTGGATCACACTCTTTGACGTCGTTTATTGGATTTCATTTTTTTGCTCACTGAATCACGAATGTCAAGCCAAACGAAATACCCCCGACTACACGGGTTCAATTATAGTTACATAACTGAGGATACGCGGAGCAGGACCGATATTCGTACTTGTATATAATATATATATATATATATATATTTATATATAATATTCAATATTTATAGCTATGTGTGTACGTACGCATTCAGCTTTTAGGTATTTATAGATTGGGTAATATCAGTATCAATTTTCCGGACTCAACCAACAGCAGAGATTTTCCCGGATAAAAAATTAGGCGAATTTCATTCGATAATTTTATATGTGAACTGATAATACCAATTTTTCGAATCGCTACGATTTTTTTTTTTTTTTTTTTTGTAAGTTGACTTCAATCATTTACCAAAATTAGTTTCGTATGGTTGATACATTTTTTTCATGTTGATGAAATAGTTGAAAAACTGATTGATAAAAATACAACTTTGCCATTCGAGTAAATGCTAATTTTTTAATCCGGGCCATTTCCATCGAATAGGTGACTAATTTTCTTTCTCTCGTCCTAATTGAAATTACGTGAGTATATTGTGCACTAAACGTGCTTACTTTGAACGCTTCAGCAAATTTACTTTTACCCGGTATCCTCGTTTATTGAAAATCTCTAGTTACCCACACGCGCGAGTACATTGTGTATAGAATAATGTACTCAATCGTTTTTTCTTTTCTTTCTTTTCATTGATAATATATGGATACCCTAAATATTGATTTATCTTTAATTTGTAATAGTTTTGTTTAGCCTCGGACGAGTCATGCTCCCTGAAGCCCAAACTCTCTCCTTGTTTTTTTTCTCTCTCTCTCTCTCTTTCATTATATGCATCGAAGGAAATTTGGAAGAACTTCTTTTATTTTTCATGTAATTAGCCGATGTATATGGTAAGTACGAAAATGAATTATTCGGACTGTATCAGGGTGCAAAACTCGGCCGTGAGCGAGGGAAAAATAGACAATTATTTATTACGATTTGAAATTTCGCTTATCTTGATAAACTTCCGTTCTTGGGGGGCTCAGGGTTTTAATAGTTAGGTAATTAGGAAGTTAATACCAACAACAGGCTTTCTATAACTACGGAAAGGTCTACCCTGACACCAAATTACGTATTTAATGTACTAAGAGTGAGATACTCGTCCAGGTTTTTGGTGTGTCCCGATTAATCGCATCGACAGTTAGTCTGTACGACGGGGCACGGTGTCCGGTAGGTCCGTGAGTGTCTCCTCCTTCATCGGAGGAGCTTAGTAAAAGGATTGCTAATTTTTTTAAATATATATAACAGCTGGCAGTCGAAAGAAAAACGAAAACTCTGCATAACAAATCCAACAGCGAAATCAAGATGACCGCGTGCGGAACAAATCCGAACAAACATATAAATTCAAGCAGAAGAAGAAGATGAAGATGAGGTCTTATATAAAAAATTAAAAAAAAAAAAAAAAAGAAAAACAAAATACTAGACAGATCCCAATAGGGTTAAAATCGAAGTAAAAAAAGTGACTACGAACCAACTAACTTGAATACAACGAGACTCTCGAAAAACATCGGATATCACTCAACGAAAAAATCAACATGGCCGCTTGTGAAGCTAACGCAAAAAAAAATATAAAAAAAAAAACTAAACAGGATAGTAGCATATCTATCTTTCTTAGAATTCTTCGTCTTAGTGTGTGGTTTTTTTCTTTTCTTTTTGTGTCCTACAACGCGGGCGGAAACGTTGCAAGGTTGGACTTGGAGGGACTGTGCTTAATACCAATCGGTATATTAATTATCTTTTCTTTCCTTCGATATTTCGTATCTTCACGAGTGAAACTCTTGACTGAGAGATCGGTGATTAATTCGTCTCGCTTGGATCTCGCTGGCGATTCGACTTGGCATATGTGGCATTGCACATAAGCATTTTCTGTGTTGACGTATATGTGTTATCCTATACATATGTGTCCCCATGTGTCTCTCCGCCTATATAATCCCATACAGTACGTGTGTGACTCTGAGACTGTTACTTATGCACGCGTGTGTGTGTGTGTGTGGGTGTGTGTGTATATTTATGTGTGTGTTATACGCGTATTACGGTTTTTTTTTTTCTTCTTCTTCTTCAGCTTGTCCGTGTGAGCATTGGGCCGTTGTGGCCGCAGATACGGGCTGCGATATCGATGTCCGAGCTCTTCGGGATATCAAAGAAGCGGCCCACCTTGAGAGTCGACGTTTATATGTACACCCGAAGAACTCACGATGTAATCGATACCGGGCCGGCCTTCGGGAATCCGTGCTCCGCTGGCCACGCGGTGCACGCGTATCGCCGCCACTTTAGCGAAAGTTCTTTTGCGGGAAAACTCTCCCCGATGACATATTCGGCGGAGGATTTCGTTTTTTTTTTGTAAAACTGACCCACGTCGATTCACATCGGTCGAACACTCGCGAATGTACATGATTCAGTGTTTATTCCCTTTTTGTTGTTGTTGTTTCGGTCAGTAAATTCCGGAACTCGCGAGAATCGACACACTCGGGACTGATTTCGACACGATGCAACTCTTGATAAGCACCTCGGTTGGCGTTGATGAGAAATCGGTACGAAACGCGTAGATTAAACTCTTCGGAGACGCAGAGAGATCGACAGTAGCACGGGACTACCGACAGGTGGTTCACCTTCGAACTGACAGCACCTTTCGAACTCGCAGTTATGAACCAAGGTGTAGCGGCGCAGCTTCTCGTGCTCCCCACTTCCGGTTGGCTCATCGTCGTCGTCGTCGTCCATTTCCCTCGCTTTTAAAAAATACATTCTAGGAATCAGTCAGGCGTGGCTCCGTGGCACGAACCAATATGGCGGTTCCGTTCCACGGTCAGCCAGGTAAGTACGTAGTCGAGGGTTCAACTTGTTGGCTCTCTCGCTCTCTCGTCTCGGCGTCTTTACAGCTTTCTTTCTCTCGTTCTCTGTTTCACGACGTGGCTCTCGTCTCTATCTCTCTCCCTGTTTCTTTGTATGTGTATGTGCGTGTGTGTGAGTGTGTGTGTGTGTGTGTTTGTGTGTGTCTCCTTTTTCTTCATTTTGTTTTCTTTTCACTTAATATTTATCTTCTACATAAATGAAGGGAAGAGCGATCGCCACGCCGTTCTCGTGGCCTCCTATGTGGGCACCTTGCCGCCTTGTGAAACTGCCTTGAGTAGGTCGCTTTGTGTCTTGCTAAGGGCATCAACGTGGTGTTGCTGATGCTGAAGAGCGTTTTGCTGCTCCTGCTGCATCTTCGCCTGCTTCTCTGCCTGCTGTTTCTTCATCATGTCCTGCTCCTCTCGCTCTCGCCTCGCCTGCTCGTTTATCTCCTTCACCGCCCTCAACTCCTTCTTCAGCTTCATCCGCCGATTCTGAAACCATATCTTGATCTGACGTTCCGTGAGACAGAGCGCGTGGGCGATTTCTATTCGCCGCCGTCTCGTCAGGTAGTGATTGAAGTGAAACTCCTTCTCCAGCTCGAGGGTCTGGAACCGCGTGTACGTTTGTCTACCTCGGCGCCTTGGACATCCGTTTGGACCTGGAATGAGGAAATCGTAAATTAGCTAAGAATTATCTATAAATAGCGGATTCATGGGTATCTATTTCTTACGGTACTATTTTATTGTCCCTTTCGTCAATTGTCACCTATCCTGTTACCCGATACAACTACACTTACAAAAATCGGGGCAAACCTTCGCAATTGCGAAGAGACATTTTCTATTCATTTCTTTCCTGGTGAATGCTTCGCCTTCCCATTTTATAGCTTTTGCATGGACGAGGTTGTTTCAACCTTCTATTACACTTAAAAATTCCTGATATTTTATTCTGTGTATGAATAAAAATTAATCGTTGTCACTTGATATTTGCTCTGCGGAGAAATGTTGTTCGAAGAAAGTTCGCATCAGAATAAATGGCTAGGGTTAAGTATGTCTTTTTCTCTATTTTCACCAGCTGATATTTGAGTCTATTTGATTCGTAGAATAGTTGAGGAAGAACGTAAGGAAGCTGGATAACGGAAGACACTTCGTTTTTCCTCGTTCCTTCCTTTCTATTTTTTGTCATACTTCTTAAAAAGGCGCTTTCACCCTTGCCTGTCACAAATCTCAACTCTCTCCTCACCCTTCGCTTTCTCCGACGACAACACGACAAAAGAATGATTCCGAGGATGGTCAGTTTATTGCAGGGTTGCGAGAGCGGCTGTTCGGTTCCGGGGGCGCGAATGCAATGAGGAAGAAAAAAAAGAAAGTTGCTCGTGCTCACGCCGAAAAAAAACTTGACCATTATGCGCCCGTAGGACCGGAGAACCCTTTTTCCGAAAAGGCGCAACGAAAAAACGTAATTTTTCCGGCGACTCGCTGCACTGACTTTCTCCGTGGTCGAGTCAAAGTCATAAAACTCTGTCACGGTCGACCGCGGAGGCTTCACCCGCATCCTTTTTTATTTTCTTTTTTCATCCTGTCGCCCGTCATTTTATGGTATTTAGGTAGTTGTCCAAGTGTCAACGTGTAAACGCGGCCTCATCAGGTAAAAATTTCTTCCTGCACCATCAGCGCAATCTTATACCTGAAGAAAATATCATTTGGCAAAAAGTCACTTTAAACTCCGAGGCTAAAAAAGCTTCGACAGGCAATACTAGCATTTCCCGGTCGCCGGTTCAAAATCACCAAAAACGCATTGATAAAATGAACCAAAACCACGAAACATGCCGTGAACCATGGAACAACAATTCCAAGTCCTCCGCCACAGTCAAAGCGCACGTCTCTGATTAATCCTCAATCCCAACTAAAGTTAAGGACACTTGGACATCAAGAATGCTGAATTGAAAAAGATTCTGACATTTTAACTGACTCAGCAGGATCCAGCGCAAACTAATGGCGATGCGAATCCCAGCGTCGAGCAGCATGTTATTTCTTTTTTTTTTGTTTCGTCGCCTTGGCGGAGACTTCTCTTCAAGATATCCAGTGGGGAGTTCGCGTGTCACGTCATCATCGACAGGAGAACAAACCAGCAGCGAATACGTCGGAGTTCGAGGACACGGCGACTGCCCACCAACGAATGTACCCATCGACCAACTGTCGGAGAGCTCGGGCGATGGAAATACCGAATGATAATTGGATTTCCGAGTGCAAAGCTAGACCCGGCGAGCGTTAAATCGTGCCAGAGACTCCAGGCGACGTACTGTCGGCCGCGTGACGAGCATACACGCGCTTCCTGTCTGCGCTCGGTCTTTATTTGTTGCGACGAGCTCATTGCGTTGGTGCGTACGTACTACGTACGTTGTCTCGCCGCGATTCTCTTCGAGTGATGCCCGCGCACGAGGTCGTCGGGGGTCTGAGTTTCTATGCTGGACGTCAGCTTCATCTTTTGCAAATACTGACAGCGCCACGCGTCCACTTGGTGCATGGACATGCTTCGTTGAATCTTCGAACGTCTCTATGCAAAAGTAGCATCTTCGCATAAGAGTCGATTTATCAGGCTGAGTTATGCCCGGAGGTGCCACGTTGAGTGCCAAGAGGATCCTCGTAGTGCAACGATGCATATACCTTATTCTAGTGCGTACTCCTCCCTAAGTTCAACATTCATTCACGTATTTTCCACGTACCGAAGAAACGCCTGTGAAGTGAATTGACCTGTACTTGGGTATCCTACCCAAAAACTTATCAATGAGGATCCAAATGGAATAAACTGTCCTATTGGGACCCTGAAGACTGTACAGAAATACGGTAGAGTCACATAAATAGACAAAGATACGGGATGGAAGAGCTCGTCAAGCATATTTTTTACTGTTGATGTTGCCTCGTGTTATTTTTATGATTAACCTGCCAATAAAACTTGGTGAAAAACGACTTTGATGTTTTTTTTTTTTTTTTTCAATTGATTATATCGAACGTTTGTTTAGAGAAATTGTGGTTGCTTTGGTAATTGGAAAATTACGATTATCGATTGTTTTCATGCGACTGCTGTTTTTGTTATTGTATAATAACTATGAAAAATAGTTGTTTGGACTAGAAATGAATGATGTTTACTTTATAATCGTGTCAGATTTTTTTTTATTCAGAGGATTTATTATAGACAAAATATTTGTTGGTATACTAAAATTATTTTTATGTTTTCTGTATGAATTTTTTACACACAATTTATGTTAGTACTTGGAAACTATTGAGTGACAACTATTAATCGTTGGCTCGTGTGACTACTTCTCATAGTTTCATTAACTGTATTCATGGATTTTCCGGTTGAGCTAAAACTACATTATACACTGATCGTGACTAAAACAGTAAGTGCAATTAAAAACTGCAGACCTTCTTAAAACTATTATTTACGGTGATAAATCGCAAAATATTTTTCTCTCGATATACTGAAACTGCATTTAATTAGTTCCTCGGGGCAATTAAAAGCCTATAAAAATATTCGCCATTAACCCGTTTATCACCTTTCTATTCTCCAAGATTACCGCGATTTCTCCGAGTGTGTGCGCACTTATCGGCGCAAACGCTAAGCGAAGCTTTGAGCTCTTTAGCCGGGGAAGAAAAAAAGCTCGTGTGGAATCCAAAGAATGCTGATATTGAATTCAACATGGCCGTTGCCGGTGGTTCGCCGGTTGTGGCCCGACATCATCCGCACGCTTCTAATACATCCACAGGAATCCTCGTTTGTGTCCGCTGTTGTACCATGGCCCGGGTGTACGTCAATGTGCGTGGGTGTTAGTCTCTGTGAAACGAATCTCTGTACATAGATATACGAGTGAGGCTTTCTCTCTCTCTCTCTCTCTCTCCAACACCATTATAGCTGCGGCAAGAGAGCTTCACGTACACGGGGTGCTGGCTGCGCCGCCCGGGGTGGTTTGCTGCCACTGGTGGTGCTGTTGGCGCGAAGCCTCGCCGCCGTCAAGGGTGGAAGCTAGAGCTTGAAACGGGTGGGCCATAGGTTACCTTGGCAACCCCCGGCGCAAAGGGGATTGCGAAAGGGGGGAACCATTCCGTCCTGCTGACGGCGTATCACAGGCCAGCCGAAACCCTTGGCTGCATCCCTGGTTTCCTTCTCTTCGGCGTTCCGGTTCTCGACGAAAGGCACACCAGAACCGCCAGCGTACAGTTATGCGACGCTTTCCCGTGTGAGTGTCGCTGATGTACATGTAGACATGTCCTCCAGAAGCTTTCCCGACGTTCGCCCGGCGTATGTACGCCGTCGGAGCAGCAATACTAGCAACGGCAACCCCGAAAAACTCCCCAACTCCCCGTAAATATCATGGTGTCGTATAAGTTTCAGCGAGGCAACCATTACCGTGCGGAAAATTGTCAACGATATTAGCGTAACGGGAGATTTATTCGGCTGGATGTGCTCCACCCTTCGGGACCACCCTCGAAGACACATTCTGATTTTGTTATGCCTGGGCAAACGGTGAAGTAACGGCTAAGGGCGCGAACCACGAGCCCTCTTGATAGTCGTATTCTCTTTCGAGCCCTCGTCAACACATCAAGCTTACATCCTCGATCCAACTACACTTTTATATTCCACGCATCATCGACCTTGCCAGTTTCGCCTTTTCTTCCTCCCATTGGATCGTCTCCAAATGACTCTCCGCACGATTCTCCTCGTTAAATCATTCATTTCTGTACAGCGTGTGTGATGTACTGTGCACTGCAGGTTCTCCAACCAAACAACGTTCGCCACTCGGGGCCCTTGAACGTCACGAGGACTTTGAACCCGTTTCTCTTTCTCCCTGGCTCCGCGAAGGCTCATTCACAATGATTTTCTAAGCCATTCATATGAAAATTGCGGTACCGAAGAAGCTGAGGCTAACGACTCATCTTCTTCTTCGTTCACTCACGTTGCTGAAGCTTTTTTTGCACACACAATAAGCGAAAGAACTGAAGAGCTTGATTTTCCACATGTAAATGAGCCTGAGGACACTCGGCAGGATAACTGGCTCACAATTTGGACAAAAATGGTTCAACGGAAGCCGAGGTAGGTTACGTGGCGACAAAGTCAACACGACAGAATATTCTGAGTAGAATTCGGCAAAAGGGTTGAGGTCTGCGCCTAATTGCGTTCATGTATTAAGTTTAATATCTGAGCTTTCCCTTCTGTCTTCGTTCCTCTTTCGGGAAATGGCCAGTCTACGCTTTCCACGTAGTTTCCAGGAGCTACACGAATATTGACGAAGTTTCAACTCGGTTGAAAGGCCCAAACACAGAGGAACCATGAAGAGCTCCGCTCTTGTTCACATACCAGTGATTTTCAGTGTTAGCAGCGAATCGCCTTGGCCAGAATGAGAGACATATGTGCCAATGACTGATACTCCAAGGTTATTTGCGTGACCGATCACTGTGACGTTTATTCGGAACCGGTTCGCATTGAAAATACCATCCCCTGTTCGAAGATTCCTTCTCGTCCTTCTTCGTCTTCTTCTTCCTCGTTTCCCGCCCGGAGCATCGTCAAATCCACCTACCAACCTCCCGATAAACCTTCAAGGAAGTTTCCTCTCCAAGCCGGTCACCGAAGGATCTGAAGAGGTATCCAGAGCAGCGATAAATCGCTTCGCCAACGGTTAACGTCCCGAGCAGCTCATCCGTCTCTCACCCCTTGGCAGCGACCAGAACACCCACATCATACCCCGAACTCTCGAGCTCGTCCGACGACCACGAGGGTCACTCTCGACGTCTCTATCCTCCGAGTCCCCTGATATCAAAAACAGCTTTCCATGCAGTTTCGGATAATATATATCGCTCGGACCGGGAAACTGGTCCAAAAAAACGATTATTCCTAGAATTATTCCTAGAATTTAGTAAGTCTGAATTTGATTTTATACATTATTCAGAAATTCTTGACAGTATTTAAAAAAGTACATCTTCATGTATTTACCCATAGAATATATAAAAAAGAATATAATCGAATGAAAAAAGGCAATTTTGTCAATCATTACATCCTTGGGAATTCCCATTCGAAACAAAAATATAAGCAAAGAATTTTTTTGCAAGTGACAATTAATTCCATTATAAATAATTCAATGACATTTATTCTTCAGTATTTACTTTTGACATTTAATTATTTTTTACATTGAATGATACTTGAATTTAATGACGAATTATGCTTGCGAGTATTCGCGGTGACCCCGAGTCGTTAATAAAGCGTTGAAATTTGTATCGCGCGGTAAAAGTGAAATAATAAAAGTGAGATAAAGAGATATATCAATGCCAATGGTTTATCGTTGATATACCCGTGTGGAGCATGTCTGGTGTGTTGTACTTCTCACCCTCGCCAATATCTCCATATCCCCAAGCCCCAGCGATAAGATAACGCAATTGTTTTCAATTTCCAATTGTTATTGTTATTAGCCAGAAGAAAGCCCTCCGGCTTGTCTTTTGATTGAGGACCTGAAGAGAGGCGATACGAGATGAGCGGACCTGGTGGACGTGTGTACTGCGCAACTAACGTACGTACGTACATACAACGATGGGACCATGAAGGGGGAACAGGGGCGCGGGGAGCGATGCTCGTAAATCTTGAAGAGCGATTAAACGTCAGAGCAACTGGCGCGCGAGGGCCCGCGAGAGCGAATCGGCGTATCGTACTCGTACCGCGATTTCGGCTTCCTTCATGAGTCCCGCATCCGCGCCACTCGCCCGCCTCGATGCGGTCAGAAACAATAACGCGATTTTAACGGCCGTTTAAAGCCGTTCCGGCGGACATTTATACACTGACGTTTTATCGAGGCAGTGCGTTCGCCAGTTGAATCTATAGGCCGACGTTGGGCAGTCAACGAAGCGAAAAAAGAAAGAAAAAAAAAGCAATCTATATATGTATATATATATACACACGAACGTCGATGATAGTTAAAGAGAAATAGCGAAGGCTCGGCGCGAGTCTCACACTCTCTCCGCGCATTAATCTCAAGTGACGAGTTGTAACGATCTCACGGATATTATAGGGATTTATTAAAACCGATAGACATCGGATTTAATAGGACTCGAGGTTTCACTGTCTTATAATAGAATTCACAAGTCAAACTTTAACGAAGGTAATATACGATGATATTATATATGCTCGAGCTTCGACGATTGCTACGGGGATGAGGTTAGGAGATGAGAGGTATATATTACGAGAGAGAAATAACTGATTCTGGTATATACGACGCGTAGTAGTCACGCTATACGCGAGATATCGTATACGCTTGTAAGATAATTCAATCGGGCATTAAGGATAACGTAATCGAGGGTCTGTATCGGTACATCTCCCGTTTAAGGGGCAATACGATTTAATCGTAACCCGTTTCCGCGTACCAACGTATTGTATATATCTGTATATGTACGTGTGCGGATATATATATACATACGTGAGCGTGTATAACTATATACGTTACGCTCTGTGGGACGTAATTGCCCGCAAAGAGCTTCACGCTTACAATTGTCGCTAATGAACCTTGCCGCATGTCTCGAGGGCCAATACTCAATCGTATTTCTGTCCTGCGCCCGGAGGAAATACGACGAATTATTCTGCCAGCATCTCCCCCGTCTATTTCTTCATTTAAATGCTACCACGATTATCGCGAGTTAATATTGCTGAGCGTTTTGTGGCAGAGTCCGTCGAGGAAGTTGAAATACGTATTAGGGCCACTATCGACTCCCTCGGAGACAACCTCACAGGAAGTTCGATTACAATTTATTGAATTTCTTTGTCCCAGTCGCGAAATGCCGACTCGGTGAATTACCGAGGGATCGCGACGGTTCAAAGATTATTTTCGCGGTTTATCGCTGCTGAAGAAATAGCTTGATATTAAATAATGATGTTTAAGCGGCGAATCGCTAGTCGCTTCAACTGCACCTGTGGCGTACTCGGGTACCAATTAGCCTTCGGGTAACCCAATCAACGTATGCACAATGTTTATTTATGGAAAATGTGATGCAAGCGCTTATTTGCGGCGCGAGGCGCTGATGAGAAATTTCAAGAGAGCTGAAAATCACGTTGATGAAAAAGCTTAATCGCTGGGCCACTATTCACAAGGAGTGAAAGCTCAGACGAACGCGTGGTACGTTAGTGCGTACGAAGTTGAGGATGATTTTTACAGGCCCGAGAAGCGAATGACACTGTCAACGCATCGATAAAACTTCACTCCGCGTTAAGTCCTCATCGCCAGCCGGTCTTCGCTTCGGGAAGAGCCAGTTTGAACACTGGATGAGAGATAACAACGTCGTCTCCTCGTACTAAAGTCATCACGCGGAAACAGCCATGCTTCAGGGACAGGAAAATTATGCTCGTGGCCTCGTTGCCCACCTCCCGATTGATTTGTACGCATCCCGGTACGCACTTCACTGCACGCCTACTCAATTCACGTTCTATGATGACGATGGTTTCGTCGTGGCGCCAGTAAGAACGGCGTTACTTCTTGGGAACTTGATACTTCAGTCAATGAAAGGGAATCGGGGTATCGATATCGAAATCACAGTCGTTCTTTAATTATCCTATAAATCAATTGATATCCACTACTTTTCGGATACGTTCTGTCACATTTTTCAGCTAATAAACAATCGCTACTCATCAGAAAAAAATAAATGTCAACATATATAGAAACAAAAATGTTATGAAAAAATCAATAATGAAAGAAAAAATTTGTGTTTTTCATATTTCTAAGTAGAAATTTACGAAATTTGCTGCATTGGGTCGAATAACTGTTTTTGTAAACGTTTTATAAGATTCGAATGTTTTATTACGAACTTGAAAATCCATTTGCAAAATTATTATTCATGAATGAATAAATGTTTAGGATCAATCGTAATTACCGGAAATAGTGGGAAAAAAAGTTCGTCGTGGGGTTAGAAGAATATTGGTAACACGTCGGTAAAACGCAATTACAGAGTGAAATAATAAAACTAATAGGTTAACGGTAAACGCGAGCGAAGTTACGATTCATAGAACCAATATCTCGACCATTTTTATCCGCAGCTCTGTTTTGCTGTAACTCCCTCTCCGAGGGGTTCGACTCGCTTCAGTTCTCGCTATGTGCGAGTCATCTTTTTTCTTTCTTGCTTTTTTTTAAACCCGAGGAAGCCCGAAGCTCTTCTGTCTCCCTTTTCCGCCTCGTTCGCTCGGCGCTCTTCAGTGACCCGAGACGGCGAATGTACGGGACCGCTGTGCGGGTCGTGGCCATGCCATATCTTCTCTCCCATGTTCTTCCCTTCACTTCGCTTTTCCCCATTCGTTCTTCATGCTCCTCTCTCTCTCTCTGCTTTCTGCTTTCTATCTCTCTTTCCCTACCTATCCTTCACTTTCTATCTTTCTCCCTCTCCCTCTCTCTCTCTCTCTTTCGCACCCTCACCAATCTTGCGAGCTGTCTGCGTTTTTCAGCCGGCTTCGAGAATTTTATTCCGCAGCGGCCGCGCCGCGGAATTAAGCCGTTTTGAGATATTTATGAATGGATCTCTCGGCGAGTTGGTGAAGCGAGGGCAAGCTCTTTCGCCCTCGGCTCGAAGTCAGACTGCATTTCTCGGGAACAAAGAGACCCGTGAAATAACGCGAGGCTGTATCTCTCTTCTCGTTGATTTGCAGCCAATGCGATATCATTCATATCGATTCGCCGGCTCCCGACAAGCGAAACAATTTTACATGCTTTTGTCGTTGTTTTCCATTTTCTTTTTCGACACCGAACAAGTCCATTTCGTGAGATAAGAAACGATGCGCGCAGATTTCATTGACTCGAATACCACCGACGAGTACGTATCGCATCGACGGCGAATATGGGGACCGGTGGATATTGAAAAATATACATCAGAGAATGATGTAGACATAGCGGGATCGTAAAAATAACGTTAAAGTCACCGGGGGCTCCGAACGTTCACGGTCGGGTTATAGTATGTATTCATGCATGCGCGTGCGGCGTGGCACACGACGTGAGGCGTGTAACACGCCCGGGCCCTCTCTCGCTCTTTCACGGAGTTTATAAACGTCGCGCATAAAAGCTCCTCGTGTCTCCTCAGAATGACCGATAAAACTGGACACTAATTGAGTGCGAATATCCTCGTAATATTCGGAATAATTATATAATAATGCTCTTTCTCGTAGGAGCTGCGCCAGAGAAGATCGTGCGAAAAAAAAACAAACTTCTCGTCGTTTAATGACACTTATAGAACCACCGACATTTTCACTCCTCATGAAAAAAACAAAAAAAAAGTCTCTAAAATCGTCGGGACGGAGGAGAATGGAAAAAACATATATATATACTTATATATATATATATTTGTCATGACCTCCGTTCAAAAATAAGTCGGAGACTCGCTTGGAGAGCTGACGATGGAAACGGCGCTCGTTGCCGGAGCCGAAGACAAAAGAAAAATTAAAAATAAAATGAAAATCGGCGTCTTTGCGCTCGGGCGCAACAGCCGATAATGCGGATTTATCCGGGCTGATGTTCGGGGACATGTTAACCGGCCGCGAAGCTCATAGTATATGAGTTTCTCAGAGAGAAATCTTGCGTGCCACATTTACAACGTTAATCTCGCCGTCCGCAAGATCAATGGCTACCATAATTATGGCGAGCTGCGAGGTGCCTGCGGAAAAATAGAAGACGCCTTGGTGTGTGTGTGTATGTGTTTTTGTGTGGGTGTTACAGTGTCGCAGGACTTATCGCTAATGCGTTGCAAAGAGCCCGGTGCAACTCGAAGCGCATTGCGACGCTTACATCGCGACAGATAATTCAGCTCCACTGGAGCATGCGTAAGCCCTGCGAGGAATTTAATGCACGTCTAATTCACGAATGCGTGATAGGGTATTTATGCCCGCGCTCCGATAAACACGTGCCTAATCTTGAGTGCTAAAGATACGCGAGCTTGGTAACGCGTTTTATTTGTATCACATATTAAGAACATTTTTTTTTTTTTCAAGAGTCCGTGGAATATAATCGCTGCGCACTACCATTCAACAGGACGTGCTGATTCACTCGGTTTACCGGAGTTTTTTTTTTTCTCTTTTATCTACATTGATACACGCTTATTCACAACAATTTTCTCGTTGTTCAGAGTCATCGCACGAATCATGGCTTTAATGTGCTGCTGACGAGATATTATCTGCAAATTTCTTTGGAAACTCGTTTTCCGGTTTATCACTATTAATATCTATGTCACACGCACTGAAGTTATATGATTTAGATATAAGCCTTTTCTTGAAATTTCTCACTAACACATCTACAATTTTAATGTAAAAAATACTTCGAGCACACCACAAAATATAATCTTTAATTGCAAAACATCAATGACTGAAATTCATTGATAACTTTGATAAAATCTTAGCAAATCATCATAGTGACAAATGAAAAATCGTAACTGTATACCAAACAATTTTTAATGCTCCTGTCTTGCGATTCTGTCAATTTTTTTGGAAAATCGTTTTCTGGGTTATTATTATTAATAACTACGTGACTGAAATTCATTGACAATTCAATAAAATCTCAGCAATAATCGTATTGAAAAATAAAAAAATCATAACTATTCATATTCCAAACAATTTTCGATGCTTCTCTACACGAACATTGCCCATATCTCCATCCAAGTAATACACCTTACACATAAACGAGTACAGAAATGCAGAGTACCGAACTCCGGGCATCTGCAAACGCTACACAAACACCATTATCTTCCAGATAAAGCATAAACATGTATATCCCCGACATTGTACGGTAAGCACACAGATAGAAGTTGAACTATCGTAGTAGTGGCTCGTACCTCCTACATAGAGATAGAGATATAGAGCAAGCGAGAGAGCGAGGGAGAGAGAAAGAGCGTGTCAGAGAGCATGTATTTATGCGCGCGTGTTTGCGAGGAGCAGAGAACAGAGCGCGATGGTGGAGCCGTTCGCTCGTTCGTTTTCTCTCTGGGTTTTGGTCCTCTCCTCCTCTCGGGTTGGCGCGCGCGTCCATCGCGCCTCGCAATAGACTTAAATCCTGATTGGTTGGACAGCTCATTCCGAGCTCATGTACTCGCTCGCCGTCAGTATACGTATGTATATACGCATATATACATATATATATAGTTGTGTCTATGGATATACGCTATAATATATCTATATATACGTATACATATCGTTGTATCTATAGATATACACATGATATATCTGTGTATAGGCGTATATATATATGTATATATCGACGCTTGTATTTCTGCTATATGTGCATATGCCATGTACCCGTGCATTATGTAGACGTTGAGGGTAAATAAGCGAGTAAGGCATATATATCTATATGTCTCTGAATAGTGTGTGTATAAATGTATATGTGGATATATGGTGTTGGCATATACCGGGTGGCAATAAAGGATTCCGACAAGGATGGATGGCAGGAGAGGGGATCGTGGCACCGCACTCTCCATTGTTCCCGGTGGAATCCAAACGCCATCCATAAGGGTGCCTCCCATTATCCTCCGTGTATCTGCCAGACGCGTACACACTCACACACTCACGCTCGATTACACGTGAGCATGTATTATACGGGAACACAGAAACTTACTGCGGCAGAGATAGCGAGAGAGCAAGGACACGCACGTAAAGCTCCTCTCTGCGCTGTGGACGAGCGGAACGGGAACGTGCGTGGATCCCGGAACACTGGATTGTCCCGAGGATACATATCCTCCATGTACATGCTCCGCGTTCTTCTTCTTGTATATTCGTACACACGGGAAAAACACTCGCTGGACCATAAGCAAGATTGTGGAAGGAAATTTCTCATTTATATTTCTAGTTGTTTGGGGATTTATTATTGATTTAATGATATGATATGAAATTTGTTTTTTTTTTTAGGGGGATTTTGAGAATAAAAGTTCAACTTATTTATCAATGAATTTTGAAATTTTTGACATCTTGTTGTTCCTATTTTGAAAACTAATAACAAAACGATCGATATGATTATTGACAGCAATATTAATAATCATGACAATGTTAAATATTTGACTAAAAAAAAAACAAACTCGTATTTCTTCCTTCCTTCTCTGTCTAAATCAGGACATAAGTATAATCGGAGAAAGCAGCTGCGGCAACTCGTAAAAAGTGAGGAAAAAGTGCGATAAAAGTGTAAGGGAAGGAGGATCGACGATCGAGGTCCAACGCACGGGAAGCTCGAAAACAGTGCGAAGAAAAGTGTCCATGAGCGAGGATATACATCCGAAAATAGAACTCGGAAGGAGATCGAGAGTCGGAGTGGGAGAAAGGAGCCGCTAAAGGGAGAAAAGGAATCAAAGAAAGTCGAAGATGTAGAGGAGAGTGCTGTCGGTGGCCGGTGAGCAGTAACTTTGAATAGAAAACCCATTTATCGCTGAGATAGAGAGAAGGGTAGAGGCGACCGTAACAATCGGGTAGTACAGTTCCGGAACGGTTCATAAACTTTTTTTTATTACCGTCCGCGACGCGGTGTGCACGATAGGTACACACGATTCCATACTATATACACGGTCGTCCTCACCGAGCTACCGTGTATAGTACGAGGGGGGCTTACATGGGCCCCTCTAAACTCGATTTCTGCTCTCGAGTCACATACACACAAACACTTGGATGACACACGTTCCTACAATTCCACATATACATACATACATACATATAAAACAAACCATATAAGATAATATATAGGAAGTAGACTGTAAACGTCGTGTAAGCCTCCCATAGTTTCCCTCGTATATCTCACTGTCCTCGGATTCGGGCAACCGTGACTTTGAAAATGAACCACTGTGCGCAGTAAGGCGCCGTTTTTCCGAGGTAACCGAGTGAGCGACAAAGAAGTGTCTTCTTCGCCCCCTGGAAATAAATGTAATCACGCCTCTGTGTAGGGTGTCCGCCCCCCTCCCACGCAGCGCCCTTAAGAAAGGGCGATACGACCGGATTAAATTTTAATTCGAGAACAAAGGATGACATATTGAAACGAGGTTGCTGCAAGAGTCGTTGCCGCTCGCGCCCCCTTTAAGGGGGTTGGACCGTGCCGGAAAAGCAGGGCGAAGAGGCAGAAAGACTGCGTGGAAACTGAGCTCGGTAACTGTGAAATAGAGCACGCTCGCTCTGCAAAGGGTAGCAACCCCCTGACGTACTTCGCAATGGCGGTTGCTACCGAGAGCGCCACCCCCCTCCCCCTGCCCCTCGACACCCCTGCAGCGTGTACGACGACGAGCCATTTCGCGGAACCCTGAGGCTCTAATTACGGGCCTGCGCCTCTGCCATTGCTGCTCCTCCTCGACTCTCTCTCCCTGCCTCCACCAACGAACTCGTATTTCTATCGCCCTCCGGTAGTCGTTACATGCAAATGCCACCGCTTTCTATCTTCCTCGCCAAGCCCTGCCTTGGCTTTCCTTCTCATTGCCCCTTTCTCTGTATCGTCCTTGCACTCTTTCTCTCCCTCCGTCTATCCGCCAATAAAAACCACTACCAGCCGGCCAAAATTAAGGATATTCCACTCGCGTGCCCGTTTCCTCTGCACGATATTGGAATTCTGCCAGTAGAGTCGTTCCTTTTCGTTGCTTCGAGCGAGAGAACAAAAAAAAATACGGACAGAAAAACAACGAAAAAGCTGAGGGAGAAAAAGGGAGATTGGGATTTGTTGGAAGAATTAGAAAGACAAAAGAAGAGGAGGTCTCTTTGCGGGCCCGTAAAATGGGATATACAAATTCTATACACGAAGAGGATAATCCAGTTCTTGACAAGAGACATTTGTTTACGATATCTTTGGCGGGATTCACGACGTCAATCGATTGGCTCAACGCGATCGCAATTCGGTGGACGGTGAATTCGTTGGTCTTTCGGTTAAGTGGGACACGGGTGATAATTTTTGGAGTAAATAACTCGAGGGTATTTGTGCACATATATATATGTGTGTGTGTAATAAATTATTCGGGAGTTACGAATAATACGAGGGACAATATTGACGGCGCGTAAGTTTCGGGAGTTCGTTACGTTCGCGCGATTAAGTTTATCCACCCCCGACGCAGTAGTGTGATAGTTTATGCGAGAAAAATCTACTTATTCGTATGTTCACCCCATTTTGGTTATAGCCGAGAAGAGCCGGCGGGAGCGTGTATATAAGGAGCCTTGTGGAAGCCACATAATGTTTAATCAGAGCACGTTGCGGCTTTACGATATTAGTCAAGGCTGCGTGTTGGAGGCTCCCTCCTTCCCAACCCCAAAGTCGTTCCCCTATCTATAAAGTCGCCCGTTCCCTTCAACACGCCCTTCGGCATCGGGAATGTCAAGCATCGCTTTCTTTATCCTAGATGTCTTTGAACCGATACGCAACAAATCTCGGGTTTCCTTTTTTTCTCATCTTACTTCAAGTTCTTGTATTTTCTGATTAAATAAATCACGAATTTATAGGCCCTTTAAATGCGAAGTTAATCGTCAATTTCGTCAATTTCGATAAGCAGGAAATTTAATATTTTTTTTTTTTTTTAAGAATAAATTTTGAGCTTGAGTTTATATATTTTTAAAATAGAATTGATGATGAAGAGATTCGTTTTAACCCTGTAAATGATACTAATTTTTTTATATCTTGTTTTTTTTTTTTTATTTTTCCCTTTAACCCGATAATTCTGGTTAAAAATAACAAAATGTAATGAACATAATTTAAGTAATTTGTTGACATTTCATTGGAGTATGTGTCAATATTTGGGATGTTCTCAATGTCAAAACGGTTTGGCTATCAAATGGCTGAAGCTGTTCACATGTAATTGAATGATTGTTACTGGAGGGGACGTTTATACGAACCGTTAACACCATAATGGCCGATGAAAGGTTTACGGCCAATATAATTGTGACGCTTAAACGTCTGTCCGATGACGTTTTCCAAAGTGCTTTATCTTTCCAACCTTGCAGTCCATATCAATAATGTCATTCGAATACAAAAGCCCTGAAAATGCTTTTCATAATTAGTAAATTACGACTCATTATTCCGCGGAATAATGTTACTTCACGACCATGCAATAATTATAAATCGACTTATTGACATTATTATTATCAAACCAATAATAATGGCTCCAAAAAATTCGCATTCATATCGAATGAAAAATTATTGGCATCTTTTCAAAGAATTCTATACCATTCTCTACTGGCCGTTGTTATCGCACTTGTCCGACATGTTTGCTCAGTAGTGGTAGTTAACTCTTTGCACCCCTGGTAGTTCGTACAACACACGAAAGGGTAGGGGGTTCAGAGAACCCCCTGCAGGCCTCACATATTGGCTCGGCCATTACTGTTCCATGGAAATGTCGGCACCCTGTGCTTTTTACATAGTAAAACTTTATACAAACTGCCACTATTCGATAAAAGAAAAATTCCACAAGCTCGACAACCTGTTTGCGTTCTTAAAAAAATATTTAACGTGCCATTTTAATTGTGAATTATGTCAATTTCAAATGACGATAGCCAATAATTGATTCCAAAATAAATAAAATGTTTTATGATTATAAATCTAAATAAATCCCTCCCGAATTATTCATAGTCATATAGGAACAATGATTATTAATTTATTAAAATTTCCGTAATAATTCCATCGTTCTCTTCACCGCCCAAAAGTATGTCCAAGCAATTTGAAGATTCCACGGGTTCGTCGACAGATTCGAGGAAACAAAGTTGGAGAAATGGAGTCACGCACGTAGTTGAGCCTGAAAGCGAACAAGTAATCGAAGCAGAAGTTACGACCACTCTATTCCAGGAGTCGTCCATTCTGCCCAGCGGCACCCTTCGCTGGAGCATGGTGACGCTAACCGTTCCTTTTCTTTCACGAGAATCTCAGGATTGATTTGACGACGCCCCAGAAGAGTATTGAGCTCTTTGCCTCTCGGCAAATCGACCAGCTGCCACATTGGCTAAAATAATTGTTGTTATTCGCTTTTGCCAGTTGCGGGATGGACGTACATGACCCACTCTTCAATTGACCGCTCGGTTATGCCCAGTTTTATTGTGTTTGATAGCTCTATTGAGTTCAAGGCACGCGAGAGAATACATCTCGTTGAAGAGCCCTGATTCCGAAGAACTTAATTCAGTCGGTTAGTCGTTAACGTCTCGTTACTCCCCCAGCCACTTAAATTCCTTGTTTCAGTGGCTCAACACCGCACTGCTAATTGGTTAAACATTTTCCTCGTCGTGTTCGAAATATCCACGATTACCGATTCCGATAATTGTATCGTCAGCGTTTCAACTTTTCATCTCGATAGGTAGACGGAAGTTGGTATAGGTACGTAACAAATTGGCAATAGAGAGGAAAGGCGAAAGGGAAGGCTCTTCGTGGTTCAGTGCAGCATTGCTATTCCCCCCTCCGCCATCGCTGGACCCAGACCGGTCTCTCGTCTCCCCCGGTGGTTTTGCTCGGCTCCAAGGCAGCCAGGAAATTTTCCGGATGGCCTGGCAGCACTCGCGCTTCGTTGATCCTTCGTGGGGGTCCCCGTGCGAGTCCTCGATCGCTTCGATCCACTGAGAACTAAATCGCTGATATCGTTATGCATCGATTTTCCCAAAAAAATTACCATCGTCCGTGAGAGAACGATACCATAAATTTAAAGCTGGAGCCTCTTCGTACGACACAACCTACTGGACTTTCCCGATTCTCCATGACCAGCTGGATTACGGACGACAAGAAGTCGCCCCATCCTCCGAGCCAACACCTGCCCAGAAACTCTTGAATGATACTCGGCTACTCAACGATACTCGGTCCATGATGCTCATAGACTCTTCTTCGTATTCTATATGGCGAAATACAAAAAAAAAAAAGGCCAACAAAGTGCGAGAGCACGGCAGAAAAGAGAAGGAAGGATGTAGAAAGAGAGGTTCTCGCCGTTGGAACAAACATATAATAAAAGCAGTAAGATGGAAGCACTCCTGCGGGAGCTCGACCTCGTTGGCTCAGATGCTGACTGCTGTGCAACGCGCAGCACCGAAACACAGTTCACACACACACACACATACGTGAGTGTACCACGCGGTGGACAAAGGGGGATTCCCTGCGCATGCGTTCCAGCGCTTCTTGCCCCCGGTAACGATTCCACCCCCGGTTTTAACCCGCCTTTCTTGCGCCCCACCGGCTATGTGGTATATACCCACTATAGTATGTTATACCAGCGCACTAGTATCACAATACTGGGGTTCACCCTTCCTTCCTTCCGCTTTCATGCTCATACCACCACGGCCATAGGGATGATTCCATGTCGCTGTTACGTGTGCACAAGTGTGTGTCAGATCCATGTACTGGATGGGGGACACACACATGCACAGGTGGATTATGCGGTATCTACATGCTTGCACAAAGGTCACTGACACAGAGGGGAGCGCTGTAGTGTTAATCCGGAGCTGGATCGAGGCTCCACGAAGAGCCAGACTACCGAGGGAAGCTGCGCTTCGCTGTGTGGACCAGTTGGATATTCACACTAGGCGGAATTTCGACGTGTGCTCGCTCCGGAAGCTCGCTATGTACACACGCGGTCCTGCATTCGTGTTGGGCTATCCCGTTGATATGTATGCACAGAGACCACGGACAGGAAACCCTGGATAGGCCGGTGCTCACCTATCGGTAGCTCGCTCGGTTGCACGTACCATACGTAACGTACCTATATAGACATCGACGCCGGTCCGCGCGACCACGGGCGCGCTTACAAAAGCTGGAAAATGGAGCCTTTAGTTTTTATCGGGGGATAAAGTCGTGATAAGCTATATCACGAGAGCTCCGAAGAGCACCGGGGCTAAAGAACGAGGAGGAGGGAACGAATGCACGGACCACCGACGTTACACAGCCGATATCCTGCTGCGAGACGAGCGCCCAGTGCCGCTTCCACCATCCGCCACGCTATATTATCGTTTCGATACTGCGCCCCCGCGAGACCTTCCCGATTTACCGTTTCGCTCACTTTTTTTTTCGCATCACTTGACCGCTGCCCGAATAATTAACGGGGGGCTCGCGCTCTCCGTGGATATGGATATATGGTTGCGATATGTGACGGCGGTTACAACCATGAATATTATCAACGACGCGTTTTTTTGCTAGTAATGGGCAAGATTTTTTTTTTAAGGGAACGAGATGTAATTTTTTAGAGGCTTTTCAACCCCTCGGACTTGGATAATTGATAAAATATTGAAGAGATTTTTTACTGATAAATAGAAACAAATGGAAATTTAGCAGAGCTTTTTAGCTTTTTTTAAAATTCACATTGTCAAATACAGTGAAAATTAGTAAGGTAGAAAAAAATTGGTAACCTCGAATTACATAACAATCCAATTTTATAAATTTTGTAATTCCATTTAATGTTTGCATATATTAATATTATATCTGTCGTATAATTAGCGACGGTGATTAATGAACAATTTCATGAAATGAAAGTTGTAAATAAATATTCGAATATCCACAAAAGGTTTTTCAATACCTCACGCAGAAATCTTTTAGCATACATGTCATAAATTAAATTTTTTGATTTTGAGCGTTTCGAAAAAAATTCAGTTTGTCCAGAATCCGATGCACGAAATTACACAATGACTGGCGCATAACTTGATGTACCCCGCAACTAATGATCATCGCGTCAAGCGTCGCCTGGAACAATTGGAGCAACGCCGAAAGTATCCCTTCAAGAGGCGCGAACGATCGTTCGGCGTTAGGACCAAGTTGCTTAGCGTCCAGAGGAGCGTTTTCGCTAACGATCTTGGTAGCCGATAAGGGGATCCGAAACAGTATCCTCGTAACCTCTCGCACCCTCCAAGTACACGCACATAACCCATTGTCCTGCTTATAGAACAGGCCCATGGGCTATATCTCGTCAAGGCCTATTACTCGACTGGCCTCTTCGGGGAGATGACGAGTATATACGCCGGTTAACAAACGTTAACGCCGCAGTTTCACCGGCAGTTTCGGGTAGTTGTGGTGGCCAGTAGCTCAAGGCCAGTCCCTGGCACAAGCGACAGAAAGAGACGCTGCTAACAAGACAACCATAGCATTTCCTATAGGCATACTGTCTTCGAGTACCAGCGACGAAGGAGCGAGAGGAACAGCGATCATACCGAAGGCAAAGAAGACTGCGCAACGAGGATGTAGAGTGAGCAAGAGTGTGTTTGAGGGTGAAACAAGAGATCGGTAGAGAAGGAAAGAGGAGTCATGGAATGGGACGGTAGTACCATTCGGTATTGGCTATATCTCGAGCGTAGATTACACAGGAGCCCTAGGGACAAGAAGCAGGAGGTTCACCCTATAGCGAGACTTACACACAGTGGCATCCCTGAGCGATCCCCATCCCACCGAACTCACCCGATCTCTCCCTTCGGGTACTGTACTCTATACATACTCTCTCTCTCGGTGCTGATACTACGTCGACCAACGATGCAGCCACCCTTGTGTTGGCCATACTCGCTCTATATACCCTCACGCCTCTCAGCGCTATATCGTGTTTCTTGCCCTACAGCTAAAGGTCTATATCGCGCACCGTCAAACCTGCCCGAATTGCTCGTCGTCGTGTTATGCAAACGGCTACATTTGTTACGATAGTAGCCGCAAGGGGCTCGTTTTCCACTACGGTGTCGTGCCACCCTGTCGTTCGCTGAGCGAGAGACCAACCGGGTAAGAGAATCATGGATAACCAGACGTGGCGTGTAGGGATACCAAGCCCAGAATTCCCGCGGAGCTATGTTACGTACAGCGTCCCTGGGTCGCGTTTATTTAGCCGGCAAACAGGACGACTACGACAATGACGAGATCGTCAATGGGGGAGGATGTCTGGACGTCTGGACTAATATATTCGACGTCATCGTTTTCATCTCCTTCGCCCTAACCAGCCTCAACGTTCCATCTCACATTCACCTCTCTAAGATTCTGTTTTTGCGTCGCGTTTTCTTTTCTCTTCATTTCATTTGTTCTTTCGAATGGACGTCTATATTGCTTCATCTCTCAAAGTTCTTTGGCCTTGTCTCTCACTCTTATCTCCATTGTTGCCTCGGTTCGCTCAGCTTTTGGAAAGCTCTGGACCACCAGCCACAAAGTCACTGCTTATTCCTCTTTCCCTCGGCTGGAAAATTACTCGGAAAATTGAATTCGATAAACGAGCGCCGCCGGAGGCTTTCCCTTCTCCGGCAGAGATCGGCTGAGGGTTCACGGCGAATTCCAGCCACTTACTTCAGCGACTTTGGCTCGCGTTTTCTCGCACGGGAAAGTGCAATTGGGAGCATCCTCGGAAAAGTCTTTTCGGCTGTTATATCTAGGTACACTTTTGGCTCTTTTGGCTTATATATGTCCCCCTCTACGCTATACGCGGGTTATTACGGCATGGAAATGTTTCAAAAGTGGTTGGGTTATATGCTGAGGCACGTTTCTTATTCGTACATGTACACGTGGTCCGAGTGGCCGCCAGTTATTGGCCGTTCTGAACAGCCGTGGAAACAGTTGCTGGCACGTTTGCCTCTCTCTTTGTCCAATGTTCGCCGGTACAGAAGCTGACGGTCACTCACAAGTGGCCAACCTCTGTAACACTGACTCTCCATTAGTTCGCCACTCCGGGAGAATATTATACAAGAGATGAAACACTGCTACGATATTGCTGTACGCTATAACGTGCATGACGCGTGTACGTGTGAGCCACCACTCGGAGATTGAGCTGGTGAACGTGGCCCGGTGTTCCTAGGAGAGGTCGTCAACATCGGGAAGCGAGACGCGAGTGCGATAAGAAGCTTGCGAGAGCTCTTGGTCACCAGTGAGTTTATATACTACGTCTTTGAAATAGTGCTGTCCAGCGAGTAGATTAGGAGCCTCGTCTAATGTACATTTCACTCGAACGAATGCATTAAGCGTTACGCACAACGTGAAACAGCTCGAGTGCTCGAAAATAATGCCGTTAGCTGACGACGCAATTAACGATAATGACGAGTAAATTGTCGCGTTCACGTAATTGAGAATATTCGTAACTATGTACGGGATAGTAAATAAGTAGCTGTTATCGAGTCGGTAAAGAGGTGGCGAATGGAATTTTGCCAAATCCGGCGAGAGGAAATAATATTGTGACGAAGCTTTGGCTTTTGGCGAGGCGAACTCACTGTCTTCGAGGCTGTTATCTCTCTATCACCGGGCGCTCGGTTTAAAAGTAAAAAGTTTTGATTGACTCAATTGCCACGAGTGGGAAGGTCGCGCCTCGGTCCAAACGCCGCGAGTGCGAGTGAGAGATAGGGCGGAAAAAGACGAGAGGGAAGGAGATTTCCGACTGCCACGGATGGCAGCCATTTGTAGTCGATAGCCATTTCGCGGGGGCCTGAAATAAGCCGTTCTATTACCATAATCGCGCGGGCGCACGCTCGCGGGATATACTTTCAGTCTGTAAAATTATCCCTCGTGTTGCGCCCCTCTCCCTCTTTCTTTCTCACTCGATACGACGCCAGTTTTTATTGCGATTACTCACGGTGCGCTATCCACGCGAGTTTAGCTTGACGTTTGAAAGAGAGAGAGAGAGAGAGATAATTTCGCTTTCTCTGTCTCTCGTTTTTGCCACGACTTTTCTTCAGGGTGCGCTGTCTCTCTTGGATTCTCGCGGGAATTCAGAGTCCGTGAACTGTGGAATGTCCACGGCTATTCAGTGTGCGAAGAAATTCACCATGGCGAACGCAGTGCCTTGGCTCCGTTGCTCCTCTGGCTCTCGATCGGTTGGCTGAGCAGCGCTTGGCTCGAGTACGAAGGAGAACCACCAACAGATAATGACTGCGATATAATTACACTAAATTGGTGCCGGTTCTCTGGCTGGTCTGGTGCGCGCACGAGCTGAACGATATAATAATTGCGCTCTTCCAGTTACACGCGCATACAACTCGCGAATATAGTCGCTGACAATGATAATAAAAACAACGGAATACATCGGGGGGCAATGTAACTACTGTACGCTTTCCCGGAGCTTTGCACAATTCATTTGTAATATCATTATTGAGGAATGAGGGCGATAAAAATAAAATTATTATAATATTCGTAACGTTGGATTTCAGCGACTGCGACACTCGCTAAACCAGAAAATGATAATTTTAAAAAACGGAAAACATTGGGGACAATGTAAGTGCTCTACGCTTTCTCGGAGCTTTGCAAAATTTACTTGTAATATTATTATTGAGGAATGAGAATAATAAAAATAAAATTAAAATAATATTCGTACAATTCGATTTCAGCAATTGTCACATTCACTAAACCAAACAATGATAATTAAAAAAAACGAAAAAAAAATCAGGGCCCAATGGAACTATTGTACGATTTCCCGGAGCTTTGCACAATTCATTTGGAATATTATTATTGAGGAATAAGAATAATAAAATTTAATAATAATCGTACCGTTCGACTTTAATGATTGTGACATTCGCTAAACCAAAAAATGATAATAAAAAGAAAAAAAAAATTCGTGGGCCAATGTAACTATTGTACGATTTCCCGAAACTTTGAACAATTAATTGGTCATATTATTATTGAGGTATAAGCGCGATAAAAATAAAATAAAAATAATATTCGTACCGTTGGATTCTAGCGACTGCGACACTCGTTAAACCAGACTCTGCGAAGAACGAAAGAAAACTGAACCTCCAGGCGAATTCTCTCCGAGATAACTCAAAACCGAAGCCTTTACTTTCACTCCGCAACGGACATCGGAGGGTAAAGCAAGCGTGGCGTGATTTACAAACTCTTTGAGTGCAGAAAAAAATACCGAAGTTTTCACGGGAGTCTTCCTTTTTTTCCTCGCGCTGTGACAAGGACCGCTAGTCCGAGGGATCAGGTAAAACTTTATTGCTACCCCTTGGCCGAGCGAGAGCGCACGAGGAACAGCACGCCCGCGAAACTCCGACAAAAGGGTGCGGAGAAAGTTGCGTCGGGTTGAGCGAAGAAAAAAAAAACATCTCTCTTCCTGCTTTGAAGAGCGAAAGAAAAATTTCGGGTGAAAGTTCGTCAAGGGAGGCGTCGTGAAGTGATGGGGTTGCGTCCACTTTCTAAAAAAGTCTATCCGGAATCGCAGTACGGCTTTCTTTGCACTTTTTGAAAATACACTTTCCCCGAGAAACATTCCCTCAAGGAGCCCGAAGAATCTCCGGAAGTCGGACTAAAAAAGATTTCCCTTGAAGAGTAAAGAAATTTTTTTACCGCATTTTCTCCAGTTATTATACGAATTGAATACTCTATGAAAATCAAATTTTTTGTAAACTTTTTTTTTTTTCAATCACCAAACAATGTAAATAAACTAACTAATCAATCAAAGAAGTCTTAAGTCTACAAACATTCATAAATAAATTCCAATGGTTCCGACCATTAAAACAAAAATTATAATACCGAATGAAAAAAAAGTCTATCGAAAAAAAAAAAAAAAAAAAAAATGTATAATAATTTTTGGACTAACAATTTGGTCGGTCACGTGGGTTCGCGGAGTTGCGAGAGGTATACAAAGATTCGGTATGGCCAGGAGTAAGGTGGGTCAAGAGAAGAGGATCGACACGTCGTGTTCCACGAGGTGGTGAGGTGGTTGGACTCGGCTCTTCGGGCGTATGATGGCTCCGGCACGCGACAACGGGGTATACGCGCCGCAAGCCGCGCCTCTCTCGCTCGACGCGTCGTATGACCATAAAATAAACGTTTAGGGTGGTGGCACACGGGCGAAGGCACAACCTGGCAGCACATAAACACTTATATAACGGCAATTAAACTGCTTTTAAGGCCCCATAAAACTGCAGTTTCAATAATCTCTGTGACAACACGATTCTGACCTGACCGGAGCCACCTTATGTTTCTCTCGACTAGGTCTCTCCTGTCTGCTGACACAGTTCGAGAAGCAACTTAAGAGCGATTCCCTCGGGAGGCCGCCACGCGGTAGTAGTTTCGATACTCAGACCTCTTGGTTATTACCACTTCGAGAACCGCTGTTTTCGCATTCTTGTCATTCGCTCCGACACTTTGTTGCCCATTCAAATAGCATCTCACCATTGACCCATTGCCCATGAGTTACGAGTATACATTATTAAGACCAAACATTGTTCTACGTGTTCATTAATTTTCTCCCAGGAATCCAATCACCGGTACATCCAATAATTAACACCACCTCATTGGATTAATCTTTTGTCCAACGCCTCCATAGGTACCATCAATTTTTCTCAATCAGGCTGCAGACCCTTTGCCCCATAATCATCAAGCCTCTTCCAGTTCAGCGTAGAACAAATGGCCTCTGAGCCTGGCCATTGCCTGTAGTGTCTGTATGTGAATGAAACAAAAAAAAAAAAAACGATATCGTTGATTGGTTCCAGACGTTTTCACGAGAGTTTGTGGCCGCACTTGAGCGAACGAGCCCAAGTATCCTCAGCGTCTCGTGAGAGAAATGGAGGACAGGAGGGTGCCGGACGGAGAAAGAATGCTTTGGCGCTTTCTCTATCCACTCGAAATCATGGGGACGACGAATACACACCCCCGGCTCCATATGCGCTCGCATTGACATCACGAGGGTGAACGGGAAAGAGGGAAGGGAAACCGGACAGCGCACGACAGGATAGGCTGCTGAGGGATTGGCAGAAGGGGAAAGGGGAATAATGTAGCGGGATGTCGGTGCAGGACGCGCGCGGCAACCATCATCGAATGCTAATGAGGGGTTGGCGCTTTCGGAGGGCGGAGAGGATCCCCGTTCGGTGTCTGTCTCCTCGTCGACCGACAGAAACAAGGGGAACCACCGATGCCACGCCGGATCGGACTGATTATAAATTATGTATTATCTCCGGCGTCGCTAGAACCCACGTACAGTATATATGTATGTGCCACCGAAAATCCAAACGGACGTCGCTGCCGGTGATCCTCCCTTCCAGAGGAGAGAGAGAGAGAGGGAGAGAGAGTCAAGCTCCCCACGTACCATGTAACATACAACATCCCCATAGTGCACCACGGCTCATCTTGCCCTGTGTCCAGCAGTCACGATGACCCCTGTCCAAAACACCGTGAACGAGGATAATCTATCGCCTCTACGTGCGCGCATACACCCTTCATCCTGACGTTCCATGTTTTATGGAAAATATCTTATGCACAGCAAATTCTGGGGATGAAGACGCTTTACGGAATTACTAAGAGGAGAGATTTTTTCTCTTTTTTTTCGGTTTTTTTCTTTCACGTTTAGATGACTTTGGCATTTGGTGGAGACTCTTTATGAATATGAACTTTGACATAAAATATAGAAAATTCGTGATGGAAGATTTGCAGGTGCGGGATTTTGTGATATGTAATTTAAGGCTAATTTGATTGATATGTCAATAGTCGGTCATGATAATTTGATTGAAAATCACGTGAATTTTTGTTTTCAGTCGCAATGCCGAATTCAAATATTTTTGAACGGGTGAAAACGAGTGAACAATAAAAAATGTTACATTTTATTCATAAATTGCATTTAACAAAAAAGACTTTCAGTAACTGAATTGAATTTGGTCCAGCTAAAGAAATCTGGTAATGATGATGATAATGATAATAAGTACGGCAATAATTATAGAAAAAGAAGAAACAACAGTATCGAAGTTGGTAGATGGAACTAAATTGTTGAAGTCACTCGAACCTTTTGACCTCGGGAACCCTGTGAGAATTTTTTCAAGTACGGTGATTACGAACAAAGCGACGAAGCCGAAGTACTCGCTAGAGTATAACTGAGGAATATTGAGGGGAAAACAAGGAAAAAGATACGAAAAAAAAAAAAAAACTTGAGAGACGCTGGGCGCCGAAAGGATGGCGAAGAGAAAAACGAGCAAGGCGTAGAAAAATAAATAAAGGAAACGAGCGTGTTGCGGCCACGAGTATAATGGGTAAAAGAGGTTAATGGCTACACCGCCAAGCTAAAGAAGCCTCGCAGATATAGATATAGTATGAGCCAGTCTATACATACATTTATATGGATCGTGATAAAAGTGCAAGAATGCCATTATGCAAATAGGGGTGGGAGCGAAAAGAAGCTACCCTCCATAGTTCGGTAGACATTCTATCACTCTTTCGCAGTGACTTGATTTACTTTAAAAAAAAAAATTCCTTCGAGAGGTCTATTGATTATATTTTTTAATCACTTTCTGTTATTTAAGAAAAATATTTTCACCGCAAATTAAGCCCAAGATTTTTAGTTACAAAATATATATTACAATTTAACTATTTTGGTATATGGAACATTCTTTACTTTCTTGTAAAAAGTAATAAACTTGGATTGTCGAAACATCCGCTTAAATAACATTTTACGTTAATCAATAGTAAAAAAAATTTGTTTTTCTAATTTATTGTTCATACTTATATTAAAATTAAAAAAGAATTTAATTCCATGTAGATAGCAGCAATTGAATTTTTTTTAAATGTGGTGTAATACAGGAACTTTTAGTCTTGCTTTAGTAGAATTCAATAAGAATTTGAAGGACTGCGCTAAAGGACTTTACCGGAAGAAATGAGTGCCCTTATTATCGGGAGCGGTTCTTTTATTGTAGCAGCCAAATAAAACTGATGATCATTCAGTAGTGGTGTCGTAGTTTGAAAAGATTGTCGTGTGCCATAAAATAGTGTATCTGGACCTCCGAAAGTCTCCGTAGTCCTTCGCTCTTTCAGATTGGTTTACAAGGATCAGGTGTGGTCTACGAAAGCGTAAAGCTCGTAGCCGAGGACGTAATGATTTTATGAGGCCAGCCAGCGGGGCTCACGATGCTCGTACCTCGCCACCTCGTGATCGTACCGAGATCCCGTGTGCTCCAGCTCCTATATACACTCTTACTGCCAATTTTGCTTGTTTGCTCTGGAGGCATGAGCTTCGGAAAGTCGTCGTTGTCGGTGCTCCCGGAAAGCCATTATTAAACAGGTCGTATAAATGGAACTCCTGAAAATGTTTGGAGATGCTTCTTGTACGTAATTAGTCCTGAAATCCTGACACTTTGTAAGCCACTTGTACTAACCATAAAATATATTAACTTTGATTTCCTTCAATAAACTCAAGTTCGATACTGTCAAACAAATTAATCAGTATTTCTCTTCAGGGTCTTTCCTGAATATCAATTAATAGCTTTAAAAAAACTCTGACTGCTAGCTTTGCTTATTCACTTTACTAGTAAAAGCTGCAAAAAGTCGTCATTCTTGGCACTCCCGAAAAGCCATTATTAAACAGGTCGTACAAGTCGAACTTCGTTGAATATTCAGAAATTCTTCTTGTACGTAATTACTCCTGATCCAGTCACTTTACGAGCCACTTGTACAGGAACTTTGATTTTCTTTAATAAACCAAGTTCGATACTGTCAAACAAATTAATCAGTATTTCTCTTCAGGGTCTTTGCGGAATATCAATCAATAGTTTAAAAAAAAACAGTGGAACAAATGGATGTGCTGGAGTGCTACTAAAAAAAAAAAAACTCTGACTGCTAGCTTTGCTTGTTAACTTTACTAGTAAAAGCTGCAAAAAGTCGTCATTCTTGGCACTCCCGAAAAGCCATTATTAAACAGGTCGTACAAGTCGAACTTCGTTGAATATTCAGAAATTCTTCTTGTACGTAATTACTCCTGAAATCCAGTCACTTTACGAGTCACTTGTTGTACAGGAACTTTGATTTTCTTTAATAAACCAAGTTCGATACTGTCAAACAAATTAATCAGTGTTGCTCTTTAGCGGGCTCGACGAATGTAAATTAATCTTGAAAAAAAAAAATGCAAGAGCGGAACAAATGTATGTGCTCGAATGCCATCGACAGCATGTCGACTCTGCGGCGCCGGTCACCAAGTGGGAATAAAGAAACAGCCGCGGTCTTATAAAGAGCTTGAATTATTAAGTAGCGAACGTGGGCCGCAAGGCTCGCGCGAGCTTCTCATACGAACGCACGGACACGTTCGCCATTCGTATACGAACGTACCGCGTTGTTCACCAGCGGCAAGTCGCACGAATTATGGCCCCGACGAATTAAACAAACCATCGCGATAAAAGGGAGACCCATTGCGAAATCTTAATTGTGTTTAATCGTCATTCACTGTGGCCATTGTGTGCCGGCAAGTGCTACCATTAAAAGATAGGCGAACGGGATAGAGTCCCGAGACTCGGTTCCCGCTCGCACGTACTTTACGAGAGTGACGACAGGTACAGCCGACCACGTAAACGTGACTTTCGCGTGCTCCACAAGCGTAAGTATTAGCAATATTATACCTAAGTTGCGCTCTCGTGCTCCACCCGCGCGCACTCATGCTTGTCCAAATGTTGAACGCCTTCGGGCTACTGGGTTTGGTGTAACAAACAGAAAAACAGTCGAACTCATTAAGATTCCGTGTAGAAATTTTACTGAATAGCACATTATTACAATTGCCAACTAATTGCTCGTCAGTGGGCGTGTACTTTTTTGTTTGTATGTGCAGTATATATATATTTTTTTTTTTTCGTTTTGTAGAATGTTTGCAGTGTCAGAATAAATGAAATACAGTAAACAAACAAAGAAAATTGGTGCAAGAAAAATTTCTAGGCTTCAAAAGCGTTCTAATTTTTCGACAAAATTTATATGATTTTAAACAGAAGCTGAGAAATTAGGGAAAGCATTTGTTTTTTGTTTCAGTATAATATTTAATTAACAGAATTAAATATCGCGTTGTCAATTATAACATTAGTTTCTGGTAGAGCAGATGCAATTTTTATTATAAATAAATCAATTTAATTAATTAGTATAGCACCCGAAAAAGATATTAAACTGAGATGGATAATTTTTTGCATATTCGAATTGAAAATGCTAATTTTTATAACAATTTAATAAAACACTTCCCATCTGAGTGATTATTAAAGAAAATTCTCGACGTTACTTTCGTGATTATTTTAGAATAATTTGTGGAAATTAGAGAAATAAGAAGAGTCGAGTGCAACATTAGAATCCGCTAGTTCGATTACGCCTTCCCATACGTTTATTATATTTGATAAAAACTTTTAATCATCGAGCAATTCTCTTAATTGCGTTTCTTCCAGCGCCCCCCAAAACAGCGCATTAATTCACTTAATTAGCGGTACAGTGGGGACGCAGTTGTCCATGCGCCATGGACAACGTGAGAAAGATCCGCCATGTTCGGACCTCCACCCTCCGCCAATATATTCCGTAAGAAATTAATAACGCCAATTACATCGAAAGCCTGGGACCAGAAGTCTTGTGAAAGCCTGGGTGGCCCGCGTCGTTGCGTCCGCGGTCGATACTTCCGAGGATTAAATCGAGAAGAGAGAGCGCGAGTGGGTACTCGGGAAGCTAACGAAAATGTGGTAGCCACATGTGCCGAGCGCGCCGCTGCACCAAAGTCAATTTCCTTCCTTTACTTTTTCCTTTTCTTTTTTATTTTATTTTTTTCCTTCGCGACTTTCTGTTCCAACCAGCACGCTCTTTCCCCTACTTACTTCTCAGCTGTGTGACCGCCATATTGCAATATACTCCACAATTCGAATTTTAAATTCGTCACTTAATGCCACCCCCGATGCGAATGAAAAAAAAAAAAAAAATTCCTCGTTACACCCGTTATCATAATTATCATTAAAAATTAATACAACGCTTAATGTCTAATTATGTTACAACGTACGATAAATATCAATTTTTACTCACCACATACGACTCGGTCGAAGGGGCTTATCCAGTCTGAAATGAGAAAACAAGAGAGTACGTATTATTCCTTCTGTTCTACCCACGAAACAACGAAGTGTAATTGGACGTCGGAAAATAACATTGCCAATGTAGTTATATACATGTAGATTCTACGGAAAGGGGAGAGGGAAGGTGGAAAGAGGTTTGAATTGGAGGTAGAAGGGATGGGCGTCCAAGCGACTCTCTGTACTGTGTACTATAGGTATTCAACGGAAAACGCATGCTTCTGGGGAAAGGGTAACGACCGGAAACGAGGACCCAACGCCGCCAACTCAGTCCACGTGCCTAACTATTACCGACGGAGACGCAATTAGAAACCAGACGAGAGATTAGGACTTCTAACGAGACTATAGACCAGAGCTACCCGCGAGAGCTTTGCGCAGAGACATTCCGACACCACGTAGAGTGAATGGGGTAGAAGTTCCACGAGCTAATACCGCGGGGATTGCATCTGAAGGCTCTTGGCCCTCGCAAAATGGCCCTTTGTGAATTTACCTTTCAGTGCAATCATTTTTTCTAACCGGAAGAGGAAATTCTCAAGGGTGACGCTTTGATTCGACGACGGAATTTAATTTATTAACTTTCCACTGCATCCGGAGGCTCTTCCCTCTCGCAAAATGGCCCTTTGTGAATATACATTTCGGTGCAATAATTTTTTGCCAACCGGAAGAGGAAAATCTCAAGGAAAACACTTTGATCCGACGACGGAATTAAATTTATTAACTTCCAATTGCAAATGGAGACTCTTGCCCTTTGCAAAATGGCTCGTTGTGAATATATATTTCGGTGCAATAATTTTTTTTGCCAACCGGAAAAAGAAACTCTCAAGGAAAACACTTTGATCCGACGACGGAATTAAATTTATTAACTTCCAATTGCAAATGGAGACTCTTGCCCTTTGCAAAATGGCCCGTTGTGAATATATATTTCGGTGCAATAATTTTTTTTGCCAACCGGAAGACGAAATTCTCAAGGGTAACACCTTGATCCGACGACGGAATTTAATTTATTAACTCCCGCGGTAGAGTGTAAAATTTTAATCGATCGGAAAGATCGTTTGCAGGTGGCGCTCGTGAGTATCACGCACGCGAGGAGACGATTCGACTCTCGCTTTTATTATTGAAAGACCGTATAAGACATTCGACAATAAAATTCTTGTCACTCGTCGTACAGCCGTGCAGCTTGCGCGGTTAACGGGTTAATATCAAGCGCTTCGCACAAGCTCTCCCAATAGTGAAGAAGAAAATGAGGCTTTCACACTTGCACATCTCGCGCGCGGAGCGCGAACCGTAATTATTAGCATATCCGAGTGTCGTTAAAACTTTATCGCGATGGATTTCGTAATTGTCCCGGTCCTTCTGCATACCGGCAAACCGCGACTCCTATATATCTCACTCCAGCTAATATAATACTGCCCTCCTTAACGCGGGCATGTGCATATTTTATTGCCGGACGGTAGTGGACCACTTTGCGCGATAATTATTCACGATATCTCCGCTCGGACGGAAACAGACTATCAAGGCGTCGGGAACGAGTGCAGTGAAACTCACGGGGCTACCTTGATTTCCATGAAAATGCAGCGAGTTATAAGATACATGGAAATTAATGGTCTAACGACGTACGCGGTAAACGATAGTAACGCGTTATTACATATTTTATTACTTGGACTTGGAAATTAGTAAAGAAATCGAAAAAATCGTCTGCAAAAGTGACGATCAACGGGAGAAGAGAAAAAAAAAAAAGATCAGCAAAATTTTCGCGCTACTGCGTTGACCATTTGACCGGAGAAAATGGCGCTTCAACGGGAGATGAGATCTCGATGGCGAGAGTTCCGTCGGACCTGAGCAAACTGACGCGAAAATCGGCGGTATACGTGCGCGGCGAGTGCGATAGTCGTTCCATTAATAGCCTGGGCTCATTCGAGGAAGACAGAAACTCCGCACGTGAGACTTTTGCGTATCTCCGATCTGCCATTAAACTTAAAGCGCCTTGCCGGGTGATGAATTGGCGAGATGCACGCGGTTTGTTAATGCGGAGTGCGTTGTGACGAAGCAGAAGGAGAAAGCGTCCTTCGAGGCCCACGAGAACCCGGCCGATGCATGGATACGCTGGATGAGTGCTGGGAGGCGGCTGGAAGCAATGCGTCGCGACGGCAAGAGCAAGCGGGATGCGACGGAAGAGATTCCGCGACCGTTTTCAGGCCTCGCTCGCTTTCGTCTGACGATACGCGCCATGAAATCATCTAAAAATTCACTACCGCGGACGACAATGTGTGAAACCATTGTACCCGGCCTGATTGCCAATTTATCATAACAACATTGAATCTGTATCGCCGAGAACAATCAAAACAACGAAATTCTACGGAGCGTTACGCGACGGAGCGTTGTACAACGCTCCGAGTCTCCTAACAAGCTTCGGAGTTGAATCGTACGACATTTTAAGCCTCCTAACAAGCGCCAGACGAGTCTGTGACATTCTTGGGAATGTACGAGCTTAAGATCGCTCACAATACTACGGAATATTATGTATTTAGCTTTCAGAGCGTGATATCCATTGAGTTGAAAGCGGGGGAATGATCGCGGGCAGTCGTGGGTCCAGCAGACGACAAAGGGATAACTGCGTCTTTGTGTATTATCTCATGCAGTACAAAACACAGGGGAACAAGTGGATGAATTTTCTCCGGACGTGAATCCACATCCGCTTGTAACGCGGCATGCTTGCGGGTATGACGACGACGATAGGAACCGTATGAGCTACATATGAAGTTGACCGAGGTCAGGCGTGCTGTCTGGACTCACCGGTGATGGACATCCACGGATATCTCGGTATGTCTGGAATGCCAGGTTGTCCTGCGTTTGCGGGTTGCTGACAGGAGGTGAGAGGATCGACGACACCGGATGCCGCCGCTGCTTGATGGTAGAATTGGGCCGCTGCTGCCATCGATGCGGATGCTGCGGATACAGCGGAGGACGCGGATGCCGATGACACGAGCCCACCGGGTGTACCGCCGTTCTGATGATGATGGCTCAGGGTGTAGTTGACCATTGGGTCCGAGGAGCTGGGGGCCACGTTTCCTGTGAGATTCGCGGTGTAACGACACGACTTGTCGCCGGTAGCGGCGTCAACGGCGGCAGCCGCGGCGAGGGCTGCACTGGAAGCCGCTGAGGAACCAAAACCCGGTACCATTGAGGACGTCGCACCAAAAGCAGCAGCGGCAACCGCCTGCTGTTGCTGATGATGATGATGAGCCGCCGCCACGGAAACGTACGGATACATGCTAGATGCGGTTCTTGCGGCCGGTGACGTGGAAGCCGAACTCCCGGAGTGTTGGGGACTCGAGCCCGTCGGACTCGGTGAACTGTGCTGGGCGTAATTAGCGGCCGCAGCCGCGACAGCCGCTGCCGATAAACTCGACTCAAGACTCGAAGCTGAGCCCGGACCACCCGAACAAGCCTGTACCGAACTCTGATTAGCTGCACTTGCGAACAATTGTTGATGATGAAATTGCTGATGATACTTCGGTAGCATACTATCGATTATGAATTTCGAACTCATTGCTGGACGGCACGAGCGCGAATAATGACACTATGCGCGAGCGGGGGAGGGGACACGGGTGTGTTAACTCGTCAACACCCGATGCACTGATTATGGACGCGCCCTTGGAGCCTCGCCATCCTTTCCCTTCCCTTTATCTTGATTTATTGTTATTATTATTTCTTTTCTTTCTAATATCCGTTGCGTACTTTAAACGAAGGGAAGTTTTCACAGATGTTTATGCACCCACCGCACGACAGTGTTTCTATTAATCAATCACAAAATAATACAGCGAGCCGGTAATGCACCTCGCATTTCTCTCTCTCTCTCTCTCTCTCTCTTTATGCTGCTATTCACAAGTACCACGCGCGCATTTAACGCAGCCACGGGGCTTCTCGTGTTCCAGGTGCGGGCTGCACCCGGTACTCGCGTCGTTTTCCAGCGTGCGCTCGACGCACCGCTTCCGAAGCCACAGAAGAGATCGGAGGTGAGGAGACCCCCTCCTCGCCGGAACCCTGGTCCACGTTGCTACCGCGAGGATGACTCCCTCCACACGGCCCGGTCTATGTCGTTGGCTCTCTTTATCGGTGCCTTTACCCTCACTTGTTGTTTCCCTCTTTCTCGCTCTCCGCGCCCGCTCCCTCGCTCCCTCTTCTTATTCTTTATTCTTATTCCTCGCCCTCCTCGTCTTTTATTGCCACTTACGCAACTGGGCAGCACATCACTGAACTACGAAAGACAACGACGATGACGATGACAGCGTTGTTATAGTGGGATCGACCTTGACGTTACACCGGATCTCTCGTCAGTCGTTGTTTTTGTCTCTTCAATTTGACGCCATGCCTCTTCAGGCCTTAACCCGGTTCATCACACTCTTCAGTGTCTTTTGAACTGTCCTCTTATCACTGTGTTCCTTCACGTGTTTCCTCGAACTTTCTTGTCACTGTTGTGCGAGACAGTCTCGTTGCACACCGATGCCGGTGATCACCGATTAAGAAATAACAAATTCATATATCAACAAAGAGTAATAAGTGATAACAGAGGAAAAGGGAACGAAGCAAGACGGTGGAAAAATAAATTAGATGGCCGTCGTTGAAGAGGGTCCCGAGGATCGAAGACAGTCGGAGAGCAGCTGTTGTCACACGCGTCTGACGGTAGGCGATGACACACGATAAGCTCGATGAAAAAAAGTTTTCGCGGGCTTTGAAAACGTTGATGTTGTTGATAGTGGCGAGAGAGAGTGGACGGTGACCGCGGCGTCGGCGGGCTCCTCTTCTTCGTGGGTGAAAACACGGCGGGACAGCACACACGACGGGAGTAAAACGCACGGCGTAGCAGCAGCAGCACGGGGAGAGCGCGCGCGTCAGGGCCTGTCAGGTGTTAGAAGCCGTTTCTTGCGTACTTCTCGGATAGTCGACGAATCCTTTATGGGCCATGCATGAAGGTACTATAGCCCCCTATCCCGAACGCCGCGTACTACACACCACGGCCAGCTAAATGTAACCCCTTACAATAATGGCGCCGCTTGTCTCTCGACGGGCAACCCCCCTCTTCACCGACTACTGGCACAGCTGGTAAACAGAGCCCGCCAATCGGCTGGCGGCCTTACGAACCGCTGGCCAATCCCGTCGAGGCTAGGCGCGCCAAGATGAATGGGTCTCCGCGGTGCTCGCCTGTCTCGCTCTTCGGCTCTCCGTCTCCCTCGCGCTTTCCAGTTTCCCCGATTCGCTGCCTCGCTCGCACCTTTGCACGCGTTCGCCACGAGTTCACCGTCCCTGTCACTCGCGCGGTCTTCCACCCTCCGGATTCCTGGATCCTTCGCTCTCGCTTCTACACTCTTCGGGGAAAGCGAGGTATAGAGGGAGCCGGGTGAGCGAGCGAGATGCAAAAGTTGTCACTGTCTCACTTGGACACTCACGGCTCTCGAAACGCTCGATTTCACTCGGTCACGCGCTCACTCCTTTTGCTGTCTCCTTCGCTCTCTCACTCTCTTTCTCTCACTTGAGTCTGCCGCCACCACGGCTGTTTCTACTGCCGTCGCTGGCGATTCTTGGCGAAGGTATACCCAGCGCTCTGCTGCCACAACTGGCTTCGAGCCTCACTGCTCGTTGTACATACGACTCTGCTCTGCTCTCTCTCTGCGAACTCCGGGCGTCTCGGTTCTCGCACTGTTCTGTTACTATATACAACACAATACTCACTATACGCGTTCACGACGATTCCACAGACGTATACGCTCTCTCGTTCTTTCTCTCTCTCTCTCGCTCTCGTCACACTGCGCACTGGCACTACTGTAGTTACGCGTTCATTTTCTCTACCGAAAACTCGACTTCTCGCGTTATTGTTGTAGGTCGTTTCTCGCGAAGCCACATCTCCGAGCCCAGCCTCACTGGTTATATCTACTTCGGATGATGACTCGAGAAGCGTTTCGCTCCTCTTCACTCTGCTCCACGCTGTAGAGTTGCTTCGATCGTTCTGTTAGTAGCTTCATTCATTCTCCGCTATCCAGCGTGTTCGCGTTAACACTCACTTCGCCCGGGGATATATCTTATGCAGGATGAAACTATGTTAGCAATTATGCACGAGTCTCTCGAAGACGTCGTTGCGCATTTTGAGTCTCGACAACCGGAGACATCGCATACCACGCGCTCCCCCCACCCACTCTCAACCTCAGAGCCCTTAAATCGTACTTTATTTTATATCATGCAAGGGTTCGTAGCAACGAGTATTCCGGCAACGCCAAGTCAGTCTTTTCTGTGTCTTAACTTCGTGCACGAGATATTTTCATTTTATTATTCCTTTTCTCTCTCGGTGGAGTTTTCGGTGATGGCGCTGCTTCCGATTCTGCGTTGGAAATCTTTTTATTTTATTTTATTTCTTTTCCAGATCTGCCCTTGTATGGTTTTCTCTTCTCTTCTGCCGCGCTTTCTTTCTTTCGACTTTCTTTCTCTTGCTCGCCTTTTCTCGGGGCGCACACTCGTGAAATATCCTACCACGTTATTGTATGTACCTATTCCATGCGAATATCGTCCTCTAGTTCGCTCTTTCTTCTTATCTCTTCGGATCCGTTTCGACTCTCTCTCCTCTTCTCCGCTGCCTCTCACTGCCGTTTCAACCCTCCCGGCTCTCGTTCATCGTCGTCTCTCGCCGTGTCTCTCTTTCGCTACTCTCTCCCCTCCTCTATGCTTCCCACTCGTTGTCTCAAAGCCAGCAACAGCGAACCCATGCTTTCTCGAATCCTGGTGCATGTCCATCTCTCTTTCTCTTTCTCTTGCTCTCTCTCTCGCACTGTCCGCCGTCGGCATCTGCCAGTGTGTACCAGTGCAGCTCAATGCTACGCTCGGATATCTTTGCCTCCTCGTTCCCCCTTCCTCACTGCCTCGTCTCACCCGTTTCGCCCAGAAATCGAGCAATGCCGCCTCGAACTCTCGACTTCTCCCTCGTTATTCCGTCCCTCTTCCACCAGCCCGTCTCCCTCTGCTTTCCTCTCTTACCTCGACGCTGATCTTCGAACGACACGCTCCCCCGATACCATATCGCACTTCGAACTTCCAAGCGATTCTCTGTTTTCCGACTAACTCACTCCACACCGGAGGAATTGTAAATGCGGTGGGTTGAATTTTATTTTACGTACTGTCAAGTACAATCTTAGCGAGAAGTGAATAATTCGTTGGCGATGATCAATGTTCCGGGAAGGCGGAGCGAACGGGGAGAGAATACATTGTTTTTCACTGGCTGAAAATGAGCTCGGTTCTGGTAAGCGTAGTTCGGATCTGTGCTCAATAGAGCAGTTTCGCTGTAGTTAAGGGAAAAAAATGAACCGAGATCTACTGGATTCGTAATTTCTTCGGATTCTGCTGCAGAGAGATAGCGGGGTACTTATTTTTTTACTGGTTTTCTTCTTTTTTTTTTTCTCTCTTTCGTTCTTTTTCTTTTTTTTATTTCTACGATGGAAGCATTTCCCCGGTGAAAAGACTCCGGAGATCTTGGCAAACGCCAAACTCGTCCCCGTTGGAATATCGAAGCGCCTTTCCCGCTCGTAGACCGACAGCGGCAAGCACTCACTCCCACTTACACGGTATATAGCGATGGAGCGAGGGAGCAAGAGAGCGAGCTCGAAGCAGCAGCGCCTTAGAGACAGGGAGCGGAGAGAGAGAAAGAGAGAGGGAAGTGCCTTAAGGATAGCGGGGCTAAGGGGCGCAAAGAGGGGTGGGGAGAAATATCGGGGCGGGAAAAAGCTCCCTTGCCGAGCGCACAGTTTCGATCTTCTTGGTTCAGGCTGCTCCCCCTCTGATGTGGCCAGCCCCATTTTTAATACCCACTTTCGCGAGTCTTCCTCCAACAATTCACTGCGCAAATTGTTCGAAATTTTCTCGACGATGACAGATAAATCATTCGCACTGAATCACGGGAGCCTCGAGCACCGCCCGAGCAGCGACTCCTCTTCCCCGGGGAAAAATGATTTTTCAAAATAATAACGAAAGGCTCCACTAAATTTTGTCTTCGTTATTATCAAAGTCACTCTGCCACTGACGGAATAAACCATCGATGCTTTGAACTTCTTGAGATTATGTTTAAATTAAATTAAATTTTATTGGGATTGTGGGTACTCACCGATTCGTGTGCCGGGTTACTCTGAAACATAAAAATAAAATTCTGATAAGTCTTTATATATATATAGAGAGAGAGTTTGAAGTCAGTTGAATTCAAATTGATTTGCAGATCAATAAATATGTTATTCTCAGTTAAAGAATATTCATTATCAATTAAATGACACAAGAAATTTTTTTATGTTATAAGTATTTGGTTGTCATCTGCAAATTGTTACTCGTACAATTATTTACTGCGTTGTTAACTATAAAAATATTGAATTTAAAAATATATCAAAACATACTGAGAAAAAAAGTACAGGGTGATATTGCTTCCAATGCATTGTGTATATTTTTTCTTAATTTAGATTATGTTTTAGAAAATGTATGCAATTTTATAAAATTCAGTTGTTCTGAATTAAAAAAAAAAAAAAAAAAAAAATTTATTCGATTAATCCCTCATCGGATGGCAGAAATTATAGCGACTTATAAATCCACATCGAAGATAAGAGAATTATATATTTTTGTTCTTTTTTTAATTTCATAACACATTTGCGTACCCTATTTTTTTTTTTTTTCAAAAATAGAAGCCAGCAAGACAATTCTCATCCAAAACGTAATCTCTTCAGAATTTCCATAAACAAAGCCCCGCCATAACCTATCACCTGTGGGATAATGCATGTAAACCCAAAGCCGGCAAGAATTGACACCAAAGGGCGCGCCGAAAAGCCTTGTAGGCAGGCGTGGTTGCTCAGGTAGGCTCGAGGAAGCCTAAAATCTCCGGAGAACACTGCCACCCCCTGTGCATACTAAACGAAGCCGAAAGTTCCACCCCCGGAGCTCTCGGGCCATTTTTCGATGCCATTTTCTTGTTTCATCTGAGATTCCTCCATTATGACATAGGAGAAGAAAAAAAATCATAAATTTATCCAACTCTCTCTCTCCCTCCCTCTCGAGTCTCCCCTTCTCGCAGTGCCCCTAGAAAAATTACGCCCAATATAACGAGAAATAACGCAAGAAAAATCTCCCGGGATCCTTTGTGTGTATTTTTCAATAGCCCTTTCCGAATGGACTAAATTCGAGTATGTGTGGCAATACGCGACATAAGGACTCAAAAAAAGGGCTTGTCACATTTTAGAGGGTGCATTTTGTCGCGAGGATAAAGTTCAGCCCACCACCAGCGACAACACCGCCACGGTGCTATAAGCTTCGCATAAATAAGGGATGTTCCGGTCGAGCCCTTTCCACTCCCGATTAGGTGAATAATTCTCCTGGAATATAATTTAAGAAAACGAGGTCGGTAAAACGTCGGGAGAGGCGATCGTAGAGAGCGAGGTCCCCGGTGCGCTCTGACCGTTCCGCTCGCTCTTCCTTTTTCTCTTACTCCGTTCGGACGATTTATCGCGAATCTTAGACTCCCCTCGTCACGCCCAAAGTCGCTGCTCCAAGCCTTCGGGGCTTTTCTTTGGCCTCCGCAGCACAGCCCGGCGTATGGAGCAAGCACACGGGGCAAAACGTATGAGCCATCTGGACTTGGAACGGGCTCGAGCAAATGCGAACTCGAAGAAGGGAAAAACTTGTGTACGGCTTGGATATAGCTCTGCCGTGAGTTGTTGCCCGGTGTGCGTATGTGTGTGTGCGAGAGTGCACCAACGACGTCGGGGCACATCGAAGCAACGAGGGAAAGAGATAGAGACGGTAAGTGAGCTCAGGCGAACGATGGCGTGCCGCTGCAACGAGAAATCGTTTGGGGGGAGGGTGCAATGCCCCGAGGAGTTCTTGCCGATGGCGCTTATAGCCACCCATGTCGAGCTTATATGGAGAAAGAGGGAGAAAGATTGAGAAAGCGAATAAGAGAGAAAGAAAGCGAGAGTCGAAGCGTATGGGCTATCCCCTACGTGACTGTCAGTTACGTGATAGATAGATCATTCACAGGGTCCCACTGCAAATTCCCGACACGTAGATCTTCACTCGGTACCGAGTGCATCCACCGCAGCCACATCAGCTCTTCTCATTTTTCTACTCGACTTTCTCTCTCTTTCTCTCTCTCTCTCTCTGTCTCTCAATCCAATTGGCTTTTCTCATTGAGTAATTGCTCGTACGGCTGGGTCGCCAGTGAATTAACCGTTCAACGAAGCTATTCATTTATCATGGGCCACTTTGAACGGCTATGGTCCCAAACCATGCGCGATGGTCATGGAAAAATGTGAACAATGAGAATCCTATGGAAATTTTGATTAAATTTGTTTTTTTTTTAATTGTGGTGAAATTCAGAAAAATAGCAGGGAAATAGGAGTATCGATTGATATTTAATTGAATTATCAATATTTATAAAATATCGTGTTAGACAATTCTAAAATGTATGTAAAAACATAAATCTCTTAATCCCCGTGAATGAACAGAACTATCTAAAAATCTCTTAATGCTGAATTAGGTTTCCGTTGTAAAATGAGAATGATAGAGAGCGATAATAAAATTGTCGAATTGAAATATCAATATTAATGACAATGAGCGAAAATTTGTGTGGCTATAAAAAAAGCCCATCATCTATTATTTGGTGACTGTTTATTTACTGTCGTAGTGATCGCGCATAAAAAAATCAAAATAGCAATAAAAGTGATTGTCGCTGTAATTTGTATGTCCATTTTTGTCACCCCGTCAGTGAGATTGACCAGGTTCTCTACGCTTGAGGACAAGCGTCATTTTAACTGGTTCCGTAAAGCCGTAAAAGTTTTACTGCCTTTCGATGGGATTTGAGGTGTACTGGGACAAAAGCCGGTGCGCGTGTGACCACTGGCACGTAAGATCAAGTGTCCACCGAGCACGACGGGGATGTGATTTGTTGCTGGCCCAGAACGCGGCGAGACCGGCGATGTCGACTGGATCGAAACCCGCTGGAGATTCGGCCTCTGGATAACAAGTGTCTAGGCTCGAACTCTTTGGAATTTCGTAGGATCTCTTCTCACCCGAGCTCGCCTTTCTTTTTCTTGAATTTCAAGGCGACAGCATCAGCCTGAAGTGGAGGTCGAATATGAAGACGAAGAGGGGGCGAGAAAAAAAAAAAAAAAAAAGAAACGAGCGCAGGAAAAGAGAGATGGGTGGTGGTTCAAGAGATCCAAGACACGATCGTTCTCTGGGCAGGACTCAGGACTCGAGGTTAGTCGAGGACTCGGGGAGACGCCCTGGACGAAGTTACTGAAAGTCACACCGACCGCGCCATCTTTTTGGAGACGGCGGAAGCCTTTACCGCTCTTTCTCCTTTCTATCCTATTTCTCTTCCTTCTTCCTCTCCTCCTTTCTCTCTCTCTCTCTCTCCTTCTTGATCCAAGGTTTGACTCTCGTCGCCGACGAGCGACAAATATTTTTACGTCACCCGGAACAATCGCTGGATGATAGTGCCAGGCGATATCGGTATTATCGTTATTATAAGCCACACAACATCATTTGATATTAGGAATTTTTTAAACTTCCGGCTGCAAAATTGCGGCGTCACGACATCATCGTTATTCTAATTACACCTGAGCGAATTTGTTTTATGAGACGGTGGTCGCTCTATTTATATTACGTCAAGGGTTATAATGGCGCTTGTGTTTGTATTCGGAACGGTAATTCAGTACTCGTTGACGAGGAAGCGGGAAAAGCAGAGCGTGCTCGCGAGAGCTCGAATACTTTGGAGTAGGCGATGGTATTCAAAATTTTACGAGCCTTTTACACGCATCTGTTGCACGACTCACAGCACAGCTTTCCTATACGGAGAGAGCATCGGATAGCCACGACTCTCTGCGGTGCCTCACCACTCGAGTGCCTTCGAGGCAATGAATCCAAGTCACCGATCTGTTTCGTGTCCAAACCTCTACAAATGTCAGCGTACCCGAAAAAGCAGTCTTCGCCAGTTGAAATCTGTTATTTAAATAAACCATACACGCACCAATAGCATATACATTGTAAATCCTTGAAACTATCACGAGAGCGTATAGATCTTTCATCGGGATATTTTTTTTATTTTTATTTTTCAATCATTTACGCCACTTATAAGAGACATCCTATCTTCTGGATTCAAAGTAGAGAAAAAACGGTACAAAACGATTTTTAATACGCGTATACTGGCTCGTTAAATATATACGAAGGCTGCCTTTGGTATGTGAGAGGATTAAAAAAAATACCGGTGCTCATTCGCCGGGTTACCGACTGCGCCTCGCAGATTTCCAGATGAAGAAATCTGCTGCGATACCGAAGAAACTCGATTTGCATCCAGCGATGGTAATTTACCAACCATTTCTCGCATGACTTTCATCCAGCGGACTACAGACGATTTTTATTTAACGCATTTTTATACATATTTTAATTTATAAATTGTAAATCTTTATTCTGTTTATGCAATAAAAAATGAAAAATTTCGATAGCTACCAAAAAAAAAAGTTTTTTAATCGTAGATCCCGAAAACTTCCTCTAGGAGAAAGTGAAAACTAATAAAGACAAAAAACCAATACCACACTCCAATTCTCCTTTTTTTATGTCGATAATTCTGCGTCAGATGTAAAATTGTGTTTCTGCATAATAGAGTAATAAAATGAAAATAATTTAAGTACGTTATTACTCCATCGGTTAACCCAAACAAATCGTTCAACGTTTTTTTTTTTGTTTTTCGTCGGATCAAGAAACCAGCTCACAGTTTCTGGATTATCCGGCGAAATTTTCGTCGAGATTTTCCGGAAGCCTTGATTAACCAGCGATGCCCATCGAACCCTCTCGTAAAAGCGTGCGTCGCAGATCTGGACTCAACGACGAATCACGCGCGCGACAATGTCTCGTGGTTGAACACCCTCAAGATTTTCTACCCGCGATAAAACGTTAAACGCAACGATCGAGGGTGCGAGTGGTGCCGAGTGCCAGTTGCCACTCGGACAACCAGTTCGATGAACGTAGAGGAGATCTCACTCTCTTCTCTTTTTCCTCCCCCTATATGACAGTGCCAAAGACCGACAAGACGAAGATAAGAACCGATCTTTTGCGGCGGTCACTTGTTTGCGAATCCGAATTTCTTTTTCTCTCGCAGTTGAGCAGTTCGTCTGTGAAGTTTCCGAGGACAGGTTCGACAGGCTCGTGTGAACGCTACAAATTGTCCTGCACTTTTGCCACTCCTCATTCGCCACGACAATTCATGGAGGTCTCACAGGTGTGTATCGATTAGCTAATTACGAGCATGCAATACTTGGAACTCGACCTGTTATTTCATTGTCCCTCCACGTTCATGGAAAGGAGTCTCGTAAAAAAGCTCGCCGCGGGCTTCCCTCAGGTGCAATTGTTGTTTCGTCGGCGATGAGTGGTGTTCCTTTCAGCAAAACTCTCAATACGTTGGGGGAAAATTGTATTGATAGTTTATTTATCGACGGAGACAAATTATCCTGAGGGTGACTCACAAGCTCCGAGTGTACTTATTTTTCTTTTTTTTTTTTTAAGGAGGCTGGTGTATTTTAGATACGCTGATCGATTTTATACCTCGTTATCTACTCCTGCGATAAAAAAAATCTTTAGAGTCGTTTTCAGATAATGGGATTTACAATTTGCCAATTACATTCGATTTCATGAAGAGTCAATATCGATAAAAAAAATCGAAAAATATTGTTTTGTCCGCAGATATTTAATCGGCATTCAGAAATTTTGTTCAATCGCGAATAAAAATGTAATTTTTATTCGAAAACTGTATTTAGATATGTCAAGATCATAAGAGTTCAATCCAAATTGAATAATCCATTTTTTATTTTCACATTTCGACGCGAAATAATATCACCAAACTTTCCGGACGATTTTCGAAATTATTTTCACCGTTAAACCAAAGAAGCCCTTGAATATTTGTGAAATCTGCGAGACCCATCTCGAAAGATCTATCAAGTAAAGCAATTAGGTCCGCGAATTTAGGTGAGTGGGTATATCCGCGAATGCCACCAAAGTAGTATAATCCAGCTGAATATTTACATTCATTAAGTGTAAGCAAAGTTGGCCGAGTCAGTTTGGGAGTTAATCAAGCATTAAATATATTACGACGCGGAAGTGTGCCGGAAGTAAAACGACACCTATAGTCGGGCTCACGATAGTTTCGTGGATCTGATGCCCAGCGTCTCGGCACGTGACACCCCATGGATCGCCCCGAAGTCCCGGGATGATGTAGAAGCGTCAACGTCGTCGTGAAGAGCGTTTGCTAACGACGGAGAGCGAGAGAGAGAGAGAGAGAGAATGACAGTGTCGAGCGCGCGCGAACCATTCCCGCTGCCGGCCACTTAACGGCATCAGCTGAGCGGACTTGTGACTCGATGCGTTTTACTGCTGCTTTACGGCGGTTTATTGCGCCATCAAAACATAAAATGCCGCGAGGTGCGGTGATGCTCTGGCTCGACGCTGGCTGAACGCGTGTGCACGCGTGGGTACACCCCCACTTTCCCTTTAACCACTGACACCGTCGGTTTCTCTTCTAACCGTCGAGACGCATTTGACGATTCTGCGGTACACGACGATGGACCACCGGCGGCATCATGACTCCGAGCCCGCGAAAAAAAAAAAAAAAAAAAAAAAAAAAAAAAAACTAAAACTCAGTGTGTTGTCCACCCGGAGTAAATTCCGCCGGGATCTAGCGATTTATGTCACTTGACAGTTGCGTGGGTAATCCATTATGTACCCAACGATCTCATTGTCCCTCGAAATATCCTCGGATTACTTTCTTTCGCTATTCACGCCCGAGCGAATGCGAGAGTATCTTACGATTTCGCTGTTGCATACCCGTGAATTTTCAATCTTTCACCTAGTATATGTCCCGCTATTTTCGCTACTTCCACAAAGAAAAATTGTTACCTCCTGCGAGCAAGAGGTTAACGCTGCTGAACAATGTATTCGCTTGAGACAAGCAACCGCTCGGTTGTTTCGAACACTCGTTTCATTGGCTCCGCGACTATTGAGCCTCCCGATAAATTGATTGGTCGGACAACTGATCAGTTGAGCCAATAAATTGCCTAATGATTCAACCGATAAATAACTTGGTCCAATTATTCAGTTACTTAATAACCTTGCGAGAAGAATAAAAAATATTTCTCGATCAACCGAAACCAGGCGATGGGCTGGTGAATAAATTCCTTCAACATTTATTTAGCTGGCGATTTTTTTTTCCTTGCGTCTGAAAAAGGCAACATCCAAAAGGTTCATGCGCTCGTGTGGAATGGAGGAATAGGAAGAAAGAAAAAAAAAAGCGCGTTTACTGCGCGAGGCTTCCTTCCATCGACTCGACGCACCGTGATGCTCCGGAGTGCGAAGGGGTAGGAAACCCTCTCGTGGGCGAAGGGTCGCGCGGAGCTGAGCTTTCCCGCGGAAATCAATAACCGCTCTAGGGCTATGTAGACTCTACTCTCGCTGCCTCCCTCGTTCTGCTGTCGACGATTCTCCGCTGCGATCCCACGTGAAGAAAAAAAAATGTTTTACTCCGTGAGTAACGCCGGTTTAATGAAGGTGATAGCTGTAATTTGGAGTCGGGAAATGATGTGACGTACGACTTCTTAACGAGTGATTCGCATAAGGATTCGGCAATAAAATATTTCATAGCAGTATCAAATGAAAATGATGAGAAAGCCGGCACAGCAGCGGTCACCAAAGCTCGCCTCGAAGATCGTGGAACAGTGGCGTCATCTCTCGTGGGGTTGTCCAACTTCCGTACTGAACGACGAACCGCTCATTCGCTCAGCCCCCTGCAACACCGACCGACCAACAGCCCGGCCAAACTATTGGCAAACCCTCCCTTTACTCCCAAACCCCCGACGGCGAATCTACAGGCGAAAGCTTTCGGGGGTAGCATACCCTCGGCGGTAAATAGTTCCCTGAAATCACACCAGAGTAGCGACACATTTTTCCTCCACTTTTTTTGGGTTACAGGTATGAGAAGGGATAGAAATTTGTGAAAAATTTGAGGAGGGACGAGAGGTCGGATCAATTTTTAATAGGATTGCTATTTATATTTATATTTATATTTATATTTGTTTATGTTTAGACTGTTGGGTTAGAGAACATTTGGATTTTTAATGGACGTTATTGGTTAATTTATTGGTATAAATAATATAAATAAAAAGTAAGGTGTCGTTTTAAAATTTAACGGTATATAAGGATTTTTTATTTTGTATAATATTATTTTTTATCAACTTGACAAATTGAATTGAGAATGTGTAGGACGTGTTCATTCTACGAATGAAAAATTCGTTTGGATTTATAAATTGTTTGCAAGGAAATTTTGCAAATGCTGATCTTTGCTTTTCATTTTGTCTGTTCTGTTTTTGTGTGGTTCGTAAGGTCCAGAATTTGACCTGAGACCACAGTAAACCTCGACAACTCGTGTAAAGTACATTTTTTGTAAAATTTTGTTTGAAATAATATACGCGACTATTTTTAAAAAATCTGATTAAAGATAATTGTGCCTCAAATAATTTAATAATTCACCAAGGAAATTCCATCTTCAAAAGACATTCAATTTAATGCACTTCTTTAGTTTTTGTAATTGCAGATGTCAAGATTGAACATTTTTGCAATCACTATTTGATAATTAAAAAATATTGCACAAAAATAATAAATCGATATTATTTTCGAAGTCCATTAAACGCAATGCTATTAAATAAATTTAGCGACGTTAGTTTTGAATTACTAAAAAAATGTGACGTTGGTAAGTGAGTGAAAAGTGTAAGCTCCAGAATTTGACCTGAGAGAACAGTAAACCTTGGCGACTCGTGTGCCTGACCTTCCTCGGAGAGCAACTCGTGACATCTCTCGCTGTATTGCAGAAGTTGAGGGGGTTGGCCCGATCAACAATGCAGTTCGGGTATTCCAGCGAGCCACTTCTACCCTCTACAGCACTCGCCCCTTCGCCGGCTGTTACAATGTCCGTAAACCACGACTGCTTAATAAAAAATATTACGAGCCACGGGGGCGTGCGCCAGTGAGTAGGAAAGCCGACTACTGGGGCACGAGTTAAGATTTCGTAACTTCTCACGTGCCAGCTCGTTGTCAGAAAATTCTCAAATCTTCAGACACTCAATATTGTCACCATGTCGTTTTTTTTTTTTTCCAGCAACACCATATATAAACAATTTATTAATCAGAATACCAAAAATCATCTCCGAACATCACCATAGCTTTTCTTCATGATGTTTGCAATTCAGAATTGCAACAAATACTATAAAATTAATCGATCAATCAATATCGAGAAAATTTGGTCCGCCGCGAAGAATTGGAAAAAGTTTGTATTACGCACAAAAATAAAGATGATTTCTCTCATTTAGGGAATAATTTGGTATAGATTTAGAATTTTCCAGTGAAGACTACATTTTTTTTCAAAAATCGGTGCGCCCATCTTGACTCTACCATAATGATTTCCAGCAAAGTCGTTTTGGAATTCTTCCTTTATTTATTTATTCATTTTTTTTTTACCCAGGCTCTGCAGTCGTTTATGCCCGCAAAAAGAACGCTCGCGTGCACAATATTTTCGTTAAGGAAATCGTCGGATTATGTACTCCCGGATGGTTTGGCCGCTACCAAACTGCCGCATATTCCAGTTTAAAACGAGGGAACAACATAATTAAAGGTTACGTTTTAGCACGCCGTACAGGCGATCGGAGAAGCGAATCTCGTCCTTTCCCATGTCGCTCTCCTTTCCTCTGATCCTGAATTAATCCGAATCGTCCGGTGGCTGAATAAGCGAATGGTGGTAGCAGTGTGAGAGCCATCGTTTCGATGGCTGCCTCGAGAATTGAACTCGGATCAAGAGTGAATTTTTTTCCAAGACGAATAAGAACAAGAATACCGGAAGATCGCACGATGGCACGTTCGCACTTTATGAAACTCGTTATCCTTCATCCGAACGCTGAGAAGTCGCGTTAACTAACACTAAAAAATTACCCTTTGACGATCCTATCGCCCTGTGAATGAAGCTTCGCTCCATACATTACAATAATTTCCGACTCCCTGCCTCAAATATTCAATTCAACATTACCAATTATCACTAACTATTATCTACATTTTCTGCTAATGCAATTAGTCTTGGCGAATTCGATTTTATATCAACGTTAATCCTTGTATCGTTTCAAAAGATTTTTTTTTTGGTGACGTTTGAAAAATAAAAAAAAAATGTTATTTTTAATTCTCATTTTCGTATATATTTAAATTTGTATAGTATAGTATTAAATATAACGAGAAAAAAGAGATTCATTTTATTGCTACGACTTTTTAAATTCGATTTTCAAAAAGGATTTGATAAAAAAATATCTGTAATTTAAAAAGGCCTAAATAATTAAGTAATTTTTCGAGAAATTTCTGTTTCTCTTAAGCCCACTGAGAATGGATATTCACAAGCAAATTCCTTCGGTTCGAAAGAAATTCCACTGATTGGATTGGGGATACTTAACTCAGCATATTTCCTTAGTTCTTTCTAATTGCAGATATCATCGGGCGGATTAAAGAAATAAAATTAAAATCTTAAAATGTTATACTTCTTAAATGGATATCAAGATTTTATCGGTTGTAATGGTAAAGTTGAAGGTTAGGATGAAGTCAGTGGCAAAGCGGAATTCACTTTGCTGTAAGCTCGGTGCGAAATGATTGATACAAAAATTCGTTTTTATTTTTACTGCCAGGATGTTCGAAAAAACTAATCCGGCATCTGCCGAGTGAATTAATTCAAAAAAAAAAAAAATCGTATTTATTGTTCCTGCCAGGATGTTCGGAAAAAATAATCCGGCATCCTGAATAATTGGCAAAAAAAATCGTTTTTATTTATTTTTTGCCAGAATGTTCATAAAAAACAATCCAGCATCTGACCAGCTGGATTTTTAAGGGTCACATCGTATTTTCAAGAAGGAGTTCAATTTGCTGTATTAACGAATATATATACATATAATGTTAACCCTCCGAAGGAAGAATTTTTTTTGCAACGACTGAAAAAAATTGACTTTTTCTCGAGTATACGGTTTTTTTAAGGTGACCAGGAGAATTAGGAAAGAGCGGATACAGTGGCAGAGTGCAGAGAAGTCAGGCGGCGTCTAACAACGGCTGAAAAAGTGGCCCGTATAGAAGGGTTGGTGGTGGTTGGCCTTGGAGGGCCATTCGCACCGACCCTGGTCACTGCTGTATCTCCTTCCTCTTTCTCTCCTTCGGTTTCGCCGTGACGATCCTTATGCCGTTGGCTCTCGTCGTTCGGTAGACCACCGTCTTCCAAAGAATGCACCAGCATTCTCTTTTGCGGTTGACTACGACTACACATTATTTCCTGGATACACTTACGCGTAACGCGCAAATTTTTTTGCGTTTCATATCAACTTTGACACGCACTTTGTCTACTATAATCACACCTATTCAACTTACAGTGATTTATCCACAATTCCAAAAAAAAATTCGATAAAACGGAGTAAATGACAAAAAAATACCATCACAATTTTCGTTCAAGTCATTCTTCCTCATTCGACACAATGTTCTTCTGCTCGGTCGGGAACAGAAACTGTTAAGCATTATTCCTGGCCCCAATTGATCAATTGGACAAAAAATAAAAATTACAAGTTCAAAAGAGACTCTTTCCCTCATTGGCTCTTTTCGTTCGCCAAACCAGAGGCTCCCAAGGAATGCACCAAAAGATTCTCTCATGCGGTTGATAACTACCCGACTACACAATGTTTATCGGGTACCTAAGCGTAACGCGCAGGGCGTTTTTTTCTTATCAACCGCATACGCACTTCGTATACGATAAACATATATACTCTGTGGATTATACATTGCAAGCATAGTGCGGTAAACGAGGTGGACAGAAATGCTCGTGTCGTACGTGGAAAATCAACGGGGACCACCAACCTCAATGCCATAGTCGGTATGGCCGCCGTGAGCGTTCGCCGAACGCCATGAATGCATGCATCCATGCATACATATAGAGCCACTACCACAGGATCGTTCATATGAACTCATACGAGTGAATGCTCGCCGATTTCCACTCCCGCGCGTCCGAGCGACCACATCCTGCATTCACCGATTCGTTTTGGAATTGAATGCGGGTAGCCATTGCGAGCGAGAGTGACGCGATGTGAATGCGCGGCTCTCCTACTCGCCGCTGCCCAGCGATGAGAGAGGAGAAGAGAGAGAGAGAGAGAGAGAGAGTGAGAACTCCGGCTGCAAAGGCCGCTTGTGCTGCTCCTGCCGGCGTCACTGGTCAGCCCGAAACTCTGATCCAGCCGCAGGCAGAGCTCGGGCTTCGAGCTCACAGCGGGAATTGGTCGGGAATCCTGCTGCCCATGTGCAATGGCGATTTCGTAGAAGCGAGTCGGATGAGAAGAATGGGAGAGGGAGAGAGAGAAAGGGATTATTTAGTTTAGTGGCTTTCGATGCATCGATTAAAAAACCGATTCGAAAAAAAATTTAAATGCTTTTTTTTATGTTTCGAAACGCATTAGAGATTCTTGATCTTGAAGAGGAGTTATGGGGAAAGTTATTAATTAGTTATGGGAAAGAAAGTTTTGAAAAAAAAAAAAAAAAAAAAAAAAAAAAAAAAAAAAAATCATTGATAAATATGGGAATTAATTTAATGGGGAAATTAAGGTTTCCAAAATTTTCTTATCGATTTTTCTAATTATTTATTGAGCTTCAATTTTCTTAGTATCTGCACGGAAGACAAAATGATTCTAATTCTATTGGCACAAAGTACTTGAAATCTAATCCAATCAAACTTCAGTTGGGATTGAACGGCTATCGTCAATGCAGAAGTTGGGGAGCGAGGCTATTCAATCAGTACGGAAATTCACCATTTACGGTCGGATTAAAAAATGATGAGTTATCTTTTTAATCCGTTAATTGAATAATATAATCATGTTTATGCTAATCTGTTGTTTCTGATAAAAGTTATGTTTAAAAAAATATATAGGTGGTCATTGAGTGAGGCTATAATGAATGTTCAGGCGAAAATCATGCAAGGAAAGCGGACGTTTTTTTAGTTACGAATTTAAATGTTATTATTTAGAGGCGAATCCTGACCTTGAATGAAAAATATTTAAAAAATCAACCGAGGCATGGAATTAAAAAAAATAAATGCTCATAAAATGCTTCAAACGAGCATTTAAAAACTAATTTAGGGTACGAATTACCATTGCGTATAATCTTTATTGTACGACTGCAATGATTATCGTTGTGCATTAGTTACGCTCGACCCACTGCAATGAAACACCTTCTATAAACGGATCGTGAATTCACGCAACCGTAAATTGTGGGTAAATGTGGTGCGGTATATCTGGTACAGTTTTCAAAAAATGTAGGCAATGCTATTTGCATAAGTTGTTGATTCTATCGATTTTACATAAAACTGCAAAATATAAATCTAAAATATGTTAACCATCAATCACCATAAATTTGTCGAGCAAAAATAAAAAATTCTGACCAAAATCCATTCATGACAAAAAGTTATCCTTTACGTATCGCCAGTAAAAATATAATATTGTTAAATTATGAACTAAAACAAGAATAATAATACGAAATTTTGTGAAAAATAAGCGCTAAATAAGAAAGCTTCTGTAAAAACAATTTTACTATTAATTCGAAATTCTAAAATTAATTTCTTTGCGTAACAATTTCCAGCTACTAAAAATGTAAAAGGAAAATAAAAATATGAAAATTGCCCGTAGCTAATATTTATTTTGGTTTCACATGAAATATTATTAATTTTTTTTTTAAATCTCACTTTAATATACAATAAAAATATATATAAGCCATTAGATTTGCAAGCGAAATGAACCTCTTAAAATCGTGCAACATGAAGTTGTGGCGCGTGTAAAAATGTTTTTCGCTCCTCGCATTCTCGTCGGTAAAGTAGGTAAGTGTACTATTACGAAAAATGCATGGAAAAACGACATTTTTCTGAACAGTACTTCGCACTGCTGTAACTATAGACGATTACTATCGGTCTACGACCTTTTAAAAGTACATGCCAGTCACTCTCTTTACTTTATCTCTCTGCGTGTGCGCCACGACTTCTTTCAGTGAGCTTTTTCGTCGTCACACTGTGTCTTCCTTTCACTCCCGCGTTGCACTGATAGTAAAAGTTGCAATGAAAGCTACGACGGTGTCAAGGAGCGGAAATATCGCTTAGCACGCACACTACACATCATGTATCTGTCTTCTATGTGAGCGGACGAGCCTAGCATGCTTTTTATCGCTTACTCAACACCTAGAAAACGAGTAAGTGCGAACTGAGTGAATAACGTTACTGCGATTCGTTACCGTCTCTCTATAAACTTTTTCTTCTTCATTGATGCGCTTGGCATGTTAAATGTAGTACATATGTCATACACATTCGTAACTCTACCACTAACTTGTCTGCAAAAAAAAAACCTTGCCACCGATTTTATAGCGGCACTCGGAAAAAATCTATGCAATTTTTTATTCAACTATTTATATAGCTATTTTAATTACCACCACAATTTTCCGATTATTTTCAATCCGTCACATTTCGTAATGTGGAAAAATATACATTTTTCGAAACGTCATTTTATTAATATTTCATCCATGAATTTTAGAAAAAATGTGGTAATGAGTAAAATTCTATAAAAAATGCATCACACATTTTGGGAGATGAAAAAAAATGACAGTACAGTTTCTCCTCAGCATTTTTCTTTTCACACGAGGATTTAGATAAAAGTTCAATGAACATATTTTCTCGTGGCAAATGAGCTTGACGTTGAAGAGTTAAATCGATAATAAAATCAATTACCAATGAAATTAAGGGTGAAATTATGAATGTGCCAAAAAAATCGAAATCGAGATTGAAAATCTTGACATTAAAGGGTTAAATCGAAAGAAAAATTCAATTAGTAATGTAATTAAGGGTGAAATTATGAGTATCCAAAAAAATTGAGAAAAAAAGGAGAAAAAATGCCACATGAACAAACGTCGTTGTTCAAGACGGTTAAATCGAATTCCGGCGATGTAGCTAAGCGACAAAAATACATCTCATGGCAGAAGTGTCTATATCCGTTGTACATTCATCATTCGCTGCTAGGAGCATGACGATGTCAACGTAGGAAGTACACGCCGAGTGTGATAGGGCGAAGAGACGAATATATGTCGACGCACGTGACGTCTAGTCACTTTTACATAATGTAGCGGTTACCGTGGCAGTCGGACACTCGCTAGGTATACTATATATAGTACATACGAAGGAGTAGTATACAAGTCAAATTGTGTAGACTCTCGAGGCTTCTCGGGATCATAAATAGTGGCTACCTCGGTGTGTGCGTGCCAAACCCTACTTTTCCTTGGGTAACCGCGATTATTTTAGTTCTACGACCCTTTGGGACGGCGAGAAGAGACCAAGGGCCTCTGTACAACATGTGTTACAACGTGCATAATACAATGTTCTATAGCTCTAAGTCAATTATATTATAAACAACTTCCTACCCCAACATGCATACAAAATTAGCATTTACAAAGTTAGCAACTCATTAAAAAATAAATGATTTAAGTTTGCATCAGAAAAAAAAAGTGTGGGCTAACAAATTACTCGATTTCCATAGTAATAATAATTCAGGCTAATTTTTATGAATTCACTATCATTGTTTTAAATAAAACAAATACTTCCTTTGTAAATAATGAGAATACAAAAAAAAAAATGCGTTGGACAAAAATCGCATTGACATCTAAAACGTTGAGGCAAGATGTGTCATAGTATTAATAAGGATACTTTTAAACGAGTAGCAAGATAAACTAAAAATCGGAAAAATGTTATTGCCCAATTTTTGTTTTGTGGGTGGTGAATTATTCACGCAATTTGCTATTTGTACAAATAGTTCTTTGACGATCAACTGAATTGGCTAAGAAAATAGTTCGGTGAATCGCAAAATATAAGACAATAAGTGCTCATATCTGAGAAGGGAGTCGGATAAAGAGAATGAAAAATGTTTGGGTAAGAGGAAACAGAGTGTAGCAACACACGAGACTTCGGTTTGCTGCGCTCGGGCGATAAAAGAAGGTGGAGCGTAAAAGAAGGAAGAAGGATGGGCAATGCGAGCGGAGAGCACAGGGCAAGACTGTTGAAAGAAAGAAAAGTTGAAAGAGCGTGCATGCGACGTTGTCTGCGGGCGAGTCAGAAGTTACGAGGGTGAAGAAACGCGAGGGAACGAGAATACGAGAGGGAGAAGTTCAACGATGGAATCTCGCGTTGTCTGCTCGCACGGGACCATGGTTCCACGGGTAAGGAACCGGGGCTTCGATAAGGTTGAGAACCCCGTGGATTTACGATGCCGGCCGAGGGATGATTACTCGCGATTGCCGTATAATGCACGGCCTTGTGTCGTAAAGCGACACTGCCACGGGGATAAGGATAAGAAGTGAGACCGAACTGCGTGTGTAGGTATGTCTGTCTGTTTCTCTACGTACGAGTCACCGGAGGATGAAGAAGGAGAAGCAGATCCTGCGCTGCCCTCATGTGCAGCTGACTAACTTAAAACGTGATGGACGACGCGGATATCAGTTAATGGGAGAGACGCGGGTGCATATAAATAAATCCCGAAAACACAATGTTGGGCGGAGACTATTTTTGGCTGCTCGAAGAGCTTTAGACGTAGCTGTCAAAATTCCTTTTACCAATAATTTCATGTTTCTCGTTTGAAAATAATAATTTCGAGAGGTAAAATGTCAATATTGATATACGTCTCATTAAATAGAAAGAGCATTTTATTATTTTTTGAATTCTTGTTGTTGGGACGTATAATCATGTCTCGATAAAATGTGTGAAGAAGATTTAAAAAAAAAAAATTGTCCACTAAACTTGTGAGAGAATATTACAATCTCCTGCCATTTTGCCAGGAGGAAACGCCAAGAACATAATGACGAGACAGCGCTGAATTTTCTCCTCGGGTGCACACAACACTCACACACACAAACACACACGCACACACACGTAGAAGCAAAACAAGCTCTTGCGTCCTTCATTTCTCTCACTCCCACTACCATTTTGCTCATCTCAGGAGGTCCATGTTATTTTTTGGTGCAGCGAGAATGCGACGATCAACTGGGAAGCACGTGGTGACATTTGGAAGTGCCGGATGCTACGGGGACATACGTGGGCGGCAAAAGTGCGCTCGAATGGAGCCGTAGCAAAGGGTTAAGGACAAGGAGAACGTCGTAGGAGAGCATCAACAACGTGATTTCTTGTTTACAGTCCATCAAACGCGGTTGGCGCGTATCTCACTCGCTTCCGTTAGCTGCTAACCCGCGGGCTATACGTGCATCGATCACTTCGCGTTTCGCATCGACTGTGTGTGCGCAAGAGTTTTCGTGCGATGGCCCCTCGAGATGCCCCGAGCCAACACAGCAGTTTCTCTCTCGGTTATATGACTGGAAAGACGAGCGAACCGAGCAAACGACGTGCAGAGAACGTGTCAAGGTCGGGTTCTTCGTGGGATCTTTGGGTTATCGCTGCTTCCACCGTCAACCGGAGAGAGAAGTCTGCTGAGGTCCTAAATTTAATTCAATGAACGAGCGAAGGGGAATCCGGCAGAAAGCGATAGCGATAGTTACTTCATGGTCTTTCTCAATGGCATGGAAATGATACAGCGTTAGAAAGACTTTTTCTTGTTTATTATGAATTTCTCAATTGAAAGAACGTTACATTCGACATTGCTGACACGTAATTATACTCCTTGATTGGCCCTTTAACTGTCAGCTTCGAACATTTGCATTTCATTTCATTGAAGACGAATTATTGACACGTCAAAATGTTTTGAGGTCTTTTGACAAATGTCGTTTATCCCAATATTTGAAAAATTCGGCACACTGTCGAATTCTTGAAAAATCTTTCATTTTCCAAATGGAAAGAAGGCTCTTGAAAGTTAATAGAAAATTAGAGAGGGTTTTCGCAACGAGTGTACGATGGAAATTTGATATTTTCGTGTTTTTACGGTAACTTTTATGTGTCCGTTTGCATAATGCCGAGGGAATATGACATTTTCGAGATATTGAATATTTAAATTAGTGAGTACTTGGACGGCAAAAAATGTCCTGATGCTCGTAGAATTTTTTTAAAACAATTTAGGTACAACAAACAATAATGTAAAAAATACTATCCCATAAATACGCTTGAATGTGAATGTGAAGAAAATAGAGAAGAAAAAATTCAGCGTTACATAAAAAACGAATTCCCCCCAACGAATTTGCTTGCTCAAAGTACGTCCAACAAAATGCCCTAATTACGGTAACAACCCTAACGCTTCACCAGCAAATTCTCTTCGGGTTCGCAATTTTCAGTCTTGTGTGGTTATTTACCACGAGCCCGAGTTAATTATCATCAACAAACATCGAGCTGCGAGTAAACCAGACAACAATGTGCAGCACCTGAGATAGTGCTCGGCAAACACATTCCCCCCGGGAACAATAGGCAAACATTGAAAAATCTGCTTGCGTAGGTCAGGGCAAAACGCTTGTCGAGGAGAATCAGCAGTCGGTGCGGCAATCTCCCACGCCGTGTATCCGCAGGCTCGATGTAGGAGAAAGCACACAGTGCTTACGTGTACGTGCCGAGGGAATACTCTCTAATCGGACCTCCCGCGTTACGTTCGCGCACGTTCCCAACGCGGCCAATGGTCAAGAGTGCATACATGCACTTCGGAGAGGGATGCAAAAAGGGTAATGTATGATAATGCGCTAGTCGGCGGCGAGCGAAGCGAGGAAACGCTGCGGAGGGCCAAGGGGAAGGGACTGAAGTCCTTGGGGTTGGCTCGAGCGTGTAGATCCGACGGAAAACGAAGGCAGGGAGATCCGGGACTCGTTCGCCATCGGGGGTTGGGCGTGGTGCGAGAACCACCCCTCCGTTTTCCCCTCTTCCTCATTCTTGCGCTTCCAGTTTGCTTTCTTTCTTTCTTTTTTCCCCTTGGAAAACGCAGCGCACCGCTCGGCCACCTCGCCGAGCAGCCGTTCCGCTCGGCTCCTCGCGCGTTTCCTTCTCGCTCCTATTCTCATTGTCTCCCTTATCCAGTTGTTCCCTCGATTCTCTCTCTCTCTCTCTCCTTCTCATTCCCTTACACGCGAGGGTACACAGCCGGCGTGGTGCCGTTGGTCGATACTTCGGGGTCGCGTGTGCTCGCGCCAGCCGCCGTCGGCGTCGCGACGCCGGAATTTCTGCGTCATGGCCGCCACCAACTTAGTGATAACTCCGGGCCGTGACTCGCGGCTTAAACGACGACGCCACACTCGGGAAAACGGTGAGTCTCAAACTCTCGGCTCATCTACGTACTTTGTAGCTTACTCCTTTGATGTGACGAACACGGGGACGATCTACCGTCACCGAGCAACGATAATGGATACATGTGGTTGAATGAATACGTTCACGACTTACACACTCGTTCGTCTGACTGCTTGGAATAGAATTTTTATCTGTATTGTCTCACGTTCAATTGTGGTAACGATCGCTGTATACGTTTTTGGCACGGATTAATCTTCGAGTCTCGAATTAGATGATCGTGCCGGAAAATTGAGGTTAAAGGATTTATTTGAATGACCAACATGTAAACCAGTATTAAAAAAGAATGTTGTTCCATTTTTTTGTTTATTATGGAAATTCGTTAGATTTTTATTTGAGGAAATAATGAAAATAAATGAGGTTCGTTTTTATTGAAGAATTTTGGAATTATGGATTTATTAGAGCGGAAATAGTTTCAGTAAAATCAAAGGAATTATAGTGACAGTTGTTATTGTGAAATTCAGGCGCGTTTGATCGTGCGAAATAAAACAATTTCCCGACGATGGTAATTCAGTAAATCGCACGAAATGATTTATCTCTCGTTGCATTTCGTGAAGTTGATTATAAAGCCATTCGATAATCAAACAAATAATATTTATGATAATACAAAGCTGAATAAGTGGTCGTAAATTTGATCGGAGTATCAAAGAGTTCATGGACTTGATGTGAAGCACGCTTTTCGTTGAATGCTTCAGTGAAGTTTAATGTCTCTATAAAAAATAGATAAAAATGATCCCGGCTACTACACTGTACTAAAAATAAAATAATCATGAAAATTGCGATGAAATGATAACTCCCGAAGTATCTTCCAGTGACAGATTTTACCGCTCCTGCAAATGAAACATTAGCGTGTGAAAATGATGATTTTTCTTCCATATTAAATAACCGCAGCTATTCGTACGTTAAAGTACAACCTACAAAGGCGATGAAAATCGTTATTTCAATTATCCAAATGGGTAATCAAGACAAAATGCATGATAATTAAAATAATCATTACCAAACGAAATATCGCCGTGCAAAAATAATGATTTTCTATTATTATCCTTAATAACCACAAGCGCACTTTACTCTTGCTGCATTTAAAAATAAATATATGCCGCAAAGGAGCTAAATATTGCTGTTTAAGAAAGTAAAGGGGCTTAATGGAGAAAAATGAGTTTAAAGAGAGATCTGGACGCCTCGGCGACGGAGAAATTCCAGAGAGTGCAGTGTGATTCGCTCTTCTGTTGTACCCATGATTTTAACGGAATCGTACTCACTGATCACCGAGAAGGCAATTCGCGAGTCTGTCAAAGTACAGTAGTCGTCGCCGGAGAGAGAAAAGAGAGAGAGGAGGAGAGGGTTGGAGCAAAGCAAATTGGCGATGCGTCGCCCTCTTCGCGAGAAACGAATAAATCACGTGCCGCTGGTTGATGGCTGGCCAGCACGCCGGCGCTGGCGCTCTGCACACGTACAAACGTCGGCGGCGGCGACGGCGGCGCGCGCGCGCGCATGGTTTGAAGCACACGCGAGAACGAAGAAGAAGAAGAAGCGGCAGCAGCAGCAGCAGCGGCAGCAACAGTAGAAGCAGCAGGAGCGAAGCAGCAGAAGGAGGAGTCAAGTTGTTTATTTGATGGCGCCATAAAAGGCCTCTTTACGTTTATCTCCCGTTTAAAACGCTCCCATAAAACCGGCGACTGCACACACAAACCATCAAATACGCATAAATCATCTCGCGAAACGGTCGCGGTAGCTCTTCCTCTCGCGCGCGGACGAGCAAACCTCGGCCGACGCCGACACCGCCGACGCCGTGCCGCGCTTCACGTTGCGAGCCTCTCGATCTCCTTCGACGCGAAATTTCACACGCGACGGACCGCGAGATGCCCGCCGAGTTTCGGCCACTGCTGCTTCCTGTCACAACCCCACGATCAAATATTTTCACATGTTTATCTCCAACTCCAGTGGACGCTCCATTAATTAGTGTTACGTTTTGCCGATTATTCGCTTGTACTACTTTTTGTATTACTCTTCTCGTTATTAGCGGCGTAATAATAAAATTATTTTGTTCATCACCAAGCGAATATATTATTGCGGGAAAATAATGTTACGGTGTTTAGCGAGGCTGCGTTTCTGTCGGGCTCAGATTTTTATGGGTTTTTTTTATTTTTTATTTTAATTGGATACCGAAATAAATTGCAGGAATAATTTTTGGTACGTGGAAGTTTTCAGGAAAATTATTATTTAATTGGTAATGACTCTATAGGAAAAAATTTTACCGAAATTTTATCTGTAGGACATGGCAATTGTATTATTTGGTTATTCAGATTTGATGGCAGAAAAAGCACTGGTAAATTATGTGGCGAAATTGCAATATGGCGGAAACGGTTTTCGTTAGAGCGTTCAAATGTAATGTTATAAATATGCTAAAAATTGTGGTGCATAAAAAATGACAAGTTACTGCAGTGCTTTTCGTCCAATTTCTGAATTTAATAAAGAACAAATATGCACTGCTTATTAAAAATCTACCACATTTATAAGTAATTTTTGAAAAATGAATAAAAATGTCATTGTTGATAAACATTAATTTAAAAAACCGTCACGTTAATCCGTATAAAAAGCCATTGCATTACCTATAACTTTACTCTGCAGTCCAAACGATTTAATATAACTTTCCTTTAAGTGCATTGCCCAAAAAATGCAGATACTTCGCTGGGCAAATAATCGGAGCATGCACCTCATATTTTAAAAACACTATAAAAAAAAGTAAAAAAAAAAAATGTCAATGCCAGCAACTTGACTCCGAAGAGATTCGAGGATAAAAATAATCGTTTTTTCGCAAGCACGTCCGTCCGTTTCGTAACACTGCGGAAAAGTGATGTTTTTTCCTGCAGCGGCGTTTTGTCGCGGTTCGTCAGGTGGAAGGGAGTTAAGGCTGAAAAAGGCGTACGACCTTGTCGAGAAGCAATATAACAGTAAAACAGCCGGCAACCCTTCTCTCGATGGACTCGAAGGTAATTTTTACTTCACTTCGTGCAGTAGTATCTATAAAGCATCGACGCAGGTAAGAAAACTGGGGATTAGTATGACCTCGACTGTGTGTCGTCTTGTCTGGAGTGCAGCGCAGGCAAAAAAAAACGTAAAATAAACTCTTTTTTGAGACGACAGTCGTGACAGTCAGGTCAGGTAGCGTAGAGTGAAAAAAAAAACCGTGTATGACCTTCGAGCGATCGTTAACGCTCGGCAACCCTCTCGTTCCATCGCGAGTTCAAGTTCGGCCTTCGGGTTACCCTTACCAAGTCAGTGCTCAAGAGCCCCAAGGGTGCGCGAAGAATTTTCTGGGACAAACGCCGAGGAATCCTTTGAGAAAAAAAAAAAAAAAAATGAGCCTGGGCGACCAAGAAATCAAAAAAACCGTCTCATACATTTGGCAAAACGAGGCGCAGAAAAAAAAGGGCACATCTCGTGCCCGTTCTCTCCGTGGGCGGTAATATGGAAAATAATATCACGAATTTATTTGTTATATTATTATCAAGCACGCCATGGAGCCTCGGGGCATTTTGTAACATTTTTGTTACTTTTTTCTTCCCCTTCGCCCCTCCACTTTTAACTCTCAAAGTGTTGGTGAATTAAATTGGACCCGGGAGAAAATTTATCCGAGTTTTTAATGCGCTCCCGACTGCGGAGAGCCACCGGGAGAGACGAGCTCCGGGATCTTCCCGAGCGCGCGCGTGTACGTACGCTTAACTGCGGTACATTCATATCCTCGGTTCGTTAAGACCGCGTAAAAGCTCCGTTTTAATCCCCCCCTCTCTATTTAATTATTTCGTCGATAAAATCAAAGACATTGATTACGAAAATTCAAAAGAGTTTCGCAAATGAAGATACGCGTCGACTGACACATCGCCAATTGCTTACGAAAAATTCATAATTAAAATACAATTTCGCTATGGATTTATTAGATTCTTTTCCCCGAGTTCTCGGCAAACTCAAACTCTCGAAGAAATCGAGAGTTTCACTTGGCCTCAAGCGAGAATTTAATTAAATTTCAAGCCTAAATTATACCGCGACACTGAACTCCGACGTCACCGTCAACTTCGCGTTCTCCGCACGTGCAATACGCTCGACATCTTCGATGTTACGTAGCCGGTTAACTTTTAACGACTAAACTTCGAGAACTGCCAGGAACCTGCAACACGATATCCACAAAGATACACACACTCACGCACACAACGTGCATACATACATAGAAACGTAAGCCTTCACCAATCCTATCTTCGTAAACCACGTGCGGAGAAACCCTTACGCATATCTGCGAAGGAACCGCAGTCAAGGTTACCAACCGGCTCCTTTTCGTTGAGGGGGTTGACCGGAAAAGGGTTGTTTTGTGCGTTTTACGACCACAACGACGAGCGTCCGCGTTGCCCTGCGTTTTTTTAGTATCCCGTCAAGGTCGTAGCCTTCGTTTAATGTCCCCACGCAGCAACCCTTCCTTCCGGAATAAAGCAACAGCAGCGGCAAAAGCCCGAGGAAAATACCGAGAGAAAATTCTGTCCTCGTCGCTCGATTCTGTCTTCGGCCTTCGTCCTTCCACCACTGCGAATACGCAATGCGCGTCTCGAAGGGTTAATGTGCCTTGGGTCTGTCTGTGAGGGAAGCCCGCGGCATTCATAGAATTATACGACGTTTCATTTTCCTTCTTCCTCGCACCCTCTCGTGCTTTTTTTTCCTTCTCAGCTACCTGAGGGACGGGGCCGAAAAAAAAAAAAAAAAGGAAGACGAAGAAGCGGATCCTCGCGTTGCCGGAAGTTTTTACGAGGGTGCTGCTCGGTGCGGCAACGACTGCTGCGTAACTCTGGATGGCACACAGAGAGTGAAGCTTAAAGGCACACCGAGGAGACCTTGTGGCTCGTCGTAAAGGGGTAATCAGCCCTCTCCGCGCGCGCGGACCAGGCCTTGACTCTAATGTCTCTCAACCCTGTGGCCCCCGTGCTCGTAACATTCCCCGGTCTGATGTATTTCTCTCGCTTCAACACCCGCAGCCTTTGAACTCTGATCTCACTCCAGTCGTGGGCTATCTCCATCTTCGTCTTCGTCTCTTTGACGCGTAGCCTCTATCCGACTGTCTGGCCCACTGTCATTCCCGACTCGAAACTTGTCTACGAAACAGCTCTCGTCTCTTCCACCCGACGATTTCCACTCGGTTCCTCAAAGCCATCGCCCAATATTATTCCTTCGAATCAGATATTTAATACCCAGTGCAAAACTTCGCAACTCGTCGGGCCACGAAGAGCCGAGCAATTTCAGTGCGAGTGCCAACTACATAAGTGACCTACCATATCTTATCCGTCTGAAAATGAGCTTGACGTTCCAATCCGGAGTATGATCTCTCGACAATCTGTGTGACATGTTCTTCAATTGTTATTGGTGCTCCGTGCCTTCCCGTCTTGTGCTTATCAATGTGTGCGCTCGCTTGTATGTCGTGACCAAGATCACGAAGAGTCAAGTGCGAGCGTTTTAGCTCAGTGTGTGTTAGACTCTGAACTACTATGGTCCCGGGATCTTCGGTCCAACTTTGCCGTACTCCTCTGAATCCTCCTGTGGATGTACGTATATATGTATATACGTACATATGTATTATACGTATAGTATACATTATATGCTGGAGAAGGAGAAGGAAGCGCAGTGGCAGAGGAGGCGAACGAGCAGCCGGTAGGTCGAGTCGATAATCGACCCATGCCGCAGCCCTGGTGGCCATTTTGAATTCGTGGTGGAGCTCCGGTGATGCCCTGTGCTTCTCTCCCGAGTGCTTCTGCTGCATCACCACGAAGAGAACCTCCAGAGCGAGCGATTCAACGTTATATTCCATTAGAGCCGTACGTATAGCATGTTTCAGCGTCAGTTACCTCCGCATTTATTCTTGCTACTCTTCTTCTTCTTCTTCTTCTTCTTCTCGCTCTCCTCCTTCTTCTTCATCATTGGCTTACAGCAGTTGGCTCGTTCCTAAAGCCGCTACTCCCGTTTACCAGCATGAAGAGAGCCTAAAAACTCGTCGAGGCTTCATCGAGTACCGATGAACACAAGAAACACACCGTCAGAGGAAATGCGAAGTGCGCGTTCAACCGCGGATCCCATCGCGACCGCGTCTCTTTTACAACCCGCTCCCTGGGCTCGTCTCTCTCTCTCTCTCTCTCTCTCTCTCGAAGCGTCGTTGCGGTTTACTTGTTTGCCCTCGGGTTCTCCTCTTAACGCCCAGATTGCTCGCTAAGCGATTTTGTATATCCTCGCCGTTAACTTTCCGCTGCCCGACGTTTCTCGCTCTGGCGACGGCAAACCCGAAGAATTCGAGAGTTGTACGTCCCGATGATCGACTGTTCGCGCCACTTTTATTGGCTGCCGACGATTTTGTTGCCGACTGACTTTCCTCTCTCTCTCTCTCTCCTCGCAACGACTTGCGAATTAGTATCTCCTCTCCTGCATTCAAACGGAATAATCTTCGGAATATTGCACTGAACGCGCTGCCGAGACTTATCCGCCGCTGCGAAAAGTCAGATAATTGTGCGGTTTCTTCGCTCGCGTTCACACTACAATTTAACCCTAATATCTAACAGAAATGCAGTTCGTTAAACTGTTTTGTAACCATAAATCCAACGGACATAGCGCACGTCGAGATAACGAGCCCGGCGAAGGGCATAAAAATCGTTTCCTTCATTCTTCCTCGTTTGATTCCGCGTAATTCCCAAAGTGGCGACGTTACCAAGTACATTTTATTTTTTCTTCAACCTCACGTTTCCACTGTACTTTACACGCTCCGGGGTCTTTATCTCTCTCCGATAATAATACTGACTAATAAATGAGTGTACGCTCCTCGTTAAGTACTAAAAATTATATTCTCTTTGCGTCGCGGTTCGCGTGTCCACGCATCGCTGTAATAATTATAAAGTCTCGCACGTATGCCGAGCGCAATCTGCGCCGTTTTTTTCCGTCGCGTATTTGCCGCTTGGAAAAATTAACGCAATGAGAAACTCCGCAGTATTAATTTGTTTTGTTCGTCGTTTTCCTTTTGTTTTTTTTTTTTCCGCCACAGAACCAATCAATCTCCAGGCCGTCCGGAGGATAATAAAAATATATAATCAGTTAATTTGCTAAGTAAATTGGTACGAGTTAAGATAATTAATCGGGCCTGTAATTGTACATAGTGAACTGCTAAAGCTCGGGAAGTAATACGGCGAGGAAATGGATAATCACCTCGTCGCGGAGGTAAACCCGTCGCCCGGAGCTAATCGATAACCCATCCGCATAATTGACAGCGAGCGGTGGACACCGTGATAGTAATTAATTATCGGGGCATAATTACAAGCGTTTGAGTATTCCGTATGAGCGCCACGACGGCGATGACGCCACCGCGGGAGCGCCTTTGGAACACCGCTCACGATCACTACTATAAGCTCCATTTCGAGTTTCACATAAACCGCATTCCACGTGCAATAAATTCGATGGATACGTAAATCGGTTATTACGAGATTTAACTCGATACCGAGATACTAGACTCTTTCAAGTGCTCCGTATTTTCCATCCAACTTATCGTACATTATTTCGTACATTAATATTTAAATTACGAGTATGACTTGTGTTATCTGTAATTGGCGAATGTTATTTCATCGGAATATCGTCTTATATGGCCAATGACGTTTAGCGATAGGCGCGCGGTCATTACGCGGGATAAGGATAGAATATGGATTTCCTGGTCGATCGATTCCACCATGGGACGCCATGCCAGAAGTTCCATCGCACCGAGAATCGCGTCGAGCCCAGTGTAAGCAGCGTGTTTATGAATAAAGTGGCTCGTATCGTTCGGTACATACTCGTGTCTCCGGACAATGGCCAATTTATTCCTCTTACGACGAGCAATATCAGCTAGCGAGCCAAGCCGCTACGCTCTCCGCCGAGTGACCAGAGACCTCGGCCATATTTGCTTGGAATACTATAAACCGCGTTGGTCGGAGCTACGGGAGATTCTTCGGTCACGCCCTCGGCTCCACCATAGCCGCTACGTGTACGCGCACTTCTTCGCTATTCCCCTCGATTCTCTTTTCACATTACTATCTGTAATTCGCCACCGCAGATACATCACCTCGTGATCGTTTTCGCAGAGAACATTTTGTCGATAACAAAAATTTCTACGTGTGATGGAAAAAATAATGGGAAATAATTAACGAGAAGGCAATGAAAAAATATATATTGAGAATTAATTAACGTAAAAGTGAAATAAAAAATGCAGATAATTTATCATTTATGACTATAAACTGACGAGACGAAATGCCTTGCTAAATATGAGCTCAATTTTCAGTATTGAAGTAAAAAAAAAAATCGATGTCATCGAGTACACATAGCGAGGCAACCTCGATGATTTATCTTCTTGTGGGTTCCTAGAAAATTATTACCTGCGGTGAATATTCAGAGAGAAAAATCGTGTTGATATATGTAATCATTGTTTATGAGGGACAGAAAGAGTAAAAAATGATTTGCCAGAATAGGAAGATGGGGAAACATCGGTTGCGGCAAAGTGGCTCTTTCCCTGCGGTAGAAAAATCCCACTGATGAAATCCAGTATGGATTACAAGGCAAATCAGTAACTTATATTTCTACAATTTTCTACAAGTCGGCAACTGCAGGAAAATCGCTTAATAATACATAGAAAAAAATTAGCGATTGCGTATGTAATAAATTTCGATGAGAAATAGGGGAAAAAAGTAGAAGAACAATTCACGCGAAAGCGATAATGAAAAAAAGTAGATGAATAATTGACCAGAATAGAAAAACGAGAAAAAGTGACTTGCAAAATATGAGCTATCGTCAATGTTTAGTGTCGAGGTAAAAAAAATCGATGTCATCGAATATGCATAGAGAAAAATGCGCGATAACATATGCAATAAATTTCGACGTGAAATGAAGGGGAAAAAAAAATGAAAAATGAAAAAGTAGAGGAGTAATTTACGCGAATGGGATGGAAAAAAGTAGATAAATAATTTAGCGGAATAGCGGGATGAGGAAACATGACTTGCTAAATGTGAGCCATCCGTAATGGCAAGAGCTCCAGTTAAAAAAATCACCGATGACATCGAGTATGCATTGCGAGGCAGCTTGAATGACTTATCTGTCGATTCGCCTCGGGGATTATACGAGACACGTTTCTCGGATTTCACTGGAGGAGATTGGACCGTGAGAAAAATCCGGGAGGCTATTACACTCCAGAAACGTGGTAAACATGTACACGGCCTCGCCAGTATCGAGGGATTTAATGCCCTGGCTGTAAAGTCTAAAAGTCTGTGAGAGAGTGGACGAGCAGGCGAGTATAGGTACGCGGAGTTGTTCACTGCACCGACATACGCGACGACCGTTGCATAATTTATGCTTTCGCACACAGTCCTCACATTGCCCTCTAGTATTAGCTGTGACGTTCACGTTTAAGGCTAACCGCTACCATAAAATAGCATTCTGCGGTGAATAAATATTTGAAAATTAATTTCCGTCTGGCCTAAATATAACAATTTTTTCTGCTCGCTTATTTATGTACATTTGGGAATAAATGCAAAATTCGAAAAATTACTCACTAATTTCAGAATGCCCTAATATGTTCTGCTAATGTAAATCTCCCATTTTTATTGCATAAAAATATACATCAAGCAATAAAAATACAAATATATCAAAATTATTGGTAAGAACACTTAACTTTTTTTTTTTTGAGATTCGTATATTTTCAACCTATCGTAAAAATCCAAAAAATACAAAAAACTATTACCACGCTTCGATTCAATTGCAACTCCAATATTTTTTGCAAATAGGCTTTTAATTGCCGATCGATCGTAGATTTATAAATATGTTAAATTCCATAGCCTCTTAATTAGTTTGGTTATCTTCGCAGAGAGTAATCATTAGTTTTACACATTTCGCGGGTATTTTCCATTTTGCGAATATTTCCCGACATTAACCCAACCGCATGAATCGTGTACGCGATTGAAGAAAGAATATCACAGCCGCGAGCGTAAAACTTCAATTATCAGTCACTGCGATAATTCCATTCGGAGTTAAGCTGAAATTGAACAACGATTCACCGGGCAATCCTCGAGGGAGTAACGACTCCGGTTATTATGAGACCGGTAGCGGCGCAAGCCCGCAAGTATTTCGCTAATTCCTTAATGGTCACATTTAGCGCATGCGCGGAACGTAGCCGGCTGATCGATCTTAAGATGCCCGAAGCACAAGATTATTTTCGCTCGATGCCGAGGTCGATATACCGCACAGAGAGCCATCCCCTTGATTGCGTTGATGCACGATGAAACCCAAGATACACGCTAAAAAACAAGTACAGGAGGACATAACCGCGCAATAACGCAAACTGCTCTCGAATGAAACGAGCTTCGGTCCGCTAGGCTTCTTTCCTCCTCGCGAATTATACGAGGGAGAGAATAACATAACAGCATGGCGATCGAGAATCGTCGAGTTTAATGCCTCTAGTTAGATCTCCGCGGAAGGTTATGACGACTGCATCGCCAACGACTCTTCAGCCACTTCAGATAAATTCTAACGGTTTTTAACTCAGTCATAGGAATCTTGTTTGCCTCGTTTACCTTTTTGTTCGCCAATCAAACGCGCCCGGTATTCAACACCGTCCAAAGTGTTACATAGTAGAATAAACTGGCGTGTTTCTGGTCGGTGTGTCCGTTACCAGCGGGCCTGACACGTGTGGAAGCATATACGTCCCCTTTGGACCACTGCTACTGAAAGCCAGCCAACATTTAACGGCACGAGACGTTGATCTCACCAGTCAGTCAGGCGAGCAAAGCAACTCGAGAGTTGGCAAGCCAAGTTCTCGGTCCATTAGCCTCTAACGGCTCCTTCTCCATAATTTTCCATGTATCCTGTTTTCATTTTGCTTATTTTTTCATTTTTTTTTCTTTGCATCCCTCACTCTCTCTATCTCAAGAGAACTGGATCGGAGGCCTCGACAATCGGCGAAAGTGCTAATTCAGGATTAATCCCACGTGTGTCTGACTGGAGCTTAGGTCACGTTAATCGAGAAAATACGTGCCTCGAGTCTCTGTGTCATTGCGAGAAGGTTGACACAAGAATTGGCCATTTAAGAGTCACACACAGGGAAGATTGAAATTTGAGGAAGAAAAAAAAAAAAAAAAAGCTAACTTCCACACTCTGTGCAACGTCACTTGTTGGATCGTAGGTACTCTCGGCGTGCACGTCGTACCGAAAGACTCCGGATCGCCTCGAGAGAATCCTATAGCCGGTATTAGAGTCTCTCATCCCTGGACGACTTCTCTCACGTCTCGCGAGTTTAAGATCCCATGAACTCGCCCACACGGCAACCGACCCCAACGCAATCGTGTCTCCTTTTAACAAAAGCGTTTCTTGCTTGTTTGCTCGTCTCGAGCGCGCACTGCTTATGAGCCACTTCACTAAGAATTTCCTGCGCGTCCCTCCTACAGACATGTACCAGCCGCACACACACACACACACACACACACCAGAGCACAGTGTAACTTTGTCTGAAGCTCGCGCACTTGGATCGTTGGCACGAACCCAGAGAATCAGTCAGAAATCAGTTGAGGACGCTTTCCCTCGAGTTTTACCCAGCGGAATTCACTAATGAGCAAACACCCTCGCTTATTCGTTATTTACTACGCTTATTGAGCGATTTATCGAGCTGATATATTCGAAGAACCGTCTGATGGGACATTGATTTATCCATAGGTGATATATTCGGATGCCTGATGATGCATCAATGCGAAAACCGGCCTTTGAAGTACCAGCTTCTGAACAGTCGGGCATAATCTGGAAACCCTTTCCGTCAACCGATTTGTATCCATCTGTTGTCGTTAAATATAGCAGTGAATCAAGGAATTACAAAAAGGGTTCAAGGTGCACTGTATAATAGTTCGAAGACGTGATATAGATTAATATTTGAGCGAGAATGTAAATATACATTTTCGCCCGACCGCTGCCAATTTCGAGTCTTTGTACGCGCAATTCTATCCATTGACCTGTAAACTGTACCCGCAATTTTCTAGAGAAACTCATATAATCCGTGGTGAAAACTGTGCCTCCAAAGATCATAATGGACTACCGTGCGTCGATATCCGGGGCAGTGCGAACCGGGCCAGAAGAATGGTCGTAATGATCGAAGTAATAATGACTCGATTATCGGTCTACCTGGTGCGGACGCAACGAGGGAATCGAAGAATCATTTTATAGCCTCGGACGGGAACATGGAGTCTCCGTGAACAATGAAGTTTCCACTTCCCGTTTTGAGGCCGAGAGCCGGGTCGTCGTGTTTCCGGAGGTCATGCTGTGCAGCACCACGCTGCGACAGGATAGCCTTGTAATAATGGTGACGCAGGTATAATACGCCCTGAAGACATCCACGACTCGGCGGAGCCGGAGGGCAAACGCCCGAGCAAAATTATCAGAGTGGACAAGCTGACGAAACGCGATTCGCACCGGGGCAACTCGGCAATGTTCCTCGCCATATACACCATAGGTTTATCGTGGTGGTGGCGGCAACGCTCGACTCGCATTACGACGAACCCGCGGCCTCGTAAATAATCCCTCTAGCAATTAGTGCAGCAGCCGCAGCGGCAGAAGGAGGAGCAGAAGCTGAGGAAACGCAACGTGAGCGAGGGAACAACACGTAGATCGGTATGTTGAGATCGCTAAGCCGGGAACGTAGGCGCGGCTGCTGCTGCTGCTGCTGCTGCACCCCACAATTCATCCAACCCCTCGATGTGTTCTCGTCTTAACGCACCGCGCGCCACCAAATTCGGCCATTGCCATTGCACGTTTGGAATATAGAATTTGCGCAATAATCGGTATTATACGAGAAGGCTCACGCGGAGGCTGGCCGCGTTTTGAGGGTAGGGCGAGCCTGTCTCGCCTGAGAAATGGCAGTCCTGCTGAGGTGGAGAGGCCGTCCGATGGTTATAGTACAATCCCGAGGGAGACTATCCGGAATCGAGTGCGATTATATAAGGGTATATAGGTATATAGGTATGATGATCGTAGGTAGGATATAATGACGCAAGTTCGAGGGTTTCGATAGGCTGGTATTATTATGGATGACATATGGTGACCATAAGCCATGATAGCTGGACAGGTTCGACCGTTTCCATCAAGAAGATGGAAATTTATTGGATAGCAATGGAGCGAAGTGGATTCACGTGTAATTTCTTTCTCCAGCACGTGCCGCGTATATATAAATATTTATTTGTATTTATTTATGCAGAATGTACGGAAATTTCTCTTGGGATCCGGTGGCATTAATGTTGCGTATGGTATTCGATAAAATTGACTCGTGTATTTTGCAGTCTCGGCTGTTGAATACGGAGTGATGACAAATTATTTTTTAATTCAATATATTAGTCCACTTATTCGACGAAAGATTTTATTTGTGTTCTTCTGTAACAATTCATCATTTCGATAAACAAAAATTGTTCGTATCTTGAATTTGAAACCCATAAATAACGAAAATCAATTTACTTGGTAGACGTTTTCGATTGCAATAAAAAATCTCGTGTGTGTTTTGCCGATTTTTAATGTCACCGTTTGCGGGTTGCAAGAAACCCGAGACATGAATGAATTCACTTTTGTAGATGACGGTACACGCGCAGTTAGAGGCGGTAAGTCTGAGATGAGGGCGCGTTTTTTGTCGCAAATTAATTCACATTCGATGACTGCAATTGAGACCTTGCTACGCCCTCTTTCCTTTGTAAATTGTCGTTCTAGTGTATGAACAACATTGAACGGAGGAAAAAAAAGTGGATAATGCGCGCAGGTTTAAAGTACAGATGTAGACAAGATTCTCGGGGCATCGGCGTTTATGGCTCACGGGAATAGCCATGTATACATCGTTAAATGACGTCATCTAACAAATCGTGTATTAATACAGTATTTATAGCCGTTTCCGAAGATCCTCTCCTCTCTCTCTCTGTTTCTAGGATCAGCATCTCGCCGTAGGCTCGTAAAATCTCCGGGACGAAACCGATAAATTTAGCGAGCACACGTACGTCTACGAGTCTTAAAGTTTTCGCACGATCTTCCGCAATCAGCGGAAGAATCGACGAACATTAAATAAATTTGTAATTTATGAGCGTTGAAAAAAAAAATAAGATTTACTTCCACCGCAAAAAAAAGGAAGAGACAAAAAAAATGTATTTTTTATGTTCAGCCAATTAGCGATCGCTCAATGACTTCGTCGGAGTATTTACGAATTCACCGTTACGTTGCTTCGATAGAAATTTCTACTAGCAATTACATATCGATAAGATAACATTTTTCTTGAGCAGTAATTTTCTCGCGGACAAAAATGTACGAGACTCGGTGTGGGAGATACTGATAACGGGGGAGGAAGTCGTCCTACCAGTCCCATTTCAAATTACACGTTTCATTTCGACTCGGAGCCTGTCGTTCGAATGATCGTGTGTGCGATGTGCTCGAACCAAATTAAGTTATAAGCTCAAACCGCTCGTATAATGTCCGCCTATAAATGTATAGAGACCCGGCGATTTTTCGTAGCGACATTTTGTTCTCGTAATAAGATCCGCTATGCAAATACACTTTGTTTAGATAACAAATATATTATTTAAAACCCCTTAGTATATAAATACATTGAAGACTCACTAAAAATCGCACGTTGACCCGGCGCACATTTATTCAAGCAACATATAGATTTGTCTCCAGCTTAAAAAAAGGTCGCTATTTTATCAAAGTTAATTAGAAAATTAGAACTGGTTTGGTGGATTGAGATAAGAAGTAAGTCGTCCGCCGAATCGAATTTCCAATTAACCATTATACCTAATGGGCTCCGCTTGCTCGAATTATCTTGCTTACGGTTCGCAGGAAGTAAATAAAGTTACAAACAACGTATAAGCGATCGTACGAATGCCATTTGCCAGTGCAACTATGGAACGGTCGAATCTTCGAAATCGATACAATCAATTTTTTTTTTTGGAAATATATATTACACCCTAGTCGAGTATTTTTGTCGAAATTACGCTCGCGTATAGATATAACGATTGGACTACAAAAAAAAATGAATCCCCATGTCGACGGAGGCGGGAACGACCGGATTGTACCTCAGCGCAAATAAGGATGGGGATAAAACGAGGGAAAAGATCGCCGCAAAGGCATTCCACGCCCGGCGTGTACCCAGACACCAGCTTATGCACTATGGTGTATTTTCTCTTTCTCTCTTTCTATTTCTCCCTTTCTCCATTTGGTCGCTCTCTTAAATCCCGTAACTTAACAAAGTAACGACACGCGGCAATGCCTCGGAAGATTCGCGAGACCAGGAAAGGGGCGAATGATGGGGACGGAGGCTGCGAGGGAACCTCTTGGATATGTGCAAAAAGAGTGGTCGAGAAATATCCCCCGTGTACCGGCGTTGGCTCGTATCTGAAGAGAGAGAGAGAGAGAGGTGGAAACGACGATGGTACACGCGGACTTTCGGAGGAGAGGCGAGGAAAGGTCGAAAGGTGTGCGAGAAAAGACGTCCGGACTGAAGAAGTGAAATGGGAACGAAGAAGACGAGGAGGAATAAGAAGAGTACGAAGATGAGAATCCGAGAGGATGAAGATAGCCGAGGAAAGGGTAAAACACTCGCCGAGGATAAACGGAGGAGGGGCTTTGGGGAAGGTTCGGTGTGAGAACGCGGAGCTGTGTTGTATATTGTACTTGATGGGGTTGGGGAGCCAAAGTTTAGCTCGTAAAGCGAATGGAAGCAAAAAAGGCAAAATTACATTAAGAAACTCGGGCGTCTTGTTGGGAAGAAAGGGGAATAAGGGCGGAGGGTGAGGTCGTACAGTGCGGAGCGTCGCCACGCTTCTTCTTTTACGCTCGCCAAGGTACATAGCGGCGACATCCTCGACTCTGTCATTTGCGTTGCGAATTTTCTCGCTTTTTCGAGATACATCTTGAAATACCCCGTCCTTGTCTCGAATTCTGTCTTTCCATAGTCGTTTATGAAGTTTATTGTTGTGATGCGACATCTATTGTAATATTACTCAGCCGGAGTCTGAAATGTTACGAAGTTTAAAGAAGAGTTTCGTTCGAGACAAGTGAATACTACAAACGCAAAAAGAAAAAAAGAAAAAAGAAAAACGAAGAGTTTTGTTTACAAAGGCTGCTCGTAGTACGCTTCTAATATAACGCTGCTCTATTAGAAATTCAGACTGTATTTACCAGTTCAAAAAGAATTGTGGTATCGCGAATTCGCAATTGGTATTAGAACTTTCAGCTGATTCTGGATTCTATATATATTTTCAATAAAAATCTGGTTTTCCAAATTGATTCCCAAAAATATCAAGCAACAACGATACATTTTATGCACGGTAAGAAAAAAAATGGTAATCTCCTACCAATATTTTTGTCAGCTTGTTCAAACAACTCTAATAACCAACAAAAATAAACATAAACATCGACAAATTGCCCCTGAATATCGTTCCTCAATACAGTTCCATTTTCTACAACTATTCCATTATAACGCAATGAAAATACCATAAGAAAGTATTTTCAAAAAATGGCGTTGTCACACGCCAACGGAGACAATACCCTCCGAAGATGAAGTCGGTTGATAATGCCAAAGCCATTGAAGCTTCTACCCACTTCAACGGGCATTTATTCACAAAAGCGTGAATCGAGTATTTAGCTCAGCGAGGAGAAATGTGAGATTAAACAAAAGGAAGCGAGAACATGGAAGAGGACGATGGAATGGCGAGGCTGAGGATTCGTCGGAGCGTGGAGACGGTCCAGGTCTTGTCCAGGGCAGAGGCGCGATACCTTGGCTGGAGATTCGGGGGCGGAGGGAGGGAAGGAAGGGTGCGATGTACGCGCTTCCTCACCTTACCTCGCATACTCACGAATACAGCATAGCTCGCCGTATAGAAAGAGAGGGTTGGTCTGCATATAAAGTGGATGGGAAATGAGCCGGGCAACGTTGGTGCTTCGAGCGATGCAGCCTCACTCTTTGCTCTTGTACTGCAGCTTCGCAAACGAGTTGCTCTTTCACGACACACGAAACGTGTATACGTTGCACAGATAGAGCCTGGCGGTACTCGACGTCGAGGTACGGTACACATTCTTATGTATCCAAGAGAGGCGTAGATAGTCGCAAAATTTCCCTGTACAAGTATACATGACGCAGCTATACAGCTATATATTTATAACCAAGTACATTTCGTTCTATGTACATAAAATACATCTACTTAGTTATGTATACATATGGCATGTGTACATAAATATAGAGCATTGAATGTCATGCATATATGTAGACGTACACACTAGATTATACAACTTATATACAATTCTATGGAAAACACTGTATTCATATATATATATCTACGGTCTATGTACACTTTCTTTATGTAAGATGTCTATAGCATTATGTATATACATGTATATAGCGAGTGGCACGAAACGAGCGCGGAGCGAGCCTGGGGTGGGCTATCGGCGCACAGGGTGCGCTCAATGACTGCACAATTTTCAACTTTTGCCATCGCCTCGCCGAGAATGGAAAATGGAGAATCCCTACAGAAGCCCCGATGCCGGGACGCGGAGGATCGCACGGCGAGACGGGAGGGAAACCGAGCTAAACCCCTTTTCCTTCGCGCTCTCGGCAAAGTTTCCGGCCCGCGACCGGAACGCTCTTAAACCCTCCGTCCTACTTCTCCTATCAGGGAAGCACCACCAGTCGCCCTTTAATTCCCTCGCTTCTCCCTCCCGCCGAACTCCGTTTACCGCCGAATGCCCCGAGCACCGTCAGACCCGAACACCACCAAACTCACCCTCTGCTCCTCTATATACCATCGGCTATATCCTGGTAACGTGCGACATTTTCCAACTCTTTTCTCTCGACCCCATTTTCTGCCAGCATTGCATTTCTCGGTGATTCTGAAAATTCAATATTAATTTTCCAAAAAAATTTCGCCTTGCCCTTTTTTTTTTAATACCTAAAAACTTGGCTCGACGCAGCAATTTGAACAATTTTCGCACCATAACCAACACAAATTTATCGCCTGTTCGAAATACCGTGATTGTCCGACAATTTCTCGCGTGTAATTTTTCGTAGGTTGAAGGAAAACGTCATTCCGGAAAAAGCAGAAATATGTTGATAAATCAGGATTTTTAATTGAACGTCGTTCTTGAGGATCCATGTATAGAGTTTGACAGCTCTTTTATCTTGACCCTATTTTTAGCCGGATTCAATAATAACTTTGTCGGCTCACAAAGGTTTTCCAAAAATGCTATGAACGACGTCGCTGTCTTACAGATAAACCCGCCACTTCTCGCAATTTCTCAATATTATTTTCCCAAGGGAATTTGGCGTTTATTGGAAAAACTGGTGGGTGATTGAGTGGCCTATTTGTCATGGGTCTTTATTTATACCTCTTTAGTCTGGAAAATAAGTAGCCCGCGGATGGCAGAGAGGACGAATCGAGAAAGAGTGAAGAGCGAGAGAATGACGCGATGTGTGCGGTGGTGGGTGCTGAACCATCAAAGTCGCAATAAATTAACGGCGCGGCTTCCTCGTTCCCCGAGATCGTTAAGTGCCCCATGGTGCGTCGTCAATCATGCCAGACCCTGTGCGTCGTACGGAGGCTCAACGTTCCTCGTGTCCTTGCGGTATCCGCCTCGTCGTTTCTTTAATTAAGAACGGATCGTCCTTGCGGACCTTCGTGAACTTCGCGGGGAGTCATTTAACCCTGAAGAAGTTGAAAATACCCGCGGATAAAACGGACCGAAAGTTTTTCGTTTTTTTTTTCGGCCATGAGAGATATCGTTTCTGACGATGAGAAGAACAGCCGGCATCATTTCGTCGCGCGATTTTCTCCGGCTCGATCGCCTCCTTCTCGTACCATAATACCGGTTCACCCTCCCATCCAAGGGAATTGCGTTTGTAGGAGCCAGATGCTTTCCATGACCCGAAATCCACCCTGCCGCGCCTGCTGCTAACGCGCAAGCTTCCACATTGAGAATTTACCAGCCGATGGATACACAGAAGGGGTGTCAGCAACCCTGTCATCGAGATGCTATCACCGCGAAATGTCATTGACCGTCTATGGTCTCGAGAACGAAACCACCGAACGGCGTAGACTCTTATCTCACGGGTTTTCGTAATCACTGATGATTGTTACTTGTGCTATCGTTGTTTCCGAAACTTTCTAACGCTTCAAAGTATTTCCCTTGAAATTGGAATGCTGCTGGTGATGGTACAACTGAACGTAAAGTGTAATTGGACAATCTCCAACTTTCGTAGCTCAAGGGGAAAAAGGGTTTTTTTTTGCGAGGTTCATGGACTGTTTCAATATTTTCTTAAGCAATGTTGCACCAAAACGTAAGATAAGGGTTGGAAATTGTTTTCTATTTTTTTTCGGCTCCGCAACCAGAAAAGCTCGCATCGACACGAGTATTTTGGAAGTTTTGAGGATCGTCCGAACCCCGGATTATTATTCCCACGGTTTTTTATGGGCGACAATAACTTTTTTGTCATCTATATGCGTGCTTTCAATCCGCGCCATTTGCTTTTTTAATTCACTTAGCGAAATCACTGAAAGTTGAACTGGAGGGTCGGTGCAAAGGTCAGACATGCGGCGAATTTTCGGACCCTCGGCGGAATGGAATTCGACGTTAGTTACAGCGTCAAAGTGCAGCTGGGTTTTGCGGTTCCGAGTGATGCGGGAGCTTCCGGAAAATAAAGGGTGAAAAAGGTTGAGCGACTGTGGGGGTATATATATATACATATATATATATCTACAGTGGTGAGAGGCGTTACAGAGTTGTGGAATCGAATCCACTGAAGCGCGTAATCTCGACGTAGCGACTTTGCAAATGTGGATAGACGGTTATTGGCAAACGCAATAACCGCGCGCGCACATACAGCAAAAGTCAGCGGCTACCGTGTGAGGGATTGTGTGCGTGTGGGTGACGCGTGTTCGCCTTTCCCTTGAAAAGCTTTCGAAAGCTTTTGATGCGACACAGCCTCTCGCTTGCTGCTGGCTGCGATGGCGAGAGTTACTGGGGCTATGGGCGCTGTGTCGTGTTCGTCGCGAGTGAGCGGGCAAACGCGGTGACTCGCCCGCGGGAAATGGAGCGGAGTGGCCATAAAAGTTGCTATCACAGACGCGATAACGGCGATACCGTTAGTGACTATCCGGCCACCGGAGCCGCCACTCTCGCTCGCTCTGAACGAAATCGGATTCGGATAAATCCGTAAGCTTTCCCTCCAGTCTGACTACGCGCCACCGCTGAAACTGTATGGAGCACCCTTCTCTTCGCGGCAACCCCTTTGCCGTTCAGATTTTCACTGCGCTCAGATTTTAGACAACGAATATCGGTGAACGCGGATATTTCTACTGTTGGAGAAACAGAGGAATTGGAAATCCGGCAATTTGAGACCGCCTAAGATACTAGATATCTAGCCAGATATTGGAATATTTTATTGAGGCTTTGTCTCACAGATCAATTTCTCTATTTTTAAAAAATATGGATCAAATATTATTCATTTAATAACAAAATATTTATAAATGTCTATACCAATTTTTTAAAATAGTAAATTGAAATCTCCTTTTTATGCAATCAAAAATGAGAATATTTTAACGTATTTGTTATACGAATTGAAATTGTAAACTAAATTTAATTGATTTAAAAAATAAAAAAGATTTAAAATAATGCAACAAAATTGTCACCTCACAAATTCAGGCAATACTTTGTGGTATGCAAAACGTGCGGAGAACCAAAACTTCGTTGCGAAACCAGCGCGTGTTAAACGACCAAAAACGATGTCCTCTCTTTAACGACCAAATAATGGTAAATTTCTTTGAACTTCCAAGCATGTAGTTGTAAAAAGATCATAAAATAGGAGGGACGACTCCATGCACCTGAGATTCTTGGTGAAGAAGAGTAATATCTCGAATTTCACGCTGTGGACACGCAAAACGGTCATAAAAATTCATGTTACATGGTCGCTGAGTGATAAGCTGACTTTGAGGTACATTAGCTGGAACAAGAGATGGAACGATTGTGAAACGTTACATTTAAATGATGGGTGACGACAGTTCCCACCAGTCAGAAGACTGGTAGCATTTCTCTCGTTTATAACAACGCGAATAGGGTCACGAAGGGCGCGATAATTGCCCTCCTAATTGCACTTTCTCGCGACTCTTCTGCGCGTTTCCGGAACGAGAGAAGCTCCTCAACCTCGGACCTCTTGGTTCGCTTATTTTGTCGAGCGCCTGCCTCGCCAAGGGCTCCACCAGCCATTTTTAAATTTAACCCAACAAACTATGCAAATTATATCGAGGCAACGACTGGCGGGAAGAGCGTCGCACGGCTACCTCCAAGATTTCATGTCGACATGTCTGCGAGCGTGTGGGTGTAAGTCCCAGCGAGAGAAGGACGCGTTGTATCGACGAAGAGAAAAGAAGACGGGAAAAAAAAAAAAAAAAAAAACGAAAGAGCGAGCGCGAGAAACGGGAGGAAGAAGGTAATCCTCCTCGCCTACGGGAGATTGTGGGAGGCCAAAATGAGTTGAGCCTGAAAGAAAAAGGAAGGGAGCAGAGGAACGAACGAAGGAAACAAGAAAAAGAATACAAAGTGAGTCTGCCTCGAAACCATATATATGTACATAGTGTACAACGAGTATAGTGCGATGTGCACAACGGGATAGTATATGCACGAAAGAGTGTCTGGCTTCGCGTGTTCAATGCGGTATATCGAAGCCGATCAATACCCATAGATGGAACCCACAGTTGAATGAGGAAACTGTGTTGATTCTAAACACAAACCTTCCGCTCTGTAAATTAATTCATTTTTAACACACAAAGTCATTTTTTATAACACCCATTTCATTTTATTTATATTATTTATTTTAAGGATTAACCTTTTTAATCTAAAAAAATTAATAGCCAGAATTGCAAACATAGAATTTTGTCCGTCAATAATACATTTATAAACTTACTATTGAAATTACAAAAAAAAATTATTCCACATTTCTTTGTGAAAAAATATTAGAAAAAATAAAATAAAAACCAGTAATTAAGGCAGGTTTTCATACGACTTTGTCATCAATTTCCAAATAATTGTTAGCAAATAATATTGCCAGAGAATTATTTTACAGCGAATACTTTCACGAGGATGTAATCGTAGTTCGATAGGAATTCGTCATAGGCAATTGAGTCACTGGATAGGAGATGCAGAGATTGAGTTTTTAAAAAATCTGAATCACTTCTAAGGTTGGATAATTCAACGGTTCAGGAGCGCAATGCATTGCGGTCTAAAGTATGGCGTAGGAGGTCCCAATGGGGAGCTTGCGAAATTTTAGGCAGCTCCAATTCTCTCTCTCTCTCTCGAGAAAGAGACTGCGTGGAGTATAGTAAAGGTACCTGATAATTGCGTGGTGCACGAAAGCATGATGGCGGAATAAGGCGGGGCTCCCTTCGTATAACTTGGCGCTTTGTGCCGCTCGAAATCCGAGTGCGGGAGAGAAGGAGAATAAGGGTAACGGGGAATGGGGGAGCGAGACGAAGCGAGAGAAAGGAACGGCTAGACGGAGAGCAGGCCGCTGCAATCGTCCCTCGATTTAGCCTCGAAAGAGCGAACCCGACCTTCCAATTCCCGGGGACCTGCAACACTCCCTCGCTTCCTCTTTCCCCTCCTCCTCCTCCTCGCTCCTTTCTCGATTTCGCTGGTTTAATTAAAAGCGTATATGCGCACCGTCAAGTAGCGTATACGACGACACACCATATACATACGCGTTCTTTGATACATTCCCGGCTTATCGATCGCACTCGCGATTAATCTACGTATTAAATGTATCAACTTGGGAAAAAAAAAAAAAAAAAAATTCTTCAACGCCGCTCCAATTAAGCGTCGAATTTATAAATTGCTACATATGCTTATCATCACAATCGATCTAAAGTCAACCAACAAACTTCCAATTTTGTCCACTCATCCAAAACCCTCTCGATATCCAGTTTTTGACATTTCGAGATTCGCGACTCGGATTCATTTTCAATTAGTTATACGATGTAACACACGTTGAATTAACAATTTCGCCACGTCAATTAGGTTCATAACGAAATACATTTGGCAAGTGAAAATGATTAAAAATTACTGTGCACGTGTTTAACCCTTATTTTATAGTTTTTATGAGTCGTGGATTGGGTAATCATATTTTTGGGACACTTCGATGAACAGTTTCATTCATAATTTTATTGTTTTGTCATTTTTTAGGAGGAAGGACGTGCGAAGGGGTTGGAAATATTTGGATTAAGTAAATCATGGGCCAAATAATGGACATTCAACCGCCGTGACAACAGTCGAATTGCTTATCGAAAGAGGATCATCGTCGGGTCTCCGCACTTGTTCGACGAGTGGCGGTAGCCACCCCCGCTCGTGTTTGCGGTGCCGTGGACGTTGTGTACGCGCGAAAGGAGATTCGGGAATATAAAAACGAGGGTATCGGTGTCGTGGGATGGCCCATTCGGCGTGACCATCGTCGTGGAACCGAGTGCAGTCGGGGTGTCAGGGGTGTCGTGAGGGTTGCCATCCCTTCGCTCGGCTCTACAACCCCTCCGCGCCCTCGAGGCTCCAGGGGAGTCGTCCTACGGTGGAGCTTATTGGGAGGTTCGAGATCGTAAGTGGAAGAGCGTGCGAAGAGGAATACTGGGAGGGTGGGCTCTTACCGGGACAAGCCTCAAGGGCCGGGGGTTGAAGAAGGAAAGGTGAGTTTTCCTCGTCAACAAAGGAGCGAGATAGTTTTGGAGGCAGAAAAGAGAAGCTGGGCACAAAGGCTGAAAACCGAGGAGATGGAAGATAGCGACGAGAGCTTTGATGGAAGAAAGGGGAAAGGGCAGACAAAGAAAGCACCAGAATTACACGAGTCTAGGAAAGTAGTGTGTGTGTGTGGAGTGAGGTGAATGGTAACCCGTGAAATTGCTTCAGATATTAAAGTATCACCGGTGACGCTGTTCTCCGAATAATAAAAATAAGAAGGAACAATGGGCACGCGAATGTATATATCGGTAAACGCCTGCGATATCGTCTTCTTCAGGGCCTTTCTGGAATACGTGGCCCTTCCTCAAGTTCGTATGTGCTCTTCGGGGCTCCTTACGCGACTTTTTATTGGCCCTCAATGTCCTCTTTTGTATATGATGCTTCTAGGCACGGAGCAGTTGCTATGGTTGTCTATTTTTATTTCATTACGCCGAAGGTATATGCAGAAAAGTACTGTAGTACTTTGTTGCACTTACGGATCGTAAAATATTCATTCGCCGTCAACTGGAACATTTGAAAGACGTACTATGCTATGTAGACTTTTTTTTTCTCTCTTTTTTAAAGGGTAAGACTTGCCCAATTTAGGCCTTAGCCTGAGGATATATCAGATGGGATCTGACCTTGTCTGCCTTTCAACTGAAGTGCCTGATCAGACACACTTTGATAGCGATCGTGATCATAACATCAAATTGTTATGCTAATTACTTGACAATTATTACAAGAGTCGTGATCATCCCATTACTTTGAAAGGAGCTCGTTTATTTCTTTAATAAATATGAGGTCTGTTTAAAAAAAAAAGTATATTCCACCTTGTTAGCACGAGAATATTCAATTAGAAACAAAATGTTTCGAGTGTCCATGTAGATTTGGCTAAAAATGCTATAAAAAAATTAATGGGTGATGAAAAAATCAATGAGCTATTACTCCTCTCCGTCGTTACGATTTCCAAGGCATATTTTATTATTTTATTTATTGTAAAACTTTTAAATTCCAAAATAAAACATATCACGCATTTGCTTATTAACATGCTAAGTTATTCTGCTCGAGTAATTAACATAATTTATGGAATAAATGAAACGAAGTGAGAACAATGTAATGAAACAGATAAGAATGTGGTTATCGCGAGTTAATTACTCGCTGTAACCATACAAAATAGCAATAACTATTCTGATTCACTATTCATGACAATTTACTGATACTCGCAATATCAGTTTTTGCGTAACTGCATGTCTTGGCGGAAATCCGGTGATTCTGTTCATGCATGAAGCATTATTACCAGCGATGGTCACAGCCAAAAATCTGGCAGTCCAAAAAAATTGCTCCTTGGGCTATTTTTGGCCAACTTCTCGTTGTTACTTCTTCTTCTTCTTCTTCTTTTATAAAAGGGCGTGTGCGACGGCCTTCGAACCCTGAAGAATCACGAAGACACTTCACGCTCAATTGCGTCCTGGTCTATACGTACATTCGAAGCGAGGGAGTGGCCGGTGAAGAAAAAAAAAAAAAAAAAATTGTTTCGCCTCTGCAATCAGTTTGGAAGCTCCTTTCGCTGCTGCCACACACTCGGTTCCTCTTCGTTCTACTCTATTTTTTGTTCCTTCGCTTCATACATATTTAAGGTACTTCCCGAATGAGAGAAAGAGAAATTGGCTCGGATGTCTGGCCCATTTCATCGCTGCTCTTGTTCTATACACGTACGCGTTTTGCCAGACAAAATGACTGCTCCTGAAATTACATTTTCCGGCGTTCAGTCGAAATTTTCATGGGCCCTTGCGCTTCGATGCTCGGAACGAGAAAATCATGTGTATATACGTAAAGTAAGAAACGTGACCCTGAAATTATCCGGTGGAAGGCGGACGCGAATCGCGTGTAATTTCATCCGCCAAAAGCAATGCTAAAAATGTTTAATATCATCGGGAATCTCGTGTCTCGGTAAATTCAAAAGGTAAATTGTATATGCGATACGCAGCGTGCTCGCGAGCCAACACAGAGCTGTATTTACTTCGATTACAGATGCTTCGAGTTGAGTGTAAAGCGTGTAACAACCGGCGTGGATTTGCCATTCTCGCAGTAAGAAGTCCGTGCATTACTGCAGAAACTGCGGTCAACCGGAGCTTCGGTATATTGCACACAGCCAACCGGAGTCAACTAATATGCACTCACTTCGAACGTCCCATTCTACCCATTTTACATACTTCGGATACGACATAAGAAATGTGCGTTACAAGGCTCTTTCGTTTTTTTTTTCTTTTTTTTTCGTGGTAACTCTTGATTCCATGGATAATATACTCCTGCAAAGGCTCAAATATACTCGAGGGATCAGAACGCAGTTATCGGTAGTATCTGCATAGCATTGAATTCAACAAAAAACAAATAAAAAATCGCTGAATATATTCATAATTTTTTTACACTTGGTTTGTTTGTTTAGATGGGAATTTTTTATAATTTTGGAACATGGTTTATGGGTTTATTGTATGAAAGCATCTCAATCAGCGAAAAAGCAATTTATTTAAGATCGATAAAATAGAGTGATTATTTATAATTGTTTATGATTATACATTTTGCAGTTAATTAACGTCATACATTATTCTTTAAAAAAAGGAAATTATGGGTAAATGGTTTAATGAATGGCTTAATGAAAATGAATAAATTCGATGGGATTTTTTGTGCAGAAATGAGGATATTAAAATAAATATAGAGAGAGAGAGTATAATATTACGCCATAAAATATGCGATTCGACCTAATTATATGCACGTTTACACTAAAATGTCGGAGAAGCGTGCATTAAATTTTAAATTATTGACAGTATGATATTGAATTTATTGGCACACTTTATTTTATTAACAGTGCGTTTTTTTTTTTTGCATCTGGAATCTGATGAACTTTATAACCTCTTCTAACTGACTAAAAACGTACTGTTTAACTGAACGTTACTACTTAAAACAGCTTTAAGATCGGTATGTATCAGTTCTGGACTTTAAAAACATAAAAATATTGCATAGTCAATACTATGCAACATTTTTGCAATTATTCTCGAATCCCTTTCCTATTTAACACATACATTTATTAATAATGAAGATAGGGCGCCCATTAAGCCGATTCTTTCATAGATACCCTCGATGTGTACGTTAATTGCGAGCAGACAGTTAATAAATCAGTCAGATTATGCATTGCATTATCTTGTGCGCCACATAAACCCGGGGGGAGATCTGAAAGTTATAAAATGTAGAGTAGATTTTATAATTTTCCCCGTTGGTACATGGGTACATGCATGCCCACCTCGTACGAGCATTACAACGTGCAAGTATCATGAGAAAACGTATACGCAGTTTTCTAATAAAATAAATGATGTCATAGCCGGACTCCAACAAAAATGTACATAATGCACATGAAATTTAAATGCAGAGACGAATATATTAAATTAAATATATAAAACTGTCACATAGAAATTAAGATTTACAAATATTTTTAAAAAGTCATGTTTCTTATAGAGAAACTTCAATTTTACACGACTCATTTTCCAGATATTAATGATAGTGTCCATAATTTTTGTAATAACTAACTAAAATCAATAACCAAAATCTGATACACTATCGATAGTGAAATAGCTTCCAAATATCCATGTATGAGGTTAGAAAAATGTAGCCTCGTATGAAGATATGGAAAGATGGTATTAGCCAATAGCTCGCAATATTTTAACGATTATTTTCATATCCCTACCCTGCTTTACACATACTTTCGGTAATAAGAAAGATAGCGCGGTCATTAAAGAGATACTTTCTCGGATACAGCCTCGAGGAGAGCTATACTCGGTGGCGGACAGTCAGTGCATCAGCTAGATCATGCACTGCATTATATCTCGTGGAGTAAATGAGCCCAGCGGGGTATTCCGAAGTTATAAAATGTAGAGTAGATTTAATAAGGTTCCTCGTTGGCCCACGCGGCTATTGGCCACCTCGTGGAACCCACGAAAAATGTGAAAAATCCCGTGGGAAAGAGTGGGAGCAGTGTGGCTGAAGAAATAACCGGATACCGCTAAAGCAAGACACGCCGCGTCCACGAAATAAGATATTATAATCTCGCGACCGGCTATAAATATTATTGCGGCGACGCCTGCATTACCCGAGGCGTCGTAAAGACGTGGAACGTGTTGCCCCGAGGGGCAGCTACTCAACCCCGGTGCCGTCGCTCCTGTCGTTGCGTTGCTCCGCACTCAGCCGCAATACAGTCCACGTTCGACGTGTTTCACGTCGTTGCATCTACTACATACTTACAAGCGTTCCGTAAGACGGTATATGCGCTCGAAGAAGGAGGAGGTGGAGGAGGAGGAGAGCCCTGAAGAAGCCACATTGATGCCCTCGAGCGTAACGACATTTTAGGAAGCTCCCATAGCTTATTACACTCGTAAATATCATTGATACAGTGAAGCCCGATTACGAAGTACTTACATCCGCGGAGAGTACCGTGCGACTTGCAACGGGTAACCCCCCGTCGTCGCGTCCTGTTCCGCACGAGGAAAATGAAAAACGGTTGAAACGAGAGTGAGTCTTATCGCGCAGAGCTCGAGGCGACCAGCCGTATAATTATTAGATATCTCTAAATGAATTGAACCAAAGCTCTCAGCTATTACATTTCCACGTGAATATATCCAGCGCGGATTCATTAAACGAAAGACTATATCCTGAGAGACTCGTAGAATCCGGAGAAACGGCCACTGCTAAGGGGATTAATTTTTCCTTCTCCTCCGTTACCGTTTTTTTTTTCTTCTCTTCTTTCCTCCTCTTCTTCCTCTTTTTTTCCTTCTTATTATAACCTGACGTCATGCAGCTCGACAAGACACTATGGTATTTCAGTTTAATAAGAATCTAAGCGGAAAAATTCTTCGTCAGCGGACCGCACGCGTCGGATGGGATAAACTATCGGGCCCAGCACTCGCCGAGCTCGATTTCAACGTGTACTGTACTTGCTTCGCCAACACTGTACCGCATTACAATCTATATTCATGCGTTTCCGATATCGCTTCCTCCGTGGCCTGGCGCTACGCTTTCTCTCTCTGCGTCTCCACTTCCGTCTCCTACGCTCAACGTACACGTACTCCAAAAACGAAGATCCTGTATTCCGCTGGTCCAACCGTACGTACGAAATACTGTACCTGTGTATTTTGCTCTCGGGCTTTTCCAGCATCCTCCACATATCTGTACTGGTATGCGAAAGCAAGTACTACACCGATACGTGAAGATCCAACAGCGCGGTACATATAACTATATGGTATACATATAATACCGCGTACTATGCTCATCTCTATTCCGCATAGCGCAGCAACGATGGCGCAGCGTGCTTTTTTGCCTATCCCGCCGTGAAATGAGACTGCGGCGCGCTGTCCGCCCTGGTTCTCTCTCAACTCGATTCTCCTTTCTCTATCCTCCACTCCCCCCGCCTCCTCGCGAAGCATCGCCTTCTCCTCCTCTTCTCACGATTTTCTTTCTTTTTCCACCCCTCCAACCGGCCCCACGCTCACACACCCCTCCATCCCTGTTTTCCATCGGTTTTTCCCCTTCTACGATAAACTTACACAAACCTTCCCACTGGCAATCTCTTTCTCTCGCTCCTTTCCATGCATTTCATACCTTTCTTTCCAGTGGATCTCTTTCCGTCTCTCTCTTTCGGTAGGTTCTTTCTTCTTTCCTCTTTCGCAAGATCTCCTCTTTCTTCTCCTTCACAGGCTTTGTCCTTTTTTTTTCTTTTAGTAGTTCTTTCCTTTTCTCTCTTTTACTAGCTCTTTCCCTTTTCCTCTTTCACTAACTCCTTTCTTTTTTCTCTTTCCCTAGCTCTTTCCTTTTTCCTCTTTCACTAGCTCTTTCCTTCTTCCTCTTTCACTAGCCACTGGTATACCTCCTAACTATTTCCCGACTGTCATATATATCTCGGTATCTCGCTCCAACACATCGTACCGACCGAACACTCGCTGCCTTTCTTCGTCCCTCGTTCCCGCTGCGCTGGAGCTGACGCCCCACCTCACAGCCAGCCAGAATACATATTTTACAGACATTCATGATGGCCGCCGCGCATCTGTGCGAACCTGTCTGGCTCGTCGCTGCTGCTTCTGCTGCTGCTGCTGCTGCTGCTACTTGCTGGCTTGCTCTCTCTCTCTCGCCTTGTTGCCTAGCCTGTGGACTCCCCTTTCACAGCACAAACCCCACGAAACGGCCAGCGGCCACGCCGATGCTACTTCGCTACCCGAAGAGGCTGGTCGCTACGCTACAAGCTCACCCGCTGGTCCGCCTCGCTCACGTTCGCTCGTACTATTATATCTAACTTCTCCTCTCTTTCGATTCATGCTTTTACAGAGTGATTTTTAATCGAGGCGGGAATAAAATGTCGCGCGAGCAAACTGATCTCTGATTTATGTCCAATTAATTACTATTTACCAACGTGGATAACACTGAAATAATTGCGAAATTTTCATCTTTCGAAATAATAGGTGTAAATTTAAATGACATTTTTTTGCGCTCACATTTTTGTGTCGTGACGTGAAATTAATGTTTTTTAAAATTATTATCGAGAAACTTCATATATTTTTGCCTGCCGCAGTAAAAGACAGTTATCATTTTAAGAAAATTCCCGACTGAAAATTGAGCATTACGAGATTAATATTTCGCTAATTTTGTTAGGTTTTAAAAATAATTTATTAATCAAGTTACCCTTTCTTACATAAAAAAAACAACAAGAAATATTTTTCCTTCATCCCCCACAAAATCGTATGAAAAAAAAAAATCTCCAAGAAAATCCTCCGCCGTCCGAGGAAACTCTCGACATAAACGTTTCCGTATATTCTTGTCCGAGGTCAGAAATGTTCGTATAGTTCGGTGATTTTCTGTATCGCGAGGAGAAGATACGATGGTATATTGAGTGTCCGAGTAGTTGAACCCGAGCACAGTAAAACTGTTCATACAGATATGAGCTATTTGCAGCGTAGAGTACCTTGGAAATATCTATTTTAGTATTCCCGACAGAGTCATATACCTACAATATGATGTATGGCGAGGTTATTCTCGGCTGCCTCATCGAACTCTATTCTCGTATCTATAAACCAGATACTTATCTCATCTTCCTCTCGATATATCGCCCATGGAATTAATACATAAAAATCTAACGTCTGACGGGGGCCGGGGGGTGAGTTTATTTCTTCCTGGTTACAAGAAACTTAGAGGGTCGTATAATGAACATAGGGACGACAACTGGTATTCACAAAGGCTGTCCAACCTTTCTGGGACACGAAGAGCGGTACGTCTTTGCTCTGCGGCACATCAGCTCCGGCCGAAGAGTCCCCGGCAAGGTGAAGATGATAGAAGGGATGTATCCGCGTGTAATGCGGCCGAAATTACTCGCGTAATTGCGTAATAAGCCCCCTCGTATACTCGCTGACTATGATCGCGCCTCGCGAATAACGCCGAAGAAGAGGAGCAGAACGCGAGGCACGTCGGGTAATAGGGTGTATGCTTTACCGGGCCGTCTGCCGTATGCCCGCGTCTCTCTTGAGAAACCGGACGATTTGCGGAGCGGCTACGTGCGCGCGCGGTCATTATTATAATTATCAAAGCCGTTCGTAGCCATTGGTCATTACGCCAGGTACGGAGAAAAGTGGAAGCGAGAGGAGAGAGCGCAGCTTGTGATGCGAGAGAAAAAGTTGGAGAGACGAGGAGAGAAGGACGGAGATAAGAGCTGCCCGAGAGATCCTGGATGATGGAGCGAGGAGCTCGTGCTTTACGACTCAACCGTGAGCGATGCTCTCGATGCTACTCCTTTCGTCTCTTTGCGGACCGTGTACGTTGCGTGCGAACTTTACAGCCGCTATTTTATAGGCCACCTCGCCTAGGACCCCGACACATCGGCATAGCATTTTCCGCGCGATCCGTCGCTAAATATTGCGCCTTCAAAGTTTCTCGACGAGGTTTCGAGGCGATTGGAAGAATGATATTAAGGGATGAACGTTCGATGCTCTTCTCTCTCTCTCTCTCTCTCTTTAGTCTTCCTCATTACCAGGGGACTTTGCGTTTTTTTTTTTTTCCGGGAGCCTCAGCAAAAAGTTAACCAATTTTCACTAAGCGCACCAAAATCGCGACGCGAATGACACAAAGTTTTCCAAGAGTTCGGCGAATTTCTTTCCTTCGTTTTTTTATTGCCTGGAAATCCTTCGACCGGGGTAAACGACGAGTCGCTTGAACCTTTATTTTATTCTCCGCCGTTTTTTTTTTTTTTCTTCTCTCTGAATAAAACGTACCTGGCCGATGCGCGTCATGGCGCATTTGACTTACACCGACGGTCGTAAAAAGTAATCCATCGGTAAGGATTAAGGAGTCAGGTTTACTTGTTTTATTAGCCTCTACACTGGAACGTACTAAACGCGATGCTCACAGGGCAATAGGGTTGCTACTTGGAATTGTTTTATACGACTTTAGGAATAGTAGTTGACAAAAAAAAAAAAAAAACGTGCATGAAAAATAAAAAGGTAAAAGTTTAGTCTAGCGACGGTGTTATTGAGCGGATAAAATGTTTTGCTTTCAGATGTCGCAGTACCTTTCGCCGGAAGCTCTCGTAGTGCCGAAGGAATAAAGTTTGAGACATCGGGGATTTTACGAAAAATTGAACATTGAATCAAGGGACTCATCAGATTGTTCCTAAGTGGAGACGATTCGAGGCGAAGATTCTTTCCAGCGAGTACAGCCATGAGCCCTGCAGCGTTGTCCGACCGTCGGACGGACTCGCGATCCAAGGATTAAATCCCCTCCACCTCGCCGCGCTGTAGTAGTTGACGAAAATACCTAAAGATGGCATCAGCCAACGAGGAATTTTATCCAGCGAATGATCCGCCGACGGCGATAGAAAAGGTGATAACCTGACCTTTTTTTTTTCGAATTTTATTCATGAAAGGTCGAATGATTTTCAAAATCAAAAAAGTGGTGATTACTTTTTACACCGGCTGAGATTGAAGGTCGTACGAGCTTCGAAATAAAAATATGAATTATCGTCTGTCTCGTGCCACTGGAATATTTAAGTAATAGTGTAATTAAAATAACAAAAATTATGTGTAACTGCCTTTTTTGCGGCACTCGATGAGTCTCCGTTGATTACAAAATTATAAATCTCCGATGCGCCAGGCTAATTAATATCACCTTTTGCTTTCGTGTTATAGAGTATCAAGTGTCCCTTTTTACTTTGGATTCTCATTTATTTTTTATTTTTTTCTTGTTTTTCTTCAATGAAATATGAAAAATATGCGTGACTCGTTGATCGTCGGGAGAATAAAGTATCCGCTCGGGACGGACAAAGAGGAATAAATAAATAATGTGAATTTCAGGATGCACCGTGGTCCGGCGAAGAGGGGTGAAGAAAGGACCGGGACGACGTAACTCTTTCCGAAGGTCTTCGTGTCTCTCCGAAACTAGATATGATAATACAGAAATTCGGTGCATGGATTTCTCAGCACTTTGACTCGCTCGGGTATCCATGTAAGCCGGGGATTAATAAGAATAACAAGAAACGATGTCCCACCCCCCTCCACAAAATCTGGCCGCCGAATGATAATGAAGCAATATTTTCACGGATCAGAAGATCACTGTTTAACGAGGAAGCTTCGTTATCCGAGGTTTCAATGACGAGAACGGTTGTCATGCTAATTTGACTAATCGCTTGGTCCTGCTACAATATGCTAATCACTAATCCGTGTGTATTTTCAGTTATCATATCCGGAATGGAGATCGAGGCTTATTTCCTGGAAACAATGATGTTCCACGAGGTCGAGTTGAAGTGTCCATGGCCGGCAGTCCCATGGTCCGACCCAGCGCCCGAAAATCGTGCGACCCTCCGACAGAAACCTTCGGCCATCCGGTACAACAGATTCCCCCCGAAATTTTTCTCGAGCTGTCCTTTTCCCTCTCGCAGCCCGCGCGCCCATCGCGAAGAATGTGAGAGGATCCGACGAGACGAACGGGCACATAACTCCAGAAGACAAGGTTTCGGATGGTAACGCAGGGTGGCGCCAGATTCCGTTGTTCCGAAGGGGTGGCTCGGTATCCGAGGCATCCGAGGCGGCGGCGGCGGCAGCAGCCGAAGCGGCATGCCCAACCGACCAACCAACTAACACAGACAGCGATCCCCGCAGGCGTAGCCGTCGAGGGATGCTAAAGGGGGTGGCAGCGGCGCACGGCGAAGGGAAAGATGGACGCTGAGGGAGCGAACCCGATGCCACGCCAGAGAAGGTCAGAGGGAGATGAAACGTAGTGTGGGCCGTTGGAGGGGTGATTCTCGCCCCTGCGCGTTATCGAGTCTCTCGCCCCCTCCCGAGTCCACACCGGGTCGCTTTCATCCCTGCACCGGAGAATCCAGGAAAGCTACCCTCGTGCGAGGGAGCGTTTGTGAGCGTTGCGGTGTCGCGAGGGCGAGTCCATAGCCGACATAGGACGAGGACACGCGCAGATCGACGCCGCGTGGCGTCGGCGTCAGCGTCCTCGTCTCCCCGGTGCACCACCAAACAGAATCAGCGTCAGAAGCAGCGGTGGTGGTCGGCTGCTGTTGTCACTGTCTGGGTCCAGAGCGGACCGAGTCGGCACACGACACACTGTCGACATCCTGGTTCCGGCGAGAGACGTCAGACATCACCGAGGCCCTTTCACGAAGACGTCATCGCGAGAGCTGTCACCAACAGCCAAAGCCAAAACAAGAGATCTCGCGTGTTGAGTTTACGCTGAGGATAACGTGGAAGAGGAACAAGGACTTGGGACGCTCCTGTCTGCTGCACTCTGGCCACTGCTGATACTCGCGAGTGTGACGTGCTGCTGCTGCTGCTGCTGCAGCACCCCGGTCGACGTCGCGATTCTCTCCTCCCTGGGGCCGGGTCAGCGCCGCGGCACCGAAACGTCCCCAGTCAGAGACCAGCCGCGCGCCGAGCACGTTGGACGCATTCGAACACATTACACCACACTCACGTCCACTTCACTTACGCTCCTGTCAGCGCGAGCCCATTCGCTCAATTCCCTTGGTCACCCGCAGGACATACGAAAGGTTTCAGCGTTTTCCGATGACACCCGACGTACGATGTCCGACACTCCGACGAGCTGTCATCGTGATATACTTACCGAGCACCGATCAGCTGGACCTGTCACTCGGATCTGTCAACCGTACAGCAAAAACTCACACCGGGGTGTCTTAAAAAACGGAGGGATAGAGATGGGGGATAAGTACTTACACACCTGCACGAACCCACTGACAGGCCTGAGTCTACCCGTGATGACGTCGAAGGGAGAGGGAAGCAGAGTGGGGATCATGTTCCATAAACCAAAGAGCATCTCCGGCGAAGCCACGCAGCTTATTCTTGGAACGAAGGTTCGTTTTCTTTTTTTTTTTTTTCTCTCACTTTGTTATTTATCTTGTATATTGTTAATGTTAATGCAAATCTCATACACGTCCATTCCCATTATAATTACACATTTACGGACTTGTATCGATTTATCTAGGTTCGTGCGCGTGTGTTGTTTTTGTTGTTAGTCTTGGGCAAGGACGAAACTTTTCGCGGTTGTGTGTTGTCAGCACGGTTCACGGTTACAACAGAGGGGAATTATCGATCGGCTCCTGCCATTTGGAAGGCTCGTATTTTAGTGAAGGGTGGCGGAAGGACCGAGCGAGATAAAAAGAGTCACGGGGAACGGTAGGCAACCGGTCGAACGCCGAAGCACGATGGGTTCCATGGGCCCCTGGGGCATCTACTGTGACCACTGACTCCACGGTCTTTTTCTCACTCCCTTTCTCTCTGTCTGACTCACGTGAGTCTCGGCCCTTTTTACCGTGAGTCTCCCTAATTTTTTAGTCGATTTCTTTCTCTTTTTCATCCACGACTCGACTGACGAGGGTGCATTGATTCTCTTTTTATTACTGGTATTCAACAGCGAATCTCAACGCCACTCCGTCAATTCCTCTCCACCAAACAGACCTCGACTATACGCCGCATAACCAAATGCGAAACTGAGTTTGCTGCCGGCACATCGACACGAATATCGCAGCATAACCCGAGCCGTTAATAACTTGAGAATGATTTATGTTCACAGGCAGATGGAAGGCCACACACTCGTCCAAGCATCTCGTACGTGCAGCTAACTCTGGAGATACGCACCCTGGCTGCTGATGCACGTGCCGAAGACATAAAACTACGCAAAGGAAGACGAAGAAACTGCTTGAAGGGACTTTGCAATGATTGCCGATCAACAAACTCACTTTGGGTTCACGAATCATTGTCGATTTATGGTAAATCATCGTTCTGTTTCCATTCCTGATTATGCTAACCCAATATTTACCATTCGAAGACTCACGCTCGTCTTTTCATTGAATTTTCAGGTGATCATCAGGCAGCGAATCTCTTCTTGTTCGATAAGGTGTCTTCAACGATGGAAAATGTGAAACCCCCTGTACGTATACTGAATGTATCCTGAGTGTATTCCTTTCCGGTATACCTTCAGTATACGTAACAGGAGGCTACACCGTTCAACGCTGGACATCGATCTTCATTGGAGTCTCCTGGAGATCTTCACCTGCTTTATTCGATAATCGTAGGGGATAAAAATGAATTGTCAAGAGATATCGATAAGTTAGGCTAGAGTAACGAGGATATTTATGTCGCAAAGCTCCTGTATGGTGGTAAATATTTATTGAGGTACCCAGTACAACTTATTTTACGAATAAACATAAAACATTGATAGTGTATCGAGGAAAATATAATATCAGCCGCTGTAATACATGTTCAAAGCATTTTACTTAACGTAAACTCGAGGCGTGCCTGTGATCTGTTAAATAAAGAGACAAGTATTCATGAATCTGACTTTTGTCGTTTCACTCTTACGTTTTTTTTTCTTTTTACGTTCTTTTTTTTTTTTTTGTTTTACTGAAACACGAATGGAGCCATTCATCGGGGCGATATACGACCTGAGAACTTAATAAAAACTTTTTACGAAGCACATTAGACACACAAACAAGCGATAAGCTCTGGTTATCCAAACTGGCATCTTCAAATTAATTTATAACCGGAGTTAAGTTAACGAGCTCAAATGAAGCGTTACGTCTGAGTGCACGCTATAACCGAGTTGCTTTCCGCCGCGAGAAATGCCATTTTTATTTTTTACTTCAACTATCTCCGCCTCATCGAGGGAGGCGTGCTCGTAAAACTTTCACCCTTTGAGTTCGGAAAAAAAGATTGACCAGCGGGGGTCGTTTGTGACAGTGGAGGCTTGTAAAAGGGTTGGAGAAAGTCGAACCGGACAATGGAGTGAGGCTACGAAGATTAGAAAGTCAAGAAAAAGGGTTTACCGAAGTTCCGAAAGGGTAGGGGGTGAATTGCACTTTTTTCCCTCATTCACCGGAAATCTCAAAGGCTCGGTCAGTTTTTTTTCGAGTCGCGAACGCAACTGAGCGTCTTGAGCTCTGGTGGATTACGCGCGGCGGTACTTTACCCGGTTACACCACAGGTAAATGAAGTTAATCGCTCGAGTTAATTGCCTCGTAAAGCCATTTATAATTGCGGCGAAGTCAGTCAGGAGTTCCGGAGGGTCGCATTAACGCGGTGAATTGCGACTTCATTTTCATACACAGTACAGCAATTTACTTGCGGGTAATATTATAATCCAAGCGTACAATAATTACGGCAACGAGAGAAAAAATCTGTGGCCGTACTCGAGGAATCCAGCGCTCTTGCCTCGCGTAAAAAGTAACGTGTTCCAAAATGTCCGCAGTGAGAATTAACGCGAGGGAGTGATCGAACGACCCTCGCGCGTTTCAGCCCCAATTACGCACCCTCTTCCGTCTTCAAGTACGACGCTTTACTGCGCATTAATTCGAATTTCGTCGGGGAAAACATTTCGGTCCATCGCTGCTGGTTCGTACAGACCATCACCGTGGCTAGTCAGGTATTTTGAGGCGATTGAGGTAACCACTTGAGGAACTAGAATTGCTGGTTTGCGGCTGAGAAAGGGGCGCCCGGTTTAGGGGGTAGCGGGTGGGCATTCGTTTCCAGAAGCAAGGGCACAAGGTGCACGTTGGTACGCTTGGAAATCTGCTGAAGATGGCTCTGCTGTCGGAGCGTATCGGTGACACGAGAGCAGAGAGAGGATGGCGCGCGGGGGCGGTTGGGAAAAGGGGGTGAAAGGGACGCGGTTGCTGTGTCGAGAGTACCGGCGATGAAAGAGAGCAGAGAGTAGAGAGTGGGTAAAGCAGAGAGAGAGAGAGAGAGAGAGAGAGAGAGAGGGAGAAAGCGAGGCGCCTATAGCGCGAGAGAGAGAGAGTGAGAGAGTCGAGCGTAGAATTCAGGCAGCACATCGCAGGAGATAAAGAGCGACAGAGATATTCTTCCAACGGCCAATGAGGCTGCCGGCTCTTTTAGTGGCCCAACCCCTGGGCCAACATGGCCGCTGCGTTCCAAAGGGAAGCTTGAATACGGCGTTTCGTCGAGAGACCTTTTCGGGCCACGAGTTCTCTCTCTCTCTCTCTTGAAAGCAGGACGTAAATACGGCAAATGCAGCGACAGGGAAAAGGCAGAAAGAGAAAGATAGAAAGGTGGGTGGGGTTGCGTTCCCTGGCGGTGTCAGCCATCATGGGATGCTGGAGGCTACGAGATCCGCTCTCGGTGGCAGTGCCTCGCGACTCTGAACTAAAAATCTGCAGTATGCCTCCTTTATCTCGTCGATAATAACGACATTATCGTTTTTTCTTCATTTCCCGTTGAGCTTAATTCAACGATATTTATCAATTTAATAATTAAACGTTATGGGGTTGAATTGAGATATTTGAGGTTGATTAGAGTAATTGGTATGCTCGGGTTTTACACGCGTGGGTTTAAGGTAAATAGGTCGCCATAGTGACTTCCAGAATTTGCAGGATAACGCGGTTATTAATATGGAACCCGTTGTATATTCTCCAGTGTTTCCGCAATCTAAACGCGAACGATACTTTTCTCATTCTAATGCTTCTTCTGATACTCAGGGGCAACGTCATCGCCCGCGTCTACCACGAACGCTCTCTCTCATCTCGTTGGCATTCCTCCATCGCGCTTTAAATCTCGTGGCGCTGGCTCTCAGCCCGGCGAAAGCACGAAAGACCAGTGCCGCCGACGCTTTATCGCGAGACTAGCTTCCATACCGCGCCCTCGGGGGAAACGGCCTCGGTGCACCACTCCAACGCTCGCTGGAATTGATGGCTTTACGAGGGTGCACTCGCGTATATCGCTGCAAACGCGAGACGGGTCTGGCTCACGAAATCGTTTCTGAGATAGACAAACCGAGTACTATTGTCTGTATGCTCAGGTGAGTGGTCGTTCGTTCGCCGCTCGACACGCAAAAACACTATCTCCGCGTACAGTGACATTTCCATTCAAGAATTTGTCACTTTGTTGCAATCGCGTGGCTCTCTCCAACTATCTGCATTCGATAAATTACGACGAAGTTCGAAAGAACCGAAAAAATTACGATTTCCCCTCGCCTCTGACGTCGCTTTCAGAGCAAAACCTTTTTGATATTGTGTCGCAACGCCCACACCTGAAATTCTCCAGTCGAATTATCTCAATCACGGATTTCCACATCTTACGGCTATGGAATTTATTCCACGCTCGAAAATATCCCGGAATGCACAATAATTCGGTGCAGAAATATTTTGGACGTCGTTATTTTATGGAGCGAATTTTTTTTTTATCTCGTTGGGTAATTTTTTTTAGCCACGACGATGATTGGAATTTTACGATATTTTGATTAAGCAATGTTGAAGACTTCGGAATTGCAATTATCGTCCCGGCGAATTTTGTTTATGTTCTTTGCGGGAAAATTAAATTTTCATGCGGTACTATTTAGAATTGGACGGTATTTTGGTTGAACAACGCGGAATGCCGATTTTTCTTGAACCATTTATTTGATCTGCGACAATATTCAAACATGGGCGAAGGTTTTATTGCGTAATTGACGTTACGATCTTAAGCGAGCTTCTTATTTCGAACAAGCAATATGTAAATCAGGCTACGCACTCACAGAAGTCGTAGCAATCGCGTCAACTCTCACGCGTATTCACTTTCAGTCCATTTTTTACAGCAAGTGAACTATAAACATTTATTAGCATAGACTGAAAATAAATAGCTCTCACTTTATAGTTACCGGGACCAGTTATTTCTCTCAGTACAACGACCCGGTTATTTCATCCGTGAACTAAACAAAAAATGTCTCCTCAATAATTTACTTTTTACGTGGCAATATTTAGAAATCAACGATATTGTCACCGAGGGTTATTTAAATGAGACCAAGACCACCCGATTTTATTCTTGCCTCTTGAGATCCTGACTAAAATTTATACCATCTGCGAATTTATTTATCGACGTGACACGATCACAATACTTTGATTGCGTACAGATTTAAAAAATCACGTGCTGATCCTGTTGTCAGGATTTCTTACGACAATAATCGCTTACTTTTCTCCCGGTTTACAAAATCTCCCTGGACAAATGTCCTCCAAGTGCACAACGTTATTTAGACGGCGAGAATTTCTTAATCGAGGAATGTTGAAATCGAAACTCGACGACCCGATTACATTATCCATGGATTTATCCAACATTTCCTCAGCAACTACTTATCCTACTCATTCTGTCTGAATAATCCCGTATTCGCGTATTATCCGCCCGCATTTCAGAGAAAACTCAACCAAAGAGTCGGAGAATATTTCTGAGCGAGCGAACGAAAACGTACCCGCATGTTTATGCATTTATGTGAACCGTGGAAACTCTTTTCCTGAGATTCTCTAGGATTTATTCTGAAAACTAGTCGACCGCGGAATAGCAAACATCACATTATCGGTGAATTTATTCTATTTCTTTATCCGTGGCATTAAAAAATAAATAATCATCATTATTTCAAGGATATTTTATTGAGAAATGTTTCGCTAAGAAAGTGCATACAAATTGCATTGAGCCTGAGTCATTTTTACGGAGAACACTTTCTCATTCTTTAATAAGAACTTACTCAACTTTCCAACAATGAAGAATTCGAAAAAAAATCTATTGTTTGCTAATTATTTATGAAACGAACGGACGAAGAGCGGATGTTTGAAGGTAATGAGATGTTGACAACGCTTTACGAACTACGCAACTTAAGAGGCGGTTGCATTATGCACATGATCGATCTCGACACGCTTAAATCGAAAAATGCCCTCTCGTGATTGGTCGAAAATAACAACTTCGGGATGTTACGAGTCTGTGTCACCGTCTGAAGTTTTTTTTTTTTTTTTTCGTTTAAAATTAAGCGGACTCAGGAGCGGGTTGTTAATTCGCAACTTAACGTCTACTGACATCGAGCATCCACTGAATTTTCGATTTAACTTGTTTTTCAAACGAGGTGAACCTCCTCCCAAGCCAAAAATCTCGAGTGGCTCGTGTTTTTCAAACGTATTTTACAATGTTTTAGTTTTCACTGTGAGGAAGTGAAACGAGCGATTCCGAGTCACGCCGTCTCCAAAAATTGCACCGCCAGCGCCTCATTAATATTTTCATTCGCAAATTATTGTATTTCTCGTGTTTCAATGAACTGCTGGAAGGCAAATATTAACGCGATACTTAGGTTTGCTGTTTAGTACACACTTCTGATGGAATTTAAGAGAAAAAAAGAAAAAAGGAAAACAAGAAGGCTTCGAGGTGCAACAGCAGCAGAAGCAATGACTGCCTTCAACCGTAATAAAATTATCCTGTTCTCGTGCGGCCGAAGAGTTAGTTCGAAGGGTCGCTGCGGTGGTTAAATGGCAACCCCACAACAGTGTCATAAAAACACGGGGAAAAGTCAAGCTACCCCTTGTAATCTTTCAATGACGGTAGAGTCATCGACAGAGTCAATGAGGTCGTCTTCAATGTTTTTTTTTCCTGACTTTTTTCTTAATACTTCCAGGCAGGCCTTGAGTTTATTAAAAATAATCCATGAATTCGACTAGAGATAAGCAATATTCGAATAAAAATGTATTTAACATACTCTCGGGTTCGAATAGCTGACATTTTTATTTTTAAATACTGAAGTGAATATTTTTTTGCACGATACCAATTTTTTCCTCAAGAATCGTGATAGTCTCGATTGCTGATTGGTTGGAATCCATTTATTCCTGAGCCTTCGGCGATCAGGACTCTTGCCGAACTGAATTTTTTTTAAATCCCTTTTGTTTATTTGAGATAAATGAAATTATTCTTTCGATCCCCAAAACGATACATCAAATACATTTTTATAAGGCACTGTCATATTTACAATGTTTATAAATTTTTCAAATGGTTATCCTGATATTTCTTGTGGACTCACCTCCGTGGGGATGGGCGGAAATGGCGGCTCGGCATCGCGCCAGTAATCTGCAACATAGAAAACAAAAAATGAATTTCACTATGTTTTTCATTTTTTCGTTTTCTTTTTTCAAAGGATGAGAAAGGATTGCATCTTCAGGGTAGAAGAAAGCGCAGCGGAGAGAAAATCCCGGCGAGGGAAGAGAAAGAGGTTGTCCAGCGACGGTCCGCCGCCCGGAGAAAGTTGCTCGCAGCGAGCCCCGTGCTTCCTCCGTGACTTTTCGGTAAAAGGGTTGGGAGAAAGTCGCTCGATTTACAGCACGTTGTAAAAGCATCTGAAAGGGTTTTTTTCTCTCTGGCCTTTTTTCTCGACCCTTTCTCTAGCTCCCGTTAGACTCTTTTATCGAAATTTCTCTTCGTCGGTTTCTCCGCAGCGAGTCGAGCTGTCCACCGAACGGAGGAGACAGTTTTCATCTTTCAGTTCGACTTTCTTCCGGCTCGCGAGTGGTTTAGTTTCGCCGAGTTTGAAAGATCGTAAATCCGCGTACGATGCCATACGGTTTCTCGGGCGCAATCTTCGATGCGAACGCCCCGCGCGTCATCCCGGAAGTGCAGATAGAAGTATGTGCGTGATACTCTCGTACAACGGTCATTAAACTCGTCACCGACGGTCTCAACTGTTCGCGAATCGTTGTTGTCTTTATTGTCGCGATTCCGGGGGAAGAAACGAGGATGTTAACGAGGTCGGAGACACCGAGACCCATTCAACTACAGAAACAGGGTCGCTCGTGAAAATTTATTGGATTCTCTTAAACAGCTGTAAATATTTTTTATTCCCCTGGATTTGCGACCAGCTGACTTCCTTCCTGTATTTAATACACGGGCTCGACACGTTTTGTCGTTACCCTCGTTCGAAACCCGTCTTAACCCCGTTATTTTCGACATCACGGATCCATATCTCACAAAGTTTGTATAAAAGAGTCACTCACACCGGACCCTCACGATTTCTGCCAGAAACGCGACTCCCGGTTAGAAATATTGCCAATTTCGTCATAAACATTGCGAGGATTTTGTACGCGATGAGAAAATAGCCCAATGATTGATAGCAACAAACACGGGATTTGTTCAATCGAAAGGCAAATTATTTGTTTTTTCACTTTGCATTATTATAGGTAATACCTTACAGCCGACTAAAATCGTAAATTACTTCTGTATAATTCACTGCTTATAATATACACAGTAAAAAATCTGGCATCGATAAATATGAAGTGACATTTGCATTTTATGCTCATTAAATTATTTTTGGATTCATGTGACTGGTTTTATATTCGCTTTTGATTCTCAATAACAAATTATTGTTTCAATTGTGCAGTAGTCTATATATAAATATTTAAAAAATCGGATCTGAAAAAAAAAAAAGATTTCGCTGTTTAGTTGCCAGAATTTCCGCGATTTTTCTGAAGATTGTGACTATAAGAAAAATTATTTTGTCGTTATGAAAAAAATCGTTTACTGAAACGAATTTAAAGAAAAAGAATATTACAGAAATGTTGTTGGCAGTGATTTTTGTTCGCGTGGAGAAAAAAAATCAAATCATTGTTTCTCGGTATATCCGATTTTAGGGATAAAAAAATGTTGATTTTGACTCAACGCAACCGCACAAATTTTCCTGATAATTTCGCAGCAACATTTGCTCTGCCGAGAACACAGGCGGCTACTTGGCAAAAAAATTAGCATAGATTGCGCGTAATTTACAGATGATAATCGTCGCGCGGCGAGTGTTCGTGTTCGAAAAGTCCTTCGTGGGAATCGCGATACTTGCGCAACGTCAAGTGTAAATGAAAAAGCCTAAAAAACCGTCGGCGAGCGTTCGCGACACGCCTGATGTGCAGTTAAAATCGCGTATTATGAGTCTCTCGATCGCGGACTTTATTGCGACCGAACGGCCACTCAAAAATCGTCATCGGCATACAGCGCGGATCGCTCGGCTCGGTGCTCGAATAAAAAGCTCTTTATTTTTTTGTTGGAAAGAGGAGGCCGCTCGTCGCCGTTCGGTCAAAGCGGGGCAAAAAAACACACACACACACACACATACACACAGATTTCCACGAGAGAATCTTCCGCTCGCCATTTTACCGGTATTCCCGTATTGGTCGATAGAACGAATTGCGAAATTCAATTACCTGATTCCGCACCGAAGTGTGCACCGCGATACGCTCGTGAAGAAAGAGGCGACTGAAATCTGGCAGATCGTCGTGCCGCTCCCGATCGGGCCAATATCGTAAAGAGCATCCAATTAACTTTCAGTCAATTTCTGTTTTTCGGGTAATTATAATACGGCGCCCACGATCTTCTTTGGCGGTGGGGTTAATATATCGCGATGAAAATTCGCCTCGTATCAATTCTCATTAATTCAACGCAATATTAATCGTGTAATTGAAATTCTTTAAAACGCATCGATGGAAAAACAAGAATAAAAATAATTCTTCAATGGGTTGGGCAGGAATCGTTGGCAATTGCATGCTATCGATTGTAGCAAGAAAAAAAAAATCAATAGTGTGTTTGAGTCTCGATATAATTAGGAAGCTCTCGTGGTCGGTGAGAGTAATTTAGCAGGGAGCGGTGGCATCGTCGTTGACGAAGGTAAACGCTGGATTACAGTATACACGAGTGTATATAGAGAGAGAGGAGAACGGAGGAAGGTATTACTCCATGCAGCAACGGCCACCGTCGCCGCTCTGCCAGCACACGATCGAAATTTATGTGGCCAGATTATACGAGGCAGTAAAAGTGAATTAAACTCGTTTTATCGCTACTCGCATAATTTATTTATGCTCCAGAGCCCTTGTATACACTGCGCGTACGCGTGCGGAAGCTCGCGGATATCGCGGCGACGGTACCACCGACGGAAAACAAAAGCTAACGCTAAGTGAAGCCACGAGAACGTCGCTGACCAAAGTGTTTGTGTTTCGTGTCGAAGTTTCGGCGAAATCGATGCCAAATATTGCACAAGTACGGCCGAGATTCGTTTGCTAAATTATGGGACCATATTTTGCGATTTTTCAACCTTCCCGACATCCCCATAAAGACATTTTGTATGTGTCTCCATAGAGAAAAATATTTATTTAACTTTTGCGTTTCACATCGATTTATTGTAAAGCCAGCGATTTTTCTGTGATTTTTTAAAAGACGAAATATAAATTTGTCACTTTTTTTATTGTCCAATGAGAATTTTACTAGCGTTTAATTTTTCTGACTGTAGATTTGAATGGTATAAAATGTCATCACTCCCTATTTATCAATCGATGTGCAAATTCGAAAAAAAAAAACCACATAATTTCTCAATGGCCGACCTAATTCACATGAACGCTGCTTAAACACAGTAACATTTTATTTTTCATTCGAATATGTCTCTCATCTAATGCAAACAAACTCATTAATTACGCTTCGAAAGTATCCACTATATCAATCGTCAAAAACCACACAATTTACCATATAAATATCCTGAACTTGACGCAAAATTAAAGCCTAAAAAAAAAAGAAAAAAAAAAAGAATACACTCCAGATCGTAAAACTTCCACTTCAGGAAGATTAACACGATAAACCGGCCGAAAACAGCGATAAAACGTATGAAACGTTGTCTCCGCCCGGCGAGTGTAATAATCAGTTCGATCGAAGTGTAACACGAGTGAAGGAGTAGCGCAACGAGCTGCAATTGCGCTCGTCCGTTGAGCTATCTAACGCATCTACTTGGGCCATTAATTCCGCCATAATCAAACCTCAGGAAGCAGACGAGAGTCTGACGTGAGTTTGCGAATCACCATACGGAGGAGGATCCTCGCGTCTTCGACAGATATTTATGCGTCCGTTCTAATCCTGTATTCACGACAGCGAGTGCACTTTTAGCCAGTAGCAAAATGCTAATTTGTCGTTGAATGGGAGCTCTAACGGTTGCGAATCTAATGGCAAAATATCATAAAGCTTAGGTCAGAGGACCGCTCGTTATTGTTGCATAAAACATCGCAAGAGTACATCCGATATTTGCCCTTTATTGCGTGAGATAACACCGCGAATATCACGACTTTCTCGTATCAAACACTTACGTGCAGGATAAATGCGGGTTTGCATTACGATATTCCTATTTACGCGAAGTAGCGTCGCGTTTTCCTGGCTCGTTAACCGGGAAAAACGATTAACGTCGCTGGCGGTGCGGTTATCATTATGCGCATAGTGAAGAATCGTGTAGTTTGTTGTTGCGGAATTTTCATAATAACCCGGCTAATCGTTGCGCCCACAGTTTCGCTACATATTAAACGTAATTATATTAAGGAGAATGATTTTTTTCGAGCTATCGAAGCACAACAACGCGACGAGGAACTCTCACTCCAGACGGAAAAAAAAAAAAAAAAACGTAACGGCGCTGACGAATGTAGAAGCGAGCGATAAAATTCAATGAACTGCCTCTTTTTATTGTGTCGTTCACGCCATTCTACTGCTGCTTGCTCGTTCACGTCGTATACCGTGGCATCAGCAGTAGTGAAGTGTGGAGATAAAGTATATAACCACGAGTCGCCGTCTCTCTTTCTCTCGTCAACATTTTACGGACACCGACGCATCATCTAAATCTTTTTAAACGATAGTTCAAGTCACAATAAAAGTGACGAGCGATGTGACGAGAAGTGGGCTAAAGGTACGCCGGTATATAATATACACACGGGTGCCCACTTCGCTATGTATGCTATTTATCTCAAAACTTGATCTTTAATGTCGCGGGCGCCTCTCGATGACCCGTGCTTTGAGAAGCTCCAGTCGGCGAACGTGATTCCCAGATAAATCTGCACTCTTGTGTATCATTTCAACGTGAATATTCGCCGTGATTCACCGCACGCGAGAGACTGTGATAAATTCATTGAGAAAAATACTTTTCTCATTTCGCGGTGCGTTTGAATAATATTTTTCCGGATTTCCAAGCACATACTCCTAATCTTTTGTAGTGTCAATAACGCGATACGCGATTATTTTATCGCATAGTCGGGAAATAAATTATTACCACTGTACGACTGAAATTAACATTTTTCTCGAGGAGCCGGAATATGTATGACCCACTTGAAGGATATTATATATTCTTAATGGCTCATTAATTTATAGCCAAAACAACGTGACTGCCTTTTGAGATAAGCTGCTCTGATAAGAAAGTCGTTTCCGTCTAGCGCACGGAAACCATATGGTTGAGGTTCTGGTGGTTGAGTATTTGAATACAGGTGCCAATTACTTTCTCGTTTATCGCTGATTTCGGGATTCGATTTTTATAGAAATTCGCTAAATTTGATTACCAATCAACCGATAAATCGTTGACGATTTTTATTTTGCACCGAAAAAAAAAAATCGGTTCTAAATTTGTTTTCATTGAAAATTACATTGTATTATCATGAATATCGAATTAAAAGCTCCGTTGATCTTGGCGGAATGTTCGACCCTCCATAAGCAGAGTATTCGATTATGGCGACAATATACGCGAAGACACATATTTTTCTTTATGCGAAAGATTCGAAAGCAAGTAGTATTACAAGCGAGTGACATCACATCACAATGTTATTACCCAGTCATTCGGTACATGCCTGTACAGAACTGTGTGCCAGAGAATCGGCGATAGTGAAAGCAGTTACGGGGTCGCGTAACTCCGGAGTCGATTCCAGTGCCGTCGTCGTCGTCGTTGCCGCCGCCATCCCCGACGGGGGTTGTCGGACTCGACTCCTTTGGGGTAAGCGGCCATTTCCTACACCTAGACACGCTACCTCGGAAAGCCCTGCTCTCCTCTGCTAGACTATCTTTCACCATTGAGAATTTATCGCTGTTAGGTACCGTCTCGTCTCTCGTTCACCCGACCGTGTCTAGTCGGATCGTTCGATGATGACGACGTCGACGTCGTCGACGACGACGACGACGACATCGACAACTCCCGGCGGCGGTCTCGATTTCGTTCCGAGTTTCCTAAGGCATTCACAGGATTCACTACAAATATCCTGGAGACACGCCGTAGACTCATTTGCGTCTTCAGATCAACGTCCCCCCCGTTCATGAATAAACTCTCTTTGGCCTGACTAAATAACCCTCACCGAAAGGAACGGAAAGGCATGATAACAAACGGCAGAGAATGAGAAGAAGAAAAAAATCGTGATCGTTAAGATATTTTTATCTCATTCCAATAGCCTCGGTAATTCACCTGTCCGCATTTAATTCATGGCTCGCTTACTTTCTTTCGGAGAGTCATCGATTCTTGTTATTTCCAGTGCGATTTCGTACCGTCGATCGGTATACAGTTGTCGGAATAGTCGTTTTTACGGATATAAGCGTATATAAGCGTGTAAGACCTGGACGTTTTCATGGTTCGCCGTTCGGAGAACTCGAGATGATCCGCGGAATTGAGCGGGCTTGAGGCTCTCTCTCTGTGCTCGATCCAGATTCGATGAGGATTCGAATACGTGATCGAGCCCTCACGCACGCTACCGCACCCAAGTCACCGGATAAACCAAAGCCTTCATGAAATATTTACACCCCGAGGGTACAGCGATGGATGCTGTCTGGTGTAGGGTGGAGGGGGAAAAAAAAGGAAGAAAGGAAGAATGGGAGGCGAACAGGAAGGAAAGCTTTTCCTTCAGCCTGTGCCCCAGAAGATATTCTTCGCACGTGCCTCCGCACAGCACTGTCGTACGAAAAGAAACGCCCTACGGCTTTACTCGTACCAGGCTCGTCCAATATCGTCTTGAGCACATCGAGCTCAAAGCTACTATATAACCAACGGGCTCTATTACCAACACCGGCTACATTTATATCGTATATTTACAAACAAAAAAAAACGAGAGAACGAAAGAATGGTGCATCTCTTCGGGCAGTCAATATAAAATCCAGCAAAAAGGAGCCCCGATGCACCGCAAGTAAACTGCAGTTTTCCGACACTGCGGATCGTTCGGTTGCGTCGTTGAAAAAGAAAAATCTGGGTTACGGTTCGCCCAAAGACCACCGAGAAGATTTGATCGCATTGTTTGCGCGGGCTTCGCCGGATTATTTCAAGCGAAATATCCTCCCGATTCCACTCCCGACCCTATCGATGCTGTAATACGACGACGAGGGCAATGCGGCCACGTTTAACGTCTCCACTCACATTGATACCGGCGCTACACGTAATTTCGATATTTGATGGAAAATTTTTAACATCCCCAAGTGAAATGACAAATTGCACGTTCTAGATATTACGTCCTTGAGGTATTATGGGAACGTAAAAAAATTGATGGCCGGCCAGAATTTCGACCCTCGCGTTTATTGAATCCAGGAAATTTCGTAAGACAAAATTCCGGACGATTTATTGCATTGTCTATGAGCACACTTGTAATCAATTTGAATCTTTCTATAGCCAAATACAAAATTCTTTTGAGTTTCGACAAAAAAAATCAATGGAAATCTCATCTTGATACGGACAAAAAAAATAGGTAAACATTTTTATTTAAAAAATAGATCACTTGAGATCTTAACTGCAGTAAGAATTCACGGCCATGATATAATCAATCAATTTCCTTTCACGTTCTGCTTTTGAGAGTAACATTTTCGATTTCCGACTCGATTCTTCGCCACCTTTTTTTTTTCGTAATCTTGAAATCGTTCTGTAAAATCAGCTCGGCAACGGTTTCTCGCATGTTTCTGGCGTATATGTGTCGTTCCACCCTCCGATCTCTGGCACCCCTAGGGGCTAGTCGACGAGTCCTGGCGGGTACGAGTCGCTCTCCTCGTCGAGGACCGGATACCACCGCCATTTCTATCCTCCTCCGCAATTCCCCACACATAGAGAAGTGTCCGAAAGCTCAACGACACGGACGCGAGGAGAATGTCGGTGCGGGGGTTGGCGACGAGCCCAACCGAGCCGAGCGAACGCTCGACGTCCCTGGAATAATCCGGCGTATAAATTGGATTGTCGGCGGGGCGACAGCGGGTGAGGAGAGCGAAGCGGAGGGTTGCCGGGCGAGGAGCTCGGTAAAGCGAGTAAAACCAGCCGGGGGTTGGCAGAGAGACCCTGAAGAGTGCGTTGCGAAGGGCGTTGCAAGTGCAAAACCTTCCGGCGGAGAAATGTTTATCATGGCAGATGCGAATTCCGCTGGCAAGTGGGCACGTACAAGCGAAAGAACGCGAGAACGCATTGAAAAAGTTCGATATGCCATTCATTCCAAAGTCTAGGACGACGGTACCAAGGAGAAGAGGAGGGTCGAAGGGAAGGTGGGATGCTCGAGGAGGTTTAACTTTCTGGAAACTCGATCGGTGAAACTCCAAGTATACACACACGTATATTCCGGATAATATAATTCCGCGAGTTTACACGAGTCGTTGCGGGCTGCGGATACGTGATATGCCAGCGCATCCGGAGCGAGAGAAAACGAGTGGGGCTGGGCGGCTGCGCTGCAGGCGTAATCCAAACAGCATTGGAGATTCGAGAATTTTTGGAAATTAGTTAGAGTGTTTATGTCTGCGTCTTTCGAAGCCGAAGTAACAGAGGGTTTTGTGTGCTGTATGCGGGGACCGGTGCGCTGATAGGCTTGGTCGGTGCTCTCCGCTCGAACGCCCTCGTGCGAAATAAACCGAGTATATATGCGCGAGGATAGCCGTGGGGAATAAGCGTTGCGTACACAAGAGAGCCGGACTTTGTCGTCGTCCTCTCGTCGTCTTCGTGGCCGGTGAGGCCGAGAGGGAGGATATAATCTCCTTGCGGGCAAGAGTAACGCGCTGTCACGCGGCGGACAAGCGTTCCGTAAACATTGTGTGTCTATGGCCTTGCGGAATGTCCACGGATAATATTTTCTCCGGTGTATCCGTTTTCCTTTTCTCCGCTCGTACTCACGCTTTCCGCGCGCGCGTGTGTATATCTTGCTCTCTCCGCAGGATTAGATTGGAGCCTGACGTGGATGGGCGCATTTCGGTCGTTGAAAAAACGCTCCGCGGAGTAAAGTGAACTTATCGTGGAGAAGGGCTGAAAATATATGAATATAAAGGGAAATATCGGGAACATGTATTTCCGGCTATCTCGCGGAATTATCCG